>OZ010737.1:19801019-21001019 GCA_963932295.1 Tipula lateralis
TGACAATTAGATTGAAAAGACCAGATAAGGCAGCTTTTATTAAGAAGTGAAGCTCGCAGAGTGAATATATTTTACAATAGCAATTAGATCCATTAGTCTAAACATAAGGCTGTCCATTAGACTGGGTTATACTTGATAAGGCTAATTAGAGTGGGAAGTGAAGCTCTCACATAAAATTTATTTAAAAGAATCGATTAGATCCATTAGAGTTGGAAGTAATGCTCGCACATAGAATGTATTTTAGAGTAACGATGAGATCCATTAGATAAGATATGGCTGCTTAGAGTTGAAAGTAAAGCTCGCACATTGAATGTTTTTTAAAGTAGAAATTAGATCAATCAGACTAGACGAGGCAGCTTAAATTAAGAAGTGAAGCTCGCACAGTAAATACTGTTTACAATAGCAATTAGATCCATTAGACTAGATAAGGCTGTTTAGAGTTAGAAGTGAAGCTCGCACTAAGAATTTATTTGAAAGTGACAATAAGATCCAGCAAGCTAGATAAATCTGCTTAGAGTTAGAACTGAAGCTCAAACAAAAAATGTATTTTCTAGTAGTAATTCGATCTCTCAGACTAGATAAGGATGCTAAGAGTTGGAGATCTTGAGAAGAGATCCAATCCATGTCATTCGATGATTATCTCTCTAATATCTCTATGTACCTATTCACTTTGCCTTTTGGGTATCTGAACTGTATAGCAAAAATTTATATAACAGATATAATTGTTATACTTTAATAAAAGCCATTAGATCTCTTTCACTTATCTAAAGTACGCCACTATTTTCGGCATCGGTTTAGCAATGTCACCGTTTGATTGGCTTTTCTAAGTCGGTCGTGTAAAAATATGATATTATCTCCTGGAACAATCTGTACTCTTCTAGACAAAGCTTTATGTTGGCACTTTTAATACATTTCAGACATTTTTCGGTATCCTAAAAGATGACAATCAATCAAACATTTCATTAGTCTAATATTAGTCCTATGTGATGAAAGTATTTTTTCTCGATCCTTCGTATTGGCTTCATCATGCCAGTAACCATTCTTCAGGTTCAAAGTATACTTGTAAAGAATAAAGCTTTTCCAATTTGAGTTGGTTTGTTCTTATACGTTGCGTGTAATTCTCTAGAACGGTTTTGATCTGATGATGATACTGCTTGATTGAAAAAATGAAATCCATGCCATCAGGCATATCTGTGTGCTAGCGAATTATAATATGATTTACTCAAAATTTCGATTATATAGCCTTAGTTGTGCTGGGGTGCCTGCTTTCACTTGCTTAATTGAGGCATGAGGCGATCTTACTCGTTTAACCGACGCATTTAAGACGACTAATGTAAGAGAACCGACCAGAATTAAGAGAAGCTAGACTATTGCACTGTGTGAAGTTATATTCACCACATTGAGGGTCGTTGAGTCAGAAGGTATTGACATGTGAGTAAATGCCCTTAATAGTGCCTCAAAGGTCAACAACGTAAAGCGTAAACCTTTTATGATTTTTAATTTGAGTTGTTTTGTTCTTCTGTTCCAATTCGCTAGGCGGTTCCGATCTGAGTCCATATATCCTGAGAGACATAAACTATACATAACTATATGGCCACTTTATAATACGTTCTCTTCAGTTTCATACTACCTCAGCAATATACTGTAGGTGTAGGATTTTATGATATGATCTGCTACGCTGTGAACGTGACAGTTACGCTAGGACTCCGAGGTGGCAATGATTGACAGCTAGGGCGCTGAATCATCCAGACATAGGCGTTGACAATGTTTGTGTATTCTGTAATGTTAGTTCACTAGGCTGGTTTCAATCTGATAACGCTATTGAATGGCTGTCTGATTGAAAAGATTAAATCCATCTCATCAGGCATATGCGACATATACATCAAGTATGTTGCATTTATGAGTTTTGGTTACAACACTGCTAGTGAATTACAGATAGTTTGAGTCGAAACTGTTTTTCTGTTCATTGTATATATGTGTGAATCATGATTATTTGGTGTACTTTGCTGTCAACGACACAAGGCCATTAAAACCCAGTCAGATACGCTTTTTGAGTCCATATATCATTCATCACCAAGTTAGGCAGTTACTCTTCTGGTGAGAGGTAGTTTTTGACATTAATTCTGGAAACCAGAATAATTAGCCGTACAGTGGTCATTTAGCTTAAATTTCTGCATAAGTTGAATCTTGAAAGATTTTCCTTTCGTAAAATCTTCCATAAAGTGGAAGGACACAACCACAGTTGCTGTGAACGGCGACAAATTGGTTGATTTGGATCTTCTTCAATACTTTCCTGTACAGCGACTACAGATTCTTTAGTGCGTATTGTTAGACGTCTCACGGAATGCACAGTATCATTAAGATTAAACGTGGTCCGAAAACTATCTATTGTTATTCGAATTAGCCGTTCTGAAGAACGATTATGTACGCCATAAAATGGACGAAGTGAACAATAAGTTTGACAAACTATTATTTTGATAAAAAATTTCAGCAATTTGCAAGCATATATCAGCTGTATACTTTTGTATACTTTTCCTGCCATCTTAACTACTGGAAATATTTTAAATAAATCCGGGTTAAGTTACGTTATGGTGGTTGTCCAGCATAGACACACTTTGATCCGTAGGTCTACCACAAAGAGTTCATTTCATCTTCTGGTAGAATCTTTTTAAGTTTCTGTTGAAGCACTGGATATCTCTGATGCAACTCCATTAAGAAAACATTAAGAAGGTGTGGTCAGATTCCTCATCCTTCTCCAAACACTCATAGGGTTGTACAAAACCGGTGGAGTACTGACCCTTCATCCTTCTTAACTAAATAAGACAGTGTTAGCTGTCCGAATTTCACCGATCCAGCTTTGACTACATTTACCCACTTATGACGGATACATTGGTATTGAGTCATTTGCATAACTAGTAGCATGAGGCAAGTTCGCTATATTTAATAAGAGACGACATGTTGTCCAAGTCGGGTTATTTGTCTTTTCATTACCCGCCACACTGAAGTGCCCTGATATCTAAGGTAGATGAATTTTGAACTGATCTGCCATTTCGTTTATAGTTGAGGGGAAGTTCGGAGCTCTCTTTGATGCAAGAAAGTATGATTGAATCCTATATTAATGGAGGCATGACTGTTCGTAAAATTGCAAATATTCCTGGCAAATATTATATCGTCATGCAAAACACTCGAGTTTTCGCGAAGACAAAGAAAGTTTCGTCTTCAAAGCACCACGTGCACCTCACAGTAAACCTTCACATTTATCTTCTAACGATCACTTCATAAAGAGGCTTTGAACCTTAAGCCTGTCTTCAATGCCATATAAAGAATATATCTATAGAGAGAGTGAGATGATAAATGACCAATAGCTTGAATAGGAGTGCTCCAAAATGCATCACTTATTGCAAGAGGGCAATTCTCCAAACTTTCACCATACACATTTCCATATAAAAGTATGGATCGTATGACTGAAGTAAAGAAGAGCTAATTTAGGATATCGGGATCCAACCCCTTTTCTTTTGCTCTGACATGATTCGATTTAGACATGATGCGATCTGATAAAGTAGAATAATTAACATCTCAAAAGTGTTTCGTGTTTCGCCCCTCCATTTTCCGATTTAATTGATACAAGATTTAAATCTTGAATACTCGGTTGATGCAGGACTCGGTTGATGTGTTCTTGACAGAAGGGTTAAGTAAGAATCTTCGCCTTGACATCCAGATGTTTCACCAGCCAAGAATTTTTAACTGATTTTGGTGGCCAACCATAATCTACCATTCCGGGTTGGTATCTTAACATAAGCAAAGGACACACATACTTTTAAACAAATGACGAATGGCAACATATTTGTACGAACACAAACCAATTCTGACATTTGACTGATACAAATCTGGCACTATACTCTACTGCAATCTTTATGTGTAACGGTTTATGACATATCACTAAACATATAACTTATCCAAGAAATATTCCACTTAGACGCGATGCAATTTCCCATCAAACTTGATCCAAAAACTTTACCCACGATAACAACAAATCATAACACTTTGTACATAGCATAACTTTTTAACCATTTCCGAAATCTTATGTAATAATACATTACAGCAAGTACCGAGTATATATACAACACCAGTGACATCTATTACAAATTTAAGCATTAGATCATTTCCCATAGATACCATCATATATACATTGTTTTGTATAACACACAAGACGAAGAAGTTGTGTCATATACACATACATCTACATAGTTTTTTTTTTTGTTAGAACTCTTTCGATTCGAGCATAAAAATTATGCAATTTATGCTTTTCAATGTTTGTTGGCTGCTATTTTTGACTTAATTTTATGAGACGAAGATAAGTAAAATAAAAATGTTTTCCTCTCGACAAGATGAAAACTATATTTTATAGTTGCACATACACATCTACATACATAGTACATAAAGTATTCATCAGCACAATGATATATAAATTCTTCGTTTCCAACCATTGTTATATATAGGATGAATCAAAAGAAGTTAAAAACATTAAGATTATTAAGTTATTACGATTATATGTGTTATGTAAGTTTTTGTGTTGCTGTTGTTGTTGTCTTCACTCATCATAATTGTTGTAAATTTTAATCACTCTACATAAACGTATATACTCGTATATGTGTTTGGCGCGCAGTTGAGCGTAACCGTTTAACGATTATCCAACATATGTAGGTCATTTGACTTTATCTGTGAATCGATATATACTGGATATATAGCATGGCGAACCACAGCCCATACCATTTTTTTTTGTATCGTTCCGGTGTGGGAGGTTATTGTATACATGGCATGCATTGAGGCCCTATGTGCTATATATATAGTCAGTATACATACACTAACCAATTTGAAAACAATCATAATATCAACCACACATTAATTTGCATATAAAATACATATTTATTACATAAAAACCAATATATGTTGGGTACAAAAAATCTATGTATCCATTCATGTATGAAGACCAAAAATTTATATTGGCTGTGGTCCTCTAAACTATATATGGTGGATGGTGCATATTCACTCTACTGGGAGTTAAAAATGATTGTTTGGACTGTATATATTATCGCTGATTATGTTGCAGAGTTAGGAACTCTATGAAACCCTTCGAAGACAGCTGCTAATGAATCGGCCAAAAATATAAACCAATATTCTAAAGTGGTCAGCTTCAGGTTAAACCCTCTTACACAGTATTTTGCCTTACATACGTAGGGTTTGCACTAGGGTTTTTTTAAACTATGGAGCATCTGGTTCAGGTCATATGATCTCGTTGCCCTCAATGCCACGTTGCCAATCTCGTTGCCCTCAATGTCACGTGAGTTGGCACTGCAACCTATAGAAAGTTCAAATATTTCTAACAATCACCTATACAAGTCTAGAGCTGTTTAGAGGGTTGTTCACATCCTGGTAGGCTACTATTGGCAAAATTAATGTGAACGACAAAGAGTTGTTCCTCAGATTGGCATTAATCTTGAGACCTACATCGACTGTAGATTCAGATTCATTACCCGAGTGATTTTAGATTTGAATTTAGAGAACCAATACATTGAGAAATTTTGGATGTTAGATCGTATGTTCAGATTGTGTAGTGAGCTAGGATTATGAGACATAGTGAACATAACACTGCTAAATCACTGAAGTAACATTGTGATCGGTTTTGTTGTGGCAGACTGAGTCCTGAATAAGTTTAATTTTGTACCTGTGTTTATGATTGAACCAGAAGATGAATACAGATCTGTGGATGGCAATTAAATCACGATGTTTGTAAATCAGAGATTAATATTTGACAAAAATATGATTTGATAAGGAACTAATGAGGAGATATATGTAATGTAAATATGCTTGGATTACCATAGGTTGAATAGTGGGGTGATGATTAAATAGTGCTTCGTCAGAACTGATCAAACTCTGAAACTAACTATTTCTGATCGTATAGTTTTGTGTCGGACACGGTATGGAAGTATTTGTTTACTATACCAATCCTACAGCTGACCCATGAAAAGACCTCTTAACTTCCACTTCTGTTACGTGTTTGAATACGAGATCGAGCTATAATTTTGCATCTGGTGACATATATGAGGTCTGATCTGAACATGAAAAAAAAAACTTTTTTCCCAACAATTCATTTTATTTCCGAACAGTTTGGTTTTAGCACGAACCACTTTATAGTGCAGTGTGTTTCAAATTGTTTTTTTTTTTCAAGTCCTCCAAAAACTCATTTGAAGTGGATCTGTTTCCATATTAAGCCATTTTACAAGTTGGAGGCCATTTTCAAAGTTAGAGCTCTACATCTGCAGTTCCTGTTTATTTTTCCATTAGGTAGATGTAAGCTGGTGCGTTATCATGATGAAAAATATTTTGGTGTCTTAATACAGTCGGTATGAGTACCCTACCACGGTTATTTCAAAAAACAGTTGCCATAACGTTTCTAGTCGATGCATCTATTTCCTCACTTGAATCAGCTTCAATCCATTGTTCGGCATAGTATATTTGTTTCAGAAATGTGCTGGTGAATCCATTTTTCATCAACGATTATGACTGGACGTAAAAATTTATTTTGATTACGTTAAAATATAACCAGGTATTTATTTGAAATGACCTCACGATTAAGTGTGTGATCAATTGTCAGTAAACGCGGCACCCATTTTGCTGACAGGCTTTTCAAATGCAAAATATAGTGCACACTTCCTCTTGAGATGTTTTCGATGTCAGCTATCTCAAACACTATATGTGAGCTTTCAAAACCGATCATTTCTGAAGTTGCCAGTTTTTGGCCGTCCTGAACGGTAGTCACCAATTGTGTGGTTTCTATTGGCGGTTTCGATAAGCATATTTACAAAGGTACGTTAGACTGATTGGATTCTTATAGGGTGGTAAAAAGAGTTTCTCATCACCCTATGGTCCTGATTTTGACCCTCGCATTTGACCAAAATGAACATGCTCCGAATAAAAGCATTCATTCGTTGAGCTAACCACCAATAATGTTCACCTACAGTGAGTTGAGACGCGGTTAGATTGAGACGCGTTTATTTGTTTTGAAACTAAGCTAAGATTCTGTTTCTTATATTAACAAATTCCAGTTCCTGGTTAAGTATGTGAGATGCAATGCTCCTATCGGGCAATATTACGTTAATATTGATCTTACTCAACTTTTGAGAACAAGAAGTTTTTTGAATTATTTGGAGTTTTTTGGAGTATAAAGGACAGTAGCATAAGAAGTGTTCAGCAGTTTCTTCTTCTAATTTCCAGTGGGAATAATATCTTCTGCATATCTTCAAAATGGGCCTATCATAATTAAAAATGGACTGGGATCTTTGCTGATTTAATGTTCCAAAGAAGTTTTTGGGTAGGCGTCAAGAGAAAAGGTCGTTTAATATCTCGTGCATACCACTAAAGTGATAGTTCCCGTCTCTTTTAGGAGATATTAACGTGGGCTCAAGTTCACAATAGGCAAATTTATAGGCCAGAACATTTGCTTTGGTATTCACGTGACAAAATATTTAGTGAAATCTTCAAATTGCCTACTCGATTAAGGGCAGCCAAAATAAGTACCGTTTAGAGTCCTTTGCCTTGAGTATGGCTCACAAAATTGCAGCAGTTTGGAAGTCAACCAGATTAACAAACTACTGTAATCGCTTTTCATTTATTATTGATAGTTTGAAAGTGGTTGTAAAAAGTATAAAACAAGGTTACTTGTGGGGAGACACTTGATTTTATCGTTTCACCTATATACATATATCATTAACGTGGCAGTGTAAAAACTGTTATAAGCAAAGGTGTGTCATAAAATCGTTATGTCTCTCATAAAACCATTACTTACCGCTAAATAGCACCAAGGGATGTACGATCATTGATCTCCCCATAAATTGTACATATCACAGTATACTAAACACTTGCGATAACGAAAGGAAATAAATCTTATATATGAATAATTTATGCTCGAAGGTGCATAAACTGTAACTATTTTACTTTTTAATAGTGGCATATACGACTGTATTATACATAGATATACATAGATATATAATAATAGACATTAAAAGTTATTAAAATACAATATAAACTATATATGAACACCATCCGCTCCTCCGAACTATATGTGTACATACATACATTAACTCTGTATAATCCCCAACAGTAAATAAAACATAGCAAACAAACCCAATTTATGTATTTAATTTTAAAGCATAATACATAATATGTAGTGTATATACATATATATGTAAGCTCACAGTCAGAAAGGAAGACGATTTTAGTATATATTTTGAAAACAATAACGAACCAAAACTCCCCATAGGGGATATCTAATTTAAAACTATTATTATATTGTGATTTACAAAAACTAGATTTTTTTTATAATTAGAAATCTCCTACATTTCCCAGTTTATCTATATGCGAGTGTACTGTACACCAAATTTCATATAAATACAAAAAAGCTCATTCCACCGACACCGTATATACGAGGAAACTACTTTGCATCCGCATGTGTGTATAAAGCATTTATAGTTTTTGGCTCGTTTGGTGGAATATGTAATCGTATCTCGCAAGCACACACACAAAAGCTCATTCATATTTCAGTTTATTATTCAAATAGATTTTAATGAATTTTTACATCGAAAATTCAATCAGCTATATTATCACCCGATTTACAAAACTACTGTATAGTGTATACACTTGACAGTGTGATAGTGCAGCACGATAATTATCAAGTACAACGTAATTTATTGCTGATGAATAATTAATGTTCCGATTTGCAACATTCTGTTTTTTTTTATAAATTATTACGAAAATAAATTTGATTAATTAATTAATTAAATGTGTGATTAATTTATTAAAGTTTAATTATTACTTTACGCCATGTATACATACAAGATTTCCGCATATCATAAAAATTTACACAAATTTTTATTTTTATTATTTTCAGGGTCTACTTGTTTGTATAACGTACGTCTGCGGTGATGTTGCACCAGGACAAAATCAATATTTACCCCCAGCCCAGGGCTACAATTATGATCGGCCTCAGAAACCATTCCCATCGATAAACACACCAACACAGGTACCATTCCCACGACCACCCCAACCTCAACCACAACCACGACCACCACAACCACAACCGCAACCAAAACCAAACACATACATTCCACCACAGGTGCAACCAACACCACGACCAATTTATACACCTCAACCACAACCACAACCGCAACCCAATAATGGATATCCATCGCAACGACCAGCACCAGTTGATCATAGCCATCACGATGAAGTATGTATAATATAATATTCAAAAATATATTCGAATCAGAAAACATGATCCATATAAATTATTTCTAGCATCATCATCACGAACCGGGCATGCCATTCGATTTTAACTATGCCGTCAACGATGTCGAAACCCAAAACGATTACTCCCACAAAGCAGTGAGCGATGGTGATGTAACCCGAGGTGAATATCGTATCCAACTACCCGATGGCCGAACACAAATCGTACGATATACAGCCGATTGGAAGAATGGTTACAATGCTGAGGTCACATACGAGGGTACAGCCCAATATCCAGAAGATTTTAACAAAGGTGGCTACAAATACTAGACAAATCGCGTACATATATAAATACACAAATACAAAATAATTCCTTAAATGTATAATAAATTAATTTATTATTGTAATATTATTTTTAAACACATTAATTAATTAATTTGTTTTTTTTTATTTTGTTAATGATTTCGAATTATAAAATTTGTTTCATCCCTCCCAGTATTTGTAAAATCTAAAAATAATTTTTTTTGTAAATAAATTTAAAATAATTATATAAATAAAAAAACAAAATTTAATTTATATAATATATAAATATATATTTCATGTTTCTATATATCTATAAATAAAAACTAAAAATTATATATAAAAAAAAATAACGCGAAACAAGCAACAACAAATTAAATTAAATTTTTATAAAATAAATAAATGCAAGAATTTAAAATTTAAATTTTATTTATAAAAAACAAATGTGTATTTTTTTATTAAAATATATATAAAAATAGATTAAATAAATATATGTTTTTTTTATTTAATTTATTTAGAGTTTTGATTATATGTGGACCAATCAATCAAATTGTCTCATTCATTTGATTTGTGCTTTTTGCTTTTAATACGATGCATTTTCAATAAATGGACAATGAGTTGGCCTGGTTTCAACAGAGCTTTGCTTAAAGTTATAAAAATTCGAAAAATAATCGATCCTAACCCCAGTTGACTTTACCTCCTCTCAAAAAAATACTACACTATATTGATATTAAAAAAAGCCTTTTGGCTAACGAACCATGTTAACATGAACAATATTGTCAGAGTTTGGTTGTGGCTTTATGGATAATTTGTATGCTTCCCGCACTTTTTGAACGCTGTTTATTCTTCCTGCTCTGTTCAGTATTTAAAGGCCTTTTGTCAAACAAACCCTGTTACCATGAACAATATTGTAAGAATTTTGGTTTCGGTTTTTTTAGATAACGTGTATGCTTCCAACAGGTTTTGGATGAATTGTAAGCTTCCAGCACATTTCAGTATTAAAAGGTCTTTTGGCAAACCAACCATGTAACCATGCACCATATTGTCAGATTTTAGGTTGCGACATGGATAATGCTTCCCAGTGCAGTTTATTATTAAAAGGCCTTTTGACAAACAATCTCTGTTACCATGAATAATATTATCAAAGCTATTGTTGCAGCTTTATGGATAATGTGTATGCTCCCAGCATTTTTTGAATGATTTGTAAGCTTCCCGCACGTTTCAGTAGTAAAAGGCCTTTTCGCAAGCAAACCATGCCACCATGAACAATATTGTGAATAGAGCAATATTGCTTTGGTTGCGGCTTTATGGATAATGTGTATGCTTCCAGCAGTTGTTGGATTGTTTGTAAGTTTCCAGCACTTTTTAGTATTAAAAGACCTTTTGGCAAACAAATCATGTTACCATGAACAAAATTGTCAGAGTTTTGTTTGTGGTTTTATGGATAATGTGTATGATTTCAGCACATGTTAAACGCTGTCTATGCTTCCTGCACCGTTCAGAATAAAAGGCCTTTTGACTGATAAGCATGTGAATACGAATAAAATTATCAAATTTTTGGTTCCAGCTTAATGGATAATGTGTATACTTCCACACTTTTTGAACGCTGTGTGTGCTTCCCGCAATGTACAGTGATAAAAGGCCTTTTTGACAAACAAACAATGTTACCATGAACAATATTGTCAGAGCTTTGGTTGCGGCTTTACGAATAATATGTTTGCTTCCAGCAGTTTTTCAGTATTAAAAAGTCTTTTGGCAAACATACCATGTTAACATGAACAATCTTGCAGAGTTTTGCTTGCTGTGTTAGGGATAATGTATATGATTCCAGTACTTCTTGAACACTGTCTATGCTTCCCTCAATAATCAGTAATAAAAGGCCTTTATGGATAATGTGTATGCTTGCAGCAATTTTTGGATAATTTGCAAGCTTCTATCACTTATCACTATTAAAAAGCCTTTTGGCAAACAAATAATGACATTAATATACTGTCACTTTTTTGGTTGTAGCTTTTTGGATGAAGAGTATGCTTCCAGCACTTTTTGGTTAATGTTTTTGGATGATATATATGCTTACAGCACTTTTTGGATGATGAGTGAGCTTCACACAATTTTTCAGTATTAAAAAGCGTTTTGGCTGACAAATCATGTTACCATGAATTATATTGTCAGATTATTGATTGCAGCTTTTCGGATGAAGTTCTCATTCTTCCAGCATTTTTTTGTTGATGGTTTTTGGACGAAGTGGAACCTTCAAGCTATTTATTGCACAATGTGCATTCAATTTATTTTTATCAATAGAATTATTTGATATTAGTAAATATTTGGTGTGTAAATGTGAATTTCTTTTAATGTATAAATGAAAATCACCCGACTTTGTCGAATTTACAAAATACAAGTGAAGATAAAAAACTTTTTTCAATCAGCAGCTTGCTGGCTTGCCTTTTTGGCTACGGCAGGTAATTCAGATCAAACGGTGGTTAGTTGTAGGTTTTGAAATGTTAACGTTGGTTTCGTTCATTTCAAAATTGAAATTAAATTTTTTGGAGTACAATCCTCATTTCCAGCTCTTTTTGGTTGAATTTTTTTTTATGATATGTATGCTTCCAGCAATTTTCAGTATTTAAAAGCCTTTTGACCGACTCTGATAAGCATGTTATCATGAATAATATTATCAGATTTATGATTGTAGTTTTTGGGTAATGTGTATGCTTCTAGCACTTTATGATAGTTGCTTTTTGCCTGATTTGTATGCTTCCATTTGTATGCTTGTTTGCAATATTAAAAGGCCTTTTAGATAACAGCATATTATAATGAATAATATTGAGTCGGAAAATTTATCCAAGCCAGGAATCTTTAAAGCACCCTGAATACATGGCCTGCTCTCGTAATTGCTGTTATCTTCAAGATAAAATCGAAAGAAACTTGCTTGCGAGCTTTCGTTCTGGATTTGGTGTAATCGTCGTAGGCAAACGAGTGTATCTTTGATCAATGGTAAGGGTCCGTTGATGCCATGGTGAATTATCGCTAAGCGTTGACAAGTTAATTTCTAACTACCAGGTGTAGATTTAGTGTCTCGAAGGATTTTAGGCTTTTGGCAAGCTTTACAATTTTTCCTCATTCTCTGATTGCCTTTGTTAATAAAAAGCGATTATGACATTATGAGTTTAATTGAAGCTTTCACAACATTTTCAATGCCAGAGACGTGCTTGATATCGGTCATAAATTGACCAATGAATTCTAAATAGAAGTCTCGGGTTTAGCAGAAACAGATTTTCCAATGTTGACTACTAAACCATACTCTTCTAATTTGAAGAAGATAATTTTGATATGTGATTTGTGATTCAATGAAGCAGAAGAAGTACCGGCAGGCAATGAGGTCTCTTTATCGGCAATTATGTCCACACAAATAACTGTACCATGTTTATAATTGATTTTGCAGTTTCAAGGTATGAGACTTCTTTATCTAATGCCCCTCTATCTAATGCAATATCAAAACTTCAATTGAGTGCATTCTCTCAAACGCTGTTAGAAAATAACTGGTATATATTGTACGGTTTGAGAATTCCGAATTCCGATTAATTTCATATTAAATAATCCAAAATACCAGACAATCGACCCGATTAACCGTCGTCAATGTCAAGTTTATTTTCATCCAGCATCTTTAAACTTAACAAGTGTACTATTCTATATTTAATATATATAAGATAACCTTGCCGGTCACATTTCAAAACCAAAAACGTGATATTTTAACTTATTCGCCTTAACCTCAATTTTTTTCCCGCCATGCAATCACGAAACCAAAAATTAGTTTTTATCGCACAGACACAAAATATAAAAACATTTTTCCAATTATGATTGTGAAGGTACCTATGAGGTAGGTATGAGGTATGATTGTGAATATACTCTGTTTACCTAGATGTGTGTATAGTGAGTGTATATAGAGTCGACTGGTCTCGGACAATGGGACGAAACCAACAGTAACAATTATACACGAATTTATAGAAAAAATTACATTAACTGATATGATATGATATGATATGGTAAATCCGAAAATGTGGGATACATACAGATTTTGCTGAAACCTAGACGTTCTCCCAATTTTATCACCACTGTCATCGTCATCATAATTTTTGGGTGTATCTCTATTGTATTCTGTGTAACACGTATAATGTGTACGCTACACAGCCGCGCTACGAGTATATATCTTCGACTGAGATCTTTTGGCTGGTCTAGAACATGCATAAAAAGCAAATCAACAATAGAACCAATGGACGATATGATATTCATGGGGTGTATGTTTGTGTTTGTCTTCGGTCTGTATATGTATATCTATATCTATATACATACACATGTCTGTGTACCAGGGATAACAGCAAGCAAAAAACGCAATATTTCGTGAAACATAAATTTAACTTTCTGATTGTTATCCTTACAGATTTTTTTTGTTGTATATAGGATTTTTTTATTATGTTTCATTCCACCAGAATAGGACACCACAGCGGTGTTACCCTAACTCATTTGACAAAGAGACGATACCAGTATTTGTGTTGGGAAAATTGGGAACTATTTTGATTTATTGGTAATTTCCTATATGTACATATGTACTAATCGATGTTTTATTGGTGACTTTATTTAGTGCGGTTTTGGTGGTGAGTCTATAAATCTTCACATGGTTAGAGGCCATGAATATCACAAATACTTGATTAATGTGAATTGCCTTGTAGTAGAATCGCCACAATAGTCCTGCAATAGGAAATAGCAAATTGGGTTGATATACCATAACTATAGCTAGTTTGCATTTGTAGACAGAAGAAGCGCGAATGGTGGAAAGGTTAAGGTCTTAAGCGTTCAGCAGCTCTCAGGATGGAAACCTCTGTGTTAATGTCGATGCGGTACTCGATACACGGCGCGAACTTTTCTCTGCCCTTCTTAAAGTTCCACATATATCACAAACTTTGTTTGAATACCCTCCAAATACAGACCGCGAAGATGATAAGGATCCATCCTTTGAGGAATTCACCATGGCCAACCAAAGATTAAACAAAAATCGTACACCAGGAATTGATTGCATTAATTTTCAATTTCATGTTGGAATACATCCTTCGTAGATGTGAAACACCTCAGGAGAATATCTTATTCCGACAATCCAATCAACTTTTTGTCCATGCAGATTATATCTGTGTGATTGGATTAAATGGCCACGGAGTGAAAGAGATACTTGATCTACTGGAACAGTGTTCAGCTTCCGTTGGTCTCAAAATCATGATATGAAATCTGATATGAAATTAAATTAGTCACCTTGCTAACCGAATAAGAGCCGCCTTTTGGAAGTCAAATAGGTCGCTGTCGGCGACGAAGGCTTCACGACGTAGATAGCGATGTCGCTTCTTCTAACTGCTTGCAATAGTATAGTAAGAGCTGGCTTGTGAACGAAACCGATGGAGTCAGATTGTTGACACTGTACGGGCCAATAATGGCATGTAAAAGCCGTTTGCCCAGGTATTGTATACTATTAGTTTGATTTTGATTCAATCCTGCTCTTTGTATCAACAAAGCTGATAGCAACTTGACTATCCGTAAAGATCACCTACACTGTCTTGCGTCCCAACCAGTTCAACACATCTTCTACACTTATCAGATGAGTGAATAAATATATTCACTTTGAACTTATTACAAAAGGCTCCATCGTACACTATCTGGCTTGAAGCTATCAACGACACGAGGTGTAAAGCTATTCGATGAAGTATAAAGATGTAGTTTAGATTCTCAACTTCCTTCCATAAAAGTCGAATATTGTCAAACAGTTTGTCTACAAACATTACTACTGATCTACTGCAGACATTCTCGTTGTTCTTTTGTTTATACCATCTGGTTTGAAAAGTCCATAACATTCAAAACTTCGTGTTCTCTCAAAGTAACACTTTTATTCGCTTATAGCTCCTGGATGAGTACAAGTTGTTAGTTTATCTATATAGAGCTTTCCCAAGTGCAACTAGCATTACATCATCTACGTGTACAAGTGATACAAAACTAGAAACTGAACCAAGAGTATTGTAGAGTCTAAAACTGATGATCAACGATGGGTTAATAAATGCCAATCTATTTGAGTTCCTCCCTCATATTTGAACATGTTGCAAAAGCACGATTGAATAGTGGAACGGCCTGTTCACATGAAGAGGTAAGTATAAAGTTCAAAAATTTCAATATAGACGAGATTTATAGGTCGTTAACCACTCGAAGCGCAACAATTTCACTTTTTGCCATTTCGCTTTATATACAGTCAATTTTCGCAGATCGTATCAAGGTCATTTAATAAGTTACATTAAGTTCCCACACAAAGCATCGATCATAAACGAGTACACCATATATACTCGAGACATATATGTAGTGAACTGATTAGTATCATCGTACTGAGCATAGTTCACCATATACCAAAAATAACATAATTTTTATTGATTAAATCCGATAAATCTTCAGAATCCGCATATAAACAAACGAAACTCAAAATGACATGAACTTATTACTAACTTTCAATTTTATTTCTTAAAAGATCACGTTTCGATCTTCTTTCCCATTTGGTTATGGTTTTCCATCTCTCTCCGTGGTACGAGAATAAAAACGCCATCATTTGCTTTGTACTTAATCGATAAAACAATTAAATGTTAACACTTTTGAAATCTTGATATTTTTCCAGTGTCATTACTCTTGTTTTAATAGTTTTTCAAATGGTACACTAAGACGGTCGACAATTTATATACCTTTGACTGTAATATATATACAGTGAGGCCAATATGTCATTACAATTACAGCTAATATCTCGTTTTGAACTGTGTACAAAGTTAAGATTTTACGATTGCACAACTGTAACAATCTTATATATTCACATACAGGAAACGTTATATCAAGATGCTGTGTGATTTTGCCGATCTCATCGTCTTAAAAGTTGAGACAATATAAATATATACATACAACTAATGTCTGTAATAAAAAAATATATAAGATGGTCATTATGTATCACAAACCATCGCGTCATTTCAGGCTATATAAAATGAGTATTTGCATTCAATTGTGCGTTCGTACGAAAGCGTATTTCGTGCGAGTACATAAGTCTAATAAGTACAAAGCAGATGGTTTATGTCACTCATATAATTAAATTATTTCAAACGACTGTAATAAACTTTTTTGGAATTGCATCACTGTATTATGTTAAGACAATTTTTAAGAACATAAAAAGTTGTTACATAAAATAATGTTTAGACAATGAAATAACGAAAAAGCTTTTCTAAGTTGCGCTTTTGGTTGATAGATGGCAGCACACATAACAAAGTTGTGTATGTAGTGTATCTTTGCTAAGGCATATAGAAGTTTATTTATTTCATTTTAATTTTTTATACAGTGATGCACATAAGTTTTTATTGATGAACTTGGTACGACCAAGCTATACATTATATCTTGAAGAGCTTTAAAGTTTGTATATTTTGTTGGCATAAGATTCGTTTTGTCAAATATTTATTCAATAAATGGCCGCTGTTGAAATTCCAACAGGAGCGGGATGCAAAATACATTCGGCGATTAAGTTCAAAGTTTATGTGTTACCCCATGTAAGAATGGCGTTAAGACCACTCCCGTTAGAAACATGGATACTAAAGGCAAAAAAATCTGCAATTGTGAATCGTGATCGGAATTAACGATACAAATCACTCCACGAACTTAGAAAGGTCATGCACCACCACCCTTAGATTTGAGAAAGAGCCATTAATCTGTCTTATTTATGTTTGGGGCGCAAAAAAAACCGGATAGATGTCTCCATTGACGGTAATTCCACACTTGAACCAATTGAACTTTGTTAAGCGTTATACCGAGATCTTTTCGCAAACTAGTGCGTGAAACGTTCAATTCTTGAGATCGATGACGAGTTGATATTGATGGATTCTCACGCACATTCTCAGCCATAGACAGCTTCAAAATTTTGAGGTGTACGCACTGTACGAGCAGGGTCACGTCTTGGCGCATCAACAATAAAACCAGTTTCACGAACTTTAACAATAAACTTGCGATTACGGAGCACTCGTGATCCTTCTCTGCAACAAAATTTTGCACGATATTTGCAATTTCCAACCTTTGTTTTGGAAATAAATTTCCAGTAAATCCCAGCGTTGCTCAAGCGTAAATCGATTAATTTCGATATAATGCCATAAGTGTTGCCAGATTCGCTGGTTCAAATTTAAACTGATAGATGGCCTACCCGTTAGTAAAATTAATCTGGGATATTTGAGCTTTAAAAGCTCTGGTTCCTTTGGCTAAATATAACATTTCGTTACACTCGTTAGAGTGTACACCACAATCTTTAATATCTGATTTAGACTGGGAATAATATCTTTTTCGTCTTGCAAAATAAATAGACCTTTACTATACCTTAAAAGTTTTCATGACCCAAGGTAAACATTACTCTTTAGCTGGCCTGGTTTCCAACTATTGTATAAATTTCACTTTATAGACTGATCCTTACACGTATGGTAAGATCCTTATACAATGTCCATCCAAAGAAAGCCGCGATAAGGAATCTTGTCGCGGTAGTCAAAGATATACCATGCGTTAAATCCAAGAAATGCACATCACGAAGAACATCATCGCGTCCGAAGACCACAGGAGCTGGAAAGAAAAAAAGCGCGAGAAGGAACGCCAAACAACATCGAAGGGGTTAAACGAATGGGTAATTGGTATACAGTTTGAGAATGGCAAATGGCGAGAAGCCAACTTTAAGAGTAAGAAGGAGGTACGAATACGAATCAGTGATAAACAATTTTCACATAAAGTACTGGTGGCGGATAGGGTCATCATGGGCACGGACTTGACGAGGAAAAACGGAATCGTAATGGATTTTGGACGAGAAATGTTAGTATTTGCTACCATTGTGCTACCATTCGAATGAAACAGATGAATGCCAATCATACGGAAGGTAATAATGGATCAACGTTCGAAGTTGTCACAGTATAGGAAGAATCATCAATCGGCTAACGAAACGCATCGACTCAACGAGGAACGGATATACGGATGTGAAAATAAGAGAGGATTAATTAAAACCGAATTATAAATGGACAAAATGAAGATAGTTGGTGAAAAAGGGGAAATTCACCATCACGGATATTATTCAGCTGGTATCATATAGAAGCAAGTGAGGTCCTCTTCGAATACCGGAGACCTGGGAGAAGGGCCGTGAACAACTCTACTGGTTGGGATGTAGGTGAAAAGTATCTGCATAATGGAAGTAGTATGGAGACCCACATCATAATAATGAAGAGCAATCGATAAAGTTACAAGAGACAGGCAGTCGTTCAAACGCCTCATGCCTCACACTCGACGAATGACGAATGTCCACAATAAAACGGGGAAAGTGCCCCAAATAAAATATTTACTGACATGAAAAATTCGATATTCTCATTATCGTTTAAAGTTGTTGGTTAAATATGCATTTAAAAACTATTAGTTTACCGGTAAATTAAAAACTATTAATTTACCGGTAAAAAAACGGTTAACCGAGCAAATTTTTATTATTTACCAGTAAATGAAAAAAATTAGTAATTTGCAACGTCTAGTTGACTGCTAATTTTAGGATATTTAAGAATATTTTTTTGCAGTTTACATGTAATATACTCTCTTAACTCTGTTACCAGCCAACTCGAGAATAAAGGTCCGCAGGTACAATAAACAATTGAAGAGTAAGATCAACTCGCTCCAGCTCATGAATTTTGAAGCACTTCACCATTTCTCCGAAAATTTGTAGTTACTCTAACTATATATGATATATTGAAGCTTAAGACGTAATGGTCATATCACATATGTAACCAAACCACAATTTCATAACTCTTTCTCTGCGATAGTTTAAGTGCAATATAACCATAAAGTCGAAATCAAAATCTCGTTTTACGCCAACATTCTTAATGGATGCGTCTTAGTAGCCGATTAACATTAAATAATTCAAGCGTGGTGACTTAATAGAAGTTAATTACCATTAAAATAGTTCTGGTTATCTTAATTACTTTAGTGTACCACCATTACAGCATAACTACAATGGCTTAAGTGTGGTAAATGAATTGTTATTTCATGAAAAAAAAAAATTTAATATTTTTTATGTAATGTAATAAAATATAAATTTGATTTGTGTGAGAGGTTTTTCATTATATGATCTGAAGATGCTGACGCTAAAATAAGTATTTAAGTCATTGAATTAATAATTTAGATAATAAATTGAATGTCTTAGATTTTGAAGATTCCTGTTTACACTAATTTTGTTATTACCTTGGTTTAACTTCAAGCATAACAGGGCCCTCCAGCCGAACTTGATCCTATCAACGGATTGCTCACTAAAATCACACTTGACTTTTCAGCTTTTGATTATACAAAACTCTTATTGACCGACCAATTGTTAAAGCCGTAACAGTTGGAGCTGTAGGTACCTGGCCCCCTGTTGCAGTGCAGAATTCACTTGTCGATTCATCTTTCATGTCAGTACTCTAAGCTGGCTCTACGTAAATTGTACCTTTATCGTTCGCCTTTGTTTTGACTGTAATGGCGTCAACTATAGGATGTAATTAAGCAAATTGCGAAACAGTTGGAAGAGACCCCGAAGAAACAAACTAACAACTTTGGAAGTGCCTTGAGACTCAAAAAAGATTGCAAAGATAGAAACAAATTATTTTAACTAATGATATTTTGGAGTAAACAGAACGATATTGGTCAATAATGCTCAAATCATAAAAGTCTGAACAAACTGTCAACAAGGTTAGCCATCTTTTCGAGTTTGGCCCAAAATCGAGAGTGAGAACGTTACAACCATGCACCATTATGGTTCACATTTTCAACACCTTAATAAATTTTGTGTGTCTACTCAAAACCTTTACTAAGCTTTAGACGCTCAACGAGTCATTTTATATAGAATGAGGTGTATGGTGAATATCAATCTAAATTCAGATAAGCTGAATTTTTCCAAGATTCGATTTGACCCGTTTCCATGTATAAATTAAACTAGGTTGGTGGCAAATGACATACCACACAAAGTTAGTTTCAATGACGAGATCAGAAACAGAATCCCAATTACCGATGTCGTACATGAGCAGTGAGTAGTTTGTATACACTGGCTCATTTCCATATTATTCCGATATTTTCATCTATTTAAGGGAACAAGTCGAGAAGCATTTGTCTTCGGCTCCGTAATCCATCGAAGCACCCAATCCTGGTATATGCTACGAATTAACTTTAAACAATTCCCTAATCTACGGTAAACCAGAGCATACTTAAAATGAAGAGTTTATATAGGTGACTAATCCTTAATGTGTGAACCTGTCATCTTCGGTTTTAGCTACTCATGCTATACTCATCTGGGTTCCGGTTGTTCCTCAAAAAGCAAAACAGATAATGAAACTAAAGCAGAATTGTGACGCATCTTAAACGCGTCAAAATATGATGGAGAATGGGTGTAATGAACAACGAGACCTCTACAATGCTTTCCATCAGCACAAGGTATAAACCAGAATGTAGTATAAGTATAAAAGCCTTGCTCAAAGACCAATGAAAGAGACATTCTTCTTCAGCTAACGCAGCACTCAATAGTAACCGTTCCAAAAATGCCAAGCAGACATCCCGAATTGATGAACCAATAATGATAGATGTTTTCCTATAGGAAAGACCTTAGATTAACGAAAAGGAAAATTTTAGAGTAAGTATTGGAACAAGAGTAAAAGTCCATTACAACCTCCTTGTCCTTTACATTATCTCTTTGCTTTTTGTGGGACAACCAGAACCCAGATTACTATAGCAGGAATAGCTAATGTATCGGGTGAAATTTCCATCAACTGTGCTGACAAATGCACTTCGCAGTGTCTTTGAAAATATCAGTCAAATTGTGATCAATCCTTCCCAGATAAATTTATTTTTCTCTCACCCAGGCTCAATTGGCCCATTGTCACATCCCTTCCCAGACGCACACTCTCAGTCCCGGAACGTGTTTGTTCTTCTAATGAAGTCTAAGATATCTAGTGTTTCAAGGTTGTCAATTGGTCCTCAAATAAGAATTGTGAGCCAAAACAGTGCAGTCTATGGGAAGGGTATGAAGAATAGGATCACAAAAATTGCTAATTCAACTTGAGGATTTAGTGTTTGTATAACTCGGCACCAGCTAGATTAGGGCATACTAATCCATCAGTAAAGATTAACATATCCTTACCGGAGGGGTAGGATGGGCTGTTATAGTCCCAATTGTGATTTCCGGTAATAGTTACGTGAAATAATTTCCCGTGCTTCGTAACCATTGTATGAAAGCATGTGGCCAGTCGTGTGCCGGCTCACCTCCTTCCATATTTGACAGTGCCCGGAAGAGCCAAATAGATTGTCTTTGCATTGTAGGCGAGCGGCTGTTTGCGGTACATACCTTTTGAACCAAAGATCAAGCGTCAGCAGACACATAGCCATCTCAAGAGATACAGTAAGTGTGGTGTATACATAGCTCCTATATACTATACTGAAATAAACAAGTCGTTGAAGGCGATTTAGAGGTTTCCTTACAATCCGCTCATTGTTCTAGGCCACCAAATCGAATCACTATCTTAGTGTGCAGTAATTCTCTTTCAGCTGCAGAGATCATTGCATTAAAGGATACATTGTCAAAAGTGCCTTCAATGCCCAGAATCGCTTTGTTGTCCAGTGATCTTTCAATCCGTTCAACGACTTCATGGAGTGCTCTTTCAACAGATCTGTCTTTCAGGTATGCGTGTTGTTTGGAGTGTATGAGATTTACTAATAGTGCATTAAGTAGGAAAGAGGACAGGCTTATAGGCCGAACAACTTTTGCCTGGTCATAACTATAGGCTTTCCGTCCTTTGGAATACACCCCAGGGCCAAACTGGCTCGGAAGATATGCTCAAGGTGGTCTAGGATGATATCCAGTCCCTCCTGCAAGAGGTCCGGGAAAATTCCGTTTGGAACTGGTGTTTTAAATTGTGAGAAAGAACCGATGCTCCATCGGATTTTGTCTTTTGTCACTACCTTTACCATCAAGCTCCAGCCTCTGAAATTTTGTTGTTGGTGTGGGAGTTGATTGCCATCATTTTCGGGAAAATGAGTTTTCATTGTAACATCTAAAGCTTCCTGATTTTTTCTCGTGTGCGTTCCATCAGGTTTCTCTAGAGTTCCAATAGTGTCCTTCATGCTCCCGCACGGAGAACTTTCTTGAGTTTATCGATTGCCGTAAGGCTATCCACTTACAGAAAGATCATTATTTCTTGTACTCATTTGTGAAGATGCTGTTTTTTCACTTCGGACACATTTCTTGTACTCATTTGTGAAGATTTGTACAAGTCCCAATATACAGTTGAACCGGTGTTCATGGCTTTGTTTAGAAGTTTTCTTGCCTGTTTCCTCAGTCTGCCTAATTCATTAGTCCACCATTGTGTCCCAATTCTTTTAGGCTTACTTAGGGGACAGCTCTTCTCATAATAAGTCACCTTCAAAGCGATTCAGGTCAAGTACCTGCGGATCTAAACGTGTTTTGCAGTATTATAAAATAAGTAACTGGCAACCAGGACTGATATAGCTCTTTTGTATTTATCAACATGACCAACATACTTCAAAATTTGAGTTTGGGCCATCCACGGGCTTCATCATAGGGGATATTACATTAAGCCAATGGATCGATGTCTACATCGGCGAAGGGTATAGTTCGATTCAAATAGTCACCATTCATTACCAAGTATAGTTTTTAACCACCACACTTTCCCAAATAAATCGACCCTAAATACTCTTAAATGATGAGAAATTTTCCAATTATAGGTTCAAAGTCTATCATCGATTATGCAATTAAGAGTAAATTGCATTGGCAAAACGTAAAATTAAAAATCCATTATATATACGAAGATTCTGCTTGGCGGTTATGTAAATGTAAACACTATTTGCAATTTGATAATAGTTCTGTGAAAGTACATAAAGACATTCACTTACAATGTGTTACAATCACTGTAATATGTATTAAAGTATTATCATAAATATATATATATATATATATATATATATATATATATATATATATATATATATATATATATATATATAAATACCCTATACATATCCTATAGTCCTATATTATAAAGACTACATAAATACAAAAAGCTCACTCACTACAAAAACAATACATAACGAACCTCCGCAGACGAAACGTAAATAAAAATCAATCACTGTCATGTTACGTCTGGTGTGCAATGATTGATTTTATCGATTATGCAATCGCATAGTCAATTCATCTACATAAAACCATAATGTACATAACCTAGAAAAATCGTAAACAACATTCTCGCGAGACAAGACAAAAGCTCGCGCGATGATTTAATTTAGATTTTAACAGCCAATAATTTGTTATGTACGATCGATCGTTTGTATATATACGATCATTTATTAGTTTTATGATCACCGCCGCAACATACATAACATTATTAAGATTATAGTAATTGGATGATCGTCGAAAATGTTGAGGATCAACAGAAAACAAAACGCGTTACGGTTTCGACGAGTATATATATAATGAGATCGGCGATCACCATGATGGTATATTGATTTACAACTGAATATAATAAAAATCGATCGTAAAAGGAAAAGTTAAATAAAAATTAATAAAATTAAATAATAATTAATTATTGTGTATATATATTTAAATAAATATACGTATACATAAATATTAAATTACATGATCGTGATAATTAAAATTATGAAATTACATTTTTCATTGTAGATCGAAATGAAATGTGATGCGATCTCTAAGGAATGATATTGTTGAGATGGGCACTCGGTTGGGAAATGATAAAATTGCTGTGAGCGATCTTGGAATATGGTTTGGTTTTTGAAATCCTGATTTGCATGCTTGATTGTACATACATATATACATTCATCGAGAGTTGATATATTATTTTGTATTTGTTGTTGCGTTATCTATATGTACATGGTTGAATGAGTTTGATCGTAGAAAATGTTTTATAGTTTTGAACTGGAATAGTATATGAATTATTTCTCGTATGTGATGTGCTGCAGGGTTTATATATAAATAGGACAGTTATGTTGTTTGAAATTCTTCTCGTCGTAGTGAGTTGGGTTTTTAGACAACTAATGTTCTTGATATTTAAAATTTTGTTGAAGCACGTTATATTCATGCAGCATGACATTTATAATCAGCATATCCATTCCTCCAGTATTTTAATTTTTTTTTCCTTTATCTGCTATTTGGGAGTATAGGGTGGCCACTAGACTAGACCATCTGAATTTATTGGGGGCTATTTGCCAAGTTCTTTTGCCTCGGCTAGAGTTTCCATCCAGATCATTGCTAGCCTTCCGGCTTTGCCTTCCTACTTCTCAGTATATAACAAATCTGCTTGGTTTGTTTATCGCAGAGCCTCTTTATTTCAGATCTTGTCTGGCTATAGAAGCATTTGGTTCATATTCGCAGGCCTGAAGTGTTTGTGTGATCTTCTGTGTGTGTTTTTATGTTTACATCCACACAGCTGAACTGATTGCACATGACTGCATTCCAAACCTTATGAAGTATGTTTTTTCCGAGCCGCCTGCTTTTGCTACAATATATATATACCTTGTGTGATATGACAGCTTTTGTTATTCCTGCGGCCGATGTCCATGTGTTAACAGGCAAATGTCATTTGTGTAGTCTAGATGATTGTATCAAACTTTTTTACGGCATCCCGATACATTTCTTTGATTAGTTCAGTTATTTTATTCGGTATGCCCATCTCACTCTTTGTCTTCCAGATTGCGCTACGTACAGTGGTGAAGTCACTTGTGCAGTTACCATAATAGAATTTTTTTTTCTTCTGTTTAATTGTTCCTCAAGTATGGTTAGAGTTTGACTGATCAGATCCTTTATTGGTGAAATGTTTGTGAATTTTCCAGTTACTTTTTTTTAATCCAGCAACTACTTCTGCAGTTTTGAGAGTTTTGAATTCTTTCACTGGTTTGGTACAGCTGCCTGTTTAATTTTGAATGTTGTTATTATACTAGTTGGTGGTCGCTCAGCACATGTTCCCTTCTCATTGTCTTGTTTGCTTAGGAACCTCAAATCTACTTTACCAGTAGGTATTCCTAAAGTCCAAATCTAAAGAATCTCTTTTCTAACCCACTGTTACCTGAGTTTCATTAATTTCCCTACCAATGACATACGGATGGCTTTCAATAAATGTATTCTGGTATGTTGTGAAATTTAATAAGTAAATTAAGTTAATAAGTAAATAAGTAAATAAGTAAAGTTAATAAGTAAATATGTGGGTTAAGTCCTTTTTTAAAAATTTACAGAGTTTGATGACATTCTATTTTGCTCTCCAACATCGTAAGATATTCATCACACGCTTAAAATAGTATTTGCATCCAACGGCTTATCGAAATTCGAACGCGATGCCTTCCGATCAAAATAATGTGACTTTACCAATAAAAAGAGCCATTTCGGCGATATACTTTGAGTTGTTGTGGATCTGAAAAGATGACCTCAATGATAAGTACTCTAGAAGGCAGGGCATCTGTGTATTTAAAATTTATTTATTAGAATCAGAGTGATAAGATTCGATGCTTTGGTTTAACTGTGAGATGAGTTTTGAAGGATACCAATGATCGTTATCTGCCCAATACTTCATATATGCTAGCCAAAATTCAACCGTCAATCAATCTATATACAAAAATATCACACTTGCTGGAGCTCATACGTCGTTAATTTATTCTGATGTCAGTTCCACTCTTGTTTACTATAAAATCCAAAAATGGCACTTTTTATCAGGTTTTTAAGGTGAAGGAGTATGTATACCAACTGAAGAATGACAAAATCTGCACATTTGGAATATTTTCTCTGGAAAGCATCTAGAAACCGAAAAGGCCTATAATTCAGACCCCATCTATAAAAATTGAATAAAAGATTAGATTATTGGGACTGTTTCCAATTATTAATTGTTATTAGCTGTATACTATATAGACCCCCTGTTGTCAAAAAGCCATTAGTTTTATCAATAGCACAATATAGATCCCAATATGGCATTTAAGGATAATCGTGTCAGGTATTTCTTTTAGAGTTGGTTTCGGGAGAGAAACTCACTTCTTGAGTTCAGGATCCAGCACCTTTAACATAGTTTTCCGAAGTAACATTTTGGTAACAGTATGAAAAATCAGGACGCCCGCTGCCTCTATATTAAAAGGAAAACGTCATTTCCCTTCACATACACGGAAAATATATAAATAAAGGTGAAGCTTGGTCTAAAGCTACGTACCATATGAAGAATCACTTCTACTCCTCACTTCAAAAAATACTTCATTTACCACAGGAACTTTAAAGACTAATATATAAATGTCGCCGAAGAGCTTGAAAATCGGTTCCTATAAGAACTACCTTAATAGTTTCCTTTCGGCTCTCAGTGAAACTTCTGTCCCCCTTTTAAAAGAGGCCTGTTCCATTTGAGTGATCGTCTGAGAATATGTTGGTCCTTGGCTGATGCAGGCAGTACAAGATTTGCCCATACAGTTCTTGATTAGATCGTCTTAATTCGAAGTTGTATTAAGAGCATTTTCTTTAATAACCCCTTGATCCGGTGGATTTAGGATTTGATGAAATTGTTGTTGCTTTTTTCCTGATTGTTTTCAAGGAGAAACTTTCTTGCAGCTAAAATATATGAGTAAGCCTCCAGAAAATTATGAAATTTTAAGCCTGAATTATTAAGCGTCATGTTAACTCTTGCGCAAGCTAAAGAATTGACAACTAAATATAAAGTTATTAGGAATAAAATTGCCAAATTGGTACAAAGTCACCTTTCTTAGACATCAAATTTCAAAACCAAACAACAGCCAACTATAAAACACTAGAACCGGAAACGATTCGCAAATTAAATTCGAATCACGTATCCACAATTCAATTGTAATTTATCAAAAGCAACGAGAGCTAAATATAGCGCAGAACGAGCAACAAACATTACATTTGTGTTCAACTATTCCAATTCCATTAAGTAATCGTCGTTTTATGTAAATTTTCTTCAATTTATCATCTTTCTCGTGATCATCAATTGTTTTTGTTGAGATTTTCCTTCTATATATCCACTTTAAGCACACATACATCCAAGTATATATTTAAGAAAGTAAAATGCAACAGTTAAAATTGAATTAAAACAATAATTTAATTTAATTTCATGTAATCATCATCGCAAACATGACGACACAGAATTGTCGTTATTCTGCAAAATCTTTGTGTAAATATACTCGTACCACAAAATCTGTATTTAAATTTAATTTATTGCCGTGCATTGCGAGTCGGGAATATGTAATTCGCGGATTTTTAGTCTTATATATAGCTTGAATATTTGCATTTTTATTGTTAGCAGCAAAGTAGAAATTTTGCAATTCGCTTATGGATACAAAAATATGTCTCACATATACAAAAGTGATTTAGTGAGGAGGAAAATAGATGCAACGTTTTGGGACATAAATCAGATAAATGTGACTAAGACCTAAGATTAACTATATTAATAGACTTTGCACAGTAGTTAATCGTAATCTTAACTATATAGATATTCGTCTTGCGGTAAATATTCGTAGATTGAGTTTAGATGATATAAGGTACATACACACTTGCAGTATTATGTAAGACAGATGTACTTCACAGTATTTATATCTGATTACAACTTAATTGCATTTTGTACATACGAACAAAACTGTTTCTTGTGCTCTTATATTGTGTTGAAACTGAGCTAGTTTGTTTATAGTGAAACATACACAATGGTTCAATACATATATACTCGTATATAGTGAGTACCTAAGTCTTGACCATAATGTTATTGATTTTTCATGATCAATATTGTATACGAGCCGTGACTTATGAAATAAATGCTACAGAAAGATTATTTGAAGAGATAAAATTGGTTTGTAATAAGAAATATGTATTATTAGAAAGGTATTTCTGGCATGCTTCTGTCAGCAATTTTGGCTTACATTTCATTACTCTTAACTCTCAACCTAGGTCGCCATCATATCTAAACCAAATCCCTAATAGCGCGAAAGTAAGAGAAGGTACGACATATGCCCAAATGACTAGACAAAAGAAAAATATCAAGGAAGCACCCAGTCATACTGCAGAAGTTAACCACTGTAAATTCTCATCTGGTGGCGCAAGAACAAAGACTAGTAGTAGTATTTTAGAACACAAAAAAATTAAAATAGAGCTTGATAGCTCTTCTTCCAGCAGAAAGAGTTAGAGACGGGACGGTAATCACCATCAAGGAAAATATTAAACATCAAGAAGAACTTAAAATAGAGGAAGAAGCTATGCAAGTATAGCAACTGTTTCTATTGAAACCAAAAACAACAACAGCTACACTATATCAACAATCTACTGTCCTCTTAGATATAACCCAAAATAGGAAGACTAGATAAAACTTTTCAAATCGCTTGGTAACAATTTCACTATTGGAGGCGACTTTAAAAAAAATTTTGGAGATCAAATCAAAGTATGCCATCTGTTTTGTTTTTTCGTTTATTTCTATGCCATCTGTTTTGGGGCTCAAGGCACTCCCAACTCTTTCGCGGTTCGCTTATTTACGTCCTTACCTTACGCTTTGCAGCCAAATCGAGGACGTACGGCTAAAGGTCCGATTTTCCTAACCATCTGCACATTGCATAGCTCCATGCCAGCCTATAGTACTGACATGGAAGATGGGTCGGCCCATGGATTCTGCACTCCAACAGGGGGTCATAGATGTGTTCATTTACACCTAAGTATATCAAAGTACTCAGAAAGAGAGCTATTTGAAGCAGGTAGAACATATAAATCTGAGTTCCACTCCAGTACCGGCTTACGGACCCAAATAAAATTCCTGACTTTCTAGACTTCTATATATCAAGAGGTATCTCCGAAAACTACTTAGTAGTCAAAATGAAGAAGAACTATCATCGGATCACTCTCCAGTCTTAATGATAATAAGTTCCACGGCAATAAGGAAATCAAGCCCTCCAAGACAAATAAATAGCAACACAAACTGGGAATATTTTCGACAGCTAGTCGAAGCACGCGTCGATTTACAGGGACCGATTTCGAACATTTTTATATGATAGAAGAAGAACTGGAAAATCTTGATGAAAGTATACAGAAAGCGGCATGGAAAAGTATCCTCATCCAGCAACGTGTATTACAGAAAAGTATAAACTACCCAGTTCAAGTGAGAAACTCGGTTAACGGCAAAAGATGAGATCGCAAGAATTGGCAGAGAACTAGAGCCCCTGATGATAACTGCTTATAAAAGAGATCAAGAATAAGTCAGTAGCTAGCTTTCTATAAGTAACCTGACACAGACTATTCGTTATGGAAGGCCACTAAAGGTCTGAAAAGATCTAAACTGCAAGTGCCACCCATACAAATGATCGTTAATGATCGTTACTTTCGGGTGAGACAGGAAGAGGAGTGTTCAAAACTAAAGAAAATATTGGCAGGAGTTAGATAGTGTGCTAGGCCCTGTGTTATACCTTCTGTATACAAATGATTATGACCAAATATATAGTAGTACCCATTATAGGTAGATTTGCTGATGACACTACAGTTATGACCACTGATACTAGTACTTTCTTGTACACAAACAAGAAAGAAGAATACATTTCGATTAGGCTGAATTCCCAACAAATTCCTAGCAGCATGACAACGGAGCTGCGGAACCTTCTAGATTACTCCAATGAACTAAAGCGCCTAATAAAATCAAAATCTTTAGAATAAGTGAATGCGCCACCAGACCAAACAACTGTCCGACCCTTTTTTTAAGACGTTTCAATACAGAAAATCGATCTTTTTTGGGGCTCAAGGCTCTCCCAGCTCTTTCGCGGTTCGCTTATTTACGTCCTACTTTACGCCTTAACGGCCAAATCGAAGACGTACGGCTATAGGTCCGATTTTCGTAGAACCATCTGCGCATTGCATAGCTCCATGCCAGCCTATAGTACTGACATGGAAGATAAGTCGGCCCATGTGTTCTGCACTCCAACAGGGGGTCATAGATGTGTTCATTAACACCATCGATCGTAATCAGATGGTGAAAAGTCCTTTTTGCATCCTGCCCCCATTGGGATTTGAACCCGGTACCTCCCGCTCCAACTGCCACAGCTTTAACCACTGAGCCACCTGGGCGAGGAACATCGTTAAAATCGTCTGTTTTGGTTCTCAAAGGCAAATTGTTGCAATGCTGATTGGATTTCAAATAGAACAAGCTCACCGCAAGCGAGACTCTTATTAGAGGTAAAAACTATTCAACGGAATTGTAAAATTGGTTGGACACGAAAGTGTTTAACATATGAACTACTACCAAGGTCAGCTGTTAAACAGGTATATCCTACTTGCAATTAAGTACACCGGGTGTTTCTTTTAAACTTAGACGATCAAATATCTCGAAAAATAGCCACTCTACGGAAAAAATGTCCATAGTCAAAATTTAATCATACCGCGGGGGAAATACATTAGTGCAAAAAAAATCAACCCGGTATACATATCTTTAGAGGACCAGAATGACTAAAGAGACATGCATTGTATATTTACTACATGACTCGTAATCACCCAAAAATTGATCAACCAGAGGTATGATTCGGCCACCAAATTCCCTATAGGAATCCTGATCTTGCGATTTTACTTCTATTACGCCAGATATAGATTCAAGCTGAAAAACATATATCAGGTCTATACATAGGATCACCATTTTTTCGATCCAAGCTATGCCGCCAGATCTTGGAATATAAACCGTCTTACATATGTGTCTGAGAAATAACTGTACAATCTGTATTCAATCATCTGTCAATTGAACAAATTCCAATTCAAAAACTTTCGAAAGTATGATTAAGAGTTATTAATTAAGGAGTGAACCTAAACAAATTTACGAAAAGTTGGTATAATCACTTGGAGCTCACTTAGATCACAACTAATCAAAATTTTATTAAATCCAATCAACACTAACTGTTGGGGTACAGTCGAAATTGTTGAAAATGCCCCGCTGTTCGGTCGTTCAACGACTGTACGTATGTTCCCAAGTTGTTGATAGCTGTTGTTGAATGTTGATACAATCACCTCCAAAATTGTAATAAGTTGATGATTGTATGTTTGAATGTTTATATCAAACACAATAAAACAATAAAACTAATTTTAATAACAATTGCAGTTTTTAATTTTATTTTTATTATTTGACCATTATGTTGTACAGGTTTTGGAATAATGAACGAGTTTTATTTATTTTATCAATAGGAAAAGAATAACAGGTTTTATCAAAATTTGATAGGGAAATTATTGCCAGAGGTTTAACTATGTATTGGTTGATTCTCCGCCTTGAAAAGGTTGATATTGTGTAGTAGATGGCGTTGAATATAGTATGAAGCTATATTATTGTTGTTCAATCCCACTCAAGATGACGTTGTAAGTGGTGAGATTGAGTTTTTCTAGGCAACTAGACATACACCCCCCGTTGAACCAGCTGGTTCAAAATGATCTTCATAACTGCGCAACTGTTGTTTCACGATCTGATGCATTTAATGCTTATGAGTTTGATGTAGTTATGTTGATATATAGTGAACTTGATGATTTAAATGGTGTTGTTGTGGATTTGGAGTTTAGTGTAATTCATCATTGCTTTCTTCAGAAACTGGTAGAACACAAAGTTTGTGTATTGGTCGTTTTATTTCGGTGTTTTTATACTTAAGTGTGACCACTCTGACTATACCATCAGAACCAGGATGGAGATGCTGAACCCTTGCTATTGGCCACTGGTTGACTGGTACATTTTGATCCTTAATTAATACCACGTCGTCAATTTGAATCAGTGGTTTTCTGGTGCGCCATTTAGACCTTTGTTGTAACGAAGTAAGATATTCGGTATACCAACGTTTCCAGAAATGTTGGCTAATCTGCTGGACAAGCTGCCATCGTGACAAATGTGAAACATTCAAATGAGTGATGTCCATTTCGGGTATCTTCAATGATGAATGACCAATCAGAAAGTGAGATGGAGTTAGTGGATCTACTTCAGTGTTGTTGATGGTACATAATGGACGCGAGTTTAAGATGCTCTCTATTTCGGCTAATAGAGTATTCATTTCTTCGAGTGTAAGGATGTGTTTTCCAATAACTCTTTTCAGGTGAAATTTTGTTGATTTTATTGCTGCCTCCCACAGACCACCAAAATGTGGAGAATGAGGAGGGATGAAGGTCCAAGTTATTCAATTACTAGAAATATAATTTGTAATATTACTTGAATTCTTAATCAATTTTTGGAATTCTTCTTGCAGTTTTCTGTCGGCACCAATAAAATTGGTACCATTGTCACTTAATAATTCACGACACACTCCTCGTCTTGCGGTGAACCTCTTTAGAGCACTTAAGAACGAGTCGCTTGACAAATCGCTGACTAACTCTAAATGGACCGCTTTAGTACTTAAGCTAATAAATAGGCATATATACGACTTGTAAACTTTCTGTCCTCGTCCTTTAGCTAAATGAATTAGTATCGGGCCAGCATAATCTACACCTGTCGTTAGAAATGGTCGTATTAGTTCCACACGTGTACTGGGCAAGTTTCACATAAGTTGCTGTTGACATTGGGCTTTAAATTTAACGCAGGTGATGCAGTTTTTGATGACTTCTTTTGCCTTTGTTTTCCCATTTGGTATCCAAAACTCCTGACGAGATATGGATATAAGCAAAGTTGGACCAGCATGCTTATTTGCCAAATGGATATCTCGAAGTATTAGGTAAGCTATTTTGGATTTAAAGTGAATAATTATTGGGTGTTTGGTTGAATATGGTGCTAAGCTGTTGTGCAATCGTCCGCCAACTCGTAGAGTCCCCGAGTCATCCAGGAATGGGTCTAAAGATTTAAGAGCACTACCTTTATTGACTTCTCCTTTCGACTGCAGGGAATGTATATCATCTTGAAAGTATTGACGTTGCTCGTACTGGCAAATTGAATTCACAACTTGAAAAAGTTCCTCACGTTTGAGATGAATACCACTGATGCGAGAACCCTTTGGTTTTGACGCATTACCAATGAATCGCACAAGATAGCCCATTACTATTTGCAACCTTGAGAATGATGAGTACCTACTCAACATTGTTTCATACCATTCATTGTTGTCGGTACAAGTGAAAGAAAAGATAATTCTCCTGTTCGATTCCTCTTCGTGGTTACCATAGGTCTTCAGTTGAGCAGGCCATGCTTCGGATGATCGGTGCAACCAGGTTGGTCCATTCCACCACAAGTGATGTGATTGGAGCTCACTTGGAGAGAGACCTCTAGATGCACAATCTGCGGGATTGTCAGCAGAGGCAACATGATTCCACTCTTTTCGCGAAGTATGTGACAAAATTTCCGCGGTGCGATTGCCAACAAACGTACTCCAGCGTCTAGGATGATCGGCCAGCCAATCCAAAACTATCTGTGAATCTGTCCAGGTGAACGTTTGACGTATTCTCACGTTTGAATAGCATTTGACAGTTCTAATGAGGCCTGTCAATAAAACTACTGCACACAGTTCAAGCCGAGGTAGTGACAGCTGCTTGATTGGTGCTACCTTGGTTTTGGACGTTATCAGTTGCACCGAGATTTGTCCTTCGTCATTGAGTATTCTGAAATAAATAACTGCTGCATAAGCATATTGGCTAGCATCGCAAAAGCCATGAATGTCGACCGTAGAGTGGGTGACAGTGCCAAGAAATCTAGGAATGCTTATTTTATTGACATTTTTTAGATTATTTTTTATTTTTGTCCAAATGTCCAGCTTGTCCAGTGGGAGTGGATCATCCCATCCAAGATTGTCTCCCCAAAGCATCTTATTGTTTTCTGTGTGTGATTGAGAGTGTTCTTGGATGAGTTTGTGGTCTGTGTCTCGTCGGTCAGCAGCAGTGGTACATAAAATTGTAGGGCTGTTAGATTTCCACTTTCTCAATTGGAAACCGTATTTTGACAATATTTCTGTTACTGTTTCTTTGAGCAACTTGACTTCATCTTCGTTATCGCCTCCTGTCATTATGTCATCCACGTAAATATCCTTATCGATCACATTAGCGGCATGAGGTGAGGTGCTTCGAGTTTCTTCAGCTACTTGTTTTATGGCTCGAGTGACAAGAAATGGAGCTGAGGCTAAGCCGTATGTTACTGTTGTTAAACGATAATGACGGATTGATTGAGAAGGATCTGATCGCCAAAGTATTCGTTGATATTGTGAATCATCGTATGAAATGCCAACTTGACGGTACATTTTTTCAATGTCCGCCGAGAATACAAATTTATGCTCCCTAAAACGAAGAATTATGGCGTACAAACTCGATTGTACATTGGGACCGACAGCTAAACAATCATTGAGTGATTTTGATGTGCTTGACTTAGCTGATCCATCGAAGACAACTCTTAACTTGCTGGTTGAACTGGTTATTTAAAGTACACCATGATGAGGGAGATAAAAATGGTTTTCATCTGGTTTTGGAGGTGGTACTTCTACCATGTGTTGCAAGTCTTCATATTCAGTCATGAAATCTTGGTATAACTTTGCGAAATTGGGATCGCGGGTAAGTCGTCTTTCTACTCCTCGAAGTCGTTGTAACGCACATGGCAAAGAATCACCTAAGCACGTTGGTGATTGTTTAAAAGGAAGTTGAACAACAAATCGACCTTGAGGGTCACGTCCTAAATTCTGCGTGAAGTGGTTTTCACAAAATGTTTCTTCTGGTGAAAAAACATTTTTTTGTTCGTCAAATGATTCGACTTCCCAAAATCTTCGTAAGCACTGGTCAATATTAAGCAAACTTTCTTGTGTGTTCGCGGTCGCAACCATTGAAGAGACGTGGCTTTCAATTCTGCCAGTGGTTTTTCCTGAAACAATCCATCCGAATGCAGTATTTTGTAGAGTTGGTTCTTCTGACCTGGTTTTGATACGACCATCTCTAAGAAGTTGGAAAAAGTGATCAGCTCCTATAAGTACGTCGATACATTTGCTTTTGTAAAACTCTGGATCAGCAAGTTTGATCCCGGAATAGAATTGTTCGTCGATAATCAGATTTTGTGGTGGTAGTTGGCTAGTTATTTTTGGCAATACCAGTGCTTTGATTGACAGATTAGAATCATGTTGAAGCTTGATGTTAACAGTTACCCATCCTTTGGAAATTCTTGGTTCTGATTTTCCTATCCCACTTATGGAAATGCGACCATTAATTTTTTTCAAACCAAGTCGTTGCACACATGATTCTGTGATAAAGCTAGATTGTGATCCTGAATCTAAGAGGGCACGACACTGTACTGGTTCTCCCGATCTATCAATAACACTTATGATGGCTGTGGGTAGGATAACTGATGCATTTATGTGTTGCGAGTGTAAAGATGACATCCCTGTTGATGAAGTTGATGTAGATTGGTTCTCTGGATCATCGGCAGTTGCATCTTGATGTAACAACGTATTGTGTTTCACACCGCATTTCTGACATCGATGTTTCGACGGACAGTTAAAAATAGGGTGGTTGACACTGAGGCAATTGAAGCATCGGTTGGTCTTCCTCGCAAATTCTTTTCGTTGAATTGCACCCATTGAATGAAAGTCATTGCACTGAAACATTGAATGGTCTGTCTTCTGGCATACAGCGCATTCAAATTTCGGCCTTAATTTGGGTGTGTTACTATGTGACGTAACATGACTTCGAACTTCGGGTTTTGAGACTACACGTCTGGCAGCTGGTACTAGCGATTCAAGAGTATCTATTCGCCTACTTAAAAATTTGAGGAATTCGGAAAACTGTGGATTAACCATATCTGCCGCATATTCAGACCAAAGACCTTTTGACTTATCATCTAGTTTTTGTGTCAAAATGTAAATCAGCCATGGATCTCTGGTTTCGGCTGTTTCTCCAAGTGCTTTTAGTCCCCGAATTACTTCATCTGAAGTGTCCATTAACCTTTTGACTTGGGTTACCGACGAACTGTGTGATGCTGGTTGGTCTAAAAATGTACGAATAAAAGAGTTAATAATATGCCTTTTCCTATCGTACCGTTCCTTTAATTTGGTTAAGGCTCCAATGTAGTTTCCTTCTGTGATGGCAATATGTCGAAGTAGGACGGCAGCTTCTCCGCGAAGCAGTCCTTTAAGATATTGAAATTTTTGCACCGCATTGAGGCTTGGTGACTCATGTATTGTCGAGGTGTACAGGTCATAGAAAGACTGCCATTCCGAGTATTCACCAGAAAATGATGGTATGTGAATTTTCGGAAGTTTCACTTGGCTGTGGTCTCCATTTGCTTGAGTGACGTTCTGCGATGTGTCGAGGTTGATGACACCATGATTTAAATTTTTGGAGCGTATCCACTTATTAAGCTCTGACACAGCTATATAATAGTTTTCTTCGTAACTCAAATCGCTTTCTTCTTCAGGCTTTAGATTAAAGATACGAAGCTCTAGGTCAGTAAACTCCTCCATTAATTTCTCAACGCGACGTAATCGGGTGGTCAATTCTCCAACCTCTGTATCTTGATGATTTTCCTTAGCATACTTCACTATATTTGTTAACCTTGCTTTGTTAGTGCTGCGCTGTTTCTTGAGACCCGCGAGATTGTACGCCATTTCTGATTGATACTGGATACTGTGATGAATATAATTATCGATTTAGATTCGAAACTTGTTATTTGCTGTAATACCGTTGATCGTTCTTTGTAATAATTTAGTAACCGTAATGCACAATTTGAATTAATTCGATATTTCGCACTTTAAAAATAGCGTGGTTATTTAACACTTTAGATTTGTTATATTGTTTGTTAATCACTTAAACTTATGTATATTAGAATAATAAAAATGATACTTAGCTAGGCACGCGGTTTGGAACACGTGGTGCGGTTGGTTATCTTCTTGTTGGAGTTGAAAACTACACGTGATGATAGTATAATGTGCGGATAATTCCTTGTGTTATCCGGCTCGAAGGACCAATATGTTAGGGTACAGTCGAAATTGTTGAAAATGCCCCGCTGTTCGGTCGTTCAACGACTGTACGTATGTTCCCAAGTTGTTGATAGCTGTTGTTGAATGTTGATACAATCACCTCCAAAATTGTAATAAGTTGATGATTGTATGTTTGAATGTTTATATCAAACACAATAAAACAATAAAACTAATTTTAATAACAATTGCAGTTTTTAATTTTATTTTTATTATTTGACCATTATGTTGTACAGGTTTTGGAATAATGAACGAGTTTTATTTATTTTATCAATAGGAAAAGAATAACAGGTTTTATCAAAATTTGATAGGGAAATTATTGCCAGAGGTTTAACTATGTATTGGTTGATTCTCCGCATTGAAAAGGTTGATATTGTGTAGTAGATGGCGTTGAATATAGTATGAAGCTATATTATTGTTGTTCAATCCCACTCAAGATGACGTTGTAAGTGGTGAGATTGAGTTTTTCTAGGCAACTAGACACTAACCTTATGGCTGGTTTTCATCGATTGTATAATCCAAATAATATTCTTACATAGCAAATTTAATCGTTTGAACTTGACTCATCTTGTAATGGTTGCATTGACGAGATCTAAATGGCGCAACCACAAAGAAGAGAAGCAATTATGGTAAACCATTTAATTTGCCGACCAGATGGCTCAGTGGTTAAAGCTTCGTCTATGGAGCGAGAGGTATATCAGGTTCGAATTTCAATAGGAATTTGGTGGCTCAAATCGGACCTATAGCCGTACGTCGTCGAGTTGGCTATAATTTCATAAGGCAGGTTGAAAATATGCGATTCTTCGTCTTGAGTATCATGCTTATGGACATTAAGCGGAACCCCATATATTCGATATTTTTTACTATTGAAAGATACATATTTAGTCTCTTCTGGCGTAAACGGTCATTTCATGAATAAAAGTAGCTCGTCATCTGGACACTTGTATATGTTATAAGGAAATAGCAAGATATATTAACTCACATTCTAAATTTCATTACTTGTACCATAAAAGCATAGTTCCAACAAGATGATTAACTATCATAAATAACAAATAAAACAAATAACATATTTTAAAGCTAAACAATTATGACCAACAAATAGTGACTGATGGCAGTTAAATTGAATAAAAGTGAAAATAAATTGTGTTGTATAGAGGGCCAGCAATGTTATGGATATATAATCGTTTGTCGTAATACACTTAAAGGTGAAGAGATCAATTCAATTATAATGTGTAGTCAAGAGATTAATATATTTACCATTTGGGAAGGGATGGCTTTATTATTGATAGCTGTAACTATATAGGAGATAACAAATTTGAACAGGATAGCAAACTAGACTATAGGTTAGGTTAGGTTGAGTGGCTGCTACAGCACACTTAGACCGGCGACGGTCCGTTGTGATACCACAGGATGTTACTCCCCTTTTACCCCTATGAGAACCAGTTTGAGCTGCTTACGTAGCGTAATAAGTCTCGCACATTACAGTTTTTGAGATCAGAAAGGCAGTCCATTAAAAACTTACCCAAATATTCATGTCTTTTGTGTGCCAAAGCCGGGCACGAGCATAGGAGGTGGACTACCGCGTCTCTTCCTCTTCCTCGTCCCTACAGCTTCTGCAAAAGTCATTTACTTCCAGACTCAGCCTTCTTGCATGTTCTCCAAGAAGGCAGTGTCCTGTGAGTAACCCCACGATCGTTTTAAGTTCACGTCTTCGTAGGGAGATAAGTGCCTTTGAGCGTTTCAAGTTCAGCTTTGGCCAGACCTGTCTTGCAACTCTATGAGAGGGTGTTCGTCCACCTATTGTTCGCTGAGGCTTCCGCCTCTTTTTTAAGCACAGTCTTGAGTGCGTTAATGGGTCTCCCCAACTTTGTCCTTTCAAGTAGCAGTTGGAGAGTTGTACGTGCCTCGCTAGTTCGTCCGCCCTGCAGTTTCCCATGATGTCTTTCCAGAATGTTGGGCTTCCAGCTAAGCTTACTTTCCAAGATTACGCCTAGAAATCTTGCCTTGTCCGTAAAAGCTAGTCTGTTGCCATTTAGTAGAGGTGGATCTACTACAGGGATTTTATATTTCCTAGTAAATAGTACCAATTCAGTTTTAGACGCGCTAATTGCCAATCCACATTTGATGGCCCACCTCGTAATGATTAGGAGGGCATTTTAGATTACCTCCGCCACCGTGCTTATGTATTTCCCAGAGACAACTATTGCTACATCATCTACATAAGCAATCACTCCGATCCCTTCTTTCTCTAGCTTTAATAGCGCTATGTTCCACAGGAGAGGAGCCAGGACGCCTCCCTGCCGGGTTCCCCTAGTCGCCCGTCTCCTGGTGATGGATTCCCCCAGCTCTGAGTTAATCATCCTGCACCCAAGCATGTGATTGATTAACCCACTTATTGGGTAATCCCCACCTAGTAGCGATAATCCCTCCAGAATTGCCTCCTTATAAACATTGTTAAAAGCACCCTCAATGTCAAGAAACGCCACCATACAAAACTCTTGCGAGAATAAGGATTTCTCAGTTGAACTTACCAGGGCATGCAGAGCGGTTGACCTGAGACTGGTAGGATTGGAAGATAAAATCTTCCTAAGACGAGAGGTCTCGGAGACTTCTTCCATTTTGTCGCAGAAGTGTCTCCATGATTTCCTCTGTGCCTTCCTTAATTCTTTTTTGTATACTTTGAGGTCCTCTTTGTAGGAGTCTCAGTCCTGAGCCTCTCTCGTACTTTTGGCTCTATTAAATGCTGTCCTATACACGACTTCCGGTAGGTCCCCAGTTCCTTTATTATCTCTAGAATCTCTTCTGGGCTAGCCGGTTTGGTTGGTAGCCAGACGCGTGCTCTAAGCCTGCTAGGAATTTCTTCCCTGCTTACAGCCGCCAGCTTCGCGCCTTGTCACACCTCCCCTACCGCCGCTACAGCCTTTTTGTAGAGCTCCACTGATCTGGCATCAGAGCACGCTATAAGTTTAACGCGCCCTTGACGCCCTTGATCCAGGGGGCCCTGGATTACTATACTATACATTAAGCTAGTTTAAGACGCTTGAATATTAAATGCCTACTCCACAGTCAAAATTTAAAAATCAATCCGTGCTATTCCCTTCATCACTGCAATACCAACTGAGTATATAGAAAACCAACTTTGTGAATCAAAATTATTTATTGTTCAAATGCTCGACTTTGATACTTTTGAATATCGGAATGTGCCATCCAACGATATCTCATTGACACACCTGAACATGTTACTTTATTTTAGTGTTTTGAGATTTTATTCAATGACCAACATAGTTAATAGTCAAAAGCATCGTCAGTAGTCGAACTTAGTTTATTTGGTTCTATATATGTACATGGTTCATTTAACTGGACAGTGAAATATTTTGTATGGCACATGATACAAGTTCTTCAATAACCATCCCGAACTCGAGGAAGAAACATACTTAAACAAACAACTGTTTTGAATTAACTGATCGTTCTTCAAAACTATAAGTGATCTATTAAAATCCTTCTACGATTTTTTTCCGATTATGTAATCAAAATAGGAGGTTGTTCATACTTCAAGCACTATAAGCACTATTTTATTTGTAACTCTAAGATATAAAGAAAACTTTATAATACTATCAAATGATTCACCAGGACTAATCTAAATTCCTGTATATCTATCTATTTCTATCTTTGCAATCTGTATTGGGTCTCCAAGCTCTCTCAAATCTTTTGCGGTTCGATTATATACGAAAGACGAACGGCTATAGGTTCGAATTATGTACAACCACCTGCACATTGTATAACTCCTTGTCAGCCTATATATTACTGACACGGAAGTTGGGATGGCCCACGAATTCTGCACTACAACAAAGTGTATGGCAGAGGTCATAGATAAGTTCATTCACACCATCGATCGTTATCAGATGGTGCAAGATCTTGTTTGCATCCTGAACCTATTAACGAGTTAATTTTCTATAAACTTGGACTTATGATCAAGGTTGGATAAATTATATAATGACATTTTGAAGCCTACTGCTTTACACAAACTCGTTTATATGTTAGATTCAATGAAGAATGGTGAGTATCTGATTGAATCAACGATATGGCGTAGTGTTTAAAATCGTATCCTTTGAAGAAGAAGAAGATACCCGCCTCAAATTACAATAATGTCAGAATAGGGACCTCGTAATGAATGGTATGGAGCTATGCAATGCGCTGATGATATAACTATACCCAAAACTATGCTCCATAATTTTATTCTAAATCACAATCATATATAAACCAAGATTAAAGACTATGGTTAAGATAATGTCGAGTATGTGTGTCAGACAATTTCTATGAAAGTCTTTCTTTTTTATTATCATCTTTGTCAGAATTCAATTAGAACAAAATACAATCAAATTTGATTTCAAAACGCCTGTATACCATATCCAATGTTATATGTAAACACTTGCCATAGCCGTGAACATGGTTTTGTGTGTTTGACAAAATCTATTGTTCATCACGATGGACCGATCGTTCGATAATGTATGTTGTCAATTATAAACATAACGTAAGGTCCAATCTGTACACTAACTTGGTTTAACTGGAATGATCTAATTCATGCTCTATTGACCGAATAGTTAAAAAATCGTTTGTTTCACATCCTGGCTATATGAAGTGAAACGGTGTGCTTTTCTAGCCATAAGTGAATCCTTTTTTAGGTAGACTTGTTGTTTTCTTCCTGTCTTTTAGAATTATAAGTTAAGCCAAGGTAGGAATAAAGCTTTATGATTATTAACCTTAGCTTATGTTCAAAACCACACATATGTAAAGTTTGCCTTCTAGATAGGCTGTCATAATGATACAAATGGGTTTATTCGCTCAATTATTTGGATTTAAGGATGTAATAAATGTGGCGTACGCGTTTTCAATAAAGCAAATTTTGTTCAGTTTGACACAATATTCTCCAAAAAAAAACAATACTAGGATTGTTTGGGTCGTCTTGGGTCGTCGTCTCCTTTGTGATTCCTCCTTCCTTCCCAACTCGGCTGGCACCCAACAATAAATCTAAAAATTTGATTTATTGTTGGGTGTCAGCCTGCGCGCACGAACGTGGCTAGCTCTTGTCGGTTGGCTAGAGACCTTCGGTATTTGGAGTAAAAATGACACTAAACTGCTGCCCACGCGAACAGCTTCCAATCACGTTCTACCATGCTTGTATCTTCGTCCTCTTGATGTCGAACAAGAACGGCGATTGCTCGCGTTCCACTTGACGATGGTATACCTTTCATCTTGTGTTATTTGTTTTTTTTTTCATTGTGTATAGCCTACTCTGGTAACGAGCGGCTTACCAATGTTATACATTCTTTTATTTTCTTTCATTTTCACTTTCATCAAGATTACTTTGCTTTTTTTTAAATTATTTAGTTAACTTTACGACACACTTGTTCAACCTTCCTCATTGATCCTCAAAATAAAAACCCTGTCACACTGCCTATAACGCATCACTTTTTATAAGCTTCCATATCGCACGGCACATCGGACATATATTTTTTTCGCGCTCCTTCGCCAATTTTTCTGTGATTGTTTATCGTGTAAAACACGTCTCATATCGGTCGGTCAATACACTTCATATATACGTTCAATGTTGTTTATACGTGGCTTTTAAGACTTCGGATCAAGATTTTGTGTTTATCTTAGCAGGTAAGTGTTTCGTATCCGTGTGTCCTCAAGTATATCAAGTATTTATGCCGAGCTTTACCATTGTCTTGTTATTATTTCAGTTTTTTCGATTTACAGTTCATTCTTTTTTGTCACGCTATAGTGTCAAGGGAAAGGATGGCAGTGGATTAACATCTCCGACCACCCGGACAACAGGTTTGTACATCCTGCCTTACTAATTTATTCGATTTGTTTAATCTTTACTATACATTTCTTTTCGAATAATATTAGGACGACAACAGGAATTCGAAACAAATCAGACTCGTTACAAGAAAGAACATACAATTGTATAAACGAGAGTATATAAATGAAACAAAATAAGATTATAAACTTTCTTAAAGTACATCATTTTTATGTATATCTCATTTTTAATTTCGTGCATGGCCTTGGGCTAATTTTATGCAGCCACACAATATTTGTAAACTGTCAACCGCATGTTTCATTTCTCTGCTATAAACTGATCATGTTTTCCCATGTAGCTACCTAAGAAGAGATTCCATTTAATTATATGCCAATTAAACGGTACGCGATTATATAATCCATAATCAAAACTATATGACTTAAAATTTCGTTTATCGTCTAAGACAAAACAAAAGTGTATCGTTTACAGGTAAAGAAGTTCTATTCCATATTTGGTAAATACAAAAGCGAAACATCTTTATAACGAGCGACGTTTACTATTTTGCAATTTTATAAGACAATATAACTCGTGTTTTTCGTGCATCCTCCAGCTGTATTATGATTTAAAAACTCTTCGTTGAATTAATGAGATGATATAATACTGTAGGCCAGCACTAAAAAATAACTATAATAAAACTATAAAATATATTATATGTAAAACAAAAGACTTCAATCTTAAATAGTTGCATACAGAGTAGAGTAGACGACGAACCCGATTTAAAATTGATTTTTTTCTATACGTGAGTTATGATATTGGATTGATGTTGTTGAGTTTCGAAGTCAAACAAAGTAATGCACCAGCATAATTATAATACATATGAGGGCACACTTGATGAAATTTAGTAACAAATAACCATAAATCATCGCCGAACGCTATATATGTATATGTTAAGATTTCAAATATATATTGTAACAGTATATACACCGCACATATTTATGTAAGTCAATTGTAGGCCAACACGACGAAATAGAAATGAAGAGTGATCATGATTTTCATATATATATGAAAAAGGAAAGGATTCTCAACCGTTTTATAACTATAATTATTTTTCAAGACAAAATCATCATCGTAATCAACATGATCGAGAAGAATCTTATATGTAGAAGCGTTTTTTTCCGTAAACCACACAACAACAAAAATGCATATCGATCTTCTTAAACGTATAAGTAGAACACATATATGTTTTTTTTTATATATGATTGCATTACAATGGTACAACAACATATGTAGTAATATATGGGAAAAAGAAGAAAACGACAAGACGTTCGAAAGAAATACTTATTCAGTAAGTATAATTGTAAATCATGATTTTCCGTCGTCGTCGATTATTGTTTTCTTCTTTAAGGTAAATACTCGAGTATATATACGAAAAAGTTATATTTTGATAAAAAATCAATTTTCATTCGATGACTCTATGAGTTTATGTCATATAAACCGCGAATAAAAATTATGTGTTAAAAAAATTATTAATGATGCTGACGGTTAGTATATATAAATAACCTCCTGCGTGGTTAAATTACTTTATATAATGTGAATTACTGATTTTGTTTTGAGCATACATCGAAAATCGTGCACATAAAAATTCGGTCAATATCGTCTTTTAACACCAAATGTCAGTCAAAATATTAGGTGATCGATTGGTTTGATGAAGTCACGCGAGATGAATTCAAGTTAATAAAATTTGATTTAGTTATGAAATGGTGTGTGTGGTAGCGGTGTTATATGACTATATGGATCATCGATATATTCGATAGTTCGATTATACAATAACTTAGGTTCAAAACTCAGCCCAATGGGTCTGTAAAATGAGCTTTCGAATAATCAATTTACAAATGGACTATAACCTAAACAGCACTTGTACATATATAGATTAGCCTTGGTTGGAGTTTATAGCACAAGGGAAGTAGAAAACTGCTTTGAAGAGCACTAATTGTTCCTACTCTCGAAAAGTGTTGGACATTCATTTAAGACAGTATTCTTAGTAGGTGTGCTGCCATATATCAGCATGTTTACAAAAATGCCTTTCGATAATTGTGTATCCGTCATACATATTTTTTTATTTTTTTTAAATGTTCTCTAATATTATTTGAGGCCCAAAGCACTCCCTACTTGTTCGCGGTTCACTTATTTACGTCCTTGCCTTACGCCATTACAGCCAATTCGAGGACGTACGGCTATACCTACGTACGACCTACGTACTCCTAACCATCTGCACATTGCATAGCTCCATGCCAGCCTATAGTGCTGACATGGAAGATGGATCGGCTTATGAGTTCTGCACTCCAACAGAGGGTCATTGTTGTGTTGCTTCACACCACAGAATCATCTCATGGTGAAATATCCCTTTTGCATCCTGCCCCTATCGGGATTCGAACCCGGTACCTTCCGCTCTCACTGCGCCACCTGGGTGGTATAGACTTGTTTCAAATGCCATTTGTAGTGAAGTCTTCTGCATATGTCACTTAACCATTTAAAACTTCACCCCATTGCTAGTTATAGGCTATGGAACACGAAGAGTATATTTCCTAAAAAAATAATCTTTATGGAGCACATTTTGCCTCAACGTTTCAGTTATCGTCGTGCGTATAAGTTCAAGGTTAAATAATCATAACCAAGTGCTTTCACAAAATACCGATTGGAGCAAACTATGATCAAGATGTGAAATTAAGTTCGTTTTCTACGAGGATGATAAAAACATATTCAGCAGTGTTTGGTCATCTGGCCCTCTCGACAGAAAGGGGTCCGTAACCATACCTCAAATATTTATTATTCCAGCATTGTTGATTTTAACTACTTAGCCAAGCGTGAAGCAAAAAATAATAGCAACTTGCAAGAAGTGTGGTTACTTCATTAGGTGGCCGCCTTTATGACAAAAGACAAATGTGTCTTTTTCTTCGTTTTTAATTTCCAAGTCGAGCATCTCGGGCTGTATAACGATTATTTTGGCACGAATGTTTCAAGCGTATGCTTTTGGCTTTCTGGCGTATACTTTGCCTTACAAATAACCACACAAAAAAAACGTCGGATGGGTTAAATCTGGAGATCTGGGTGACCAGTCAATGTCACCTCTTTTTGACATCAGACGTTACTTTCATTGCAGAAACCGAACTGTTTAATTTGTCGTGTGGCATAGCCCATCGTCTTGTTAAAACCTGCAACCAACACCTTTTTCAATAAACACCCAATAATGGATTTGACTCAAATGTCGGCCCATACAAGTCATGAAATAGCGTGTCATGGATCTTGTGTGGATTTTCCATTCCCCACAAATGAAGCAATTCGGCTTTTGACGCCGCTAGAAAGTGTGAAATTGATCTCGTCTGTCATCAAAATTAGGTTCAGTGGTCAACAAAAATCAATCCAAATGGATGATATGTGTACAATACTCTTTGATATACAAGAATTTTATATACGAAAAAAAACGAATCATTCTTCAAATACTGACCCCATAATGCTCGGCTACAATACAACACTTTTGGGTTCCGGCTCCTTGACCGCTTCATTGAAACGTCGTATGGTCGTTGATGAACGGCATATTGAAGATCTCTCACTGTCCCGTGCTGAACAAAATTTACTATTTCGGAGCGTTGTGACGACGTAAAACGATAAATAGTGAAAAATGCATTGATGTTACGTTCCCAAAATATCAATCGGTTGACAAATGTCAAAAGATGGCGCAACCGTATTCTTAGAATAAAAAAATCTAGGAAACTGAATAAGACAAAGGTAGAGCGTACTACTCATATTATCAAGAGACGTGATCAATCCTGAATAAATACTACATACAATGTATTACAGTGGTCGAAGTTCTTAACTCTCCACTAGAATACAGCGAATATTCTTATAACGCAAGTTTGCATCAGGCTTTACCACTTCTTTGATCGTCCAGTTTTCTTTAGATGGAATATCAGTGTGTAACTTTAAAAGATAGTTTGGGATAAGGTAGAGGTTATGGTTCCTTCTTGTTGCTCAGAATGGATTAATATTATTAGTATTATCGTTGAAAAAAGAGAAAGTGTTGACACTAAATTACAGTATCTGTATAATGAATGCCGAGTTGATTGGAATAATTGAAGGCTCAAGTTGGCTATGAATGGAGTGATGTTCTTACTCTCCAAGTGGACTAGAGTTAATAAAACGGGGAGGAGTAATCAGGGAAATGTTTATGTAGTCGGGGATGTGTATGAAATCTGTTTGAGTACTTTTGTTTCAACAGTCGCTCAAGTCGAACCTGTTTTCTTTTAAATTTTAATTTAATTATAAAATATATTTAAAAAGTGTTAACGTATCTATTTCGTGTGTACTGCAATTAATGTGCCTAGTGACCTAATTATATAAACCAAGTGACACTAACTTTGAAAATGAATATCTGTACAGTGTGTAAAATTGTGTGTGATGACCGAGATGAAGTTGTAAGTTGCAGTGGAATTTGCTCCAAAATGTATCACGCCAAATATATACCCATAACACAGACAGAGTCACAGTCATGCGATAATAGCGCATAAATGTCTTCGTTGCGGTACTATGATAACTGCTGGGAGGCTGGACTCATTATCTAACCAAATAGCAACATTTTCTCAAAAAATTAAATTGGCCAATACACTTCAAGAAACCCTAATTGTGTAACTGTAAATGTACTGATATTGAATCAATTGGACAGACAACAGCGGACAATATAGAAGTTCCCATATTAAGGCGATCAAAAAGGATCCATAGGAGATATTGCATTCACTACTGATAGCAGTAGAAATTCTAAGCGAGCCAAAATCGAACGTGCTGACGAAAGAAAATAAAGATATGAATGGAAGATAGTATAGTGTCATAGAAAGTAACAAGATCATTTCGAAAGCAACGACTGAAACCTCAACTGAAATTAGTATTCGAGTAGCTCAACCAAGAAGATGGTTCTCTATTAGTCGATTTCACTGCTCGCAGTTGTATCAGAGTTTAAACAATTAGTGGATAAAATTATACGTACTGATGACGTGTATATCCAACGAATAGTTCCAAAGCCACCTAGTGGCCTGAAATATAACTATATTTCATATAAGATCAATATCCTAGGAAAATCATGTGATGCAGCAGTGAACTCTAAAGTTGGGTCTGATGGGCTGCTTGTAAAGGAATTTAGGTAGTGAACCTGAAGTAATTTCGTGGGTGAAGAAAACCCTACTCGAAGTTACACTTCCAATTGTGGTAGCTAAGTATGAAAAAATGGATTGCTTAAAAGTTACTTAAAGAAAAGAAATATCAGCAATCATAACCAAAAAACTATCAACGCGGTAACAAAATTGTATAAATTTGAAAATAAACTTGCAGTGATCTAGTTCACTTTATAAGAATAATCACATCACTGCATCTAAGAAACGTTCAAGCTTGGCACTCATGTTTCATGTTACGTTGAGCATCTAGACGATGCTATAAATTGTATTACCAATAGATACAAACAGCGTTGTTGTCCAGATGGATTATTGCCACTTCATCACCTAACGTAATTGACTCATTAATGGCGTCAGAAACAAATAAGCAGAATCTACACGAAGTCACGTATAAACCTGAAGACAAATCACTAAGGCCAAGTAATAGAGCCTTGAAAGCCAAAGCACTGAGGAAAATAAAAGTTACATTTTATTTTCAAAATGTAAATAAAATGTCGTCGAAAGCGTTTTAAAACACGATTGGCGGTATATATAATTTGTAAGTCACCAAAGAGATTCTGAGTTCCGAATTTTCCGAATTTAAAGATAAATCAATAAGGAACGCATTTTGTTGTTAACGCTGTTCAGCATAAATCCATTGAAATCATATTGGAAATCGAGAATATAAGCAAAAAGTCTAGTCACAAGAGCTCGAAGCCTTTTTATAACTTCAGGAAGGCAGACACTATCACACAGGTAAAAGGAAAGAAGTACTTTAAGTGGAGTAGGGAGATCAAAAGCGACACAAGAGTTATTCGAACAATGGGGCGAGTGAGATTAAATCATCGGTTGTTTGGTTGTGGAGGACATTGGACAATTGGTTCTGCATTGTACTAATTTTAGGCAAATGAAAGAAATGTTCAATGTCCTCACGAGTAGAATGAATCTGGTTGAACTTTTGTGAATAGATAATAATCTGTATAAGGCATCATTGAATGTTAGTTCCAAATAAATAAAAAAATACAGCATAAATTACGATCATTGAGAATGCAAATAAAATGTTTCCCACCTTATATATCACAATAACATCTGTGTCAGTCTGTTTGAAGGGAAGATCCCCATTACTCTAACGAAAGGTAAATTGTAGCATAATTTTCAATTTTTTGACACTTGGGTCTACGAGGCTGGGATAACAAAGAACAAAGAAGACAACCCAGAAATATTTTTCGAATATATAAATCCTGGATATGAATGGTGAACATGGTGAAGAGAACTAAATCAAACGTTCGATAACTCGAGTGCATAATTGGTTTCTATAATATGGGTAATATAACATAACGTCATTGTGTAACCTAACTCGCCCAAAATATCGCATAATTAAACCAATTTTGAATCACATTAAACAATAAGGGTATACATAAAAACCAATGAAACGAATCGATTGGCTTTCCAATGTTAATCATACACGGCAATAAAAATAAAGTCTTCAATTTCGCAATTGATATGCAATAAATTAAAGTGTTTTCCACTTATGTACACAAAAGCATACATGTATACATTATATATCGTTCCTATGCTCATCATCATGATCATCATCGTTTTACACTCTATATATAATCAATGATACACTTATGTATGTATATAATGATTCGCGCGCAAAAAACAAAATCGTATTAGAAAAGTTGAAAATCCTTGATCATCTTACTACCACGATCTTGTCGAAATTTTTCTCTCAATTTAACTGTCTAATACATGCTTATATGTTGTGTTGTTGTACATTAATGCTGTGTTAATGATGATGATGACGACGACTACGACACAATGATGGTTAAACGTGTGATGATGATCATGATGATGATACATTTTCTACCATCATCTCTATATACGACGAGTATGTATATAGATACATACAGTACTCGTAAGGTAAGCGCGCAAAAAAAAATGTGCAACAGAATGAGATGGAAAAGCATAATCAGAGTTTTTCAGTATAAATAGATGAATTTTTCTAGCAGAAGATATCAGTCCTACAATTCCATTTCACTAATAAACAAATATATTTAATAATCTTCTTATTTAATTATATAAATTTATAAATTTAATTTGAACATTAAAATTTTGTATAAATTCTAATTTATTTATTAAATAAAATATTAATTTCGAGAAGAGAAAGGTTGTGACAGTTGAAACACAAAAGCATATTTTTGCACGATCATCTGTGAACTGATTATAAAAGCATATAAACATGAAGGTAAACCATACCGCATAACATTAGCCCACATACATTATTATATAATTCATTTTACCATTATTTAACAGTTTGGACTAGTGGTCTTGTTGATAACATGTGTGGCCCATGCAAAACCCGAACCACCCATCAACTCATATCTACCACCACCAAGTGGTCCGAGTGGCCCATCGGGCGGATCGAACGGCTTTGGTGCATCACAACAGCCATCTGAACAATATGGAGTACCCGGATTTGGAAATGGTAATGGAAACAGTGTCCCATCAACCAACTATGGTGTACCTGATGCTGGCCAAAACGGTAATGGTAATGGTAATGGATATCCATCGACACCATCATCATCGTATGGAGCACCAGGACAAAATGGCAACGGAAACGGACAACGACCATCGTCACAATATGGAGTACCTGGCATGACTAATGGAAATGGTAATGGGTCTAGACGTCCATCGACACAATATGGAGCACCAGCAAATGGCAACGGAAACGGATTCGGTGGTCGACCACAACAACCCTCGTCCCAATATGGAGTCCCATCGGCAAACGGTAATGGTAATGGCAATGGTAATGGATATTCTCAACGACCATCATCTCAATATGGTGCCCCAGGTCAAAATGGCAACGGCAATGGTAATGGATACTCAAACGGTGCTGCACAACAACAACCATCATCCCAATATGGAGTACCATCAGCTAACGGAAACGGTAATGGTAACGGTTACTCTCAACGACCATCATCCCAATACGGTGCACCAAGTCAAAATGGAAACGGAAACGGAAATGGAAACGGAAACGGACGGGCTCAACAACCATCAGCCGAATATGGTGTCCCATCAACAAATGGTAACGGTAATGGTTTCTCAAGTGGTCGTGCTCAACAACCTTCAGCTGAATATGGTGTACCATCAGCCAATGGCAATGGAAATGGCCGTGCTCAACAACCTTCATCCCAATATGGTGCCCCATCACAAAACGGAAACGGCAATGGAAATGGATACGCTCAACAACCATCGTCCCAATATGGAGCCCCATCAGCTAATGGTAACGGTAACGGAATCGGTAAACTAACATTAGAAGGTGGTGAAAATGGATATTCACGCGGCCCTGCTGGTGGACGAGGAAACACACAATACTCCGGTGGCGCACAAGACGAATACGAAAACAACGAACCAGCCAAATACGAATTCAACTACCAAGTCGAAGATGCACCAAGCGGTCTATCATTCGGTCATTCAGAACAACGAGATGGTGACTTAGCGACCGGCCAATACAATGTATTACTTCCCGATGGACGCAAACAAATTGTCGAATACGAAGCTGATCAAGAAGGATATCGTCCACAAATCCGTTATGAAGGTGAAGCCAACGATCAAGGACAATTCGGAGGACAAGGTGGTGGACTATTAGATGGATCGAATGGCTATCCAAGTGGTCGACCAGGTCAATCTGGTTCGTTCGATGGCAGCGATAATGGTTATCCAAGCGGAAACCCCAATGAAAATCAACAAGGTGGTGCAGTTGGTGGCTATCCAAGTGGTGGTAACGGAAATGGTAATGGCTATTCTCGTGGTGGTAATGGAAATGGAAATGGCAACCCAAGAAACGGTAATGGCAATGGCTATCCAAGAAATGGTAATGGTAATGGTAACGGAAACGGATCACAATCGGGAGAAGGATACCCAAGCGGTGGCCCATCGATACGTGGCTCAGGATATTAGAACGTAACACAAATATTGAATATTTTTGTTTTAAACTGCCAAGATGACCCTTATTAAATTGTATATTATATATTATTATAATTATTGTTAAGCTTAATTAATTAATTATACATATAAAAATGAAATATAATAAATTATGAAATTTAATTAATAAATTCTTTGAATTCGTTTATTTAACAATTTACAAGCGCACCGAGTGTTATACAAAATAAATTAATTTAAATCTAATTAGAAACGCTTTCATGATGACTCATAATTATTTTAATATAATTTGATTGATTTCTTAATTTTAATTTGATTACCTTTAAGATATGTAAAGTTGGGTATAATAAAATTATGTAAGAACGATGGACTGTGCTTAAAAATCGATAAACACTTTTCATTTTTTGCCCGCTATGGAATTTGAAGATTATTGAATTTTTGCGTGCCTTAATTAATTATGGAACGTTCAAAAATCGCTTATACAGAAATAATCGGGGTATTAAGAAAACGAATACAACATTTGATGATCAATTAGATTTATCAATCAATCAAACTCCTGTGAAACATACTATCGTGTGCATAAACTCGTACTGCACAGGGATAGTATCGCAACAACGACTCATCAGAAGGGTAAAACGACCTGTTTCAAGACGGTCTAAATCCAGATCACATCCCCTTTAATTGATGAAGAATCCAACGCTTGTTAAATTTTGCTTCAGAATGATAGGACGAGCGACATTGAAGGTTAAAAAGTGACGTCGCTATATGAACGATTGATAGACACAAGTCCGTTATCCCTGTGGTAACTTTTTGCCACTTCTTACTAAAGCAGACACGTTTATGCTTAATGTATTCAGCACTGCGCCAACATTCGGGCACCTTTGTTATGTACCACTCTAGTCTATCTCTTCACCTGGCGATGTTCTTGAACTGAATCATACCTGAATAAATAGTTCAGGTACACATAGAATCTAGATTGATATTTGAGATCTATAAACGTATAGTGAGAACACATCTATCACATTAGTGAATAGATTCTGTATGCCATTGTTAGATTTGAACAAGTAAGTAAGCAATCAATAAAACTATTGGAATTTTATTTTTGATCTAGTAAAATAAATCTCCCACTAATGCTATACACATGGTATGACTCCTTACAGAACTAGACTAGAGTCAATGGGGTTATCCTTCTAATATTTCCATGCCCGTTCGCTTGGCTAGGTTTTCGCTATAGATAATAGCGTATGAATCTCGTTTATCCATATTCACAAGACCTATAATCTTAAGGTCAAGAAGCTCGATGTAAGTATCCCAACCTTGACCATTTCGTACAACTCCCATCCCTTCGTATATACCAACCTTTACCATATACCTTTATCGTTTCGTTCCATCCTATTTTCATGTGCGCTGTGAAATTCTTGTAGAAAGTGAGTGGATGATGCAACAACTGCGTCATAACCGGTCTAAGCGCGGTCTTCCTCTTGTAGCTCTTGATTTGGAGGGGAGATCATTTATTTTAAGCTGACATAGTAAATAAAATAGCTACATGACAGTAGCCTAGATGGTTCGCGTATGTATCTATGAGCAAAACAGGCATGATATTCTATTTTAATCCGGAACCATCAACCAATGCGTATGTAATTGTTTACACCAGAATGAATCAATTTCGGTGGTGCAAAGTAGAAATTGTCCTTTAACCGAAAGTCGCAATTTCAATGGCCAAAAAGACAGCCTGATCATTGCTTCGTTCTGAAGAAGAAACAAGGGACGATCCTGAACGAGGCTATGATTACCAAGCTGGTAATGGCTGAACGGTTCATTTGGTACATGGAAGAATACATTTGACACATCTACAGGAAGATTGAGTCAATTCCTTACTGCACCTGTTGGTTTTACTAAGACTTCCAATGATAAAATTACCTAGGGTTCGACGATGATATAATTGGAGAATCAAGATAATTGAATAAGAGCTTGGAGTCCTTGCTATGAGGTTTCAGTTAGGCCTTTCTTGGATTTTCCAGTTTTGGGTCCAATGGCGATATAGAAACAATTTACTCCTTCTGTCAGCTGTAAAATTTATCCAATTTATCTCCATAAACAAGAGTGTGCGACAGAGCAATTCTTGGAGACTAAAAGTAAGTTATCGTCAACGAATGCTATGACATTCATAAAAATACCACCAAGAGATACACCACCTCGTCTGGTAGCTTCATCAACAGCAGTTTAATAATTGTAAATTAAAATTCACTGAAACTAGGAGGTCTCGTTCTATCATACCCCTCTTCGTAACGATTTATCACTAACCCAATCGTCACCCATCATCTTTTTGTGGAGTTTCTATATATAAAATGTCTGTATGAAACAACGAGGGAGGTCATGAAACGGGGTCTAAAATAAAAATCGAAATATTAAAATCACACATAAATAAAACAAAAGCTACTTACCTGTAGTCCGGTTGGTCGGGGACCCCTCGGTCCAAATATCAAATCCCGTCCTTTCCTTAGGCCCTAACCTGTAAAATATGAACGAGACAGGGCAAGCCACATAGATCTAGCATTGAACAAATAGGATAAACACATAGGTGCATTGGCCAGCCGACCACACATAACATATGAGACATTTTACAACAAACAATTACAGAAAACAATAATCACAATGAACGAACACTTTTTACATGAACCGATTAAATAAACACAAATTCACTGTAAACAAAAACACAAATAACAAATCACTACACAACACCACAAATATAGAAAAAAAACCTTTTCATATGAGCCAAATGTCAAACAAGTTGGTTGCATCTCGATAAGCAACTGTAGCTGAATGTTGGTGCTACAATATAGATGGCGTAAGGAAAACGGGGAAGAAAACGTATTGCCCGATACCGTGATGCGTATCGGCGAAAAAGGGCTTTTTGCTTGATATGGTTGCGAGACGAGAGGATCGAGAGAAGGTATCGAAAGATAAATCGAGATAAAAGTGTTTTATTCCTCTAGAAAAAAAATATAAAAGAGAAATAAAGTGGACAGTGCCAATACAGAAAGGAGAAAGCAAACAGTGAACCAGGTTATCAGTGCGTCTGGACGGAAGAAAACACCACACGGGGTGAAGGAGGTGCGTGCTAAACACCACGTTAATCCAGATCATATCGGCAAGTGGAACGCGAGAAATCGCGGTGCTTGTTCGTCATCCCGTCGTCGAGGAACACACGTGCCAGAGAAAGGAGATGAACGAGTGGATAACAGGTGAGTGCCACTTTCATATTTTTCCTTACAAGCTCCCAGTGTAACAAGTTTCCATATCAATAGTACAATCCACACCCCCCCCCCCCTCATCCCCCAATTGTTACACCCAGCCCAAAGATCCCTAGCCAAACGAAGAGAGCTAGCCACATTTGTAAAAATATTCTCAAAAATAAAATAAAATTGTTTGGTAAATTGGGAGATGGAGGAAGAGCAAGAAGAAAGGACGGCCCAAAACAAGGTATCGTTGTATAATTATTGTTAAAAATTGGAACATAGTGTCAAAAGAGAAATACCTTTTTTTTATTTGCTAGCGCGCACGTCACAAAGTGGAATGCTATGTTAATGTCGAGTTTAACCAAGATTTAAATTTCTGATGGTGATCGCAAAGTATCATATCCAACAGTGTTGTATGATCAACACAATAGTTTTATAGGCGAAAGGGTTTTTCGATGAAGGTAATACTGTACAATTACTGATAGAAGAGAATACTGTACAATTACTGAATAAATCGAAAATCACCAGGTTGAGGTGGTAATACCACCTAGACCTGGTGACATTGAGATTGATGGCAATGATGCTTTAACCTCACCAATAGTGATGGGTGCCCATAGACACCATTCAAGTCCATGTTTAAACTATTATCGTCGGATGATAAAAACTTTTCTCTCTTCATGAGTACTTTCCAGCAAGACCACATTTTATCCATATCACAGATTGGAGCGCTATAATGTTGGTGATCTACCTTGATGTTGCTGAAAGTATCAATTAGTACGTGCGTATTCTCCGTATCTGCCTACTATTCAAACAGGCAACATCTAATGACCGAGACCACAACCATTGTTCTCACCAGAGGAAAATGTTTATTAGGATGCAACTAATTTGGTTCAATGGACATTTTTTCAAGCGATAGAAGTAAGTTAGACCAACTGCTAGCTTCTGGAATTATTATATAGTTTTCATATATTGCAGGAACACATCGGCTGTTATTTCTAGAGTTCTGATCAGGTTGTTACCAGCAGCCTTCAGAAGTCTACTGACCATATCTTTACAGTCAGCTCTCTGCCAGACCTTCTTAATCACCTTAAGGGTACTGTTTCAAAACAGATTCATGAGAAGTATAATTATGCTACGAGTTCCATCTCTCGTGTTTTCCCAGTTCAATCAGTCTGTCGACTTCGGCGATATGTGCTTTACGCCTTTACACTCCCAGACCTATTTTGGGTGGTAAATAACCGTTGCAATGGAAAGCATCACCTCAAGGTGAGATTATTGATCTTCACTGCTATAATTAGGAATGAAACCTAAAAATTCTAATAGAGTTAGACGTAATGGATTTTGTAGTAAGATTGCCTATTTACACAAGAGGTGTTGATGGCACTGCTGTAAACGCCAGTAAGTAATTTACTACTCAGAACTAGTTAGTCAAATCATTCTCTAAAAACTGCTTTATAACGATTTTCCAGATAGCATAATTTTCAGTAATCGTATGTTTCCTGAAATAATCGATTCAAAGTTGTTCACTATTTTATGTCACTTCTAATTGTGACATAGCAGACGAAACGCTCAATTCGATATTTATTGAAGTGCTGTGGGATACACAATATTTCTTGTTTTTCCAACTGGAAGGAGCATGATTTCTTCAAATCTAACCTACACACTTGTTACGATTTTCCTTGTGCTTTGATAGTTATTGCGAAAGCAAGTCGCACCGGGAACTACAAAAGTTTGAATTCGAATGAGCTATCTGTCGGGATCATTGGGATATTTGGCAACAGTTTGACTTCATCTTTGAATTTTGCAATCAAAATTGTTTCCTCGATAACATTGTTCATCATTTTCTTGACTGACAGTCTGGTTTCGTTACAAAGTCACCAATTTTTAATGTGAGAACGTGTGGTGGTATGCCTGCGGCAAATCAAGCGAATTTAAGAATTCAGTTGGATAGTTAAGAACTTCGTTTTGATTCACCATAGTATCGATTGACTTATATGTTGTCGTTTCGTCGGGTATTCCATTCTGTATAGTTGATGGTATTGACATCGATATTTTTGGTCGCTATTATAGCACGCATACTGAGCTACTGATGATTTTTGTAGCTCTGTGCAATGTTTGGGAAAACTTTTTGCACCAATTCTTTTATGCTTTCTGTGATCTTACAGAAATTTGCTGGCCACGTGATACATTACGTAAAATCATCAATTTGCATTCGCCCATTTCTAATATCCATTAATTGTTTTGCAAAATTTCCAGACGATGCATCCCGTTGTAGTTATGTACAGTCATGTTGGTTTTCAAAGTCAATTTCTGTAAATGACCCCTCAAAACTGATGATTTGAGACTTGCATTATGTTCATCAGCGGGTGTTGAACTTGGTATAACCGCCAATGTTTGTCGAAAATCACTAGACAATAAATTGAGTGCGCCACCGAAGATCCGTGCGTTTCCTCTCAAATATCGCAGTGTACGATCAAGTGGAAGCGCTTGATGCGAGATTTGAGAGGAAACGCACGGATCTTCGGTGGTGCACTCAATTTATGTCATGATTTTCGACAAACATTGCCGGCTATACCACGTTCACGCTTTCTTGTGAGACATTGTATATTCATCCGATATGATAATTTGACACGTTTGGAGTACTTTGCCCATTCCAGTGTTTTTGCTGATGTTGCATTTGGTGCCTCAGGGTTTTGTAAATTCAACGGCAGTTTTAATGCTGATTGCGCTGTTCGGCCACCATCCAAAAGAGTTGTTGCAATTTTAGATGATATAATGGCCGGTGCAAAACTATTTTGTGATCGTATAGTTGCCAACATGAGTGAAATTGATTGCACGCATGATTCATAAAATTCATTGGAATGACTTATGCGTGCAATCACCGAACCCAGAACTCAGAAACCTTCGTGGATACATAAGGACTTACCAGTATTTACACTAGTGCACAGACCTACTTTCTTATTTAAGTTGTAAGGCCAACAAGGGGATTGAAACCGATCTGCAGACTGTTAAAAGTCAAACAAAGCAACAATCACTCTGGAGCACCCACCTCTTCACTTCGCTCGAAAGTAAATCATTCAATTAAGATACATTTTTCGTTCCATATCACAACGTCGAGTGTTAACAAGTGCCCGAAGCCACATAATCATCGATCAAATCAATTAGCCGCGCGGTTTTAATTAAACGCGAAAAAATTATTAAATCGGTAATTAATTATATTGATTAACAGTGACATGTATACAAAATAAAAATATCTTAACGTAAATAATTTGTTTTGCGCGTTCTTCTTACATCTCTTCAACATAAACAACAGCAATACCAACCAAAGTTTATCTTCATCAACATTTTCTTATATATATACATGTACATTTATGTTTATTATGTTTTATGATCTTAAATCGAAGATAAACTTAAGAGACGATGACTTCTCGTTTTTGTGAATTAACAAAAACAAAAATTGTTGTGCGATACAAATGACAAAAACCTCGGATGCGAGTTACACATCTTTGTATACCGCCATTACATTCCATTTTATATCTTATCTCTCGTCTTAAGAAATTTATTAGACTTAAACGACGAAACTCTTCATTTGACTACCTATATATTCATTGAGACACAAATCGCGATAAACCTTAAAAGATGTTGGAATATTTTATGCAATCCGCGCACTCGATCATAAATCTACCATCGATGAAAACTAGTTTAGTGCAATCACTTTTCGTAAACGAATGTAACGAGATCAGTATGATTGATTGATTATTGTAAAGTGCATCACGCAGACGATTTATAATATTTTGACATAAAACAGTGATCATCACTGGATTAAACTGTTAAAACGTTAACCGATGATTTATTATACGGTATATGGTGGGTAAAGTAGTTGTTTTTTATGTAAGACAAAATATTACGAATGCACTATAGAATCGAGACGGGCATAAACGACATTTGTTTGTACGCCTTGTATAAACGAATACAATTAAGCTGAAGGTAAATTATTATTTAATTATAATTTCAATTACAACAACGTTTGTAAGATCTACAAAGATGTTTTGATTTGTTTGAAAGTAATTTGCAATGTATTTAAAATAACACGCAGGCTAGGTGCATAAACCAATTTGTAAACTGAAAGTACATCTTACATGACAAGTTACACACATGTGCATTAATAACGTCACTCATAATAAATCGTTTTATGAGTATATGGATGTATGTAAGGTGTCGCATCCAATAATAATGCATTTCGCCACCTTTTCAATTAACCGAGATGCAAAAAAGCTCTCAAATGGGATTCACGGTCGATTTTATTCAAATTGATTTGAATTTGACCTACAATTATCAATCAACGATCATTACCGTCTCATTATTAATTACCTATATAATGAGCTTATAATAAGGAGTTCATTTGTTTCTAATTTATGTACATAATGCACAGTGTTTTTTATTATGTGGTAAAAGTTTCTCAAATGGTTAATTACCGGCAGATCTTAATAAGCTGACATGTGGTGTTAAGTTTTATTGAAGATGTGGTTAATCGTTAAACGAAAGCCCAATTGTTCCACCAGATCTTTAGTTTAAAGATGCTGCAATTCTTACGTCTATACTTCTGTTCTGTACATATTCTATTGTTCAACTCCAGCCCAAAGTACTGACTCCTGAAATGTGTCTAGGTTTTGACATTAAAACGATGTCATCAGAACGAGTAAATTCGTCAATTTGTCGGTCTGACGGCTCTCAAACGTTTTAGGAGTGTTCATTGCGTACGTGGTTTGCTAATAGGTAATATGTTGCTTTTCAACGTTGCTATGGAATCACGATAATTGTGAGGATGAATTAATTTGAACCAAAAGATATTTTAATAAGCTCAGCATATGTTTAATCAGCATATGTTTGATACGGAAATAGCAGATGTGATTATTTTTCTTCTTCATCGATTTCGTCGCAAGAAACGAGACTTTTGAACTCTGGCATGATGTTTGGTTTCAAGAAATTCCTTTCAAAACAACCAGTGTCAAAACTCCAGTGAAGGTGTTCTGAACTTGAATTTGTGACATTTTTCTGACCCTATAATTAAACGTATTACTGTGGCCTTAATTTTACTTACATATGATATTTATAATCAGTCAAAAGTTGATTTTGTTATTGATGATATTCAATGGAGCAGATGTTTGAACAACAGTGCTCATTTCTCAGCATTAAAAAATTCACAACTTCCAAAATAGTGTTTCTACATACGTCATCCTTAAGATGGAATTCAACCTTCACTGCAACTTATTCGCCTGAAAGAAATGTCTTATGTTTATATTATACCGAGTTGGATCTGCAAACCCAACCTCTCCACCAAACCAAGCCAAATTGTAAAAGAAATTTAAAGAATCATATCTTCATGCATGTTGTTGATGAATAAACCAATTCATAGGCTGAGAGGGCAAATGGCACATTATGCACTTATGCCTTAAGATGCCCGATGGTTGACAATGTGACGGATGCGTTTCAAATGTAACTTATCGATGGTCTTATAAGCCGATTGGATCAAAACGGAAATGCCCTCTGTCAATATTTGAAGAATACTTTTTATCAGATCCATTTGACCATATACATGACTATGACCACGAAATTTGAAATATTGACCAACACAACATTATAAATTGAAACATGTTAAGTGAGATATTATACACTGAGAGAAATGATTGCTGTTATTGATTGCAATAGGGTCAGTATTGAGCATAAAAGCTGCTTAAATGTGCGCCAAGCAATGGTTTTCTCATCGAGAGAATAATTATGAAAAACTCCTTGATGATTCATGGCGTAGAAAAATTCTAAAATGAAGAAGTAAATGTATAGATAAAGAAAAGTGTTATTCTTCATTTAAATCTAATGCTCTTAATATAAACAATGGGTAGTTTATATCTTGAGAATTTGTAACAAGAATAATCTCTGTTTCGTCATACGTAGTTTGTGATTAAGAATAAAGCAATTCATTGGAGAGTAATGGACAAGAAATTCATTAATATTTTTTAAACTTTTGCTCGAAATGAGAACAACTTGCTGTAGTTGTCATTACACCGATTAAAACTAAACTATTGTTGTACTTGATTGAGGACTATTCTCTCTCAATTTGACACTTAAAAACATCAAATTTGAGCAATAGATGCTTTTTTTGAAAGAGACAGTAGAAATATTTGAGCAAAGTATTCTCAATAGGAAACGAAAAACACATACAATTTGAGCAACTAAGATTTAATTTGCGAAGTGCATGTTCATAATTGGAAACTAAAAGTATTCTCAATTTGAAACTTTTCTCGTAAAACTTCATGACTGCCTGTAGATTAATGAAAATAAATAAAACAATTGATTTAATTTTGATTTATTTATAAAAATTATAATATTTATTAATTGATAATATACATATTTAATATGTTATTTACAGTTTTAATAATAACACAATTTACATTTAATAGTTAAAACATATAATAATTTAAATCAAACTAAATGTACATTTATTCATGAGTATTTTAAGGCTATTATTTTTGAAAAGACATGTACATATACTATATATATATATTATATAAAAATTCAACTAAGTAGTAGTGAATTACAATAAATTATATTTTGCATATGGCTTCCCATCCTCAGTTTTTCTCAATTTTGTTAATTTTATAACTACATCATTTATATTAAAAACCTGGTACTCCAATATCGGTTTTTCCACTAGATGTATTTTATAATGATTATCAAACTTAGTTTTTATATTTTGTGCAATTATCTTAACTACGTTACTTTCATCTAAAATATGTATAATTTTATACAGTTTGATTTGGTAAAAAAAGTTATCATCAATTTTATATTCAGTAGAACTACATGCTATATGAGAGACCTGTAACATTTTCAAATATTTTTCATATTCTTTCAGAAAACAATATTTTTCAACAAGTTTATTAAGCGTTTGAAATTTATCAAACTCAAGAATTTTAAAATTAGAATTTTAAAACTCAAGAATGTCAAAAACGTAAAACAATTTGAAGCAACAATCAATGGCCGTGATTACACTATCAAATTTATATAAAATGCCATCAAATACCGTAACATATTCCCAACCTGCAATGTTGTCAACAACTGCTATCACAAGAGGTTGCAAATTTAAATTATATTCCGAATATTTGTATTTAATTCTTTGAAGATGGGCTTCAACCTCGCTGTGGCACGATACCTCTAAGATGAAGGATGCTATGGAATCTGCAATTGAGGGTTTCCAAATGCTCTGCTTATTGTTGCCCTTACTAACCCTGAATGTTGGTGGTACGCAGTAATGCAGCAATTTGAATATTAGCCTGCATTTGATATCTGTAAATACAAATAATATGTATTAATTAAACATACATCAAAATAATAATTGGGTAATCTACCAATGTCACTGATGCTTCTAATGGTTTCCACTTCCTTCTTAGCTTTAGCGTCTTTGATATTCTGCAGAAATAGACTGTCACAATGCTCAGTGAAGTGTTGCCAGCCAGATAATAAGAGAGTTTTATTCTCTTCATATAAATTTTCGAAATCTATGTCGACGTGGATAAACAAATAGTAATTTTGTAAAATAGAATTAAATTCTATGCTAATATATAAGTTCCTTCTTACCAGTCTAAACCCATTAGCAGATTTGTAAAGGCTCTACTCGTTCAAAAAACTCGTAATTTTATCCGACGAAGATTAAAGATTTGTCAGTTCAGCTCGTCTTCCCGAAAATGTTGCCTGCCATTTCAACTCAACAGTTTCCCACGGCTCATGGAAGCATGACAACCACCTTTTATTTTGTAAATGTGTGTCGTTAAATTGGAAGTCACTCAATGAAGAATGCGAAACTGTTTCGTCTGCAATATCTATATAAAAACTGTAAAGTACGATTAAACTCTAAATTGGTTTAGATAATTTACTTTACATGATTTCTCTTATGGTAAGTTCGATGGCAAATAAAAATTGGTATAAAATTGGCCGAACATGTATATATATATATATATATATATATATATATATATATATATATATATATATATATATATATACATGTTTTTTAGTTGTTGTTTACATATACACTTACCTAATATCACGATACGGCAGCGCTGATCACACAATCACAAAATTTCGATCCTGTTTTCTTATGATTTAGTTAATATACGTTATTTTTTAATATTCCGATTTTTACAAAAAAAATCCTTGTGTTAGATCGTATATTTTCGCTTTCACTGCACTGATAACACAAATACAATCTTTCTAACTAAATTTATGAACGGAAATGATAACCGTTTTCCACAAACAAAAACCCGAATTCACAACCGTTCTGGTATATATTAAAATCTTTTCTTTTTTAATTTTTTCAAGTCAAAATATCAAAAACACAGCCACAAAATATCAACACTTAATATTAAAAACCAGAATTAAAAAAAACAATTATTTTAAAAGCCGCAGGTCCTCACTATTTGAATTGTAAACTTAAAATATGAAGAAACTGGAGATACAATTGTAACATGGATTTCAACAATATTTAGACACCTGCCGTGAAACGTATTCTCAAAAACGTAACATAATTTAGTTTCAAATTATGAAAATTAATCTCAAATTAAGGATAAGATAAAAAAAAAGTGCATGAATCGTGTATTTAGTGTGATATCGATTCTAACTACACATGACTTGAGTGTAGAAGCAATATAGATATGTATTTCCGTGATCTCAAATTGAGATTACTATATTAAAATTCACTAGTATGAAAAATTAATGCATTAGGAAATTGAGAATACTAGTTATAAAAATAAGATTATTGGCTTATAAATTGAGATTACTTGCTAATAAATTACTAGTTACCTATAGCCAATCTTTTGTACTTATTTAAAATTTAATTTATCATGCCATTTAATCGTTTTATATATATATATATATATATATATATATATATATATATATATATATATAAATATATATATATATATATATAATATATATATATATATATATATATATATATATATATATATATATATATATATATATATATATATATATATATATTATATATATATATTACTACGATCTATTGCTACATACGAATGATATTCAAACAAAACATTCCAATGACTTCCATTGACATGATCATTTACAATTATATATTTCATAACCAACAAGATTTTTCAGTTTTTTATGATTAGTTTTAGTTGGGTGTAGGGGGATTTTTAGACTGTTCTAGCTCCTTGTCATTGTCAGAGCTCCTGAGTCCAAATAGTCCATGCATGAGCTACATCAAGTTCGATTCCACATTCTTGGAGGAGATTTGCTTGTTGTCGCGTTAGTGGTTTAAGTGGTGCCAATCTCAATAAATTCTTATTAGGGATGAGGTGCGCATCTTGCGGACCAACTAACGTGTGCCAATTTCGTCGGATTTCCTGACCTAAACGATTGGGATATTGGGTGAGTTCTAACTCCCACACCATCTGTTCAATTAAAATTAGGGGAGCGGGCATTGTTTCATAAGTTATATGATTAACATTATCGATAATTCCAAAAGAATTATCGATAATGTTAATCGACCCAAGCAGTTGCGATTGAAAGTATCTCCTGTCAAATACATAAGGAGGCTTAGATTACGGTGAGCACCGGTAATATCCTTGATATGACCTATGGCGTTGAGATATTCGTTAATTTCGACTGGTGTTACAACCTTAAGGATGCTCTTTGAAAACGACATGTATTCAGCATCACCTATTGTATCTGAACGAGAAGAAAGCACTAACAATATATATAAATATATATATATATATATATATATATATATATATATATATACATATATATATATATATATATATATATATATATATATATATATATATATATATATATATATATATAAATATATATATATATATATATATATATATATATATATATATACATATATATATATATATATATATATATATATATATATATATATATACAAAAAAAATGTTTATATATATTTATAAAACTTTAAATCATAATACCGCGATCTTTTAAGTATATTTGATTGGATTTAAGAGTAAAAACATTACAAATTAATCTTGAATTAAAAATAATGTTTCAAGAAATCCATTTTCTCAATTTTATGCACAAGATTTCTGCTTAACTTGATCATAAATTAGGCACAATTTCATAAAACTCGTGAAAATATTATTTGGTGCATACAATTCTTAATTAAAGAGTAGTAATTTCGAGCTTAGAACAAATCGGTTGAATTTGACCATTTTACGAGTATTCCAAACTAAGAATAATAATTTCAATTAATAAAGCCATAATTGTGAAGAAAATTTACTGTTTAGTTTAAATTAGTGCATTTAATTCATAAATCCGTATCATATATTCTTGAAATTATAAAATTTTTAAATTCGTGCATTTAAGAATACACTATTCTTAATATTAGATTACGATTTCTCTCAGTGTATGGAGGAAATTTCTCACTACTCCTAATCAGCACATCTTGTTAAACTGTTGACATTTTAAAAAATGGCTAAAGTGCCATTTCCTGCAGCAGTGTGTGTTAAATCAAAGTTTAAACAGTCTGTACACACACTATTGTTATACAATTACAAGTAATTAATTTGTGATCTGTAAATTTAACATAATATACACTGCAGGCATAACGACACACTTAATTGTATTTGAAATAAAACCATAAACTTTAAATTAGCTCACACGCAACAAATAAATCACTTCCACCAACACGCAAATTGGTCAATAAAACGAACATTTTTCTCACCGCAAACGATTCATGTAGACTTACCTTTACTAACATAAAACCATAACTAGAACAACAATTTAACCGCGAAATGCTTCACCGGCTGTCACAACAATACTCCTATATATACAAAAGAAATCTTCTTCATTATAGTACCAACTATTTCTCACCTCATCAAAGGTTACACAATCTTGTAACGAGATAATAATATTACAAAAACAAACGTATATAAGATGGCTATCTAATTTTATAAATCTATTTAAGAAATTCAATTAAATTCGTTTAAACGAGTATATCTATTGTAACTAGTTGGGGTTAGAATTGTTGTTGTTCAAAATCACAAATCTCGGTCGATAAATATTGAGTAAACTATTATTACCTAATGGAAGTGAATTCGATTTGATGTACCTCGTAAGTTTTATATACAACTAGACAACGACATGTTGATTTGGCTGTAGCACCATGCACAAAGCAAGATTCTCGGATAACGGCAGGCTATGTACAATCTCGAGATCGATCTGATCTTGAAACCGCCAAACATGCATAACACATTTTTGCAGAACACAGATGGCTGAACACACGCATTTCACATATATAAGTATCATGAATGTGTAGTACAGAAATAACCTCTCCATTTACAAAAGAGGCATTCGAATGGTGGAGGAAATGACAACTCTGAATTTAAAATGCATAACAAACCTACACTGATCCACCGATAGAATAGCACGCTTAACTCTTCTACTACTCGGACATTCCACTAGATTAAGGCAACTTCTCCCATAAAATTGAAACACGATGAGTTGCAACATAAATTTCTAGAAATCCAATATTTTAAAATCCGTTGTGTACAAACACTTTACATTTATAGCTAACGATTAACCAACACCAATTTCCACACTTAACCTGCAAATTATATATGTGTTTGACAGTATTTTTTCAATATTTCTATTATACAATTATCCGATTTCGTATTTAATTTTTTTGAATTAAAATCCTCATAAATATACGATTTTGACGACCACGATCCCACGTACCAAAATATAAGAACACGAATACAGCAACCAAACAGAGGGTCCGTTCACTCAATTCCCAAGATAAAAATTAAATCAGAAATAAGTCGCTACGAAACACTCTACCCAGGTATCATTCACAAATGATATTTCTCCATCCTCACAGCCAATCTCGAGAGATAATACACATCACCCGACCGTACTCGTAAATACAACATTCAATAAACCTCCCGTTCGTCCTTAACCAAACAATTCAACAGTCACACCCATTCACTCTAAGCAACACACCACGATCCAATCAGATAACTATCTAAACTAGCATCATCCTCAAAGATCATTCAACACATCCACGACCAACCAAGCAATAAAACCTAAAATTTCATATTGAATCATTAAAATTTCAAGTCTCATACTGAAGTATTAAAATTTCAGCCAATAATTATTTCACATAAAAATAAAATTATAAGAAAAAAAATGAATACAAGAAAAAATTATGTATAATAAAAATAAATTGTTAACCGTAAAAAAATGTTTATAAGAAAATATTTTACACAAACAAAATCTATTGAAGTACTAAAATTTCAATAAAAATATATTTCACATAAAACTAAAATTATAAAAAAAAATTTAACACAAAAAACAATTATAAACTTAAATAGGTTTATAGAAAAAAATATTATTATCTAGGCATTTATATTGAAGTTTTAGAATTAATTGACATTAAACTTAAATTATAAGTAAAAATTTTACTCAGAAAATTTTTTTTATTGTAGTAAAAGAAAATGTTAATCTATTCAAAAAATTTTATAAAAAAACATTTTACCCAAAGAAAATGGATCATATTAAAATTTAATAGTTCACTATTAAAATTTCAATCAAAAATTATTTCACATAAAATTAAAATTATAAGAAAACAATTTCAGACAGAAAAATGGACAACCTAAAAAAATTTATCAGCTTAATATAAAGTAATAAAATTTCCGATCGAAAATTATTTCAAATAAAACTAAAATTATTAGAAAAAAAATTTTATAAAAAAATATTTTACACAAAAAAAAATTTGCCAAAAAATTTTACCATAAAATAAATTTATTAACAAACAAAATGTTTATAAATCCGTTTACAGTTTCGATTTATTTTAAAAATTGTTCATACAGACTCCGAAAAAGCTCCAAGCACACTAAAAAGTCTTAGTATCAAACAACTTTGACACAATTTTTGAAAAAGCTTCTAGAAGACTAACTCTCAGCAGGGTTTAGAAGGATGGTCCACCACACTATAGAAGAAACTGAAAAAACACCATTTTCAACCATCCTTGTAAAGTGATGGAGAAACAACTTGATCTGGCTTGTAAAAACAGAATTTGGCACAGTAAACATGTCAAATTCTGTGCCGATGGTAGATGTTTTTCCTGTATATGATAGTGGTCGAAGGTTTTTAGGAAGATTTGGGAGAGTTAATCAATCAATTTGGGAAAGTTCAATAAAATGGTGATCAGTTAAGGGAACAGATCACCATTTTATCGAACACTTAAAATTATAATAAATACCTGCGGACTGTATGTATATGGTTTGTTTATATATGAAGGATTAAAATCTTAATAAAAAATTATTTCCGATAAAACTAAAATTCTAAAAAAAAAATTTACATAGAAATAAAAATTACTATAGTATAAAAATTATTAACATTAAAAATTTATTAGAAAAATTATTAGAATTATTTAACATAAAACCAAAATTATAAGAAATTTTACAAAAATACAAATTTTACAGCTGTAAAAAAACTTTTTAAACCTCTAAAACAGTTTTATAAAAAAACATTTTACTTATGTAATAAACTTCCTTGAAAAGTTATTTCACATAAAACTAAGATTATATGAAAAAAATTTTAGAACTAGAAAAATTTACCATCTAAAACTTAATACTACAGAGTTAAAATTTCATTCAAAAAAATTATTTCACATCAACTTAAATTATAAGTTGCTCTCGTGGCAGAGAAGGTTACGTACTTGCTCTGTCATTCGGGGGTCTCGGGTTCGATTCCCGGGGTGGTGACGATTCATCAATCACGATTGGGTGTTTTTAATCTGTATGTGTATGTGGGTTAATCCGTGGGCCTCTAGTGGCATTGAGTTCTGGAATTATTTCCGCCTTCCTTAATTATTAAATTAAATTATGTATAAGAAAACAATTTTTAAAATGATTTCTTAAATAAAATTTATTTTCCACAAAAAAATTATCACCTTACAGTAACTATTTCAATCGAAATGTCTTTAAAATAACATTAAATTTATAAGAAAAAAATTCTGTACTAAAAAAATTGTTAACCCTAAAAAAAATTTATTAGGAAATGTTTTACACAAAAAAAATTACTTACACTTCATGTTGAAGTATTAAAATTTCAATCAAAAGTTAGTTCAAATAGAACTAAAATTACAAGAAAAATATTTTACACAATAAATAAATTTTAATAAAAAAAATTTCCTTAAAATAAATTTAGTAAAACAATTTTTCACAAACAAAATTGTTTTTACGTTTTCTACGTAAAAAAAATTATTTTCCCCAAAAAAATTATCACCTTAAAGTTCATATTGAAGTAACTATTTCAATCGAAATGTATTTAAAATAACACTAAATTTATAAGAAAAAAATTTATGTAGTAAAAAAATTGTTAACCCTCAAAAAAAAATTTATTAGGAAATGTTTTACATAAAAAAAATTACTCACACTTCATGTTGAAGTATTAAAATTTCAATCAAAAGTTAGTTCAAATAGAACTAAAATTACAAGAAAAAAATTTTACACTATAAATTTTAGTAAAAAAAATTTCCTTAAAATAAATTTAGTTTTCTAATAATTTTATCAATTGATGATCCAGAGAAATTTCAAAAATCACTAAAAGTCTCAAACAATTGTGACTTTGAACAAGGTTTTAGAATACTAACTCGTTGAAGGGTTTGGGAAAATGTGTAGTATACCCTTATTAGAAGATCCTAGGAAAACAACCATCCTTATACTCGTAAAGTGAAGCAGAAAAAACTTTGATCTGACTTAAAGAATTAACACAATAAACATGTCAAATTGTTGTAACGATCGATAACACTACGCATGCCAAATCCTATCTGTTAACTTTTTTTTTTATATGTATAGGTGGTATGAAGAGAAAATATTACTAATTTATTTCGTGTGGAAATTGATCGCACTCACCAATATGTATATAACTAATAATTATGTGTAAGTAAATACCTCACGCACATTCCGATAGCTAAACTTTTTTTCGAGAGAAGAAGACGATTAAATTTGTTTGTATTGTATAATGCGGTTAAATACTATTTGTATATGAGCTATTGAGAAAAATTATTTGGGAGGGTGATTTGGGTGTAGTTGTGACGTGTTTAGGCGCGAAAATGTCGAGATCTTGATGGGAAGAGAAAAAAAAAGAGGGGAGTCAGAAAAAAAACGACGATACTGAGTGAACATCAGAAAAAAAAACTAAAAAATAAGGTTATAATTCAATGTATTAAAAAGAAAAAGTTTAATAAATGAAAATTTAAAATTTTAATAAATGAAATAATAAAAACAAAATAATTGTAATAAAAAAATAAGAATACAAATTAATCGAAAGAAAAAAAAATATAAGTTTTTTTTTTGTTACGGGTCGTAAGCTCCTGAGTGTGGGTGACTATATTAAATACCCAAGCAACTCCAAATAATCTTTGGACGAAAAACATCTGGGGTGTTCCAGAAACATCAAACGAAGAAAAATAACCAGAACGCTCTGTGAACCGGTGTTAGTGACGAACTTCGGTGTTGAATGCTGTTATTTGCGGCCTTGCGGAGTCGATACATATAATCAGCTGGGTGATAAAACCAAACTAAGCTGTTCTTCTCGGTACTGTATGCTGATATTTGCGGACTGGAGGAGTATATGCACATAACCAACTGAGGGGGGATAATACCAAACTAAGCCGTTCTTCTTGGTGTTGTGAGCTGCATTCCACGAGTCAAGAGGGAAATCCATCAAGCGATTTATTTTAACGGGTAAAATCAATCTTTATTTTATTATAAGTGTGAATTCGTCAAAAATTTGTGATCTGCTAGGTTTCCTCAGTATACGTAGAAATAATGTCGTTCCTTTTTTGATTTTCTCCTTCTTTGAATAAGAAAAGTGTAAACTAAAATGGTGTGCTAACGGGTGATAAAAAAATGGGATGAGGTGAGAGACGCTAATAAGTTAAGCTTTCATAATGTTTTCCTTTTAATTTATTTTTTTGTGCACACGTGATACGAGTATTTTTGTCGGATGGCAATTGTCTCGCGTGGTGAGGAACCCTCCAAACCGACCAGTGCTACCCTTCTTAATTTTATAGTGCAACCACGCGGTTCAATACAGGCCCATGCCGTCTAGTACATTGTTAGTTTGTGTCAGTATATATATATATATATATATATATATATATATATATATATATATATATATATATATATATATATATATATATCTGGTCACCTTAACCTAACCTGTCATTTCTAAACATTATTTATATATCATTATGGTGCTTGTCTAGCAAATTATATATAAGTGATCGCCCAATTATCTTATCAACTATCTCCCGATACATAATTGCTATATAGGAACACAAGATGCGGTACAAGACAATTAACGTTTGGATCGTATATAACAAAAAATTCCTCTTAGCAAACGTTAATAGTTGTGACATAAATAATTTGTAATAAACTACAACATGATCATCATTTTTATGTTTAATTGACGATCGTTAAGGTTCAGCCTTTCTTATATAACTTCCTCATTTCAATTCTAATATTATTATTATTATTCACATTGCAATAAATATATGTCATTGTATGTCTCAATATATAGTTCGTTTAATGGTCAGTTACCGTAGAGTGCCAAATAATGTATCATGGTATACTATATGGAAATATATAAAATTTATTTATTTTTTAAATTACTTAATAGTATACCATGATATATTATTTGGCAAATACAGCCAAATAATATACTAGTGTGGTATACTAATTGGAAACCCATTTTTAGTCTTTCGGTATACGATTTAATTAAGAAAATCAAGCAGAATAAAGTATGTTTTTAGTTTATATTTAAACTATTTATTATATTATTTACAAAATAAAATAATATGTACATTTATAATCCAATTCATTTGTACAGTAAAAAAAACTATAAATCTCAATTTTGTACTTTAAATTTATGCAGATTCCGAATCTGTAGACGTTTCTGGTGATGTGACACCTGGTATTTGAACTAATTCAATGTTTTCGTCATCTGATGAAGAATCAGCTTCTTCAGATATATTGAGAACCAATTCGTGTTGATCGATCGAAATTTTTTCATGACCTCTCCATTCCAACATTTGCTTTAACTTTGAATTTAATTTTTCAGTTGGAATAACGTTTCCCCGTTCTCCAATTCTACAACATTCAAAACTTTTTTTAATAATGTCTCCTGATAGTGATTTTACCGCTTTATCGACGAAACCAACGATCGCTTGATACGATGGTCTCTTTCTATAACCTTTACTGGTATATTGCTTTTCTCCACACTCAAGCCATTGATTCCATTCATTACGTAGCGCCAATTTAAATGAACGGTTTACTGCAACATCTAGAGGTTGTAAAAACGACGTACATTTCGGAGGTATAAACACCACTTCAGTATTACATTGTTTCTTTAGACTGTTAACAACTTCCTGTTTTTTGTGAACTCCATAGGAATCCATGAATAAAACGGATTTCGTGTTTACCAAAAAATTTCCTCGTTTGGCGAAACAACTAACTATCCATTCGTGCATCACCTTTGTATTCACACTACCGCCATCAGAGACTGTAACGCTTACTTGTTTTGGTAAAACCAATTTAGGAATATTTTTAAGACCTTTGAATATGATGAGTGTTTTTATAGCCATCCCATCTGCTGCAATGCATAATACCGCTGTAAATCGGCTTTTCGTGTGCCCGGTAGTATAACCTTCAATATTTTGTTCGCCTTTGTAGTGTAATGTTCTGTCGCTACACATTTCAAAGTAGCAAGGAGTCTCATCCATATTAAATATTTGCCACGAATTTAGTCCCACTGTTTTTTGTCTACATTGTTCAAGATATTTGTTTATGATTTCAAATGAAACCTTGTTGACCTCTAAACATTGTTGGCTTTGATGGGTAATCTTTCTCGAAGAAATTTTATTTCTCTTGCACACACCCCGTATCCACTTATTACTGCATTTAAATTCAATTGCGTTAACGTTTTGATCTTTAGCAATAGATTTCGCTTTGATTTTAAACGAACCATATGACACAGTCATTTTATTGCTCCTTTGAATTTTAAACCATTTTACAATTTCATTTTCAATTGTGGGATAAAATGTTTTGCGACCTCCTCCCTTAATTCGATAGCAATTGGTAGAGGCTAATTTCGTAAATTGGGTTTCATTCTTTAACCAGTTGCGAATTTGGCAACGTTGGTATCCAGACTCCCGACTGACTTTGCTCAAAGATTCGCCAGTTTTTATTCTATTTACGATTTTTAATTTTTCACTGGTCGGTATTTTCTTTCTTCTAGCCATTGATCTAAAATAAATTATTTATTGATCTAACGATATTTATTGGGGCATAATTAATCAAATATACGGCTTTACATACCTAATTTGTACTTAGTATAATCTGAAACTTTATGTCGATTATTTCCACCAACAATTCGAATAACTATAGGTACAAAGTTTTTAATGAAATGATGTATATAACTAGTAACCACACAAAAATGATTTATAGCTAGTACACGATTAACTCGAATAATTTTGAATAGTAACAGAGCTAAATTAAATTGGTGGTGAAGTACCAAATATTATTTTAACTATTTATTGTAGTCACTTTATTGTAGAGAATTACTAGTGACTGAACTGAATTACCAATTCATCGAAGTCGTGAATGTCGTAACGGTTTATAGAAGTAACTACAAACAATTCGTTTTTCTCTTTTAAATACCAAAAAAAATTAACAAAAACACGGTTTCTCCCAAAAGTCGATTATTCTCTTTTTTAATTTTTATTTTTCATAAAAATATTAGTTTCGTAATAATATACCACTGGTATATTATTTGTAAATTAGAGCCAAATAATATACCAGTGGTATATTATTTAGAAGGGTACATTATTTGGCACTCTACGGTACATATTTTGTGAATAAAAATTTTGTGTTGCCTGATGTATCGAGACGAGTATAATATTACAATGATCACGATTTAAAATCTCCGACCATTTCAAATTGTGTGCATCTTTGAAACAATAAAACTCTTAAACAATATTATTTAATTCTATTAAGACATACCACATAGAGTGCAAGATGAATACATATATTATGTATGTATAAAAATCGTGATAAGATAATTATGATCTTAATAAAAATGCGAAATGAAACAAATTTATATCTTCAATCTCTTCTATGTTAGTGTATGCAACAATGCTGCGCGATACAAACATTCTGCAGGTTAAAAGTTTAATTGTTGTATCTGTGTTTGTGTTTGCGATGGAAATTGTCTTCTTATTATTTTTATCATTCAATTATTTAAATCGCGATTAACAATTGTAAATTTTTTCTGCTAGCAGATCTTACAGAAAGCTTTAATAAACTGTACATTATGTCATTTAGGCGGTTAATAACATTCACTTTTGGTTTGTACTACGAATACACACCATAATTCAATTAGATTTGTTGTTTTGTACTTTGGTACAGTGGTGCAAAAAACTACGCTAAAACAATTTGCAATTTTCGTCTTAGACTTACCTACATTACATTTTAGATGCAACACACAAATCAATATTATAAAAGACATTCACTTTTGATGAACTACTATGGTTTGAATATATAGATTTGTAATCCAAAATGAATGCTATTTTAGCACATTTGTAGATTTGAAATTCGCCTGAAGTTTAGAACACTATAGGTCAATCTGAAAATTATATAATTCGGTGGGTCAAATGCACATCAATAACCTTTATTATGTATATAATTGAATACCACGAAGAACTTATAGACGTGAAATATATTCGTCATATATTTCGTATTGTAACGGATGGAGAACCTAACTGATGAGGTACAATAATCCAAAGTGTAATACATAATATGCGAACCATTCATATCGAGTATAAGTGATATCAAGCATAGGCCAAATGTATATATAATACAGAGCTCAATAAAACCATAACTATCACCATATACGTCCTAAAAAATGACCAAACGTTAGTGCAACGTTGGCCAATATTTTATACAAATAGAAAATTTACAAACTACATTGATTCCATTAATTCTGTGGCGTTCGTCACGCCACAATCATCAGATGGAAACCGGCCAAGTGGATTACAACATACAAGCAACAATTCAAATTACAACTCACACTCAAATACTCTTCAAAAATTACATATAGCTATACACGCTTCATTGGTGACCCCGACGACCCTAAACAAATTACAACATACAATCAACAACTCGAATTACAACACCCTCTCAATTAGTCTTCAAAATTGCGTGTTCAAAGCTACACGCTTAATTGGTGACTCCAACGGCCCTGTTTAGGGAACATAACATTACACGTCAATTTCCTGTGATACAACCTTCCAAAAATTTCATCCTATACCTCCTGCCTAACCTAACACGGCAAATTTAGTTCCCACAATCGAATATGGAGGAAGTTCGTTTCATTCTATAACAACGGCAAACAAAAATAAGGTGGGTGAATGTGGGCCCTCACAAATACAGCATGCAGTCAGGTTCGTTTAATGTCGCAACAAGCCTTATCACTACGCGGGCAAATAACCCTAACGCATTACGGCATAGATAATCATAATCAAAAAAAACCGAAGGGAAAATTTACTTTCGGGGAAGTAATGTGGTGTTCAGAGCAACTAAAACAGAAATCGCAAATTATCCTAACTGCACAATCAATAGATCAAAACCGGCCTAATGAATTAGAGATTCAAAATCACACACAAAAGCTACACGCTTATAAAGAGAATTCAGAGAACCTATACATTCAGCTATAGGTTGTCTTAACTCTCTTTTTTTAACTCTCTTAGAGGGAGGCTATGCTATCGATTTATCTAATATTGATCGAAGCTATATATACTTCATCGATTAATTGGGATAGTCTGAACAAACAACCCGACTCGTAAAGCACTTGATACTCTTGATATTCTTGATACTCTTGATACTCTTGATACTCTTGATACTCTTGATACTCTTGATACTCTTGATACTCTTGATACTCTTGATACTCTTGATACTCTTGATACTCTTGATACTCTTGATACTCTTGATACTCTTGATACTCTTGATACTCTTGATACTCTTGATACTCTTGATACTCTTGATACTCTTGATACTCTTGATACTCTTGATACTCTTGATACTCTTGATACTCTTGATACTCTTGATACTCTTGATACTCTTGATACTCTTGATACTCTTGATTCTCTTTCCACATATCAACCGTACGTCTTCAGTTAAGCAACCAACGGCTTAAGGTATCGGTTTTTGAGAAGAAAGAAGCAGCGTGCACCAATCTCAAAAGCTAAAAACAAAGTATATGATCTGACACTTTATACGTCGAGTTCCCCAAGAAAAGCAGAGTATAGGCAAAACCACAAATGCCGGTTCAGTTTTGTTAACATTACCGATGTCTTCCCAATGGAAATAACCTAAGATTTACCATACATATCTTGTGCATACCCAGACGATTATTATTATTGCTATATAGGTGGAGACTCATAGTCGTTGAACCACAAAGCATCGTTACCTTCCCAGGCGTCCGTTGCCCTCTCATAGGTACCTTATTCGCATTGTTGCTATGCTTATTTATTTAACAGCCCCCTCATGCCTTCACCTACTTGCGAAAATCCTCTCATCTGTGGCCAAAAATAGGACGCCTGGATTCGCTTGAGTGTCTTAAAGAATCACATATGTGCTGGTAAGGGACAGTCATCATTTTTCTATAGCACCTTTTGTCTTAATGTGTATGGTACGTATAGCTTCCATTTCATTAGACCAGTACCATCTCCAGATTGATGGCGACAATACTTATACAGGTTGTTTCCCTCAAATTTTAATTCGGGATACCCTTCTGCATTCTGCTCTACTCCCTCTTTAACCCGTTGATATGCTGAGTCACTCGATGAATCAATACCGATTGATTCAACTGCCCGTGAGAGAGCATTACGATTTATGTTGGGTACCTCCTTCCGATGAATTAGTTCGAAATCGAACTACTGTAATTACATCGACCAGCCAGCCAGCCGTAGTGTTGGATCCTTCAAATTCCTTGGCCATATCAAGGAAGCACAATCAGTGATCACCCTGAATTTCACACCATCGATGTATGGCCTACATGATGGCAAACACGATCGCCAGGCATTCCCTCTCTGTTGTCGAGTATTTTCGCTGAGTCAGCTTCTGGCTCATGATCGCAATCACCTTTCCCTCACTGCCGTCTTCTTGCGTTGGGACAGCTTCGATACCGGTGTCAGAAGCATCCGTCTGTATCGTGAATTCTTTGTTGATAAATTCGGGTTCACCAGTATTGGTGCGGACACCAGAAGAGACTTCAATTTTGTGAAAGCGAGCAGTGTATCCTCAGACCAACAACAGGTTTTGCCGATCTTCTTCTGGAGGTGGGTTATCGGTGTTCTTATTGAACCTGTCTATCCAATCTATCTCCTAACATCATTAATGCACTTCGGTGTCGCAAAGTTCAGGATTCCAGTAATTTTGTCGGGATCGACCCGCACTCCATGTTCATCTAATACATACCCCAGATAAAACCGTCACTTCTCTAAACAATTCGTGAAATTAGCCTGGTATATACGCTTGGCCACCTCTTTCAGTAGGGCCATGTGCTCTTCACACGTCTGCGACATCACGATAATGTCGTCCAAATAAACTGGCAGAGACTTTGACTATAGCATTACACAACCCAAAAAGGATTCTCCAGTACTGGAACAATCCTCTTCCAGGTACAATGAATGGAGTTTTGGGTCGTATTCAGCTCAATCTGCCAGAATGCATCACTTAGATCAATGCAAGACAGGTATTTCGTGCCAGGGCCAGCCTACCCAAAATCCTATTGATGTAAGGAAGAGGATAGGAATTCTTGAAAGTAACTTCGTTTTGTAACGCAGACTACTGGATGTGCACATTCAGTGGGAACCGCCTGTTCGATCACTCCTATATTCATCGCCTTTTGTTGAGGCCAGCTCTTACTCGAACAGCTTTCACTTTTCCTTCACCTCCCCAATTCGCAGAAAAATTTCGATTTATTGTTGAGTGTCAACCTGCACGCACGAATGTGGCTAGCTTTTCTTGGTTGGCTAGAGACCTTTGGGCTGGATGTAATAATTAGAGGGTTAATGCTGTATTTCCACGTGTCACCTGTCTATCTCGTTCCACCAATGCTCATTCCAGAATGTCTCTCGATGTCGAACAAGCAGCGCGATCGCTCGCGTTCCACTTGTCGATTGCTCTCCACGTGGCTCTTGGCACGAACACCTTCCCTCGTTTTGTATATTTTTTTGGTTTGTAGACCACTATGACAACCTTTCCCTTTACTCTACCCGTCCAATCGTTTTGCAGGTTTAGCAGGTTCCCAATCCATGGGACTTATTTGGCCATTCCATTGTGTCAAAAGTGTCGAATTAAAACTACTTTTAGGATTCCTCATCGTACATTGTACTAGTTTATGGTAAATGTGACACAGATAAACTCCGAGAATTTTGAAGACTATATTCATTATCGTTAAACCAAATACCGTTGTCGTAGGCTATAAGCGAAGTGAAGAAAATTGACCACCAACGATAATTCGAAATAAATCAATCAACTTTGAGTCATTGAACATGATTCGGGTAAACTATAAAAAAAAATTGTATTCCCAGATCATTAAATAAAGCTCCTTCAAATACAACCGATCTCTTTTACAATTCAACAGCGCCAACTTTCAATTTACCACACACCAATCTTCCAATAATACTTTTAACAAATTAGCAATCGCTTAACAATCTTGCACAAATCTGTATATTAAATAGTTCCCATCAATAATATACAACTCAAGTGTAAATCTCAAGACGAAAAAAAAAATGCTTTGTCCAAAATTACCTCTCAGCGCCATCGTGAAGAAAAGCGAAAGGAATACGGATTTAAAACCATTTTTGAAGTCAATAAATTATTTCTTAAATATTTGTATACCGCATTGTCTTACAGCAATACATTGTAAGTCTCAATCAGATGCTTTCAAATTACTTGTACAACACAACATGTTTGACAGTTTATATCATTACGATGATTATCATCAATGATAATTGATATTGTCTCAATGACAAAATCGTAGTATTATGTTTATGTGCACAGTGATGCAAATTTGCATAAACATATTTATGATTGGAATGTAAATCTGCATACAAGTACATGATTTACATTTTGGTTGTGAATCGAAAGAATTTTGTTGAATGAAAAATTACCGAGAGACAGATGAATGGAAATGAATAATGTATGTCAAAGTACAGAGTATATAGTTTTGAAAGATTATACATATATACATAGTCGAGTATGAGAATGCGGGTATCGATCGACGAACTATATATTGCAAATTTTGTAATACCGAGTGTTTAGTGACAGCCACTCGACACAATGTGTAATTAACATTTTTGTACATATAGATTATAACAAATTGGTTTTCGGTGTCATAATCGCATCATCATCACTCCAGTTATTCACATTTCAATCAAAATCAATCTTTTATACATAGTACACAAATTATTTCTTAATACTCGTCTTAAAACAACGAAATCATAATTAATTCATGCTGTGCCTCATATATAGCTATATATATGCTACATACACACATGCTGTGCAATCAACTGTTCGTTTTAGTGATGTGTCGATTTTATGGGACTTAAATTGCAGTAATCAAACACATCAATGGTACTTAAATCGAAATCCTTGAAACAATGTATTCACAAACGATTTCTTTGTCTTGCGATTTGGATCATACATTGATGCGAATATCTTCATAACTTTACCTAAATAAGTTAAACTAGTCCAAATGATAAATTGCGTTACGATCTCTTCATACGATTTGAAAGTGAATTTTTTATTACTTGTCGTTATCTTATAATTTAAAATTCTTTTCTTAAACGATTTTGTGAAGAAAAGCGCCGCTAAGAAGAAGATATGCTGTACACATATTATTTAACACTTCCTTCTTTTACATTAAAAATATACTGTTTACTCTATGGTACAACATACAGACTGCTTCACTTTCTTATATACATCTTAAATATGTTACATCAGAACAATTATCTTATATATAGAAGACAAAACGCTTCATAATTGTTCCAAAGTGGTTATATTATTACAGCAAGGTTGTGTTCATATATACACTTACATACATACAAAACATTATAATCTTCATTCATTTTGCTCATTGATATACTCATATACCTTCTCTTATGTACAACGATGTGTAAAGTCATCATCATCAGTTTACTTGCATTATAAGACAAATCTAGTTCATTTTGCAAACGCGCAAAACTCTAAATCGTGACTCGTCGCAAAAAGCACAAAACGCAAAACAATAACAAAATATTTGTAATAAGAAAATAATTAATAATCATTTGTAATTAATTAAATGAAACTGCGCTCGGTTTCTTAAGACTTCATATATAGATATGATACAGTATGACGGGTGGTCTACAATTTTTGGCAGATATCAAACATTTTTTCGTGTACATCTTAATGATGAGATCGGAATTTGGAGGTTAAAGTTTAGTTTTTTGGTTTGGTTTGGTTTGCTTTTGCTTGTTGGGCAATTAAAATAGTGGTAGCAGCATCTGTTTGTTTTATATACATGTACTCGTATTTGTTTGGCGGGAAAAAGTAAAACACGACACGATTTTTTGCTTTACACTATTGTATAACGATTGCAATGAATCCTTGTGAGTTCCAACCCACTCAATTTTGACCGACACTATGAAACTGTTATCACATCATAGTCTCTCTACAATCGACTATTATGTATTCTGGCTCGTGTTTCTGTCTCGTTGTTTTATAATCCACGACTTTTCCAAAATATCCTCTATCGTCGATTAAAAGATTTTTCATTGAAAAAAGTTCGGCACCGTCTAAGAACTCGATTAGTTGTTTGATGCCGAATTATGTTGAGCATAGGACAGTTAAAGAAAATCAATTCCGTTCATCAATAACCATGGCATTCCAATGAAATGGTCGAAGAGGTCAGTGGAATCCTGGAACCACTGTAATCGGAACCACTTTGTGGCCCATTTCGAAGAATGATTTGCATTTGCCGACAGGCCCTCTACGTCGCATGAATTATGGAAAAACGCCGTCTAAATGGTTAGTACTGAACCTGATTTTTAGAAGCACAGTCATTATAAATTCACACGATATCCCTAAAACGCCATTGCAATCGATTGAAATCGATAACGATGCTCCTTTTATCTGCCCGAAAATGCTTGAAAAATGTCTTGATGTTTTCAACAAGACGGTGCAACAATATAAATGAAGCAATTCAGTTTCTGCATATTCATGAAATTCCCAGGACGTCTGATGTTAAAAAGAAGCCACCCGAGATGCTCGCAAAGGTAAAATGGAAAACACTGTCAAAATTGATGTTGCATTCAAAATCTAATCCTAATAAATTGGAAAGGATCCTAATGTAAAATGCTTGTATATCGAAACCGGTTGTTTTTTTTAAGATACTCAATGTTTGCATATACCGACGAAAAAGATGGCACGCCCGTTACTTGTTCTATCATTTGTAATTGTAACGTGTGTAAGTTTCTGTAATATGACTGTCATTGCATCATTATATTAGTACTACCATAGTTTTTGTTATCAATCGTGCCCTGTGAAATTTCTAACTGTAATGATATCTGAATCTTCCCGTTGATACCTTCTTACGACTATATACATATCTCTTTCCGGAATAAGATAAAACATTTTCATTTTGCTAGAATATTACAGATTTTATCCCTCAGCCTTTAATGCTTTCTCTATATCTAAATTAGTTTCTCTCTCTCGCTCTCTCTTTTTTCACTCTCTCTCTCTCTCTATATATATATATATATATATATATATATATATATATATATATATATATATATATATATATATATATATATATATATATATATCTCACTCTCCCCTTCTCTCTCTCTCTCTCTCTCACTCGTCCACAAAGTACATTGCTTTGGATGGTGGTTCCGACTTGAGGATCAAATATTCAAGCCTCTATATTCATGATTTCAAATATTAATGATTTCTCGATCATTTGGACAGTTGGTTCTTTAAGACGTCAATAGCTATAGTTGAAGTACTATCATTTTTTTATCTTACACTCCTGTAAAGATTCGAACCCTTCTCTTGCTAAGTAAACTGCTTTAACCACTGAACCATTGGAAGATATCTTCCCTGGTACGGTACTATATGATACGGTTATCGCACTACACGATAGACAAAGAAAATTATATGATTTTGTTTCATTGATCAAAATCCACCACTTTTCTTACCTCGTACGGTTAAAAATTATTACAATACCAATATACACTTGTTCTTATCCTAATGTGCTCTACTTCTTGCGAACTATTCAACGATTGTCATTGTAACAGTGAACCTTCTTTCATTTAATTTCAGTGAAAATAATTGTATTAGTACCACCAAGTATGCTATCAATCGTTCTGTTAACAATTTCTAACTGTAATAATATGTCATACCTTCCTATATTATTCCATTTTTATGACTACATGGCTCTCTCTACAATGAGACAAAACACATTCTTTTGCTAGAGGAACAGTTTTATATCCTACATTTAAAATATCTTCACTGCATTCTTCAGGATAACCTTCTTTCTCTAATGCTTTACCTTAACGCTCTATCTATCTATCTATCTCTCTTGAACCCTGCTGTTATAATCACTTTCCAGACGACAAACCGCTAGTATTCACTAGTGAGTCGCTTGTTAGGATTTGTCTTTGCTAAATTAACTATTCGTAACTGCCCTTGCTATTTCTCATGAGTAAAGTTAGAAGCAGTTACGAATAATTTCACCACTGCGTGGCTAAGTTTAGAACCACTTCGTTTTTTTTCCACCAATTAAAACTACCTTGTGAAGATTTAGGATGGTTAGGAACCACATTTCTTTCTGGTTTGTTTGTGTCGAAGTGATGCTAACACATTAGCATTGATAGCTCAAATGCCAATAATTCAGCAAAATAGTTCGGATAACCCAAATTAAAAAATCGATTAAGTCAGCTATAAATTCCTTGAAATATTCCAAAACTCTCTGTTTTGTCGTGTTCGGGATGAAAACCGTACCATAGTTTTTTTCGTATCTCAACTTATACCATATAAACACATAGCTAGTTTCGTTACCATGATTATGAAACTATGATTTTCGAAATGAAAATACATGACACTTGACAATTTAACATAATTCATTTGACAATTTAACATAATTCGTTGAAATTCTTACGTTTACTGTGTGGTTTAAAAATATTTTTGTTTCGCCCTCCACCCAAATTTTCCTACTTCTATTTTTAGTTTTATTTTCCGTTAATTTATCGAATTCTGTATTAATTTATTTTTTTGAAAACTTCAATTTTAATAATAAAATAAAAAAATACATGAAATTAATAGTTTTCGCTATTCACTAACTGTATAACTTGGCACTGTCGTCACTAAAATGCCATGGAATGATAAAAATAGCTCATGTCGAAACCATGTTTAAACCACGTTGCAAACCATGGTTAGCAGTGACACATTACAACTAAATCATGGTTAACTCGAAACTTTAGTTACGAAACCAGATATGTTTCTATAGTATTTAAGCCTACAAGTTAAGCTTTGGCAGTGTGTGCAATATTTTAGCAGTTAGTTTAGATAATGCCAATATGAATGCATTCGTTCTGAGTTATTATCACCTCCAACCTATAGTGATATTGTTGATGTTGAAAAAGCTAATCCACCTGCTCTCAACTAAATCATTTTACTACTAACCCTACCCACCAATGTTTTAACTTTTGCCTTGACAGGCTCTTCCAATATTTATACTATAACTCTGACATCACTTATGACTTGTCCTGACTACCATGACGTTTGTATCAGTTAATTGTTTTTGTTGAAGATGATGTGAGATCCATAAACGTGCTCTTCATAGCATCTCAATATTGCACATTTTTGAAGAGATTGATACATTTCTATTACAGCAAAAGGCATTTTCTCACCATTGCTAAGTTTCTTTTCTCAAAGTAGGCGACAAACGTGAAATATAGTCACCACAATCTTGAGCAATGCAATCAGAAAAGCAAGAAGAGAGGGAATAAATGCTGATGTGATTGTAAAAGCAATAATAACCAAAATAATGTTAAGGTAATGTCCATCGCGAAGGATGAAAATTCTTGATAGAACCGCGCAGGCGTCTCTTGATAGAGTTCACTTGTAAATTTATATCTCAGTCAAGTTCAATAATATAATTGAACTTGACTGATGAAAAGTAATCATCTGTACCAATCAGTAATGGTTGCACATACATTAAGTGGAACCTGTACAAAAGCAGTCAACAGATTATCTTCAGTTTTCTCTCGGTTTTATGATGTTCCTTGAGGCAGTACATATGACGAATGAAATGTTTAATTTACCTCAGCCACAACTAAACTAAACTGTACCACAATTGAATATTAGAAAACTTAATAAATATTTAGCAATAAAATAGTTTAAAATTTTAATTGATTTTTTGCTTTTATATTCTTTTAACTATCTCAATTAAACTTTGCAATAAACCAATGGCAATAAATTTGTAATTTAAGTTTAATAAATTAAAAGCTTAATGCAATATAATGCAAACGATTGCTGGATCGGTATAAGAGAAATTTGTCTTTGCAAAATAAGTTCAATTACTTAATGCAATTAAACATCAACTATATGGAGCAGTTGAAGCTTTAGTATTTTGAGCAAGAGGCTCGGATATCGAATCTCGATATGAGTAGGAGTTAGGTGGACAAACACATTTATAATAGACACCGTACTTTTATATAGCCGTACTTCCTCGAATTGACTGGCGTAAAGTTCGATGTATGGAGCAAAACGTGAAATGAAGTTGAGAGTTGCTCAGCCCCAAAACAGATTACAAAAAAATTATTAAGTACATTCACTAACTAACTACAGTACTATGTTGTGTTGGACGAAATCCAACCTTGTTTGCAATTCTTATTTTGAATACTTTCTCACTTCACTATAAATGAGTCACTATAAATAAGTTCCAAAATCGCTTTCTTCTCCGAATAGGTCTAAGGGTCCGGTATCTTCAATATCGTTAGGGGGTCTTCAAATATGAACCACAGTTCAAAAACTTCTCAGAAGACAATATGGAGAACAAACACTTACTCTCCTTGTTGTTTGCGTATAGTTCTGAATTTTCACTCGCAACATGGGATTACCAAAAGAACAATACCCAGTTAGAATATCCAATAGGACCCTTAATCATAACTCAAGCTAAATTTATTGAGTTAAGTAAGATTTTCAATAACCGCCCATATGGCACAGTATTAAAGCTGCGGCAGTTGGAGCGGGAGGTACCGGGTTCGAAGGACAGCATGCAAAAGGAATTTTCACCATGAGATAATAATCTGTGGTGTGAATGAACACAATTATGACCCCCTGTTGGAGTGCAAAACTCATGGGCCGACCTATCTTCCTTGCCAGCACTATTGGCTAGTATGGAGCTATGCAATGTGCAGATGGTTAGGAAAATCGGGCCTATAGCCGTACGTCCTCGAATTGGCTGTGATGGCGTAAAAGTAAAGACGTAAATATGCGAACCGCGAACAAGTAGGGAGTGTCTTGAGCCCCAAAACAGATTAGAGATGAAAAAAAATTTAAAGACATCCTTTGCCTACTGGAGATGAAATAAGATCATAATTCTTGACTCAGATCATTAAGATAACTGTCGATATATTTCTTATCGCAGACAAGAACGTCTTAATAGCTTGTTCAGGTTCCACAAAACTGGAAGATTCACTCACTCTGATAGGAGTCAAATATTATTATTTCAAAAAAATTGCAGAGACAACTGTCATGGCAGTTTATCTCGATTACACTGAGTTCCTCTCACCAATGCATCAATTTCTTAATTTCAGATGATTCTGAAGTAATGTGCTTCTGAAAAGGATAAAGAAAATTTCATCTCAGTGGGTGTTTGTTCTAAGTTGTGAAGGTGGAAAGGAGGATGAAATTCGTGATAGAGTGGAGTGAATATTCAAGTCGGCTGGATTTGTATGTTCTGGTTTATTTGTTTCCCATGTGAACGACTTAACGGTGTGTTGGTTAGTTATGTTGTTTATGAGGCGCTGTCGTGTCATCGTGAATATTTATGTAATCCTTTGGTTACTGGATGATGATGGATTGGCAAAAAATCTGTGAGTTAACTGTGAATCGAAATGACCAATAGAGCAGGTTGGCGGAGCATAGTTGGAGTGTTCCGGTTTGTTTGCTGTTGGGGAGTTATAGGGATGAATCTTATAGAACATATCCTACTTGGGTCTGTCTGGTGAGTGCATTGTTTTCTGCTAATTGATTTGTGTTAGTAGTTGGATGGAGCCTTTTTGGGCAGTTGTTTCTTCTGGTCGCTTCTGAGATTAACGTAGCCTTAATGCCTATTTATAAGTATTGTTTTTGAAGAGTGAGTCGGGCCTGTGTTCACATGATTGAACAATTAATCAGCTTTACGTAAACTCGGGTTCCTCAATAAATGCAGACGGTTTTTTAAATCGCATAAGGTTCTCCAGATATATAAAACCTTTATTAGACCGCGTATAGAATATTGACGTCAGGTTTGGGGTGGAGCATATAGCATTGCTCTCCTGTTACTAGATAGAGTTCAGCGGCATGCCATCCGAATAATACGAAACTTTAGACATACGAAGGATCTAGACAGCCTTCAGCACCGTAGAGATGTTGCAGAACTCTGCGTGTTCTATATAGAGTAATAAATGGTAGATGCAGAATTAAAGGACCAAATACTACGAATAACACGGTAACACGAATAACGGTTAGGAAGTGGAATTCGTTATCCGATTTTCAGTTTCCATTTGAGTATAAAATGCACAAGTTTAAGGCAGCTATAAACCTTTAATTGAAGGATCGCGCGTAGGATGCAGGAACTCTGACAGTTACAAGGAGCTAGAACAGTGTAAAAGTCCACCCTGCATCTAATTAAAGCTAAATCTAAAAAAAATTATTTCCCATGTGAGCGACCTAGCGGTGTGTTGGGTAGTTATGTTGTTTCATGTTGTCGTGTCATCATGAATATTTATTTAATCCTTTGCTTTATGAATAATGATGGGTTAGAAAAAACTGTGAGTTCAGTGTGGATCAAAATGGCTCATAGAGCAGGCACAGTTGGAGTGTTCCGGTATGTTTGGTGTTGGGGAGTTCTAGGTTTGTATTAGTAGTTGGATGAAGCCGTTTTGGACAGAAGTTGCTTTTGGTAGCTTCTAAGATTAATGCATGCGTGACCCTTATATAAGAGCTATTTTTTGAAGAGTGGGTCAGGTCAGTGGCCACATTGTTTTAACAATTGTGGGTTCTCGGATTTCTGTTAGATACCAAAATTTCTTAATTGAATTCTAACAGTTCAAGAGAGGTTGCTTGAGTGACTGTTCTAAAAAATATTCTGAAAGTGTTGGCCATTTTAGCCATTTTCTTGCTTCAGTCATACTTTTCTATATATATTGTGTGAATGTTTGTTTAGAAATATATAAACGGCCCTGAAGGATACAATGCATATAGGATGGAATGAATGCAGTCAGGTGCAAGGCCCGAATAATTCTCGAATATAAGAAGTTTTCAGATACCTATTTGGTACTATCTTGAACATATTTTAGAACTATTGTATCAAACCTTATATCACCGTAATCGTTAGCTTGTACTTCTCTTATCATATCATATCATATCTTATATAATTATCTGTTCGGATATTGCCAAATGTATACAGATAGTTGATAGGTGCTATATGTAGACGAAAGAGGAGTTGTCATCTATTTTACAAATGGCATGAAAATCTGGATGTTCAACAGCTAATGTGCGTGATGGATTAGTCGATATGCTAAATATTGCATTATTATGAAAGCTAGATGAAGATTAGAGCTCAACAGTAATTTTGAATTCGAATTGTGGATAACAAACTCCTCAAATTTCTTTTAGCAATATGGAATGCCACGTCTCCTCACATAGTGGAAAAACAGCTTAATCGCACAACCTCCTTGAAACACTCGTTGGCAATGTTGAAGCGGTCTATCGTTTTGAGCTTCTGCGTAGTCTCGTTATTGTCGACTAAACATATTTATACGCCCAGGTATACCTCCGAGCCACTGTTGTGATTAGGGATTATAATGTTTAAAATTCGACAATTTCGACCAAACTTGTAAGTAGCTAAGCCATCGGGCTAGGATTTACCATACAAGAGTATTTGTTAGATTTCATCAACCTGTCACCTTTCTAAATTACATATTTTATATTAATCCGAACTGGATTAAAGTCATAATATGTATTTGAATAAACCAAAAAAACTAAAATTACCGAATATACACACACACACCCCTCGTGCGGACAATCACCATATTCCTCATCCGCGTATATAATTATACCAAAACATCAAAATTACCTCACATCTTAAACTCACGATTATAAAAACAGAACAACAACTAAATTATGTAACCCCAACCTTCATAAGTCATGTCATCATAAGAAAAATGTACACGACGAATGGTGCCCTAACATAAAACATTAAACTATGGGCGAGAGATCGAACGAACGAAAAGAAAGCGCACAACGGACTTAAGACAACTAACTATAAATTAAGAATTCCAGCAACTTACAATTACTATTATCACATCTGTACATGCGATTAGCCTGTATGTAATCTTGTACACGCAGATAGATAGCTAGAAAAACAGTAAGATGAATTTATTTCTTAATAAAATCGTTTTGTCATTGTTAATTTACATCCAGCATCTTTCACTATATATACGAGTATACTCGATCGCATAAATACATAAATTGTTTGGTACCGCATAAAAGACGTGCAAAATACATGTTTCCTACTTTATGTTGTTGCAATGCAACAAATTGTAGATGTAAGACAATTTGTTTTACTTAAATTATGTATGTAATTTGTATCTAAGACAACGTAGATAAATCGTATATATGTAAATTATGAGATGAGATGCTGTGCGGTGATCGTATATAGCGAACGTCATTACTTTGAAGGTGATTTTGTGATGTATATCGGTATAGTGTTGTATACGGCCACCTACAAATTATGTGCGAGTACTTAAGAACGACCTTCACCGCATGTATCCGCGCAATTTGTTACACATTCATATTAATCTCGCGTAATCTTAATTTGATTACCTTGTTTGGTCATAATATACATCTTCATCGAACCAATTATTCACATATATTCGGCGCTCGACAACAGAGGTTGAGGTGAAACAATCGATTTATCATTTTAGATGCGATCGCATATATGAAGACATGCCAAAACCAAATCGACCACAACACTTATAATTAAATCATTTTTTTTGTCGATCTTAAACTATAAAGCATCCATCTTAGTAATTATGTTATGTATGCACGTTATTAAGCATAATAATTTTGAAGACCATATATACACATTTATGGCACATGTCATGCTTGTATACCACTTACATTTAATTGAAGCACATATATAATTGTGATTACATAATCGTGCAAGATTGCAATATTTAATCTCATATATACTCTCATTTTAATTGACTTAAATGTTTACTTAATTGAAAGGTGGCGTGTATCAAACATTCCATAAAGCATTTTGTGTCAAATCATCGCGCGCTATTTTAGTAAATTTGGAGAAATTTACTCGTCTTGGAGATTGTAACAAGTATTCACAGTTATAATCCATAGATCGTATACACAGCTAATAGACTTATAGGTAGAGTGACATTTACTTGAAGTAAACCAACATGTCAAGGAGGTGGTGGTGAATATAAATACCACCAACCGATATACAAGGGATGCTTCTTAGCAAGCCTTAATTGACACCAATAACGAAGTTAAGGTACTCTTGCCAGGTAGTTCGTTTTGTTTTAGTCGGAAGCTGCAGTGATCACTTCTAATGACTATACAAGTATAATGGAATTCTTTAATGCACTTATTTGCTCCCGGTCACTTTGTGAAATGAGCATCTGAAAGAAACTAATTGAACTCATACAATGATAAACTCCGCATGTTCTATAGGTGTAAGTAGACTTAGGAGTAAGTAACATACCAGGCGATGGAGTTATAGAAATGTATGGTCCAGAGTCTACCGGTCTACCCAGTCTACCCAGAGAAACCCAGAGAAGCCCAGAGAATTTATCTTTGCATTGAATATAGCAGAATCACTACAAACAAGAAGACTTCGCTGCCTTTATCGATGCAGAACTATGGTTTTGACAAAAATTATGCTATAAACCTTTGGGCATAGATACTGAAAATTAATAAGTTGCTCAGCTTCATAATGGAGAACAACCATTAAAAATATTTGAACACTTGATTCATTCTGACAGCATAGATATTACACTAATTGATTCTATTGTTGCATTGGTTCCCTGCAGTTAACTATAGGAGGCATGTTCGTTTGCTTCTGCACACACGCAGTACACATCGAATTCTGTATGAACTTGACTACAGAATCGTTTATAGGAAGTTTAAAACGTTTCGTGAGTCACCGTGGATTATGTAATACGATTTATTGCGACAACGGTACAAACTTCATCGGCGCAAGTAATCATTTACCAGCGATCTACAACTTCCTACATCACCACTCAAATGAAATTGTTAGTCATCCTTCGAAACAAAAAATAGAGTGGAAATGTATACCACCGGTAGCTCCTCATCAAGGCGGATTATGGGAGAGTGCCGTTAAGTCTACCAAGACCCATCTTCAACGATCCATCGGAGAGGCGATACTTACGTTAGAGAAATTCACAACGCTAGTAACGCAAATTGAAGGAATATTTAATTCCAGACCGATCTGTTCATCTAACTCTGACGAAGTAGATTATCTCACTCCAGCACACTTGCTAATCGGTAGACATATCCAGCAAGTTCCTGAAATGCTGGAACAAAACCTATCAATTCATTCACGTTGGGATATAGTCAAACAAATTCATGAACAATTTTGGAAGCGCTGAAAAATCGAATAATTTACATCTGTACAAACACGTTCTAAATGGCAGAACAAATGATCAATGACGTTGTCATTATTCATGACCATAACTTGCCGCCAACGCAGTGGTTGTTAGGAAACATTATTAAAGTATATCCCGGCAGTGATGGTAATACCCGCGTAGTACAAGTTAAAACTAAATATGGTACTATGAAACGATCGGTACAACACATTTGTCGTCTTCCTATTCTTGAATCAAATGATTCAAGGCCGGGAGTATGTTCAGAAACTCCAACACTATGGTAATAGTCACATAGGATTTAACAGCCTACATTAAGGCGAAACCAAATATTTAATTGGATTCCAATTACCAAACATCTGGTCTAATTAGAATACAATTGAATAATCTCGAATTTATGGTTTCTGGTCATCTTGTCTTGTTGTCGAATCATTTTTTTTATTACATTTTTTGAAGTCAACGAGACCCCAACAATATGAAAATCATCATTATTTCACCATTTCATTACTGGAATGGCGATTGGAATTCGCACAGGTAGAGAGTGGGACATCTTTCCAAGTGTGTAATCATAATCTCCCGTTTTGGTAAGCTCAAGCTTAACTCAGTTTCAATCCAAACGGTCTTATCTCATATATGTAATGATCGAAAACGATCAACTATTTTGCCCTGGCAATCCTCATGATTGGCGTCGTGTTGCAACGGTTCTAGCGAATTACACTTGCTTCAAATATTCGCATTAATAATTGTTTATTAGCAGAATTCGTATTTGTTTGTAAATACCACAGACTATATACAAAAATGATTTTTCTTCATCGGATTATGTTACGATCGGTGGTGTGTGCAGAACTCATAGACCGACCCAACTACCATGCCCAAAAACTTTTCCTAATAAACCTAAAGGGAAATGATCGTGTTGCCATGACAAAATATAGCGTAAACCATGTGGAACGAAAGAACTGAATTCAATATAAACATTGAGAAATTTACCAACAAGAACCTCATTGTAGTGAAACCCGGAAAGCAATAACAAAATTGAATGTTCATACATAGATTAACTCCAACAAGAGTGAAATACTTTGATAAATCATTTAAGCGCTTATGAGGATCCAAACATCCGAGAGCCTTTGATCAACATTTGGAGTATTAATTTAATGGAAAATTGGTCAGTAAGAAAGAAATGAAAGCTGCGGCAGTTGGAGTGGGAGGTACCGGGTTCGAATCCCGATAGAGGCAGGATGGCAAAGGGAATTTTCACCACACGATTACGATCGGTGGTGTGAATGAACACATCTATGACCCCCTGTTGGAGTGCAGAATTCATGGGCCGACCCATCTTCCATGTCAGTACTATAGGCTGGCATGGAGCTTTGCAATGTGCAGATGGTTCTACATATAGCCGTACGTCCTCGATTTGGCTGTAATGGCGTAAGGTAGGACGTTAATAAGCGAACCGCGAAAGAGTTGGGAGTGCTTCGAGCCCCGAAACAGATTGTAGAGATAAAAACAAACAAACAAACAAACAAACAGAAAGAAATGAAGCGATAAATGGGAGACTGTGGTGTCTGTGTGAACAGACTGTACAAAATAATCACATCCTAAATTATAAGGACCAAATCGACATCATTGGCCCAAAATTTGGAAGTCAACTTAGCTCGGATGATAAGCATTCATATATAACTGGCTTTAAATAATAAAATATTAAACTCCATCCAGCCGGAAATTAGAATTGGACCGATTAAGATTGTATGCAATGCACAATGGTGGTTGTGGATAAGAAGACTTTGAGCTAGGTGTAATTTGGGATCGTAGTGACGAGTACTTACTGGAGTACTAACGAAAAACCAGGGACAAAAAGCCATGATCAGATACGGGAGTGTTCATAATCAAATCTAATGATCTCCTGAATCTATGACATTCTAGAGAACGGAGCGTTTAGCATCATCATGATTAATTTCATTTGTCAGTGTTATCTTCCTCTAGCATCCGAGGAATGGTCTCATCAGTAAACTTATGGTATACGATTTTAAAGTCTGAATCAGCATCAAATCTTGACGTACTTAGACGTTGCTGGATTCAAATATGGGACGTGTAGGTTGGATATATATTCCCTTACAAAGATGTATGTATCTGATCTGATTGTGACTCTAAATGAGTTTTATTGAAATATATGAGGACAAAGGATCCATGGTGTAAAACTTTGGTTCTATTATAATTTACATCGGCATTCTGGATTCTTTGCAAATCAGTGGAGTTTGACCCAAGACAGAGAAGATAGTCAAAGTGCAAGGTTCTTAAGTTGTTCGTGCATAGATAAAAGCGTACTTAGTCCGTCTCGGCTCACCAATAAAGCAATAAGTATATTAAGCATATTGATAAATTTCTTAGAGTCCTTGAGCCATCTTGGAACTGGTCCACGAATTTTGAAAAGAGGTTACCACTAATTACTTTGCATAAAATAATATTTTTGTCGCTAACAACAAGGTAAATGCTTCAAATTTTACACTGGATTACTACAGTTAATTCCACTTGAGAATTAGTACAATATGTGCCTAAACTGCACGAAACTTTCAATCGATCAAATGGACAGTAGATACCATAACCGGTACCATGAACGATTGTCCACGTTAAAATATTTAATAAAGTTAAGTTCAGTCAAAAACCTGTCATTGATCATGTCGAATTCTGACACAACACGAATAAATTCATTAAGAGTTATTTTATGTACAGAAATAAAACCGAAAACGTTTGACGCGTCATGGTGTGCAAAGAAGAAAGACCGTAGCTGGAGTATTTACAATTGGCTCAGTGATAGCTCTGAATACCATAATCTGTAAGCAATTAATACATGAGGATAATCTTCCACCTCAAATACAATCCAGTCATATACAGGGTGGGGCACAAGTCCCGCTACCATTTTGATTGCCTATAACTTTGTTCAAAGAAAACATTAGTAGGTTTGGTTTTCATAAAAAGTATTTTTGATCTTTACATTTTTTTCCGTTATGATTGGACAATTATATCGATGACCGCGATTAACAATGCAACTTTCGTCTCTTTTTAAGGCATTTTTCATGACATCCTGCAACATCTCAGGCTGTATTTATTCAGTTTCGTAACGAATATTGTCTTTAAGATGTTGAATCGTTTGGGGCTTATTCACATAAACTTTTGATTTTAAAAAACCCATAAAAAAAACTCTGGTGCAGTTAAATCCCAAGATTTGGCTGGTCATGCTAAATCGCCATTTCGCGAAATTAGTCTTTGTGGAAAAACCTCATTCAATAATTGAATTGTTGAACGGGCTATGTGTGCTGTGGCCCTTCTTGCTGAAACCACATGTCCTCTAGTCTTTGTTTTTTTATTTCAGGAATTAGAAAATTTCGAATCATGTCTTGGTACCGTTCGGCAGTAACAGTAACTTCAACACCTTGGTCATTTTAAGAAAAAAAGGGTCCAATAATGTTTTCAGCATGAATACCACACCATACAGTTGTTTTAAGTGCATGCAATGATGTTTGATGGATTAATTGAGGATTCTGCGTGCCCCAAAACCGACTGTTCTGTTTATTGACGTGGCCACTGAGATAAAAATGGGTTTCATCGCTCAATTTAGACGAAAAATCTTAAATTTCACCAGACAGCCTTAGGATTGCATTACTGTACTCAACTCGTTGATCAGGACTCGGTAGCATTTTTTGGACTAATTGAATTTTGTACGGGAACATTTTCAAATCAGTTTTCAAAAGTCGCCTTAAACTGCGTGCAGAAATGTGTAATTGGGAACCACGTCTCCGAATTGATGTTTCTGGAGACTGCAACACTATCGCGCACCAGAGCCACATTTTCAGCGTTACGACTAGACGGCACTGGAAGATTAGGATATTTTTGACGCAATTTCCGCTGAGGGACAGTAATGGAACGATTATTTTCAATAAATATTGTCACTATTTTTACTCGTTCTTGTGGCGTATACTTTATTCATTATAAAATTGGGGCGTCTACACAACACAATGGTTAAAGCGAAACTGAGCTAAACATCACATAACCAAGATGGCGCTCAATTAAAATAGTAGCGGGACTTTTGCCCCACCTTGTAGTATTGTAAAGAGCTGGCCCATTTGTAGTGGCCAGTCTATGATAATTTTTGGAACACTATAGTAATCGATTGTGGTGGCAGTTTTGGGACTTATTTGAAATTTGTAACATTTCAGATAATTCCTTACTTGATTTGTCAAATTCACTCAATACTGAATTGTGGATATACAATTCTAGTTAAATGGAACCAAGCATAGTCCGATAACCTGTTATTAACTTCCACTTTATATTTCCTCTTGGCGCAGCATTCTTCAGGGATCCTTTCAAGAATTGAAATTTTTTAAATGATCCAGTTTAACGCTTGTCGTAGGTGAATATACGTACATGATCTCAAGCATCTGTTACAACGCAGGATGAAATATAAACTGCCTGAAGTTAGTTTTCTTGTGATCAATCCAGCTTGGAAATTATTTAAACCACTTTCAAACATATCCGTACTTATAAGCTCACTTGCATCTTTATCTTATTGGGCAAAACACTGTATAATGTATCAAACTTTCCAAATATTTTTCAAACGACAAGAACTTGTAATCAATTGACACACTGGCCATGGTGACTTAATCTGTATTCAGTTAATCGTTACAAATCTGCCCACTTTACTAGTTAAGCTACTTTCGAGGCATAACGTATATAGATAAAAGGTCATTCGAATTAAATCGCTTGCATTCCCTCAGGTTTACCAAAGTGATTTATAACATTCATTTTTTTTAAGATTGTTACCTCACATATTATCTTTCTGAAACATTTAAAAGTTATCGACTTACTCTACCTATATATGGTATGTACTCGTATATATCCATCTACTTACCATTTCAATTTATTTATTTTAACGTTTCATTAAATAACAATAAAACATTCTGACGACATATATAAATCAAAACCGACGAAAGAATATATCTTGCCAACTGTCTTAAGATGCATCGTGAAGATTGCATATAATATAAATCAATCTAAATAAACAAGATTAACATACTCTCGTATACAGCATGTTATGTATATATAAACGAGATAATATGTAGGTGTTTTTAAGTTATTTTTGTATACATATCTTAATCAGATGGATTTCCATCGTTGCGGCATTTTCAAATCACAAAACAATAGGAAAATCGGAATGTTTATTGCTGTATACAGATGTATGTACATCTCGCGTATATACGTATTACATCACACCGTGTCACAAAACTATAGAAGCGGGAATGATATAATTATTTCGTATAACACTATATAACAACATATAACACTATATAACACTGTATAACATACCGCGTATAGCGCGAATATATACAATACGCGAAATCTAGACTAATTATAGATCAATATAGTTCGACCTTCATTAGTGCATTAAATAAAAATTGGGCAATCCATCGATATAAAATACCATTTCACTTAGCTGTACACATATGTACGTATCGAATTGTGGAACGCGAGACGCCCCAAAAATATAAATGTTTAATTCACCATAAATTGACGGTCTATACCGCCAAAAAAGCACAAAACTGAATCGATACAGATATAATTATAGATTTGCGCGGCGTCAATTTGCCCCACAGTGATTTGAAACATTGCGAATACTATATTGAGATCGTTTTAATGATATGGGATTGATTGAATCGTCGCAACCTCCACGTCAAAATATTATTGGAACGAAGATTTGAGATATTGCATATATGTTACCACATAAGGAGTAATGAGCCACAACATTACACATAGCCTTCGACTGTGTTATATAAAATCGCAGCAATTCAATGTCAATCATATTAAAATTCACACAATTTCTTTATTACCATTATACCATCTTCTTCTTTCTTGTAACTGTTTATTTTTTTGTGAGTACTCCAACTTTGTTTTCTTAAATACATAATTGTTGTTGTTGTTGATGATGATGATCAAGATAATATACTTCATTCTTTTACTTAACCGCGATATTGTATAACCTCAAAATAAATTAGTTCGCGATACGATTTCACGTTTTTTTCTTCGTCTTCAAAGTCATGATTTGAAGAATGTATGTTTATATAGAATTTTGACTAATAGTTTTGTGTTGAGGTAGGACCACCCATGCGTGGGAGATTTCAATATTTGAGGGTCTCTACACCATGTCATCATATATAGCTATAGTATACATTCATTCTTCAGTAGTACATCGATCTCAAAGCCAAATTGACCTCGTGGTGGTTTGCCAATCAATTTTGCGTATTGATGCTCTTGTCTCAACGTTGGAAATCCCACCCAGTTTCAATACCTATTTGAGCTTAACGCACATCTCTGTTAGATGGCAGGAGATTAGCTTTACTGACGGCAAGATTTCTAGGCGTAATTTTGGACAGTAAGCTTATAGTAGGAGCCCAACACTTTGGAAAGAGGAAACAATGCTAATTAAGCCATGTACTCGTGCAGGGACGCCATCGGAAAGAGATAAGGACTTAAGTCGGATCTGGTACTCTGGTTATTCACTAGTAAGATCTGTACTTATGTATGGGGTGAGCGTGTGGTGGCTCTTGATAACGTAAGAACTGCTTGAATTCTTATAAGTGGCCACCCGACTATCAGCCATATCTCAGTAGAAATATCTTCAGACAGTACACTCGACGATAATTAGACCACTAAGGTAGGAACTGACGAATCTAGACTACGTTACACCGACTTTGTGCTTCGAGAAAAGGTTCCGAGTTACCTGTCCCTCAAGAGAATCTGGTTAGAGCGGTCGCGGTCCAGATCTTTACAGATGGCTCCAAGCTGCACGATAAAATAGGAGCTGGAGTCTTCTGTGATAAATTGAAAGTAAATATATCAGTTCGTTTCCCTGATCACTGCAGCATCTACCAGGCAGAGGTGATATCGTTTGAGGAGTTCCTGAATTGGTTGAGATATAATGTGGTATATTTGACTGATATCGCAATTGATGTGGACAGTCAGGTGGCAATCAAGTCGCTGGACTCTGTTTCTCTGACGTCTAGATTGGCGTTGGGTTGCCACTTGTCTCTAAGAGAGATGCAAATGAAAGGTGAACGAACACCCTCTCAAGTCTGGCCAAATCTGACTTGAAACGCTAAAAGACACTGATCTCCCTACGAAGACGTTAACTAAAACGGTCGTGGGGATACTCACAAGACATTGCCTACTTGGAGAACATGCGAGGAGGCTAGGACTAGAAGCAAATTACTTTTGCAGCAGCTCCCAGACGAGATGGTAGTCCACCTCCCATGGTCATGCCTGGCTTTGGCACACAAAAGTCATGAATATTTGGGTAAGTTCTTAATGGACTGCCTCTCTGATCTCGAAAACGGTAAGGTGCAAGACTTATCACGCTGCATAAGTAGCATTAACTGGTTCTCATAAGGGTAGTGAAAAAATAAGATCCTGTGGTATCACAACGTACCGTTGCCAGTCTAAGTGTGATGTAGCAGCCACTTTGACTAACCTAACCTTACCTTTAAATTAACGCAATCTATCTGAAAGTCTTACTGAAGTGTATATGAGCCATGTTATAATTCTTGTACAATTGGAACCGAAATCACTTACCCAGTAAGGGCGAGTGAAATTTGTTATATCCAAATTGTGTTTGGCACAACTATAGCAAAAAGTAGGAAGTAGGAGAGTTTTACAGACATTGGTGAAGTCACAGCAGAACGCTATGCGAAAGCGCATACGCCCCGTGGACCTTTTATCCCCCGAACTACTTATAGAACAAACCCAATTGTAAATTTTTGTATTAATTTGACTTTAAAGCAATTCGGTACAATAAAGTGAAAACGTTTAAACAAAGAAAAGGAACCATAACAAGTACACCAGCTATATGAGAAAAGATCCTTAGGATATTCTCACGGAAAAACCTAGCATGACCCAAAAACCATTAACTGCTCGAAATAAAGTGAAATTTCGAATTGGGGTTGTACTGTTGTTAACTCGTAATCAACTATTGCTCATTCCAAAATGTATATCTATAGTGTTTTGATTCCTGCCATGGGATAGAGATTCTAGGAGTAAGAAGAAAGGTTCTAGAAGTAGGAGCGCAGTAACAGCTCCTCACGTGCTATTCAAATGGCCTCACGTGCTATTCAAAGTAGATGGTATATCTACTGTAAAAAGCCCTTATAACCTTCATAATCGGATAGAATGAAAAATCATACAGTATAGGCACCATCGAGCATGATTCTGAAGTGCACAACAGCAGCGTATGTCCTGCATTTAACTAACGAAAACCATGGAGTTCATTGTTTGAAATTTGGGTATTTCTCATAAATTGTTGTACACTTAAGATGTGAACTGATCTAAAACTTTCATATATATTTCTGCACCGTATACTAACAGATCTACCATTAATGGTTCGTCCCAGTCCAACTTGGCACCGAATTAGCAAATGTTGGGTTTGTTTGAAGATGTTGCAAGCTATCCAACTTCTCTAAGTGCTCTAGTGGTCAAAAATGGAAATAATGACGTACCATATATGTTATGGTTTGTAATTTGTACTGCCGGATAGGTGATGACGAATGTTCTCTCGAACATCTGACGATACATCTTCTGCTCGTAAAGAGTTGATTGTACCGTTGGTCCAACAACAAGAAAGTGATTTAATGACACGCGTTTGTTGTCATTTAAAAACAAGACCCGTGATTTACAGGTTGTGGTGGATTCTTTTAGAACTCCATGATGAGGCAGATATACAAGTGTTCGATTATCAAGAGTATATATGCTGCTAATTCTATACTGAGTGTTCTTCACTATGTATCTGCCGTCGTCAGTATTAACTGTATATTATTTGAAGTAACTTTCACGATAGTCTTCTTTAATGGACCATCCAGATTGAATGTCCTATATTTCCTAGAATTTACGTAATGTATATTATCAATGTAGTTGGTGCTCTCGTCGATAATGGCTGCTACTACCCAACCAAACACTGTTTTGTAGAACAATTTTTCTTCGTTTTATTTTGTGGTTGCTCATTTTGCTAAACCTGGCATTATCTGGTGGCTTGTCATAATCAGGATTCTTAAGTGTTATTTCACGAAGATTGAATTCTTCCATTTTGCTTCGATTGTTTGTACATGCCGGTATAATTTGGCCGTTATTCAAGGTAAAATTAGCACCTCGATGATTATTTGTGATGCTTCACTGACTCTGGTTAGTATTTTAAATGTGGCTTTCAATCTGCTGAACTATATCCAATAATTAAAGCTTGCGAGCCCAAATCTAATAGTGTCCGGCACGAGAAATTTCCCACAACTAATAATTAAATTTGCAATCACTGTATAGGCAACACTGTCTGTAAACCATGGTTGGAAGCATATATCCTTGAACTGAGACCCGACTCCTCTAAATTGGATATTGCTTCTTTGTCCTTGACTTTGACGTGATTTGTAACCGATGTTGATGCTATTCTGAGATGTTGATGCTATTCTAATAAACTATGATATTTTCTATTTTGGGGCATCTGATCGGTGCTCCACTCGGATCTTAAACACCTTAAGATAGGTCGATCATTGAATTATCCGAAGACCTGAAGTATATATCCCAATCAGTTGTATAATATTATCCACTCAGTCTATGAGTAAAACTGCCATGTACGAAGGGGATTTACAATATGGTTCCCTAGTAAACTGAGGAAATGGAGATTTCTGAGTAAGAATGTGGCGACTTTTCAATAGAGAATCTATTTTTAGATAAATTGGTACAGACAAATTGTGAGATGAGTTGGTCACAATTAAGGGCGTAAAGTAGTACTCCGAAAAGAACGTTTTGTCTCGTCTACTAAAGGGTGAGCCATTTAAAAGTTTAAATTTAAAAAATGCAATATAACAAAAACGGTTTGAAATTTTGCCAAATTTATTTTTTTGTTGTGAAGTACAATTGTTCCTCACAGTACCCCATTCGATCGGATCATTTGTCGAGCACTATTTCGACTGTATGAGGTCGTACCTCGGCGATGGCATCACCAATGTTGGCCTTTAAATGTTTAATTGTCTCTGGTTTGGCGGCATAACACTTGTCTTTAACGGCACCCCACAGAAAATAGTCCAATGGTGTTAAATCGCAGCTTCTTGCCAATTGACATCGCCATTTCGGCTAATTAAACGGCCATCAAACGTTTGGCGCAATAAATCGATTGTGGCATGAGATGTGTGGCAAGTTGCACAATCCTCTTGAAACCAAACATCGTTCACATCAATACTATGAAGAGCGGACTCAAAAATATCGGTTATCATGGTGCGAAAATACTTACTAAGATGAAAATGAGCTTCATCCGTAAAGATGATTTTTTTCTTTGTTTTGGAAATAAATTTCCAATTTATCCATTCGTTGCTCAAGCGTAAATCGATTCATTTCGTTCATTTCGGTTACAACGAAATTCATTTCGGTAACAGAATAGAATGACATAAGTATTGCCAGATTCAAAACAACTGGCCTTGTTATCACTTCCACTAGCTATGTTACTATACCATTCGATTGAAATCAAAGATAATCTACTGGTCATGATGATCTATCCATTATCACATATGGCTCCTTGAATGCATATGAAGGATTTGTTAGGCCTACCTTCACTGCAAGCCAAAAAAAGATTTAGTGAAATCTGAAAACATTTATTTTATGGGTCATAATTTCAAAACCACCGATGGCGCTAGATATGGCCTAGTCATTTCTAAGTCTCTGAAGATAACGCTACCATTTTCCATCGAAGACGCATGCGATAGAGTTTAATGGTGGGGTTATCTTAATAGCAGTTTCAATCATAAAAACGACCATACTGAATTGGGAGAAACGAGCAGAATGATGATTAGGGTAGTGCCATTCCACATAGATATATTGGGTCAATGAGGTTTAATGTAATTAAAATAATTATTTCTCCTTTCACCGGAAAAGCCAAAGAGCTTGAAATCCCGCACTTAGTAATCCCGAGTTAAGGATATTACCTTAAACAAATGAAGATGACGGTGCATCCGATAGTTTCTGAGTTCCTATTACGAGTTGAAACTGCAAGAACATATAATGTGCGATTGCGAGGTTTTTATTAATTTCCCTATATTGAAATTCTCGAAGATCGTCCTCCAAATTTTACTAGAGAACCATTTGATAAACCCTCTTCGTACTTGGCAGTTGTTCTCATAGACTGAGTGGATAGTAATATAGAACTGATTGGGAACATACTGTTCTCGCATAATTCAATGGTCAGAAACATGACTATAGCAGAAATAATTGATTGTTGGATGTAATACAGCAAGCAGTGTAAATAGTAAGTGATTACTTAATAACTCGATGAGGTGTTAGCAGTGTTAAAAGTTGTAAAATCAGATGGTGGTTCAAAAGATTCATGGGTAACTTATAATCTATAGTAAACAAATTGGATAGAATTGGAATGAAAAAAGAAAGATGCAATCGACTCAAAATACTGCATATAAGGTGCCCGTTAAAACTGAAACTGAATCCGATTGATGTCAACACCGGGGGTAGATAAGGTCGGGTCCACGAAAAGATGGAATATAAACTATAGACGAGCATGCTTAGGCCACTGTTCTTTGCAGCTCAACACCATTATCCTATTAGTGGTGAATTGCATCTTATTCAGTATACTGCTCACCTAGATACACCTCGCCGTAAATAAAGATTTACAATCGTTTGACACGCATATCTTACCGCGATGATTAAATTAAGGTATAAAGTGTATTCCAATCATAAAAAATAATTAATCGTTACATTTTCGACAACGTTTGTGTCATAAAATTATAATTATAATTTGATTACATTATATAAACAATAAATTAAAAATTATAAGGTGTGAAGATTTAAAATAAAAATTTAAACCCCAGAATAAATAAATAAGAAAAGTGGATTTCTTTTGTTTGTTTTTTTTTATTATCTTCTGTATACGTCTTACAACCGCATACCTATTATTATTATTATTTTTACTACTGGAAATTAATAAGACGAACAAACAAAAAAAAAGAGTCATAAAAGTTAAAGAGTGATGCCATGTAATTATAAACGTATATACACCGTTGTTATGCTCCAATTAAGTGTAACATCTTTTTAAACGGGATGATCATTCTTTTGTTTGTTTTATCTTACGCTATAACCACCTTTCGTTTGTCTTATGCAAACGAATCAGTATACCATACCACCAAATTTCAATATTACATAAATTTATGGTCTGACTTGACTTCATATAGGAAAAAAAATCACCATCGCAGCCTCCAAGTAGACATATAAAACCTTTATACATAATTATACCTGAGATTGATGTCAATAGCGAATGAAAAGCTCATATATGATGAGTGAACCCACAATATGATTACAACCGAACAACCTTCACATCAACGAAATTTGATTTCTATATACAAATTTTGTCTTATTTGTCTGAGTGACTGATTGATTGGCTATAATTAACTATTCAATTATCGCGAACACAGCACCAACAATCTTTTCTAAGCAGCTTTTGTAGATTATATATTGATACAGCACGCCTATAGACAGTATAAAATTAGCCATGCATACATTAAAGTTTAATCGGTCTTAAAACCCAATATATTTAGCCTTGGTTCGAGACGCGCAGGCAGCTAATATTCGATTAGCTGATATATAGCATATATGAGGTTAAACATTATATTGATTTGAATTAACATTAACTAAATTATCTTAATTAATTAAATTTACAACAACAATAACAATACTTTGATTTGGTAATTTTTGGAGTAATTCTGTGGTACTATATACACACTACGGTAATGCGATATATAATGAGCTTTTGAATTGTTTGGAGATTTGATTTATTTGTGGAGATTATAAGCGTATTAGATGGATCATTAAAGATAATTATATGTGTATTATAATAGTGTTACTGAGAAGTGTGGCATCCAATCAATATCGAAAACAATAAACGTAATCATTGATTTCATTATGTAAGTATATGATGATCAATTGTTACGAAGATGCTAATTTTTTTTACAACAGCATGGTGTGGATCTTGAGTATTTTGTTGATTAGGTACATAATATATATAATAATACCCGTGTCAATTGTTCCGGAGATACCTGATGGCTATGAATTGATGGTCACATCCATTTGTGAAATAGCTACTCTCTATAGTCACTTACAAGTTCTTAATGTGTATATAAATTGTACAGACATTTAAATCAAATATATTAGACATGGATTTATTTATTAAGCTCCTCATTCGAGATTTTTTTTTTTTTTTTTTTTTTTTTTTTTATGTTAAGCTTTAATTGGGTGCAGGGCGGACTAAGACTGTTTAGTAATTTATTAGTTCGTCATAATCCTCACCAGCACGGAAGAGGGGTCGATGATCATCCTGTCTCGAATGTGGCAGCTTGACCATCAGTTGTAGAAGATGTGAAGAAATGGAAGTTTTGAAGTAGTGGAGGTAGTCGAGAGTAATGAATCAGCATGGGCTAATCAGAAGATATTTTCGTTTCTTGTAGTGGAAGCGGTGAAGATTGAGAATCAAGTATTTTGCTCGACTTATAAAATGATTACATTTCAGACAAAATGCAAATTAATCGGCCCATCTTTTATGAGACCTTACAGGCAATCGCATTTTTTGCTATCAGGATCACGTGATAAGCTTTTGATTTCGATTTAGGATTTCGTGTTTCGATTTTTAAATTTTCGATTTTTAAATTTCCGTTTTTTGATTTTCGATTTACGATCGAAAATCGAAAATGTAATAATCGAAAATCAAAATTCGAAAATCCTAAATCAAACATCATAAATCGAAAATCGGAAATCGAATATCAAAAATCGGAAATCGAAAATTGAAAATTGAAAACGGAAATCGAAAACCAAAAATCGAAAATCCAATATCGAAATTTGAATATCGAAAATCAAAAATTGACCGAAAATCGAAAATCAAAAGTCGAAAATAGAAAATCGAAAATCCTAATCAGAAATTCAAAAAAATCAAAATCGAAAATTTTCAATGTTTGATTTTCATTTTTGGTTTTAGATTTTAGATTTTAGATTTCAGATTTTAGATTTTAGATTTTAGATTTTAGATTTTAGATTTTAGATTTTAGATTTTAGATTTTAGATTTTAGATTTTAGATTTTAGATTTTAGATTTTAGATTTTAGATTTTAGATTTTAGATTTTAGATTTTAGATTTTAGATTTTAGATTTTAGATTTTAGATTTTAGATTTTAGATTTTAGATTTTAGATTTTAGATTTTAGATTTTAGATTTTAGATTTTAGATTTTAGATTTTAGATTTTAGATTTTAGATTTTAGATTTTAGATTTTAGATTTTAGATTTTAGATTTTAGATTTTAGATTTTAGATTTTAGATTTTAGATTTTAGATTTTAGATTTTAGATTTTAGATTTTAGATTTTAGATTTTAGATTTTAGATTTTAGATTTTAGATTTTAGATTTTAGATTTTAGATTTTAGATTTTAGATTTTAGATTTTAGATTTTAGATTTTAGATTTTAGATTTTAGATTTTAGATTTTAGATTTTAGATTTTAGATTTTAGATTTTAGATTTTAGATTTTAGATTTTAGATTTTAGATTTTAGATTTTAGATTTTAGATTTTAGATTTTAGATCTTAGATTTTCGGTTTACGGTTTTCGATTTTCAATTTCGGAGTTTAGATTTTTGATTTTCAATTAAGGATTTTCAATTTTCGGTGTTCGGTTTTCGGTTTTCAGTTTTCGGTTTTCGATTTTACATTTTCGATTTTCAAGTTAGGGAACATTTTACATTTTCGATTTTGGATTTCGGATTTTGGAATTGTATGAGAGTTGGGTTGATGTTTATCATTTGCAAGATGCTTCTAAGGCATTTGATAATTTTATTGATATTTTTAATGGTCATTTAGTTAAATGCTTTAGCACAAAATCTATTGGTAAACAGTCAATAAAGATAACGCCGTGGATGACTGATAATTTATTGCGACTGGTGCGTAAAAGAAATAAGATCTGTCTGCTTGCCAAAAAGCATGTTGATAATAATAGAATAAATCAATATAGCCGAACGTTATGTGATACCGTGAATATAGAAATCGAAAGTACCAATAATAAATTTTATTCAACAAAATTTATCAACAATGGGAATAACGCTCGCAAGAACTGGAGAACGGTCGATGAAATTGTAATGGGACGTTCAGATTTAGCTGAAATAAAAGAAATTACAAATCAAACTGGCCAATTAATTTCAGAGTCAGGACAAATATCCAATGAGTTCAACTATTTTTTCACTCATGTTGGAGACTCAAATATCACAACTGTTTCTATGAGTTCAGTTGATACAAATCATATGATCTCTCAGAATTATAATTCGGTCAATAGTTTAGTTTTATCGGAGATTTCGGCTACAGAATTGCTCTACATAATTCGTTTTCCAGGTTTGGATGGTATCTCGAATACTGTTGTAAAAAAATGACGTTCTTTCTAGTAGATGTCCTAGCTTTTATTTTTACTCTAAGCTTGGAAACTGGAGTGTTTCCTCTATCATTAAAGAGAGCTATAGTTGTTCTAATATTTAAAAAGGGTGACAAAAAATATCTTAATAATTACCGCCCAATATCACTGTTTTTTCTAAGTTGTTTCAAAAAGCGATTAAGTGTAGGATTGTTTCCTTTTTAAAAAAAAATTGATTTGTTGTCGCCTCTACAATATGGGTTTAGAAAAAATAGAAATACAGAACAAGCATTATTGGAATTTTTGGATCAGATAACTTGTCAGATTGATAAAGGTCTCAAAGTATCAGCTCTGTTTGTCGATCTAATTTAAGCCTTTGACAGATTGCAACACAATATCCTTCTCAAGAAGCTATATTACTGTGGTTTCAGAGGTACAACGCATAAATGGTTACAATCGTATTTAACTGGACGAGTCCAATATGGTCTATCATGACATATACAATATGGTCTATCATGTTAGAGTAGTGCATGTAAATCTATATTACATCCTATATACGTAAGGCAAAAACAATTATTAAGAATTATATGCTTCAATCCATCATACTCACCTTCGTGGCCTATATTTGAAAGTCTAACTATACTACCGCTACGACATATTTATGTTTTCAAAGTTTTAAGAATATTTTTTGTTAAAAGTGGAAATAATTTTGTGACTCATACAGGTCATAACCTACGAACAAATCAACTATACAAAAAGCAAATCCCAAAGTTTAACCTCGATCTGCGTAAAAAGTTGTTTACTATCGCTTCACCAATAGTTTATAATAATTTACCATTAGACATAAGAAAGTGCAGTAGCTTTTCCAATTTTTCAAAAACTTTAAAACAATGGCTACACCAAACGAAAGATATCGACCACATCTTTTTCTTATTGAATTAATGATTTCACAATAAAATTAAAAAATGTGTAATGGGATAACAAAGAGTACTTTATAAGGTGTTAGAAATTTTGTTTTCTAAAAATTTTATTATTTTTTATTTTAGTATTATTATTTATAAATCACTTATTTCAAATTTTATATAAATTAATAAATATATATATTTTTTACTTTGTAATCAGTGAATCAGTCACGTGATCTATATGATCCAATAGTTCACTTATCTTACCACTATTATTTGTTATGTCAATATTATAGTATATATCTGTTATTAAATAAAGCTGGTAATGAATTAAAAAAAAAAAATGGGATTTTCGGTTTTCGATTTGTGATTTTCAATTTCGATTTTCAAGTTTCGATTTTCGATTTTTCGTATTCGATTTTCGTTTTTCCATTTGGGATTATCGATTTTCAATTTTAGAGTTTAGATTTAGGATTTTCGATTTCAGCTTTAGATTTTCTATTTTCGATTTTAAGTTTTCAATTTTACATTTTCGATTTTCGATTTCCGATTATTCAAATTTCGATTTTCGAAAGAAGTCTTCGTTATTTGATGGTATTTCCTATATTGATGCTCCCAAGTTTTCACCAAAATTGGTATTCAAACAATTAGGGATTGGTCTGAAATTGAGGTACAACAGCCTTACAAATTGGGAAATAGATGTTCATCACTGTACGGGTCATAATTAGCCCACACGATGATAATTCATATCAACCTTAAAACTAATTTCAAGGAACGAATAACACTTGATTCCGTACGAAGTGCAATCGGTTGGTGGTTTACTCAAAATAATCTTAATGTTACTTCGTATACACTACCAATCAATTAGATGTTCATTATCGGTGAAAAGTTATTTGACATTTCATCAGAATTTGAATCACAACAACTCATAACCACCATTATTCAATCCCGTTTCATTTCCCGCCCATGGAAAATCGAACATAATTACCAGCAAGTCATGTATGTGTTCCTATATATGCATTTTTTAAGTGTTAATAATTAAGTTAATTTTTTTATTATATGATTATATTATATATTAAGTAATAAGTGAATGCAACTTCTTCATATACGAGCTTCACATACAGTTATCGTAATAAGAAACGAAATATTTAATCGATTGCATAAAATAATAAAGACTGACTTTATTAAAATTTTTCAAATTCTTAAAACCGATCACATCTTGATCATGATCAAGATATCGCGCTTCATACATCACACATATGCTGCATACATACAGTTATACAAACATACATGATTAATTTCGATCACCTCAGAAGAAGGTTTTGTTACAATAAAAGAAAACGTTACCGATTTGTATATTCGTGTGTATACATATGTAGCTGAATATGACCTGGCTGTAGTAACTGAATCACCACTTTCTAATTCTAAACATACTTAAGACATAAAACATATTATAACCTTCAATTATAGCAGAAAAAATAATATTTTCGTCTTCAACAGTTAATTGTTGGTTGTTTTTCCCATAATGAGCACGGTATTGTTAATTTATTTATATAAGATTTGAACAAGGACATAATCGTAGTTCTGAGCTTTGTGAGGGGTGATTGGATTACATTTGATTAATATTTTGATTTGGAAAAGAGTCGGTGACTGGATTTATATCAAGGTTTTGATTGAGATAAATTGCAAAGTTATAAAAATCTTGACCATGAATGAAACGATGGTATTACATATGCAATTCCGGCTTCTTGTTATGTCATTTATACCTAAAGAAAGACATATTCTTGTAACTGAGATTGTAAAGTGGATTAAATCAAAATTAAGCTAAAATGTATTTCAGTTATTTCTCCAGATTCATGTTATGATCAAAAACGGAGGCATGTCAACAGATGTCAATTTTTTCCATCAAATTCGTTAAACTCTCAAATCAGTAAAATATCTCTGCATATCGTTGTATCCATGCGATCTCTGCTAGATCTTTCTTAATTCGCAACCATATATGTATACTTTAATAAAACAAATATCAGTTACAATCCTATAGTTTCTATTAGACGACAGTTATGAAAGGGGTTCACCATCAATAAATTGCTGCACGCAGACCAAAACAGCTTCAAAAGCGTTAGTTTACATGTTCAATGCAGAAGTTTTTAGAGTCACCCTAGCATATATTTGCTATGTTAAAATGTAAGAGGAGCGTAAAGTACCACAATTGAGGTATCAGCCAAACACATACTGAATAGTTGGACAGTCTATAGCACTGCAATAATGTTGTAGAACTCCACGTTAGTTATCGATGCATCAGAGTTAAAGAGATTTAAGTCTTTCAACATAACAGATACTTCTAACTCTTCAAAGTTTCCCAGATGTTGATAATATTCATTAGATATATCGCAAAGACTGGTTGGTTAAATATAAGATGCGAATACCAGGGATAGATTCCAGACGCCCTCGTTTTAGCCTTACCATTTCCTTGCAGTAAGTAATCTCTGCAAGGTGTGACATTATGTTTCTGTTACCCGCATAGAAGATGATTATAGATCTTAATGTAAGGTCACCGATTGTAGCTTAGTGGTTAAGAAGATTTCTCGCGACTCGAATTTGATTCTCGCCGTTCACCGAAAAATTAACATGCGCCGGATGACATAAACAAGAGGATTGAGCAGGATCAGGACTATAAAGATTATATCGATAAAAAAACCATCCTTCAGACTTCGAGGTTGTTGGGCAGTAGTAGGCTATAAAATAAATGGTATGGTAAGCTATACTTTAAATATACACTCACATTAAATGTCTTTAAGGAGGATGAGGCTTCCAAATCAGCGACCAGTGTATATAACGCATTATGGGGAAAACATTCCATTAGACAATTTGGGCAGTTCAAAAAAGAATACTCAAGCGCTGGATCTGGAGAGCAATTAGATTACATTCCGTGTACAAATCAAGTATAACCCTACGTCTCCTTTTATAACTAGAAAATATATTCAGGCCGTCAGTTTAAACCAAATTTTACGTTGGGCAGACTAATAATATACCAACAGCTATTCCAGATTCTGATGTGCTATGTCCGGTCAAAGAAACTTGGATCCTATTGAAGATAGAAGAAGAATTATCATTACCTGTGCAAATGTATACAAAGTGCTAGTGGTTAAGTGTCGCTGTGGTTAAAACTGTGTCAGTTGGAGAGGGAGGTACCTATAGGTTGGATCTCGATGAGGGAAGGATGCAAAAGGGTGTTTACACCATCATGATTAACCCATTTTTCATGTCAGTACTATATAAACTGGCATCGAACCAAGCAATGTATATGGTTCTATTTTAATTGGACATATACCCTCGACTTGCATGTAATGAGGTAAAGAAAGACGTAAATAAGCAAACCGCGAAAGAGTAGAGATCCCCTCATCTTTCGAGGATCACAAAAATACAAAGAAATCAACATAAATGACATCTGATTTATTACCGATCAAATGCTGGAGAGACATTGTTTTCTGCAACCACAGTGATATTGTGATCACAAATAGTTCTTTCTCAACGGCCAACTAGATTTGATTTGACAGATTGTGACAAAACAAATCATGATATTTACGTCACGATAACTGTCGTCTCATACTTTTTGATCATACTCGTATAATTGATTAGAGTAAATACTTCCCATAGTAATGAAACAAATTCGCTCGATCAACAATGAGTTCGATTTCACACATCAAATTGTCTTGAGAAAAAATGAAGATCACTTAAAGAAATAAAAATAAAATAAAATTATTGATCGCAATTCACGTTTAAGTTAAGTAAGAGAATTGTATTTTAAAGTAGTCTACAAAAAGGGAAAGGAAGGTTAATTTATTAGAAGACATTAATGGTCGTCGTCTACGAGTATACCATACATATACAGAATTTCGCGTATTTTTTATTTTGAATACTGACTTAAGAAAACACAACACAACACGATGCTATATGTACATTTTCTATTTATTTACATAATGATGACCGCGTATAATTGTAAACAACACACGAAAAGAAGGCGATCATGATCATAAAACTCTCGATCATTGTCTTATACTCTTATATTATAGATATTTTGTAATAGTGCGATGAATAATTAGATCAGATTTTTAACTTTAAGTTACATCTTAATCCGTATATTACGTATACATGTGTATATAGATATAGAGTGATAGAGGTGGCGGTGCGCGCAGTCAGAATATTACACAAACCTGAGTGAATGAATCCTTTCTCTTAGCTTCAATAATCTTAATTTTATTATGAACTACTTTTAATTATTAATTATTCGTATATCGAAATAACGTCGAGACTAGCGTATAAACGTTATTTACGTTTGTTTAGATAGTTACAATCTATTCTAACCTTATACTACCGCAGTGTGTAGGCTGACTGCATTGGAAAAGTTTTCGCTTTCATTTGATGTGTGGTACGTTATGCGAGCTGCATATATACATGCAGAAAGGCGAACGTCGCGTATAAATTGCAACATCGAGCTTATACATTTGAAATTGGTTCTATAATACGAGTCTGTATATGCAAAATCTTATGTACGTAGAGGAAACGTTGGTGGTAATTGGATTAATAAATTACTTTTTAATTTGAAATTAATACGAAAAGATTATCTCTATATATAGTTTCGAATTAACCATTTGTCTTGCTAATTATCCAACGATATTTACATGCTTTATATTTATAGCTGAATCTTGAAGACAATTTAAATAATAACACGGTAATAAAATTAATAAACAACCGAGTTAATTTAAAAAATTAAAATCGAATCTCGGTTTTATAAACTCTGTGTCGAACGGTAATTAATACGATCTTAGTCTATAATATACACGGTTAACCTCGAAAACTAAGCAAATCCGGTTAATAAACTTGGCACATTTTTTAATGAAAAGATAATGTAAACGATTCAATCACGTGAATCGCGTTAATCACTTTCTTTTCGATTGGTAATTTTGAATCATTTTAGAGTTCACAACACTAACATTACGAAATAACCAAGTGGATAAAGTAAAGTAACTCAAGGTGGAAAGTAATGACTTCGAATCCTTACCATTCCTCTAAATTTCCGAGAAAATATATTTCGTGGTTTCACACATAGATGGTGCTAGCGATACATGTAGTTGACAATCACGTGTTATACCATAGACATACATCTGGTTTCGTAACCATGATTATGAAAGTATGACTTTCGAAATGAGAATACATGGACACACTACAGTTTTCATTTCATTTGACAGTTTAAAATAATTCATTAAAATTCTTACGTTAACTGTGTGGTTTAAAAATATTTTTAATTCGCCCTTCGCCTTAGTTTCCTATTTTCTTTGATTTTTCGTTTTATTTCTTTGATTTTCGATTAATTTATCAAATTCTGTATAAATTAAATTTTTTATTTTTTATTATTTTTTATTCAAATTTTATAAAAAAATAATAAATACATAAAAAAACAATATTTATAGTTTTCGGTATTCACAAACTGTATAACTGTGGCACTGTCATCACTAAAATGCCACGGAATGAGAAAAAATAGCATGTTTAAACCAAGTTGCAAACCATGGTTAGCAGTGACACATTACAACGAAATCATGGTTAACATAAAACTATAGTTACGAAACCAGATATGTGTCTTGAAGTGTTTAAACCAATCTTGATGACCTTAATGAGGTTTTCAAGATTGGTTTAAACACTTCAGAAGTAGCTATTTCGGAACTGAAGATAAGAAACACTTAGGAACACAAAAAAATTTTGAAGACACCGAGCAGAAAGCGTTATTGGTTGAAGATGATACTCAAATTCAAAATTAACTTGCGGAGTCATTAAACATGACTCTAGAAGGTATTTCCATACGCTTACATACTCGGTAAAATTCATAAAATTGGTTTATACTCCCATCGTCCAGGACACCATGAAAACGCGATGAAAGCTGCTACTGCATCCCTTCAGATTATTCGTTGTCTCGTTTGGCGTTGGACTTGGCATGGCTACACTTGACCAGTCTCGAAGAAGTGCAAAATCAGTTGGATGAGTGGTTTTGGTGGTTAAGTCACGAATATCAAAGTGAGGCAAAGAACATGGATACTTTCAAAATCTTGTTGATCTGCAGCTAAACTGCAATGGTCATATATTTGATCGGACATATCAATGATTGGGCTAAGAACAAATTGAAACACGGTGTAAACAGCCAAACTAAGTGAAATTGGGTCAACGTAATCCACTACAAATTCAACAATTTGGATCTATAGCCATAAATTGAGGCCGAGACCGATATCGATAAGAACAGTTTAAGACAATGCTCCTTGTCATACAAACTTAGGAAGCAATCATAATCTTGGTGAATCCATTATTTCAATGGGCTAGTCAATAATTGACCCCTAAGCTTACGTGACGTATAACACCACTGGATTTTCACTCAATATAGGGTAATATAAAACCACATCGTATCAGGCCAACAAAGCACCAAAACTAGACGCCGAATTCATTGAAAGTTTGCTTACGACAACTCTTAGATATGTAATCCTTTATCTCGATGCTTTGAAACGTTGTTATACTATCATTGTTGTGCCGAGTTGTTTTCTGCTTTGTCGAAAGCTATAGAACCATTTATATCTGACCCCTCTTGCTAAAATCCATATTTGGTTATATATTTGGCTTTAATGTGTAGTAGCTAAACAGCTTAAGAATTCCCTTTCCCTTTTCATGGCATTTCACCTGCTCGAACATATTCATAGAACTGAAGATCAGACATATTTGGAGGGAGTGCCGCCTTTCGGTAGGCGAAGAGGTCGCTGTCGGCGACGATGGCTGCACGGCGTAAAGGCCTGTAAAAGTCGTCAAAAAAAAGGTCAAACATAGGAGATTAAGGAATCTGTCTTACCTTAATCTTCTGTGGTTCCAGTGTTTTCAAAAAAATTCTTGGTATTTATATCTGAACTAGAAGCACCACGAAATCTACGGTATGTTAATCCAACGGATATAGTCTTTCGCACTCGATTTGCGTGACAATAAAGAAACCTTTTAATTATTTTGAGACTTAACCCAAATCATGGATTTTTTCATGAACCATTTAGTCTATAATTCTGTTATACCGATGAACAATTTGATACCGAACGATATGAATGGTAACGACATAAGTCTTCTGATTTCTCACTTGATTTGATTAAATACCTTCGAAAAACCACGCTAAGTGGTTTTTGAAGATGTTTCCCGTGCTAGTATTACTCAGCACTATGTTTCACTTCATTTGGTTTTATTTTGTCATTTTATAAGGAAAATACGAGCTTTTTGTTTACCAAACTATCGTATTTGATTAGATTAAGAATGTACCCCAAAAGGTATACCATCGTGTCTAGCTAAATGTTTGTACATTCTATGTTCGTGTACTGCACAGAATAAGATGAAAGCAACCTCATTCCAGGAATAATACATTTTTTCATAAAAGAATGCTTCGACCTCCACTCTTTAATCCAACTTGCAAAGTTTCTACTACGGCCTTCAGAATTCGCAATATAGGCCCCATTTATGGTGGTGTCTTAAGGTATTGTGGCCCACAATTTTATCGCATCAAAACGGGTGTGGTGAATGAGACATTAGTAGAACCTCCTTGGTTCTTTCGACTAAGAGATAACTATTTGAACTTTTTCAGCAACTCGATATTCAAAGAAATACTCATTTATTTCCACACGTTGTGGTGGAGGGTTTGCATATTATCATATAGCTTTCTTCTTGAATCCATTTGACTTCCATAGAGAACTCTGTATATCATAGTGTATCATAGAGTTTTTTACTGTCTCATGAAAGTCTCTTTAATGCCATATTTATTTCATGACAGCAAATTAACTTGTTCTAAAGTTTGTAGTGAGAAATCAGTTAATCTGCTACCTCACATCTCATGATGGAAGTTTGCCCATAAAAACATTATTTTGTATATTCCAACTGGAGTGAACCTCATTATTGTCCCACCATTATTACTGTCCTTTCTTGAACGAGCCCAAGTGCTTTAGAGATTGCGTTCTCGTGTACCTTATTTATGGCAGGATTTGGTATATCCTTCTCTGTCAGTTTTCATGAGTACTTTCTCTCCACCACATACTTGTGAATCTCTTGTGAGCATCGTTGTCTACTTTTCATTTTGCTCGTTGTGGGCCTATTAAACAAAACGTGAAATCAACAATTTCCCTGCATATATGACATTCAAAGAAGGGAAATGTTCGGACGCGCAAGTCATATCTAACATGGTCGTTGAGTTTTTTCAATATGTCTTTAAACTAGAAAGCGTTACAAGTACGAGAATCCCCAACACACTAGCGTCGAAAATCTGTTCATCGAGGTACCACATATTAGAATAGAAGACATAAACAAGGTTCTGAAAACATTCGGCGAAGCCTGTGTTCGTGATGAACCTACCTACTTCGTTTTTTTTAAATACAATGATAGGAAGAATACTTTAAAATAACCTCTTTGCATGCTTTTTAAACAGCCGCTGATATTGAAAGAGTTTACTAAAAATGGAAGATAATCAGACAATCATTCAAAACTAAGGATAGAAGTGAAGTATCATGTTATAGACGTATAACGTTGGTTTCGTCTATACCCAAATTTCTGAACATGTAACATGTGATTTCTTCAGAGAAGTGGTGTCTCGACATATTTCAACGTACCAACATGGGTTCATAGTTATCACAATCAAAGTTATTGAAAGCCACAAGCAAGTTGACGTTGTGTACACAGACTTTGCCAAGGTGTTTGACTCCATTCGCCATTGTAAAGCACTATAGAACGGTTATACTCATATGGGTTATCAAACAACTTTGTGGAATGGTTTAAATCTTACCTAAGCAACCCCATCCAATACATCGATATTGGTAACAGCAGGACCAACTCAATTCAAGCTACATCGGGTTTTCGACAAGTTTGCCATCTTGGCCCTTTTTTGCCATTTTCATCCATTTAATGTTAACCTCAAAATATACAGAACTGTTGAGAACTCAAGCGATGGAGAAACTTCAAGAGAACATTGACATATCTTTTTAGCCTGAACATCAAAAATATACCACTAAAGCAAGCGTCTGAGATCAAAGACCTCGGTGTTATTTTTGTGGAAAATATGAACAGTAACAAACATATAGAACAATGTGTTGTTAGATCTTATTCTATGTGGGGTTTTATTAAACGATGGACGGGAAATATATATGACCTGGAGACAATAAAGATTTGTGTCCGTTTTATGATACAAACATTCATATCTAAAATGAAAATAGAAGGAAATTAGAAAATTTTTGTTTGTTGGTAAATTTTTATTGGGTCACATTGACGCACCAACAATACAGGAAAAATTACAAATTAAAGTACCCAGAGCTTGGGACTGCAATCTTTCAATGAGTATGGGTATATACTTTATGATAGGATCAGTAGCCTGAATCTAATCGGTGAAAATCCATTCCCCTTGGAAAAATACACAACAGTCTCTTTCAGGCAAAAATTGTAACAATCTTATGGATCAGCGCTAGCTTCTCTGGTAGTCAAGCTGCTATAACTGCAAATTATTACTCTTTTGTAATAGAAAACAATAATTACCTTTAATAGACTAGTCAAAATCTTCCTTGGAACAATAAACCAGTAGTCTACAAATCGCATAGACTGCATAAGGATTTCGTGGCTAAGAGGGTTCGTTTTAAAAAGTGATGTGAGCCAAATGAGACGGAGTTGCAAGATAAGATTCGAAAGAACGAGATTTCTTATATTTATCATAAGATCCTTCATTAGTTTGTCAACGAGATCTGCTAAAAAAAGAAGGTGTGGATTCTGTAACCATATATTTAATCGAAAAGGCAGTGAAAGAAACCTATGATAAGCGATATTTCAATGTAGATTCCTTTTTCAGGCAAACACCTATAGGTCGATCAAGAGTGTTGAAAATTCAACCTCATTCTTTGATACACCTACATGAATCCTGTAATCAAGAAATACAGCTGTGCAGAACATCTCTATACTTATCGATTTCTCCGACATTGTGCGTCCCGCGGTGACTTTAACAACTATACCAAGTGAATCGGACTCCAAACCAAAAGCTTTGAACATAAATCAAATCAAAAACATAAAAAAATATTTATTCGTACACCACAGATCAAATCTACATGCCACTATTTATATACTCATAAATTACAATAAATATATGGGAACAGTATCTCAATACAACTCAATCAGCTCACAGTGAGTGTCCATAACGACGTACCAACTATCTATAATAAACATCTCAATTAAACCATCAATTAACACATTAATGTACGTGCCCCCATGACTCCGATAAACATTACAAAATCACTGCGTTATTTTTTATGCGCGAGATCACAATTCACAAGACATCATTATATAAAATGACAAACTTGATACAAGAAAAGCGCGAAAATTCCAAATCTTTTGTTTATAAACAAGTAGCTTCGAATAGTGTAAATACGCGGCAAATTAAGTAATTAAAATCTTATTTATATATACACACGCACATATACATATACATACAAAATCGCATGATTAAAAATCATTAATAATTTTTATTAACATATTACCAACCGACTTAACCGAATAAAAAACTCGTCGCATGATGTGTAAGTCTATAATTTGTTAAGTTATACGCTTTGGATTGATGTAAGTCGTATAATTGTCAAAACATTGTTATACTATATCGTCAAGGTCATTTACAGTTTTTAACCCAGTTGCTTACATAAATAAAATGGATTAAGACCGAAATTAATCGAATGTTTATGTACGTAAGAAGCGAACGACGTAACATAACCTTCCGTTCCGATTACGTATACAAGACTCGTATACACACGAGTACATTCAATTAGATGAAAAATTTGTATTAGATAAACAATAACAAATTAATTTTATATATTAGAAAATCTCCATCGACTCCTTCATCTTATTATTCTTCTTCTTATTTGAGCAACTTATAAATTATTTCAATTTCCATTCGTTTCTTGTGGGAAGATCACAGCACAATTTCAATTGAAAGTAAAATGAAAAAACAAAAAAAATTATTTCATCTTCACATAACTACGTTCGAAACGAAAATTAAGATTTGAATCGAAATCCAAGTCAAAATTTATGTGTGTTACTCGTTCAACTGTGGACTTTTGATTGATTGATTTATCATTGACAGTTTGAGGACAATTAGAGTTACACATATAAAAAATTATTCTCGAATGGTGAATCGGAAATTAGCCTCGCCGCCACCATGTCGTATATACATAGTGTATACATATGGTGTTGCTGGTCGGCGCATAATTTACCCGGGTCTATACTAAAATCTGTTTTCAAGGTGTTTTCGTGTAAAAAGACTAAAAAAAAATTTTGATTGATTAAATTTTAATTAAAAAATTGTTTAAAGCAACACAAAATTTTGAAATGGTAACATCAAGTCCTCCGCATTGATCGGTGTTAAGTAAGATACTTTCCTTTCATATATTATACATTTATGAAGTGATCACGATATGCTTTTCAGTTTGCGATTCGTTCGACAAAATACAAAACGAATTGTGTGTAATCGGAATGAATATATTGGCAGGCACGAAATTGATGTAAGGTATTACACACACACACACATACACAATGGAGGTGGCATTCAATTAATTGCAAGACGCGATCAAAACGATTTTTAAAATTATTTTGATGTACCTTAATAGTTTTGCCCGAGTGTATATATACGTTAAGCATAATAGAAATGACTGACCTTCGCGTTTTAGCGAGATTTGTGCGAGACGCCCTTAGGTGTAATCAAAAATAATTATTTATGATAAATAACTTTTTACACTATTTTACATTATTGTCTGGGGTGATCCTAACACTAAACTGGAATGCACCTAAAATCTTCACTCTAATTCTCTCTAGTCCCAAGGCACTTTTGGTCGTGACTAAGCATGATAACTTTAATTTCAGCCTGACTGTCCGTAATAGATGCTAATATCACAACCTTAAAGACACTAAAGAGGTAGTCAAAGGGAAGAGGCTCGATATTTTTGAAAAGTTTGTGCCTGGGTGGTATACCCACTAATCCATCAACTGACTGTTCAAAAAAGACTGTTCTCTGAAGTATCATAAAAAAAATTTTATGACTGTCATTTATTTTTAGTATTTTGTGGCTTTCAAAGAATTTGAGGCTTACATGAATTTAAGGGCTCTGTATTTTTCGGTCCTATGAATGAAAACTTTTCAATTGAAATTATTTACTAATTTACTAATTATTATGCAAGTATAGACTCAACCCATTTTCGAGCACATCAATTAAATATTTTCTGTTATACTACTTCAGACCTGTGTGCCTGAATAACGCAGTAAATGAATATATTGGTGTTTGCCTATCAATGTAAGGTCGTTCAAGAGAAAATATGGCTTATCTACAATGAATCACTGTATGGTTTTGATCTGGTGGTGTCATCAGACCGTCTTCTTCTTTTGAAATTATGATGAAAACTCCCAGTTGTCTTATTTATATAGTCTTATGAGTCCAGTGCCAAAAACAATAAGCATATTGTGGACGAAATGCCTAAAATGGATTAAGGATGAAAAAACCACACGAGTTTCTACTCCTAGATTTTTTGTTGTAAATAGTGATTACCTTAACTATCATAATGCTTGCAGCAGCAATGACAAAAACTGTATACTAGATCACAGTTATCCCCTAAACTTCTCCATACCCACAAATCGCGTATTTTAATCCACATTGTGCAGGGAAACTTACCAATTACAGAAAATAGAGATTTTTATAAAAATCCGATTCAGATGTTTCAATTTTGAATCAGGTTCCCATTATGTATTCCAAAGTGTAGAAGTCAGCACAAGTAGCGCATTTAAATGTCTCAATGATTTAGCCGTTATCACACATAAACCATGAGCTACTGAAAATACTAGTGAAATTGAATTACCCACATGAGAAAAAAAAAATCAAAAGAGATATCCTATCGTAGTATTGCAAATTAGGAATGATTTTATTGACCGACGCATTGGATACATCGGCGTTACTCGACTCTGCATCATCGATTCAAACAAAGGACGACTACCGTAAGCTTTATTTAAAATTACTTAATGGAATCAATCTATCCAGCAGTTACAGTGGAAGAAACTCTAAATCTCCAGAAAAATTTATAACATAGTGTTGAACGCAAAACTATTTGCATTTATTACCATCCAAATAAGATATTTTTTAATTTCGAATTATCTATAATGTGTTGCCTTAAATTTTTTTAATCCCATTGCAACCGCGGTTATAATAATTAACTTTTGGCAGCACATAAATTTTTAACAATTTTGCTTCTAGAGATATGGATCCAACAGAAATATTTCACTGCATATGAATTGTGGTGAAGAAGACCATCGTTTCTGCAGACTAATCCAATATAAATTCGAAAGGACACTCTGACGAACTATAATCACATTATGGAAGAAGTTACTAACAGTCAGAACAGGGTGATTGATGAAAAAGTTACAAAATGAACAGTTTCTTCAAAGGGTATGAAGTGAGGTATAATTTGCACATAGGCTCTCGTTCAATCAAGGAACTCAAATTTATCAGGGTTTATCTATCAAATTTCAGGTGTAAGGTTTCAAGGTGACCACATTTTCTTTGAACTTTCTTATCAAGCGATCACGCTAGTAAAATTCATAACTGCTCAACTCAACAAACCACCACTTGCCATTTCATTGTTCTAGCTGCGCTTACCAGTGTGAAAAAGACGAAATTTCACAAGATATCAAGACCTCCTTTGACGTAGGCATCCCTTATATCGTGACGGCCCTTATATCGACGGTATGTACTAATTCATAAATAAATAAATGTTACCATCACAACCTTAAAAAAATTAAACTGGTAGACAAAGGGAAAAGACTCGGCCTTTTGGAAAAATTTGAGTCAGGATGGTATACCCACTAAACCGTCAAAGTGCCTGTTCTCTGATGTTTCATCAAAAAAATTTAATTGACTGTAACTTATTTACCATATTTTGCGCCAATCGCGGTACAATGTACAAAGACTTCGTAACTCTGTATTTTTCGGTCATATGAGTGAAAAATTCTTGGTTGAAAATATTACTGTGGCCCAAACTCAATCCGTCTTCGAGCACATTTATTTTTGTTATTATACCACTTCAAACCTGTGTGTCTGAATAGCGCCATACATTTATTTACTAGCGTTAGGTCGTTCTAGAGAACATTTTGCATCTACAATGAGTCACTGTATAGTATTAAGCTGGTAGTATCATCCGACTATATACTTCTTCAAAAATTACGCTGAATTTCCCAGTTGTGTGAGTTATAGTCATATGAGTCACAATGCCAAAAAAATGGGCGTATTGTGGACGAAATGTCTAGAATGAAAGATGAAGAAACCTTACATTTAATTGTGGTAATCCACCAGTGGTAATTCATTTAACAAGCCTACATCAACTCTTAATCAAGACTTAAACTTACAATCTAAGAACCAATCATTCCTTGATTAGAGTTACATGGTGCTTCGAGCCGGAAAAACCAAACCTCAAAAAAATTGATAACATTTGCGGTTATTCAAACACAGCAACGAAAATACCGCACAACATCTTAGAGAATTACAAGAAACACATTGATCTGCAGAACTGGAACTTATAGCAAGTTAAACTATATCGAACGCAGAATGGCAAATCTTTATCCATCGTCTATCAATACAATTGGGATTGATCATCAAGCACATAAAAAACACCCAAAAGGGATTCCTACAACTAAAGACAGAAGCAACTAGAGCTCGAAATATCCATCCTTTTGAAGCAGCTGCCAAAAACAGTCATTATCCCATTTGAGTTGCATAATGTACATATCAATTAATAACCGTGAGGTCAATAGTGATCAACTCTAATGCCATTATCGCTTAAGAAAAACCTTTGGTACACGCATGGGATTATCAGCTCTATATGTGCTAACGATTCCAATTATTCGTAAGAACGAACAAATCCGAATTCATTTTGGGATCACGTTGATAACAACCGTTATCTGCGATACCATAACGTATCCACTCACATAAGAAATTACCGGTTTCATAACGTTACAACCATGCTGAAATCAATCTTCGAAGCAATGAGTTGCACTTGCATACCATTAACACAAGAGCCAATACTCGGGATGGATCATTCATATAACCAGCTTTCAACATCTCACCCATTTCGGATGAACCATGACAATTTCGCGATTCAATCTATCGGACATCAAGACTTCGAAAACAACGGAGCTAGAGAACGTATTGACAAAACAGCTTAAGATAGACGCTCATCATATTCATCATTATGCGGTGTCTCATATTTTATTATGGACTTTCATCGACCTTGCAGTCATTTTTCGAGTTTTACGAACGAGATTCCGTGAAATTGACTGTGAAATTGACCAAATTTCAGAGGATACCTTGCCACAGGCAATCGGGCTTTATATCGATGGCATACTAATTCATAAATGAAGCTATTTGTAAGACCTTTCTGGTTAGGCCATCTGAGACAACATAATAAGTTATTCAGTGTGCTGCAAGTTAAAAATCTGGATTGAAAAAAATCATTTAATCTTCTGTGAGTCTTCGTACCAACCATTTACCAGACTCAATTCGTTTATGAGCACATATCAATTAAAACTTTGCTGTTCAAGTACAACTTCAGACACAGAAACTGATATAATCGACTGTTGGTGTTTGTCAGTTAACAAGCAAAACTATCGCATTATAAATTCTCGGGTCATTCAACAAAAACTGTTGCATCTAAAATGAATCATTACAGTTTGAAGCTGGTGGTGTCATTAGACCGTATAGTTCTTCAAAAATGATCATGAAAATTCTCGGTTGTGTTGTTTATAGGCATATGAGTCACAATGCCAAAAGTAATGGGTCTTTTCTTGACGATATGTCTTGAATGAAGGACGACAAAACCAGTGGAGGTTGTAAATATGAAGCGGTATAGAGATTGATTTTCCAAAATAGTTGTAAATAATGACTATACCTTAATTGATCAGAAAGCTTAATTGATCACATGGCACTGACAAAAGTTACACGCTAAACCTCAGTCATCTCCTAAATTGTTCGATAATTACACATCGCGTATTTTGTTCCACTTTGAGCGAATATTCAAAAACATGAAGGAACTCTCTAATGCTTTTCAATATTTGAAATTCAGGGATGGCAGAGATTTCCGTAAAAATCACATTCAGATCTCCATGGCGAACCAAGCACAGTTATAGTGCACTTTTTTTTGTTGAGTTGCTGCTATCGCACACTTAGACCGGCGATGGTCCGTTGTGATACCACTTTATGTACGGCTATAGGTCTGATTTACGTAGAATCATCTGCGCATTGCATAGCTCTATGTCAGCCTATAGTACTGACATGAACGATGGGATGGCCTATGGATTCTAAATTCGATCGGAGATCCAGATGTGTTATTCACACCACCGATCGCACCGCCAAAACGGATCAGGATTCGAACCCGGTACCGCCCGCTCCAACTGCCGCAGCTTTAACCACTCCGCCACCTGGGCGGTCACTTAGATTTCCCAATATTGGCCGTTATACCATTTGTTATTGAAAATACTAGTGAAGTTGCGTTATCCACATGTGAAAAGAGCCAAAAAGTTATGAAGCTTACTCGACTCTGCATCATCGATTCAACCGAGACGTCAACCGTATACTATTTGAAATTATTAAATGGGATCGCTTTATCTTGCAATATAAAATACAATACCGTGGAAGAAGCATACTATATCTCTCAAAAATCCTGATAAACCTCTCAAAACAATATCTAACTTGCAGCCAACTATTACTGGCCACCTGTGGTTAAAGCATTTTTAATTCCATTGCAGCCGATTTATATAATCAATTTTCGGTATCACATAAACTTACCTCAACTGTCGAGATTTATTTCCTTAAATACGATTTTTAGTGAAGAGAACCACTGGTTTTGCAGACTGATCCAATACATATGTCAATCACAAAAGAAACAGATTTTGGAAAACCGAGTTGATGAATTACTGTGGGTTGTGGAATTATTCTTATAAAGCACCTAACAATCTAGCCGGAATACGACCATAATTAGTTTCGTCACAAGAAAGGCAGAAATTTCTAACAACAATTGATGAAAAACTGAAAAGTGTGCAGCTACTTCGAGGGTATCAAGGGCTCCCTATCTATTTTCGTAAGAATGGTGCTGTGTAAGCTGATCGGTCACTAGATTTAAGTACCGAAATATTTTTCTAACAATGTCGATGTCATAAGGATTGAGAGATGGCTTCCCAATACCGAGTTTTTTCAATAATTCGATCACAAATTTAATGCGAACTCCTTATATCACGCATAAAATTAAAGGACAGTAAATATACGCTAGCTCGGCCACGTTCTTCCTGCTGCTTCTTGCAACTATGGCCTTGAGGTAAAATATTGCTAAAACTCTTATAACGGTACCCCTATAAAATATACTTGTACATCATAATATGCAATTGATATCTGTGTGCTTGAATTAAGTGGCAACGAACTGAAATATTTAATTGAATCATTTCATCTGCAATAACTATAAAATAAAACATAATCAGTGTTAATGAATTACAGTTGGATACAGTCGTAACGTAACTCGAGACCTGTACGAATAAATTACACCAGCACATTGCTCTAGGGCATATCATACCTTGCAAAACGTATAAATCATAGATGAGCAAAAATAATTACATTGCGATGCGCGACTATCGAATATCGATTATTGAACAAGCATATCGATCGACGATCTCTAAATTAAATATGTATCGAAAAGATATTCGTCAATCGATCGATAGATAGATCAATAAATAATTTATAGAAATGAGATGGATGGTTAAGACATTTTTTGTAATTTTGTTGTTCTTGCTGTTTACTTTCGAACAAACATTTCAGTTTCAACGATTGATGAAACATATTCCAATAAATTAAATTTTAATTAATTTTCATCGATTATCAAGTACATCATGGGTGTTTCGTAATTTAATGACTCCGTTCAGTCATATATAGGAGTTATGCGCAATAATTCTATAAAAGCGGAACCTTAAAATCACTGCAACATCCCACATCCACTTTGGTATATAGTAATTTGCATCTCGCATCGATACGAGTACTTGAAGTAATTTGTCTTCTTCTTAATTTTACATATCTACCTTATACCTATATACACAGTGTATATAGAAGCGCAATCGATCAAAGTTTTTAAAACAAGACAACCGAAATTGGAGCAGTCTGTTATGCATGTTACGAAATTAGAATGAGTTATGAGTGTTTTTGTGTTTCTTGAAGAAATATAAAATTGTGACATGACAATGGCTGTGTACTTGTATACATATTCGAGTCGTATATGTTCGAATAGTATTGGGTTTTTAACAACTATATGATGTCATATGACTTGATATAAAGTGATGATCTACCCCCTATTGATCGTGTATATATGAGATTATAGATTTCTTATGTTTAAGATGTTCTTTCCACCCATATTACGAGTCTCATTAACATCCGTAATTGTTTATAATTTGTACATATATACTTTGCTTAAAAAATTATGTATTACATATACAATAGACCTTCAACATATTTAAATTATATCAAGATAATTGACTCAGAAGAGTGCTAGAAGAAAAAACATCATCTCAAGAATTGTATTCGCACTCGTATGTAGATTTATGTACGCTATGTTTAAGTTAATAGATCAACTTTCAAAAGACCATCATATAAATTGGATGTAATTAAATGTGCATACATTTATCGTGGCAAAGTTATTAATTATATCTAGCTACGACAAGGTTCACCAATTAATGGTGACAATAATTGATTGCGTGGATGTTACAAACTTATATATTTGAATACTGATCTGGATAAATAAATTTATCTCTGTCTCTATTATTAACACCTTTTGTAATTGTCGTATCATTATTCATTGCAGATCTTGGTAATCAATGAGGCGATCTATTGATCTATAAAAAGTAAATATAGACTAAAACACTTAAAAGCCCGATTAGGAGTCATCCTGATAGAACATAATGCATAGTGTGGAGGAAGAGGCTGTAAAAATGTAAGGCACTTTGTCATAAGGACAGACCTCTTCGGTGCTCCTGAAAAAAATAAGAAAATCCATATCCAAAATACCTCATTTTCAGAAATGCAGGAACCATGACATTCTCTCCTACACTATTATCAAGAATAATGAGAGATCTCAATGCTGTGTCAAAGTTGAGAACAGACTATCGAGAAGGAGATGCACTGTCACCGATACTTTTTAATCTCATTTTGGAACACATCCTTAGTAGAAGTGAAACACCTCAAGACAATATGTTATTCCGAAAATTCAATTCAGCTTCCGTTGGTCTTAAAATCAATGAGTCCAAAACCAAATATCTGAACTCTGGTTTTCGAGATCAAGACGCAATTGATTCGAGTAGTGGTAACCACATGTTTGGAGGAGTAATGAGATAGTGTGGGAGAGGATATCAAAGTTCGCCTTGCCGCTGGCAATCGAGCTTTGTAGCCTAGCCTCTACGTACACTTCTGAAATCAAAATATCTTACAAATACGGATAATCTGAAATTGTATAGAGTGTGGATCAGACTCGTCGTCATGTATGGGTGTGAGAGTGATGGATGAGTACGAAAGATGGCTCCTAACATTCGAGAGAAGAATCATGCATGTGATATATGGCCCATAAAAGACAGCAAGTAATCCAAAACCGAATGATACAGCGATATTTTAAGGGAGAGCCACCTTACGGTTGGCGAAGAGGTCGTTGTCGGCGACGATGGCTCCAGAGAGTAGAGAGAGATCTGGAACCTTCTGGTTGCTTGCAACAGTATGAAGAGCTGGCTCGTGGTCAAAACCGATGGAGTCAGATTGTTAACACGGCACGGGCCAACAATGGCGTTTCATTTAAATATTTCATTTTCATAAGTGCAGGAACCATTCATCATTCTCTTTTACACTATTTTGAAGAGGAATGAGAAGTCTAAGTTACATAAACCTCATCACTCCCTCAAGTGTGTGGTTAGTATATTGCGCTTCAGTTTCTAAAACCAGGGATCAGATAAATGGTTTTGGCCTCGTTTATCGAAGACTATATAGGAAGCTGTATACCATACCAGTGAATCGAGAATCACTCAAAGTGGTCGGGTTTGTCTGAATAATATGTTGTCTTGACGTGTTTTGTATAGTATTACATACTGTTTTGAAGCGTTTTTTGTCAGCTCTAGCATTTAAGTTAAAAATCAACTATCCGACATGTTTCTATTGAATAAATCCTATACGATCAACTACACTGTAGACAGTCCGAATAAAGTTAGACTTCACTAGATAGCCAAACACATGGATATCAAATGATAAATTGTTAACAGACCAACTTTTAATAGACCTGTGACCGCTTTAGGAGTGACATCTTTATCTCTCACGAGAAGTGTCGATTATTACTTTAGTGATCTCCACCACAAGAGATGGGACAACTTCTTGTCGCCTATCTAAAATCTTCTTTGGATTAATAAATCAGCAAAGATGTTAGTCCTTATTGAATTATAATAGACATACCGTCAGGATATTGCTGGGTATTCTAATGGGATGTTATATTCCCTGAATAATCACATGTTCCGAATAAACATTAGAGACAACGCACACTGCGAACAGTGTGTGGGAGAAGAAAAAGAATATTTCGAGCATTATGTAGGCTCCTGTCCTTCATGTTCTGCCGATTTTGAGGATATCTGACATCTGGGACTTCATTAGAAGAACCAACATATTTCGAGACTGAGAGTGAAATGCTAACGGCGTGGTGATATTTTATAGCTATGTGTCTTTTGCGAAATGGCTCATATCCCTGAGTACAGGCCTCTCTCGGCTACTAATACTATTGACCTACAACATTTTTGAATTAGATTGCAATTAAACATAGTTGCCAAGTAAGTTCAAGTCTTTTCTCTCGGATAATAATTTGTAGGACAAGCGCATCTTGACTCATGATCTACACGTAGCTATTCGATTAATTGAATTGTATGGTCAGGTGACGAAGCACGTCTTCAAAAAATTATTTCATGTAACTATTACCGGAAATCACATATGGGACTATAACAGCCCATCCTACCCCACGGGTAACGATATGTTAATCTTTACTGACGGATCAGTATGCCGTAATATAGCTGGTGCCGGATTATATATACAAAATCCTGATGTCGAATTATCTATCCCTCTTGGTAGGTACACTACTGTTTTTCAGGCAAAATCTCCTGCAATTTTGAAAGCAGCACACTTTGTAAAAGAGATAAATTACGGATATCGTCGTATCCGCATTCTTTCTGACAGCCAGGCTGCCTCGACTAGGCAGGCTAAATAAAGTTAGACTTCATTGGATACCAAGCCCCAACTGGTATCAAAGGGAATATATTGGCCGATAAATTGGCCCGTTTGGATGCGGCATCCACTTTTGTGGGACCTGAGCGCACTCTAGGACTGACGTCACTATCTCTTAAACAAGAAATTTACATCGTTTTGGAGATCTGCACCAAAAGAGAAGGGATAATTTCATCTCTTGTCGTCTATCCAATTTTCTTTAGATTCACATTCCGTGGCATTCTCACGGAGCACTGCTCCCTGAATAATAATATGTTTGGAATGAAAATTCGAAATATCTCATACTGCGAACATTGTGGGGAGAAGATGAAACTGTTGAACACTTTTCGTGCTCCTGTTCTTCATACTCTTCCCATAGACTGTACTGTTTAGGCTCACAATTCTGATTTGAGGATCAATGGACGACCTTGAGGATACCAGATATCTTGGACTTCATTAGAAGAACAAACAGATTCCGGGACTGACAGTGTCCGTCTGTGAAGAGATGTCACAATGGGCCAATTGTGCCTAAGTGAATGGGGAAAAAATGGTCAGTTTTACGACTTAATTGTTTACTATGATTTTGATCATATTTAGTTCAGGATGCGGTAACCTGTTAATGATGTCATCTTTCATCAGAGCTTTCGGCTTACCAAATATTTCTTCCAGTAACGAATGTGCCGTATCTCTCTCGACCCAGAGCTACGTATTTTGATGCTAACATATAGAAGTTCTCACCCAGTATCCCACCAAGGGGTTATCCATTTGCTCTAGTTTTTCAAGGTTAGAAAATGTCTTCCTTTAGTCACCGGACTATGTAGAGGTGCACAAAATAGTTAATGTATTTTCAAAAATTCGCTTAATACTCCCAGCTATAGAATTTATGGCTCGAGTATGGTCGATTGGACAGTTTTATATAAATGTTGATATTTTTCTTAAAATTTTTGAGCTACTCGAATTTCTATCAGCTATGACATTGCAAACTTTTGTTGCCATACTCAGAGAGTGAGTATTTTTATAGGAATCGTATTATCACTGGCAAGAATTCCAAATTATTTGGAATTACTTATGAAGATTAAGGTTGATCATTAGAAATAGATAAATCTTTCTATAATGTATAACGAAGTGACGGTATGTAAGTCAATGGTTGAAGGCTTTCCTATAGTTATAAACGATTTCATAATCACTATATGTACCTATATAGGTGCGCAAACCTGATCACTATGTACCTATGGTATAGGCACTATATTCACCTCATAGAATTGGTAATTATATAATGTAAGGTTTACATGGATAGTTCGAGCCACTCTAAGCTTTTCACGTAACATCTTATAAAATAAATTGTCCGATAAAGCTCGAGCTTCAAAAACACTATTCTCAACTGGAAATGACTAAAATATTAAATATCTAAGTAATTAAATTTCAAACAAGAGCACTTCAGAATCACAATCCTGAGCGACACCATTGATTATTCATAATATCAAATAGGCTATTCTCAATATTTCCAATGGCAGTGGTGCAGAACACATGGACCAAACCCATCTGCCATGTCAGTACTATGACATGAATTAATACGATCGGGTATGAACTATGTTTTCATACATTGCCTTTCGCAAAAGCCTCAAAAACCGATAAAAGATGCAAAAATCTAGAAACCAACCGAGGCAGTAAGCCTTTGGTTTTATTATTCTTGAATTAGTGTATAAATTAGCATTTTTGGTAGCAAATATACCGTCCTACCGTATAGTGTGGGTGTCGAGATAACTAACAACCTTGAGTAATTATTATAAACTTTAAGAATTTTAAGAACTTCACGGATCTTTAGTTTAAAAAAACTAAACAAAAACGACTTAATGCAATCGGAATACATCATGCAAATACAAATCCCTAACTAATATATGCAGGCGATATTGAAACTAACACTTTAATGCTCAACCCGGACATTGGCAAAATCACAATAGGTATTAATCGTCGTCTAATTCACTTATACAAGTAGATCATAAACTATTCAAATTTATAAGAATAACCATACCTAATTTAAGAGGATGATGCAAATTATTATCCACACCATCATGTCCAATTTGAAGAAAAAACCAACTACGTCTAGATACTTTGTAAAATTAGAAGCACACGTGAACCATTAGTGTATCCAATTACTATTGTGGAACACAATACAAATTGCAGTACGTAAACTATTTTAATAGACTGAGAAATATGCTGCGGTATGTTGTATGCAGATGAGACTTCTAAACACGAATGAATTTAGCACGACACAAAAATATATATTTTTGATTGGAAAAGATGCCCTCGGAATTCGGTTAAGAATGTGTGTCTGTTATGAAATTCCAAAAAAAAAAACTCTAACTGAAACCAAAGCAAAACAAAAAATAGTTTAGCCATTTCTTGAAGACATGTATATACATACAACATCTTCGTCTATATAGATACATATGTTACAATCACTTTTTCTTTCTAATTTTGTGTTGTTGTGTTTTTCTTCGGCGGTTACATCGTCGCCTCACCAAAAAGCAAAACAAAACAAAACAATAAAAAAATCTAAATCTTAGACAAATGTATATAGTGTGGTAAGGCAGGTAAAGTAGTTTGAAGTGAACTAATTTTGCTCTCCTTCTCACTCGAAATGATCATGTATTTAACAATATTTACAAGTACGGTTACGATCTCTTCTTTCACCGTAAGATGCGCGAAAAATAAACGAAAAACAACAAACACAGCGTAACAACAATAAGTAATAGTAACGAAGATAATATGTAGAATTGTGTTATGAATGAAAACCAAGACGTTAGAAGATGTATAAATACTCGATTCGGATTTTCAAATAGCATCATTCACACAGCATTCATCTTCTGGGATTAACATATCTAGAAAGAAAAACTTTAAAATTTCTATATATTATAACGATATAAAAATTTTTATTAAGTGAAACCAATTTAAATTAAGTGATTTAATTAAAATTAAAAATGAAGGTAAAAAATAATTTCAGTGATCGTCATAATTAAAAGTGAATCGATATACAATTAATTATTAATAATAATTTACTCCACAGTTCACAAGTGCAATTGTTACATTATCGTTAGTGTTGTTCGTCAGTGCCGAGCCACCAGTGCCGCAAAACAGTTATCTACCACCCCAAACTGGTGGAGGACTAGGTAACACATATTTACCACCCTCAACCTCGTATGGCGCTCCATCGACCAACTCGTTCCGTCAATCGGCCCGCCCATCGAACCAATACGGCGCTCCAGCTCGTAGCCAAAGTGCTCCATCCCAACAATACGGTGCACCAGCACAACAATATAGTGCGCCATCCCAACAATATAGTGCTCCATCACAACAGTATGGTGCCCCAAGTGCTCCATCCCAACAATATGGTGCCCCAAGCGCCCCATCCCAACAATATGGTGCCCCAAGTGCCCCATCCCAACAATACGGTGCACCAAGCACACCATCAGCTCAATACGGTGCCCCAGCTATAACCGGAGCCATCTTCAAATCACAACAATACAACCAACCACAACAACAACAACAACAACAGGATCAAGGATACAGCTACGGAAACAACAACGGATATTCAGGAGGATACGAAAACAATGTGCGATTAAATGTATAAGGTAAGTGATCCAAAAATAATATACTAACTTCGATTTTGTTGATACACATATCTAGGAACCAGCCAAATATAATTTCGAATATGCCGTTCTCGACTATCCATCGGGCAACGATTTTGGCCATATGGAATCACGCGATGGGGACAAAACAGTCGGCCGCTACTACGTTCTATTGCCCGATGGTCGCAAACAGGTTGTCAACTATGAAGCCGATCAAAATGGATATCGTCCACAAATCACATACGAACAAACGAACAATGGATACGCAAACGGTAACCAAAATGGTGGTGGTGGTGATAAATTCAACGGATATTAAAAAATTAATAATTAATATTCGAGATGAACCACACACATTAATTAATAACGAACTTAATTTAATTTAATTTGAAATTATATCGCGCGGGCCAGTTTAGCAATAAAATTATACACACACGATTTAAATTAAATTAAATTAATTTCGCATAAATCAATATTATATTTAATTTATTTTAATTAGTTTCCATTTTTTATATATAATTATAATAATTATAAAAATGTTATATACATTTCTTAAAAATTAATAAGAAATTAATAAACAACAAATAATAAATGACCCCACGCTGTGTACAATGGAATTAGAAATGAAAACAATTGTGGAAAAATTAACAAATTTGCGAAATTAAATTAAATTAAATTATTTAATTTTTTTTACGATATAGACCAAATTTTCTTAATTTTTTCCGTTTTTGTTTTTGTTTTTTTAAATGACTCTTATTTATGTATAAAAATAATGTATAATAATTTTTTTAAATAACTGCCATAATTTTATTTGTTTTTTATTCATTAAAAATAAAAACAAATGAAATTAATTAATAATTATTAATGTATATGAAATTTTTTATTGTAAATAGTAGAAAAATTTTAATTTTATAAACAAATAATAAATAAATGCAAATTTTATATAAAAATAAATTTTAATAATTTTTATTTATTTAAATCGCTCTTGAAATAATTAATCATAATTAATTAAAACAACTACAACCCAATATAAATTAAATAGTTTCAATAATTAAAAATAATATTGTTAACCAGCATCGCTAACGACCAATGTGAATTATGCCCCGCCCTAATCAGTAATTACCTTCTTATGCCCCTCCACAATTTAAAAAAAAAATTAATGATTTCAGAATTCTGAACTATTTATGAGCTCTCAGAACTCACCAAAAAATATATAGTGCAACACTACGAAGTGATGTTCTGATCATTCTTCTTACCCTTCTTTCCGGTTGAGCAGTCATAGTTGTTCTTCTTTCGGAGGTTTATAAATTCGAAGAATATAAATTATCAAAATTGCGATAACTTTACTTTGTTACAAGACATCAAAATACGATCAATCGAAAAGAAAATAAGCAGTCGGGTTTTGTGTTGTGAGTTCGGAATAAATCCGATTCCATTTTGATTTTAATGCGGCTTCAGTGTGGCGTTCATTCGTTCCTTCAGTCCAAAATTTTTAAGCAATTTTATTGGTTGAAAATGACGTGTGTTTTCGTGTGAATTTTTTCATTAAGCTGCTATAACTTTATCTTTTGAACGGAACGAACATGGCGAGAAAGAGATAGCATGACATTTAAATGCTAGACGAAAATAAATGCACTTATATCTTTCAATCATGAAAGAATAATGTCAATTACTTAAATTATTTAGCTATAGATGGCAGCAGAATCGTTCTGCATTTTTTCGAAAGAAGGAACGAATGAAGGGAGAAATGCTACACTGAACGCGACTTTATTTTCATAACAAATAACGGAAAAATTCGACTCGGATTTATTTTATAATAAATCCCCTGATTTTCTTGCGTTCCAACTTCTTCTTCTCTCATTTGTACATTGATTTTGCTCATCATTTTTTAATGTAATCCGGTTGACAATACATTGGCAATTTGTCGTTCAATAAGAAACTTTTTATCTTCTGTCATTATATGGAAAAAATCGTTCAGCTTTGCTTATCGTTCAAATTGTATTTACTTCTGCACTTCCATTAATGGTAGGGCTACTTTTGGGCTCCTCGGATTCTTTCGATCCAGACCTTATTTGTTTAATTCTTTTGTTTCTTTCCATTTTACATGTTTGTCTCTTTTGTGGAGTAGGCATGAGCGAAAGAGTTTTTCCACAAATGGCTATCTCAAGATTTGCTTATTTATAGCCTTGTGTATGTACTAGTTTTAATTTAGGTTTTGTTGATGGAGATGGATTAATGTTATAGACAGGATGAGATAATGGCTTACGTACTGGTAGAGCCACCGGTTCGATAAGCCTTCGTGGTTTTAATATTTCTTACTTTTGGAGCATTCTCTACAAATAATTTCTGTTCCTGTTTTCTCCATCATACATCATCTTTGCCTTTATACTTCGGTAAGTTTGGCTGTTTGGTGGTTAATAATTCTTATTTGATTTATAACCTTACAGAATATTAATATTTTAGCTACTGCGCCAGAACCATTTAAACATTAAACCATATTTAAACTCCTGATCAACTAAATCAAGTCAAACTTTCAGGCTTACAATAAAACCATTTTAAGTTTATTTTAAGTTACCACGACTTGATGAATCGAACCTCACTCTTCATCTAATCCAACATTGAGGTTACTGACATAAGATTGTACTGTATTTCTGGCTCGGACTCTTCATTCTAGTTCGTCCCATTAAATACTCAATTTGCATTCATGTCTGGTTTGAGTTCTTCATCTATCGTATTGCTTAAAAACATCAGAATTCTAACAGATGAAATAAGACTAACACTGTTAGAGAAATAAAAAAAACACGTTACAGTGACAACCTCTCGGCCGGCTGTAGTAAAGTGATTTGCCAAACCGCAAAGGAAAGAAATCGCCAGATATTCTTGAGGTATATGAACAACAAATCCATAAATTTATGAAGATCACTCAGAAATGATATCACAAAAAACCAAAATATGGAACAATATTACAAATCAACCAACATGGATGATGTCAAAGAAACGGCTAACGTTTCATTCGGGTTACAAGAGTATAGACACAAACATATGGGACCAGTGACAGTACACAGAAGGAAATTCAAGAAAGTCAACAACTCGAATTGCAAATATCTCAACGAAACTAGTATTAGTCACCGGATGTAGCTTAATGGTTAAGAGAGTTTCTCATCACGCCGCGGTCTCGAGTTTGATTCCTACCGTTGACCAAAAATTAACATGCAACCGGATGACATAAAAACGCGTTTGTGCGTAAAAACATTCGTTGGGCTGACCACCTACAATGTGTTCCAATCGTTAAAATAGTTCATAAGGTTGAGACGCGGTAAAGGCCGTTTACGGCCTCTAAACTATAGATTATTTTAGTATCTTCTAAATAAACCAATACACACATCAATAAAGAACGCATCTTGTCAACTTTTAACAACAGGGAAAGTACAATTGAAGAGTTGAAATAAATATTCAGAGAAAACATCTTGAAACAACACGCAAATCTTGGAACTATATGACATTAATAACGAAATTATCAACACTTATCTTGGTAGAGCGGTAAGTTAGTAGTGTCTGAAATTTAATCATAAAGTACCGGCTACTACAAAAACTGTAACACCAGTGAAAGTGGTTGGAAGGCTTGATTTTAACCATTTCCAACAAATATAACGAGAATTTTAAGGTATTATAGCATTGATTATCCTGGATAGTATCTCATCTACGATAAACAAAATCTAAAAACGAACAAGCTGACTACCAGCAATTATCACATCATCAACCGAATCTGTAGTATGACATTTATTCCATAACACGTGAGCACAATTCATATAAATATTCATCGCAACCGAAAAACATTCATCAGATTTACGCGTCATCCAAGAACAAACACACTCACAATATAACATTTTTCCAAAGTGAACCTGAATTTAACGGAATTCATCTCTAGAATCAGTAAGTTTGTATTCAGTTAGATATCATTTCAAGCATTAAACGTTTCTCGCCGGCTCATTTCATCTGTTTTATTACCAATTCAATCCGTTGGTGTGGTGGTGCCCATTAAGAGAATAACATCGCTCCCGCAAGACGCAATTTATTCATTCAGCGTTTTCAGAATCAAGCTGGCCCTGTGTGAAACCAATGTGTTTCGAGAACTCGTAAGAATGTACTCTCTTGTGAAACATTTCTTAGGTTGTCGTAAGGTCGAATGTTAAAAAGGAACTGAGAATGATTTAGAAGTGCTTCGGCCCAAAACTGATAGTAGAGGCAGAACACTAATTGTGAATTAGGAATCTGGTGTTTCTTTAGGTGTTGTACTAGCATTTGAGAGAGAATTGGAGAGTATATGAGACTTGTATAAGAGTCTATACAAGAAAGACTCTTATACTCTCTAAAGGCACTTGCTGAAACTGTCTTAAATCGTCATCTGTATTGTACTTGATTATAGGCCAAGGTTGACTCTTTTGGTGACAAATAAGAAATGAAAAATTATTCGTGACAAATTGTATACACAAAATCATATCAAACTCCAAATAGATCTTAACCTTTTGGTAACTGAAAGAAACGTGTTTTCTCTTTTAAAACATTCTATTATATGTTGATGAACAATGCATGACACTTTTTCGAAAAAATCAGATCATAAATAAACACTTAAATGTCAGTCAAGTTCAAATAGTGCACGAACACAACCGCCCTAGAGACTCCTTAACGCATAACGATCAAAAAACGTCTGTATACCTTAAATTTTCACACCGATTATGTTGACATTGACCTAAAACATGCCCATCACTATAACCACACCACCTACACGTATGATGCAATTCAATAATATTAATAATAATAATAATATTGTTTATAATAATAAATATTCGATTTACAACAAACAGTCGAGTACATCAGAAATCGAATAATTGAAATCAAAAGTGTTTCGTAGCTCGACTCAACACGCTCGATTGTGTATTCAAATCACATTTATATATTTAAAATAATAAAAATTTTTAATAAATAAATCAACTAAATATATATTAATATATTAATTTTTAGTTATTTGAATATTAATTAATTTGGAATGTGATAGTGGCAATCGAAATAGTTTGTGTCGCGCAAAATGTTCAACACACACCAAATTGTGGTCGGAATTCAGGTTGCACAATCGATTTCATCAAAGATCAGATTAATCGATCTTTAAAACCAGAATACTGGATAATCGTTCAACCATGGTTAATCCAAATTACAACGTAATTATCCGGATTTGGTAATTCCCTTAATATGGTTTCGGTTAAATTACAGTGTTATGTATAAATATAGACGCGCTGTATGCCATGTCCCAATTATAATTTAATTATATAAATTTAAAATTAAATTTAAATTTAAATATTTATAGTTAGAGACATGGTTTAAATGTACAACAAATTATTTATAATACATACACCGTGTGAATTTGTTAATTTGAATAAAAGCAAATCTCTTCGCGTATATAGTCTTAAGTAATTTTCTTGGATATTATGCCACGATGCGGGTGTACCATCAAATTTACTACTTTACTATCCATAGAATTTCCCTATATATATAGTATATATTGATGTGGGAAACAGCACAGAAATATGTTACGGTTTCGTTTCAGTTTACAATATTATAATGATGTAGTTAAAATGAATGGTTATACCTTTACGACATATTCCAAGACGCTTGGATAATATATGACTTAAGAAGATTTATATGGTAAATGTTATGATTTTGATAAGAAGATTTATCTTAAATTGCTTAATGTAATTGCTAAATATTTGTTGAGCTGGAGTTCATCATACTGTTGGTTATCACCAGAAGATGTCATATCGTTCTCTATACACTGTGGCGCCACGTATCGGACATTGACACCTTCGGTAATTTTCACATCCTCATGAAAACAGATTTTATCATCTTTATTCGTACTATAACTCTTCTTGAAGTTTTCAATATTTACGATACAGAGTTCACTTCCCCGAACAGATAGCTCGGTAGGGAAATCCTAAAGAAACCTCAAGGTCGTTAGTTGAATCTGTTTAATTACCTAATTAATCCGTTGGTGTAATCGTACCCAATAAGAAAATAACTTCACTTCCGCAAGACTCAATTTATTTATTCAGTGTTTTCAGAACCAAACTGGCCCTGAGTCTCTTTGCTTCATTTTATTGGATCTAGCACGGAGTCGGAGAAATTTCCCACACCCACATGTACCTCAAAAACACTAGCTCATCGTACTGTTGGATATCACCAGAAGATGCCATATCGTTCTCTATACCCTGTGGATCCATTGTATCGGTCATCGACCTTTTTGGTAACTTCGGTACACATAATGACAACTGATTTGATCATCACTATACCTTTCGTTCTATAACTCTTCTTGGAAGTTCTCAATTTTAACGAAAATGAGTTCACTTCCCCGAACAGAAAACTCGATAGCAAAATCCTCAAGGTCGTTAGGTGATGCTCAAATATGAATCGTGTTCAATAAAACAGTGCAGTATATAAAGGGAGTAGGGAGGACAAGAACACAAGAAGTGCTGAACAGTTTCTTCTTCTTCTTCTATTTTTTCAGTTCCAGACCACCAAAGTAATAATCGATACCCCTCTTAAGAGATAATAACGTCACCCATAGAGAAGGCTCAGATCCCACAAAAGTGGAAGCTGCAGTCAAACAGGCCACTTTATCAGCCAATACGTTTTCTTTCATATCCATGTCACTATCAATATCACCAGTCGAACTTCATTCTAGCCGCCTAGTTGATTCAAGGCAATTACCGTCTCCAAAACAATTTTCGATGAAACACTGTAGCTTAGAGCACCCTAACTATTAGAAAAATTGCAGATACGACAATCTTGGTGATTGCATATAGTGCTGCCCTCAAAATTTGCAGCAATTTCCTCCTTAAAGACAGTAGCGTACTTACAAAGAGGGTTAGATAATTTTATCTATAAAAATTTAGCATGTATAACCCAGCAACAGCCAGGTTACAGTATACTGATCCATCAGTAAAGATGGAAGTGATTTAAGACCATATATTGATTTTCGTTTCGTTACCTTATTGGTGAATTTCCTAATCCGCCTTGACTTGTAACATTACTATATGTACATTATGGTTACTTCGCCAAGACCAATTCATAGAACCTATTCATAGGATATTCTACGGATTTGACGTTCAGGAACAAAAACCATCTGATTGATAAAAATGTTCAAGGTTAGCTCACATTAGTGGTCGTAGTATATAAACGTGTAATTGAGAGGTTGGCTACAAAAGCGGAACTGACAGATATACGATTATCGATTGGTTTAAAGTGGAACACAACCTATTACTGGTGTTATTACCATGAAAGTGATTAAACGTCCTACACATCAAGACACATTAAAACTCCTGAAGACTATATTCTAATGATCTTGAAAATTGATGCTGGAGGAAATTTTAATGAGTACCTGTAATTTTACTATCTCCAATAATCATCATATTACACGTCTGATTCGTCTTGTCACTTGAATCTCAAGTGTTGACATTTTAAGTCTATATTATATTTTATGGTTGAGACAGTGGCCCAATAACTTAGAAATCTGAAAACAAGTTAATGGCCGTAACTAGAATTTAATTAGACGACAAAAACTACACAAACGGTCGGAGTACCAAACAACAGAACGCGGCCTTATTCGAGAATTTGCTAGAAACCAAAGTTTGAAGTTTACGAATTCTGTACAAGCAGTGAGGATAGTCAAAGGGAAGAACGTATTGTCTACTTTATCTTTCCATGTCTGAGCAGAAGGCATAAGACCTATAGAAGAGTTTAATTAATGGTCTTCCCATCATGTCTCGAAAACAGTTGTAAGAGCAATTCTACTCCTCACTTAGAGCTGATAGTTGCATATACCTCCACAAAATAACCATCGGTTGGTAGAAATAACCCGATACAGTCACTTTGGTCACATGTTCCAACAGCGGTCTTTAAAAGTTCTTCTTTTGATTACTTTTTTTTACTCATAGGGACGACCTTACCCTTAATACTGTATCAAACGCCGGGTAGTAGCAATAATAATTTTTAAAAAACTTTCTAACCCACCAACACAGCTCCTGAACAATACTCAGGCAATTCAACACATAAATCACGCATTGTTTAAATATTATTTTCAAATTACCACCTATAATGTATTGTTTACATACGTTCAAAAACCAATTAACCTGTCCACTTGAACTTACATATTATGTATTCCAAATGTACTATACCAACATGTACTTAATGGCTATAAATACTATAAAGACATAAATCCACTGACAGCAATGAAAACGATATGATGACATCAAATAAAAACTTATAGATTTTTGATTTGTGATAACGTAATCAAAAGTAATTTGTATTTGGTTTTCTGTTACAGGGACACTTGGCGGCATATCGAATTTCGTTTACAGCAAAAAAAATTGTCATACTATAAATCGCGATTTTGAAAAATTTCAGCAAGAATTTTTTCCCCGCCATATTTTAACCCTTGCGCTAGAAGTCTACCAATCTCTTCCCTTGAATTATAATTTTCAAAGCCAAACGCTTTTCGCCATTCCAATAAACTTTGTTGTTCTCTCGCGCACTATATACTATATAGATATTGGTATTAACCTTACAAAAATGGACTTCGATTCAAAATTTAGTTCAAAGTAGTGTACACTTTTCGTAATTATCGTATACAATCGTCACACACAATTGCTTAGCGTACATATTGACTATAAATATACACATTTATTAATTGATTCACCAACGCACGCGCACTTACTATGGCCGATACATGTTGCGAATATTAATTTCATATTAAATTAAAATTTATCCAATTTTGATATAAAATTGATGATATTTTAGTCAACACCATCAGTCTCATTCAATCAGTTGATTCGGAATAGCCAATCGTCTGTAAATCATAAAATAAAATCGAAATGAAGTGGATTATATTAATTGGTGCCGTTTTTGGATTATGTTACGGTGAAGCACCAGCATTCGGTGGTGCACCATATGCACCTTCAGGTTGGAAACCAGACGGTGCATCGTTTAGCCTACCAACGGAATATGGTGCACCAGTACAACAGCCACGTGCTAGCGAAATCGAAATTACACAAGAAAATGTTGAGTATGCTGGTATGTTGGGTGAAACAACAACAGTTGCTGTTCCAAGTAATACTTATTTGCCACCGGATAGTGATGTAACCACAACTGAAATACCAGAGGAACAACCTGAGGATCAAACTGATTTCATAAGTGTGCAAGGATTACCAAAGCCACAAGCAGCACAATATCGGATTAGAGCCGATTTCCGATTGCCACAACAACAACAATTCCGTCAACAACAACAATTCCTCCAAAAAACACAACAATTGCGACAACAACCACAACAACAACAATTCCGTCAACAACCGCAACAACAACAATTTCGTCAACAACCGCAACCACAACAATTCCGTCAACAACCACAACAACAACAATTCCGTCAACAACCACAACAACAACAACGTGGTAATTTGAGACAAGCGCCTCAACAAGCCCAATTCCGTGGTAATTTAAAACAAGCCCCACAACCACAACAACAGTCATTTAATCAACGACCAAATCAATTTGCCGAATTCATTCCACAAAATCGGGCCGCACCAGTCAACAGTCAATTTGCTCCAAGTGGTCGCCTCCAAGCACCCCAACGTCAACAACAAAATTTCAATTTCCGCCCACAACAGCAATTTGGCCGATTGGAATTAACCCCACCAGCTACATCGTATGGTGTACCCCAAACTCAATATGGACCACCACCAGCACAAGAAGCAACAACGACAGTACAACCAAACGAGGAAACAACTGATTCGGGCGAAGTTGAATCGGCGGAACCACCACAAGAGGTGTCAACTGAAGATTATGACGAATCGAATGAGGGTGGACCAGTAGTGGCTATATCTAATGCTTCTGATGATGCTGCCGCACGTGGACAATACTATATTCTAGCACCCGATAACACACTACAAAAGGTTGTGTTCATGACATCGCAAACCGAAGAGGATCGTCGCAACAACGGATTTTCCGCACAATTGAAGTAAGTGAAGATATACTCTCGAATCTCGTGACATTCTATATCGAAATTATTTATTTCAGATACTCACCAGTCGCGCCAATTCGTGATCCAATTTATGCCTATAACGAACAAGGCCAACTTGTCCGAATCTATAGGAAGAAATAGAAATGTCGACGCGAACGAAGAAATATACTTTTAAGAGAAAGAGACCAAAAAAGTTCATCATCAAAATTTTTATTCATCAAATCATTTTTATAATTAATAGATAAATAAATTATTTAATTGGTTGAAACAAAATACCGTTATTGAAAATCTTATAATAGTTTTTCTTATTTAAATTTGTATCCAATAATAGCTGAGCCATCTCCTCATTGCATAGAGCCGTCCAGCAATTTTAGTTTTTCTGCTTTAACAGGCCAATGTTGGCCCCTGCCAGAAGATGTCAGATCGCCCTCTACACCGTTGACGTCAGTGACCTCTTCGCCTGTCGAAAGGCGGGTATCCCTTTATCTCTGTATCATTCCGTTCGGATCAGCATGCAGAACGTGATCGAGCCAGCGTACTCACTGTCCTTTGATTTCATGCACGATATCAGAAATTTGCATTAAATTCCTGATCTCGTCATTGAGACGAACTCGGTATGTGCCTTCAACGTTGCGTTTTGGGACATATATCATACGCATGATTCTTCTCTCGAATCTCACGTCTTGGACCACCCGCGCCCGCCTTTTAGAAATCAACACATGGTAAATTTGGCTTCGGGATATTTTACGTGGATGTGTCCATGTTTCCGAATGGATGTTTTTCTGAGGAAACAGGAAAGAATGTACTTGTCACTTTGAGATCATGAGCGATCGCAAGTTGAGTTTCTTGAAGCGCTACGAGTTCCAGCTGATACTCTTTCATTCATGTGATAAGGCGGTCAAGCGTGCCAGGTTTTTTAGTGACTGCACGTTCCATGTGCCGATCCTCCATCTTGTGTCCAAGTACTTAAGCGGGAGGTGAGTGATGTTTTGGCGATATCCGATTTTTTTTAGATTGTTGACATTTTTGACATTTGTGGTTGTTTTCGGATGTGGATCATCAGCCCAGCGATCCAACCAGATTTAGTCGTCTTCTAGGACAAACTCTGGATACAGTGGTGGTATTCTATGGGTCTCATGTTTCGTTCAAAATATTTACGAAACATGTATGCCCTCACCCTTCCAACTATTCTAATATGAAATATGAACTCCAACAAAGGATAATCCAAGGATAATTTATCCAAAATCCTTATTGAGGTTCAAACCCGTTACCTGCTTGCTATCGTTTCAACGATTCCAAGGCTTTATTTGAAAAATTACGTTTAAGAGAAGAACGAGAGATAAAGAAAGTCATTTCTTATCAGTTTTGAAGCTACCGGTGCCCCGATGCTTTCCCATCATTATCATTATCTGGAGATGCGTTTTCTATCTTTCATAATCTGGATTGTAATCCATCTTGGCTATCCAACCTGTCAATTCATTTTTAAAATTCTATTATTCAGTTTTTACTCTTGGAATGATTCACGTTCACACCCCTGAAATACAATATAGTTTTGCTACTCACCGCCAAGCGCTCAGTACAAGTATTTCTCATCTGTCAAAATACACGTGCATTTGACATTTGACAATTTCGTTGCACGTAAAAAAAACAAACACGTTAGTTTGTTTTGTAATTTGACTAATTTAATTGTGATTTGATTAAAGTTAAACCGAAATATCGAATAAATTAAGCAAAGCTATGCGTGGTCCAACAAATCCAATAATAAAAAAGTGGAAAAAGGTTAAACTAGCTGGAAATTTAATCTCAGACGATGGTGGAAACCTCGATGGCCTTATTGGTCTAGAAGTTCTCGAAGAATACGATAATGGAAAGGTTAAACGGCCACTTGAAAAGGATAAGAAAAATAAGCGAAAACGACATTGTTCCGATGAGGAAGATGATGATTTTCTGGACGAGCCAATCAAGTCGAAAAAGAAGAAGAAACAGAAGACGAAGAAGGTTACAGAACAACCTGGTAAGTTTGTGCTATTAAGGGCCGAAGATAAAGAAGAACAAGATACGAAAAATGCAGAAGAGATTACAACAAAAGTGGACCAACTTATAGGTTGGAACGAATTTGGGATCGACAATCGAATTTTAAAAGGAATCGCCGAAAAGAAATTCACCCATCCAACCGAAATCCAGTCGCTAACTATTCCGGCTGCTATAATGGGTAAACGAGATATATTAGGTGCTGCTGAAACTGGAAGTGGTAAAACTCTTGCATTCGGAATACCGGTACTAAACGGAATTCTCTATCTAAAAAGTATGTCGGTGAACGGGGCTGATGCCAAACTGAGAACAAACGAAGTACGTGGCGAAGCTGATTTGGCACCCGAAGAATTTGAAGATGATGAAATTGTATCGGATATCGAGGATTCGGATGACGACGAAAACAATGCTGTTGTGAGTAAGTCTCCATTGTATGCGTTGATCTTAACACCAACACGAGAACTGGCAGTTCAAATTCGTGACCATATCCGTGATATATCACAGCACACTGGTATCAAAATCGCCGCAATATTTGGCGGCCTTGCAATTGCTAAACAAAAACGTCTTCTACGCCAATCGCCAGAAATAGTTGTCGCCACTCCGGGCCGCCTTTGGGAGCTTGTCAACGAGGGTGATCCGCATTTGAGTAAAATCGATTTGATTAATTTTTTGGTGATCGACGAAACCGATCGTATGGTGGAGAAAGGACATTTCGAAGAGTTGAAGTTACTCCTCGATCGAATCAACACAAATCCCGCCCGCAAAAGTCAACGACAGAATTTTGTATTCTCGGCCACGTTAACACTAGTGCACGATGTTCCAGACTATCTTCAGAAGATTAATCAGCGTAACCCGAACCGATTTTTAAAACAGACTCCGGGTCAAAAACTTCAAGCGTTAATCGATATGGTTGGTATTTCACAGCCGAAAATCGTCGACATTACACAGAACCAAGGAACAGCACAGTCATTGACCGAGTGCCGTATCGATTGTCAATTTGACGAAAAAGATTTCTATTTGTACTACTTCCTGCTTAAGCATCCCGGTCGGACGATTGTTTTCTGTAATTCGATCGATTGTGTTCGCCGATTAGCTCAGTTGTTTGGGATTCTGGAATGTCCAATACTTCCACTGCATGCGAATATGGCACAAAGGCAGCGATTAAAAAACTTGGAACGATTTCGAGATAATCCACTCGCTGTTCTCATCGCAACGGATGTGGCAGCGCGTGGATTGGACATCCCGAATGTGCAACACGTTATTCATTACCAAGTACCGCGAACTTCAGAAAATTATGTACATCGTTCGGGTAGAACCGCTCGTGCCAATAATGAAGGGATTGCTGTGCTAATGATCGAACCCACTGAAGTTAGGAACTACATAAAGCTTTGTCATACGCTTGGACGAGGTGAAGATATACCGATATTTCCTGTTCTGCCACAAGAGTTGAAGGCCGTCAAGGAACGAGTATTTTTGGCGCGCGAAATCGATAAACTAAGTTTAAAGACAAGGCGGACACAAGTCGAGATCGGATGGAGAGAAAAAATCGCTAAAGAAGCCGATATGGTTCTAGACGACGATGACGGAAGTAGTAATGTAGAATCTGATGACGAGCAGACCGAGATCGATAAGAACAAAAAACTGCTGAAACAGAAACGTGCGATCCTTACAAAGCTCATTAATAAGCCACTGTTTTCATCCGGATTGAGTTTCAAGTTCCCAATGAGCGCAGCGATGAAATCGAATATGCTCGAAAAAGGCGATGCCCAAAAAACAGCGGTCGATGTCATGAAATCGGCGATCGACGACTATAAAATCGACAAACAGAAGCGAAATAGTGGGAAAATTCTGAATCGGCACACGTTCCGAAAATTAGCGAAATAAAACCTATTTCTAGTATCACAATTTGTTTTATTGATTTAATGCTTGGCCACGAAAATTCGCGTCCCATTAACACTCATCACACGAGTATATTTCGTAAGTATTCCAGTCACTGGGACTTTATTGGTCGCGAACACTTCAATAAACGGTTCAATTTCATCGAGAGTCCATTTCGCTTTTGTTTTAAATAAAATACGCAGCCGATCGTTTAAATCCATCGGGAGATTAATCTCGTTCAGCGAACGAATACACTGAGGTCGTGATTCCCGATCAATAATACCAATTCCGCGTAAATGCGCCTCTCTGGGATGGAATAATTCCGGTACAGCATTTTGCCAAGTCGTAAAAAATTCATCGATATGAAACTTTTGACCCTGTGCCAAGATATTCTGTGCCACAATCCGACACACCATATCCTGTTTATATTCATATTTGTCGGCATACTCATCACTGGTCTTAGTATACAGCTCAAACAAATTGACGATGATTTCCTCGGGCACAATCTCCTTGAGCGATTCGAGTGTAACGTCGCGATCGATTTGACACAGGAACCATGAATTTTCGGCTATTAATCCAAGCATTAGTGATATAACACGATACTCATATTCATAGTCGAGTACCCGCATAAAGCCGTCAATCTCGAATGCCCGGTACAGCTTCAAACCGACCTGAAATTCCTTTTCACTACATTGTGTCGTATTCAATAGCTGATCGAATGTAAACAATAAATTCGAATCGATTGCGTACTCGTTTTCAGGTCCCGAATACCGTGTCACTTGCAACAAATCGTACATCTTTCGATACCGTGGCTTAATCTCACGACACTCGTAGTAGTCGTGAAACACTTTGGTCACGTAAATCGTTTTCATGCCACGCTCCTCGTCGATTTCTTCCGGTTCATCTTCGACACTACTGTTCATCGAACTGTTGGCACTTGTTTTGGGACTCTTGAGCGGCGATCGACTTGTTTGTTGGCCAAATTTTAGCCCATCGATAAGGACTAGACTATTCGATATTTCGGCCTCTTTCACTTCGTACGTTTTTTCCTCGCTGCATAGTACAATTTTTTCGTTAAGGCCACCTTTAAAACACATTTTTTTATTATTTTCGATACAATCAAGCAAATCTTCGTTTAGTTCGAGTAGTTTAAGCTTTTCATTTTCGTGCATACATGGCGAAAAGTATAGGGTTTGGGTTAGGCCCGTCAAACTATTCTCCTCCAATTTGGCATGTTTTATAATGGTTTTTATATCGTGGATCGATCGATTATAGCTAGAATTAAAATATATTAGTTAAATTTTATATTATTTATTGTTGTTTAATTTATTTACGTTGGGTATTCCTCGTCGACATCCATTTGAGCGGGAACTTTTTGGTTTGTTTTGATTGTTTCTAAATGTCATAAGCAGTGCGATTCTAGTTATAAAAATACATAAAATGTAACTTCGCTACATCGCTACTGCCATCTTATGTTGAGCTTTGACACTTCTGATGAATTCAAACATTTTTTACATTTTGTAAATGAAATAAATTAAATTTATATAATATTTCACAATAAATTATAATTGTATGTGTATATTTGTACATTTATCACTAAAAAGTATGTAGCTGAATATCTGTTCACGTTAATGTATTAGCACCATCTATATTTCAACACTCTGACCAGGTTTTTGAAACGTAAACTGGCAAAACCCTTATCAAAATCATAAAATAATATTGAAAATAATGTTAACCACTTATCAAATAAATTAATGTTAATAAAATACTAAGAGATTTATAAAAAATTATAAATAGTTTTTATAATTTCTCCTCTATTTACAGCGATCCCTCCTTTCTGGCAGAAATGCTGAATCTGCTGAATTCTTGTGCTGTATATTTTTTATTTATATTTTCTTCAGTCAAATTCATTCTGTTCATTTGTTAAGTTGTGTTTTTTGATTTGGATAATTACTGTGCAAAGAGAATATAACCAGAAAAGAGTATATATTCTTGTTTTCTTTCATTATTTACAAGAAATTTGTGAAGCAATGCAAGAAAAAAGTTTACAGTGAATTCATATATTTGTTATTATTTAGTTTATAAGAATTAATTAAGTTATAAAATTGTAAATCGAATTAATTTTATTTACACATCACTATACAAAATAAAATGTGTTACAATTGTTCAAATATGAAATGGTGTTATTGTGCGACGACGATGGTGACAAAATTGTATCATCAATGAAACAAAATAATAATCGAAAGAAAAGCAAAAAAAGAAAGAAATAAACAAAAATTAAAAATGTCAGATCAGTGATTTGTTCTCTGTTTGTGTTCTTCTGTTTATAATTTTGTTTATTGTTATTATTTCTACATAGTGTATGTGTTTCTTTCTGTGTGTGCGTGTGTGTGTTAAAAAAATAATTCGATTTTTTCAAAATAGTTTTTCCCTTTTACTCGATAAATACAACAACAAAAAGGTAAGAAAATGATTTTCCTTATAAACGAACAACACCTACATTTTCACTTTCTGTTTTCTCCGCAAAAACGATTTCTTTGCCCAACAACGAAAATGCATGAGGTTTTGTTTTATTGCAAAGCGAATAAGAAACACAAGAGGCTTGACAATCTGATTTATTGGATGCGCGATTTGTTCACTTCTAATGTCTTATAAAGCAGATGATTTTTTTCCTAGTTCAGTGATTGATAAACTGTGTTTTGCGGAACGTTTGTTTGACATAAGTGATAGAGATGGGTATACTCGGTTTGTACTCAGGACTTCCCTTTCACTTATGTATCCTAGGTTTCTTAAAAAAATTCACCAATGCTAGACCGGTTTCTGAACACTTTAGTTTATTTTTGACCCCTCTTTGTTTTGCAAAATCATTCTAGTGATATTCTGGTTATGCCATTTAAATAGTTTCTTGGTTGTCGATGATTCGTATTCAATATCACGTCTTGATTCAACACTCTCTTAACTTCACAGTATACGTTTCGTTTGGTGGTGTAAGACTACTGTTCGAATTCCGTAATTAGTCAAATTTTCCTTCCTGGAAAGAAATTTACGTCTTGTGATCCAGTTGACAGAATTGAAACAAAAAGGAATAATTCAAAAGTTACTTATGTATAAGCTTAGCTTTTATCATCTTCTCAATGATGAACCGGTGTCTGATGAACGAGTGCATTTTTGACTCATTTACTAGTATTAATAAGTAAAGTGAGTTACTGTGACTCTTTCCCGGTTCGCTTATTTACGTCCTACTTTACGCCATTACAGCCAAATCGAGAACGTGGGCTATAGGTCCGATCTACCATCTACACATTGCATAGCTCCATGTCAGCCTATACTACTGACCTGAGCCTATAGTACTGGGTTGGCCCATGAATTCTGCACTCCAACAGCGAGTCATAGATGTGATCATTCACACCATTGATCGTAATCAGATGGTGAAAATCTCTTTTGCATCCTGCCCCTATCGGGATTCGAACCCGGCACCTCCCGCTCCAATAGCAGCAGCTTTAACCTCTGTACCACATTTAAATGATATCGTAGTTGTAAAAGATTCAACGTTCGTATTCAGTCACACCCCTTAAGTCAGCACTGTCCATCTTCAAGGATAAGCAGGCTAAATAACTAAGTCAAATTTTCCTTTCTGGATTTTTACGTCTTGTCATCCACAAGTTTTAGCAGTCCATTTCATATATCAATTCGATGACGTACAGTTATTCACCCGATCGACATTCCAACAACGGTTATAAGATGCAAAACAATTCATTCAGTGATGGGAGGCCCACATACGCTTTTTTGATGAGTTATACATTGCATGAAGTAATTGACAATTAATGAATGTTGTCCTTCAATAACCCAAATTGAACTGAGCATTTGGGTGGTATAAATGTACGTGCATTTAGGGCTAAAGGCACTGTCAACTTCAGCAAAACGAAGGCGTACGGCTATAGGTCCATTTTACATAAACCTATCTGCACATTTCATATTTATTTTACTGACATACAAAGTGTCCTAGCTTTAACCACTTCGCTATTTGGTTACTATAGACTTTTCTTTGCAATTCAATAGTCAAGACTCGGTAACTAATGGTTTCTTAGAGAGTAGAAACCTTTTCAAACTGCCTTTCATCGCTTTTCCACCAAGTGTAGATTTAGTATTATTGCTCTCCCAAAGTTCTTGAAAGTTTCTTTTTAAATATCGAGTTGAACTTTCCTCAATTATTAATTAAATTAGTATAGACAGTAGACATTGTTAGCTCTTCACGCCAAAGTATTGCAATGCCTACGATTTTAGTACAGGCTGTGCCAACTTTGACTTTTGTATCATCGTCAATTCAGTACAATTTTCGTCGAATACATCGAGACAACCCTTAATCGTTTGGTTTGGAATTTTGTTGAATAACTCTCTTTTTATCAACAACCAAACCGTCCCAATAAATTGGTTGAAGCGGTTAGCGAGAGAGCGTCAATGAAACCGCTTTGTGGCGCATTTTGAAGGATGATTTGCATTTATTTTCATATAGAACACAAAGTATATTGACGGCAGTCCATTCACGTCGCTTAAAATACGGTCAAACAGTCGCTCGAATGGTTGTCACTGAACCAGATATATGGAAGCCAATTTTGCTGACCGATAAGGCCCATTTCACACTCTCTGACGACGGCGTTAGTAAGCAAAACGCATTTGAGAAACGGAAAATCCACACGAGATCCATAAAATTGCATTGCATTGATCACAAAGCGAATGAAATAGTCAACGGAAATCGATATCGATGGAAGTTGGCTGATTATGCTTACCAAATGCATGAAAAAAGCATTGACGGTTACTGGTTTCAATAAGACTGTGCGCCATACCACACATTGATTGTTTAATTATAATAAAATTCCTTTGATGTGATCCGTGCAGTTTCATTCTGACGTTCAGCCAACTAATTCGTTTCTTATATACGCTGGTTGACTTAAGTATTTGAATTAAATAATCGAGTTAAATACCAGCATAATATACGTTTTGTACACTACTGAAACTCTAATCAAATCAAATGTTTACATTAATCGCCGAGAATGTGCTATAAAGTCCCTAAACGAGAAAGTGTTAACAAGCACTGAATTAATTTTTTTTTTGTATAAGATCATAATCTTATATACTTTTCGTTTTATTTCATCTGTTTGTCTGTATATAGTCTTTTTGTTTATATTTATTTCAAGATTAAATAATAATTATGTCTATATTTACTCGTGTAAGTACACAGCTACATACATTCATACAGTTTTTGACTGCTCTGAATGTGTCTGTCCCCCCAGCGTATTGTATTTCGTTAAGTTATATGTCTATATAGCTGATTACATATGTTTGCAAAATTAATGATATAATTTATTTGTATATTTTCATGCATTTTAATCCAATCCATATACAGTATAAAACTCTCACTTGTAGGGTTTCCTTAAAATTTTATATTTTATCGCTACACGCGAGTACATTTTTTTTGCAATAAAATTATTTATTCATGACGAAAAAATAATCAATCAACTTTTTCGTATATAAAATGAGTTCAGAATTTACCACATATATGTACATCGGTAAATTGTGTTTCTGCTAACGTTTTATGTAGAACTTTTTAACTCGAACACGCCTTATAAGGAATGCAGTGTACTCGATAATGGAAATTATTGGGTTATTTCGTAATGAAGTAATTTGGTTGGGAAGTCGGACATCCGAAATAAAAAAATTGGGTTACGCGACCAATTTTCTTAAATTATGGTTTTTGTTGGGTAAGAAAGGTAAAAAAAACGGTTAAAAATAAATAACGATAACTTCCGTGACAACGTTAATAATTTTGCTCTTCATAAGCTAAAATTTTGAGATAAAGATCCGTAATTTTATTTATTAACGTACTGATTGTAATACCGCATCCTATTTAATTCAATTCTCTGACAGTGATTTTACTTAACCACAGATGATGAATTATAAACCTGGGTAGATAATCGTTATGCAGTTAAGTTATCAGAAGATTTAAGACCATTCGACGGACAGCTGTAGTTCGAAAGCCATCGCAAAAGATACCGATCGAATTGGTTAATTGTTTCCCAACAACCCCGAAAATATTTACATGTACTTCTGAACAACCGAAAATAACCTTGTGTTAAAAACTGGCAGCAAAGCATGTACTTAACCTTAGTACTTAAACTAAAGGTCTGTAGAATAGGAAGTGACAAAATCAATTGAATGGCAAGGAGTGGCGTGGAACTAATTGAAATCTAGCGACAGCTCTGCAACTCATATTGTTAACTATTCAGTTTAGCTAAAGAGTAGTTGGGATTCTTTTGTAAGTTTGCATTCTAATTGCTTCTTCCATAATAGTTACTATATGATCTCTAAACCTTCTTCCTTCACTTCACCTCAAGCAAAGATTTGGCCGCCTCAACGATAATCCTGCAAATAGTCCGATCCATGAGGAAAATCCATCCATCGTCTCCCTCGAGATCATATTTTCGTTGGTGCTGACCCCAAAGCATGTTTGGTGGTCTGATTTTACGAACAGAGAACGTGTCCAAGCCACATTTCCTTGACGATTTTATGAATCAGATTATGTGAACTTTAGGTCATTTCTGATCCCATTAATCATACACATTCGGTAAAAGGCTCCCACTTGACTACCGTTCCCATGGGAATAATTCGAATAGTTTTACCCTCAGTTATAAAGCTAATTTTTTAATGTTTTATGCTGTTAATGTCCAAGACTCATAACCAAACGCCAACACCAGTCTTATCAGCACTTTTTAAATGTACAGTTTTACTAAGCGCGATATATGCTGAGTCTTGAAGTCTTTGATATTGACGTAAAACGATCGGTAGACTGCTGCGATCCTCGATTACATGTCTCCAGAAACGGAGTTTTGCTCGGTCTCAATCCCACTTTCATTGTGTTTCTCCTTAAATGAAGTCTCTGCGTGTTTGCCTTTTCGCTGTGACCAAATATTTGGTTGTCGCTACTTTGGTTTGTTGGGCTGATATTTCCAACAGGAGGAGGACCTTTTTCAGTGAGATGATGCTGCGATCCAGAATGAATCGTATATGCTGTTAACTGGGTGATTTATAATATAGACAAGTTGAGCTGGGCTATATTGAGCTGACGGATGAAATATCATTCATAGATTGAAGAGAGTTGGAGCTTTATAGGTCTCGAATGATATCTCGAAGACATCCGAAATTTTACCTTCAATGAGCACCTTACACTTTGATACATTCATTAGAAAAAAAATTATAGAATGTAGAAATTATTCCAGAACTCAATGCCACTTATGCCACGTTCCTCTTTATGCTGCCGGATGCCTGCTAAAAGTTTTGGGATAAAATGGTCACGAATGAATGACATCGGTTGCCAATCAAGAAATCGACGCGAAATTCATGTTTATCCATGCTATTGTTTCGACCTCCAGAGACTTAATCCGTAGCGACTGTACTCTGGCGATGTCAGATGCGATTAGTTGCGTTCCCTACAGTGACATGATGGCTAGCTAATACTTATATGCTTGTTCGATTTGTTTTAGGCTCTGTGATGGATTTAAACTAAGTACGTTCCATGTTTCAAATTTTTAATTGTTATGAATGCAAATATATCAGAAACTTTTGTTGAGGTTTCGTAATAATTAACAGGTTACGCTCTCTGTAGTACAGCCACAGCTCTTCTCCTTTTACCAAGTAGTTGATAGTGGCCACTGCGAAGAAACAGTGCGTGTACCTGCTGAAGTTGTATGTAGATACGGAACAAGAACTGTTGTATTTATTCCCTGCTTACACTTCAACCGACCATCAACTGATCTCTTAAACTTTAGCATAATATGTTCGTGGCTGTTTTCCAATTAATAGATCTCGAACTATTAATATAGTGCATTTTTCATTTGAACAGAATCTACCTCCAGGTGCATCCCATAAACCTCGTCTCACCAAATTGTAAACGAGGTGTTTCATTAAATTAACTTTTATAAATAGTTTTGAGCTTGGCTTCTATACGTACTGCCTCTAGTCGAAATGATAACGCAAACAACAATCAATCAAGCCTAAACGTCGGTTAGATTATTGTATCCAATAATATTCAAATTTAGATCACATCGATAGAATTCTGTTATTTAGATAAAAAAGATGTAAGCCATGGAAAATGAGGCAATCAAATGCCCCATAAATTTTGTATTTTTATATTGTGTATAAATCGATCAGTCAGACGAATTAATTTATTCGTATGTGCAGAGGCGGAAATTTGTAATTTTCGAAATTTTTTATTCATATTATTTTTCTCCTAATGATGGTCAATCAAATAATAAAAAAAAATATTATGTTTAATAAAAGATTTTACACACCATTGAAATGTATTATTGTGACTTTTTGTCGACTTTTTTTTTGGATAAATCATATTTCTTTATATTATAATCCTCAATTGAGTTTTCTATAAATGGAAATTTCGATAAGTTTGACTATTTGAATGTATGTATATTGTGTGTAATCCAATTAATGCGACAGACCGAAACCAACCAACACATTATAGCAACGTGAATAGATTTATAAATTTTTATGCGGGCAGGTGATTCGAATTACTAGTCTCAAGGCTAATGCCAATTATCTGTATACTCGTATACATGAAACTTTTTCCAATAAAAGGCTTCAATTTGAATAGCCTGCTATTTGAGCAGCTGTCAATTTTAAAGATGTCATCTTGTGACAAGTAAAAACTACGCCCTGGTGGAAAAATTTGAGGACATCGCTCAAAAAAATCCAGGTTTGTCGATTCCTCGTCGATCTTTGGAAATAGACACACCAGAAACGATATAACCCCGTATTTTTCGTAAAAAATTAGGTCTTAAGGCTTTTAAAGTTCAGTTAACACAAGAACTCAAGCCGGTCGATCACAATAAACGTCGTATCTTAGCTGATTGGGTCTTGAAAATGATCCGGATTTTCTTGGAAAAATTATTTTTTCACTGATGAGGTTCATTTTGATCTCAGAGGCTATACGTTAATCGTATTGGATAATGTAATGCGGAAATGGGTGTCAAGGCTCCTAATGGCAAACAATGAGTATAAACAGATGAACTCAATGATCTGGCCTATGTAGATGACATATGCCTGGCTCATATACAAACATTCAGACATGCAGCGGGAGATATAACAACAATTAAGATAAGCTAACGAAGTTGGTCTCAATTAAGATAAACTTCAGAAAAACCAAGACTCAACACAAATAAACCCACGTTCAATGCACATCAATCATGTACAAATTAAAGATGTAAATGAATTGTTACACCTTGGCTGGCCAGTAGCGACGTGAGACCAGACATACATTTATCATGTAAGACTAAATCTGGAAATCTTCTGCTCTGTCGCGTTAGACCAAAAAAGTCAGTAAATAATACTACGAATACTGAAATGCTTCTGGCCTTACATAATAACTATATGGTTTAACTGCATACATAGAAAATCAAATTAGTCACACATAGAGATCAAAATAAAGAGACGAAAGTGGTGATGAATAGGCCATACGTTGACGAAATTATCAAACAAGGATGTCATTGAACTCATAATAAAATTAACAAAGGTCTACGTAAATGACAACAAGAAGCATTCCTATTTGAAATAATCTTCAGTCAGTCATCTTTGAGGTTTCGACAAGGAACATGGGTCGAATTCTATTCGAAACATCCAGCGACGTCTTCTAAAATGTGTCATCGTATAGCAGTTCCCATTGCCTGCGTTTTTACTAATCGATGCGTTGTTTCACCAATTGAAATGTTTAAGCGAAGCTTTTGCATGCATCTGAACTTTAAATCATTGACAGAATACACAAGATTGCGCCCACGTCTTTATTTGTACTAGATCAAAAGAAGCGAGCATTATTTATGACTAGCTATATATTATGAGATACAGCGTAGAGTGTTGAATAACGTGCGAATTATCGGCTTTCGTTAAGCAAAACTGTCGTATTTGGGACTTCAAAACTCCAATGATTGTTGAAAAGCCTCTCCATTCTAAACATATCACTGTTTGATGCGGTTTTTGGACCTTACTTTTGGCGAAAATGAGGCTGGTGCAACTGTTACGGTAAATAGATTGCGCTACCGGGCTATGATAAATGATTTTTTATACAGCCGGAATTAAAAGATATTGATTTTATTTATTTTCAGCAAGACCGCGCTACGTGCCTCACAAGCAAGAAAAATTTTGCAAGAAAGGTTTTCTGATCGTGTGATTTCTTGAAGAAGCAATCTTTTGATCTACTAACTTTAGACTTTTTTCTTTGGCACCACGTGAAAGATAAGCTCTATGCCAATGCTCCACAATCGATTCAAGACCTTAAAGATAGAATTAATGAAGTTATCATGGACATACAGCCGCTAATGTGCGAACTGGTCCTAGAAAATTTCATGTAAAGTATATAAAGTTCTACAAGTATAACCGTTTAAATATCAAAATGAAACCTCTTATTGGAAAACCCTTTATATTGATGCCGCAGTTCAACCGCAAATCTATATAGTATCCAAGAGTACATATACCAAATTTTATGCGAGTAAATAAAATAAATTAAATAATCTTGTAATGTATAGACACAAAAATTTATGCTCATGAAATTTTAACCATCGCACCACACCGCGCACTGACTAACTTCAACGATATATTATGATCATTAACGATCCTCGATTTCCGATCAAGTAATTTATATAAATATTTAATTTTCATTTATTTATGTTATATTTAATGAGAAACACATTTTCAATAAACGTATACATATTTTGATCATTAATGGTCAATCAAAACTGTTTTGAGGCTAAACTTAAAGAAAGAATCGTGAATCACATACGTGTGCGATCAATACGAAATTGCAAGCATGTTTAATGTGATCCACTGTATTGTATTGTATGTAGATCAATAAACTTTGCAAAACAATACAGTGCCGGATATAAAACACCTGTCGTTGTATACCCATATACATACTACATTCATATATAATATATACAATTCTCCAAGTGTTGCAAGTATACTTGCGCGATATAACTTATTTTATTTCTCGTCTTTATGTATAATATATAATAAAAGATTACGACATAACGTAACTTCAGTGATGACAACAAATAAACGATGTTAGTCACTGTCAAGTTCAAAACTAAACGTATTGTAATGACATTTGAGTAATACAGATGCGCTATAAAGGAAATGTCCGCGATACAAGAAAATAATAAGTTTGGTGGAAAGTGTTTGCACTGCTAATTAGCAGGAATGTCAATATTAACACTGAATTGTGATAATGTATGGGCGAATTATGTATTAGTGTCGACTATTTATACCAAGTACAGCGTCTGATAAATTATTAACGATTCTATAAAGAATATAGTAAATAATAAAAGATCTAAGTAGATCTAACATAATATATTACTGCTGAACGATCAAGTAACTATACTTAATCACTTTTAATGTGTTTTCTTTGATGATTAATGTTTCATAATTAAAGTAAAGAACACGTTTGTGTTTGGCCGATAATTTAACTGAATTTTAGTAGAACAACATGTTTACAATAATTAAATGGATGATTTGGTGAAAGCTTTACAATTTTAGAAGTATTAGTAACGTGTCACTTGCAATCATTTTTGGAGCCCGAGACACTCCCAACTCTTTCGAGGTACGCTTATTTAAGTCCTACTTTACTACATTACATCCAAATAGATCTATACGGCTATAGGTCGATTTTCGTTGAACCATCTGTACATTGCATAGCTCCATGTCAATCTATAGTACCGACATGGAAAATGGCAGTAATAGATGTGTTCATTCACACTACCGATCATAATCGAATGATTAAAAATCCCTTTTACATCCTACTCCTATCGCGATTCAATACCTCTCACTCCAATTGGCACAGCTTTAACCATAGCGCCATCATCTTTCTTCGTCTCTTGCTGCATAAGCTTTTAATTTTGATCTTCTGAAATATCATTATAAGAATCGCTAATATTTAAACATCCTTAGCCATAAGTTTTGATACATAATTTTTTGATACATAATCTGACGTGATTTTGATTTTGCTATAAAAATTTTAATCTTCAAAGATTATCTCCTTGAGTCAATTTTTTGGAATTCTTGAACGGTGATCTATCGGGTCAGAACGCAGAACTGAAAAATGTTGGTCCATCTAAAAGATAGATGGTGTTTGTCAGAGATCATCCATTTACTGCTCAATTATTTTGTGTCTAAGGAATTAGAGTTGTTACTCCTTACTCATCGTGTGTTATGGTGTTTTTGTCCTGACAATGGTTTAAGCAAAGATTATACCATAGAAAGATTTTTCATTTAACTAGTACAAAAAGTAAAAATAAAATTGGAGTACTTTCGATGCAATAATGCAACCAATTTTGTGAAGCCGTGCCAAACTAAGCACCATCGACCGGAATAAATGATAATCCGAAGGGTCCAAGTCTGAAAAATAAGACAGATATGATCGCAGATCCCATCTCAGTGTTTTGATGGTGTCCTGGACAATGGGAGTGCAATGGCATGGAACGTTGTCGTCCTGCAATATCAATCGTTTATGTCCGTGTCCCATTCTGACCGTTTTTCGAGTAATGCATGGTTCAGATTGATGAGTTGTTATTGGTAGCGTTGCCCATTGACAGTTTCTCCTAATTACAAAAGCTCATAGTATACGATTCTTTTCTAGTCCCATACTAAACGCAGATCATTGTCTTCTTTCCGAATCGATGTGGCAATGCTGTGGATCTTTCACGTTTAGGATTTTTAAAAAATCCACCTCTCATCCTTCGTAACAACTAGATGCAGAAAGCTCTTTCTTTCATACCGTGCATTTCAGAAGAAGCTCTTCGATTTTATATTTTTCCGCAACATGATCTAGAGTTTGCGTATCATTTTCATCCAATTACACTTACAGCTCGGTGTTTCTTTGTTTGGCACAAAACTCGAAATTTTCGTTCTTACAAAAAATATTTTTGCGTTTTCAATATGTGCTGGTATAACAATTGGCTATGGTTAACGCTATGAACATAAACTTTTGTCGTAAATGTCAACTACATGTGTTGCTAGCACCATCTATGGGTGAATCCCGGAAATTGAGTTGCGCTAAATTTAATATATATATATATATATATATATATATATATATATATATATATATATATATATATATATATATATATATATATGTCGTAATCTTTTTTTTAAAATTATATAGAATGGTTAAAAGTCTTTAACAAATTACTTCTAAACTTGAACTCGATTATGTAAAGCCAAGTTTACCTGGCAAAATGAAAGAAATTTCGCAATCTTTAGAAAAAGATAGTTTTCGCAATCAATTGAAGAGGATCATTGATTATTATTTTGATTAGTCGCCGACACTCACTGGTTTTATAAAGATGTCAAAGTTAAATATATAATCTCTCAGTAAGAATGTCTACATTTTGTCCGAAAATCAGTCATTCCAAAACTACATCTCTGCTTAAAGAGAATAAGACGTAATGGGTTATTATTAATTTAATCAGGAAAGCTTTATGAAAATTCCAGATATCGCCCATACATGAAACTAAATGACTGCTAGTACGCTTGGACGGTCGCGTTATAAGTACATGCTAATCCCAGTGAATGGTACTTTATACCTCATGATGTAAAACCGGTTAGAAAAACCTCACAAGAAGGAAATAGAAATACTCAAAATCTTATATGGTCGATATTAATAAAAAATCAATAATTTAAATAATTGTTGATCAAAATGAATGCATTACCCATATTTGAATTTTATTTGCTTATTGCCTTTGATTTTAAATCAGCTAATTAAGTTTATGTTATATTTAATGGCATTAATTATTTGAAAATTTCGGACACATTGTTGAAACGATTGTACGTATATTTACCGTTAATTCTTAGAAATTGTCTTGGGATAAGCAATAACCATTACAAATAAACACTCGGCTACACCAAAGTTTGGGTGGTGTAATAATCCTTACTAGAGTTGTGTCAGCTTATAGAAGTCATTATTATAAAATTTGGCTGGAAAACTTGAAGGTTCTGCACTCAATGACTTAAGGAGCCTCAATGCCAAAAGTGCCCACTTAGGAATCCATCAAATCGCACGAACGAGTAGTTTGGACCAGAGCAGAAAAGACAGTGCACGTATAGGAATATTCCTGGAATTGAACACAAGGGATCTGATGTAATCAAAAGCCGGACAGCTGCTGATGAAGTGTAAGCTATCATCAAGGTATTCCTTACTTAAAATTGTGTATTTATTGCTCTCTGACAAAGTATTTTTCCATAAAGACAAGTAGGAGTAGCCGATCACGTTGTTCTTTTGGAGCAGCTAGTTCAGGTCTTGTGCAACACAAGCAATAACCAGTTTCAGCCAAATAGTCTGCAATTTTACTGCCCTCAATGTTACAGTAGGCAAGCATCCGTATGAGCGTTATCTTTAAGATGGCTCTCTCTATCTATGGCTCGCTCTCTGAGGTTCAAAGAAAGAAAATAATACAATCGATTCGGATATCAGGTTGAGCTAGTCTGGTGAAAACCGCATATCCCAGGATGGATAAACCAATCAGAATGATTTGTGGAAAATAGAATTAGGCAGAAAAAGCTCCAGTGTTCCTATGGCTTTTAAATAAAACCAAGTTGGGTTGAGATGGGTTCAGATGTAAACCCTTATCCAAACACCACATAATGAAAAAAGATTGTTGAGTTATAGCTGATAAAATCTGCAGGTACTTGCCTGATATTGTCAGAACCAGATCGTCAACGAAACTTTGAGCGATGACCATAGTCTTACTGACATACGAGTATATGAATTCCGCAATCCAGCAAGAAATCATAAATAAGTCATATAATAACCAAAAGATAAAAACTTATACATCTTATACCTATCGAAATTCGAACTTGGTACCTCTGCTCGAACTGACCAAACTTTAATAAGTAATTAATAAACGGCAGATTCCAACAGCTCACCATAACTTCAATTATGGTGCACCCTAACCTCTACTTTACTAAGTCCCCCTGCCTTTCAACATGGCATATAAATAAATAATCTTATTTATATCAGTTTTTTTCCAACTCGTTTGTTTATTTGATAATGAACGCGTCTTGTATACCATTTACAGTTTATTATTGTTTATTTCAGTTTCTTATTTTACAGAATGAAGACAAAACGAAGAAAAGTAGTTGTAATAGTAGTATAACACAATATAAGTAGAAATATCATCTATTTTCAGTTTTATAATAGAAGTTAAATATAGATTTTTATTAGATTTTCTTCTTTCGATTTTCTTTTATTCGGAACAAGAGCACAAACATGGGAAACATAAATATTACAAGAAAGGAATTAAGAAAATTTTCATTTTTTTTTATATTTTTAACTGGAAATGTGTTAATTATGTGCGTTCTGACATAATATGGGGTTTCTTTATATGTGAAGAGATAATGACTATAAACGCGCACCTGCATCTGGTATATAGTCTGAAATCTTTGACTTGTGTTCAATTTGTCATGCATGAATGTTAAGTTATTGGTAGATACGTTATTTACGACATATAGAAAAGAGGGAAAAATGATCTTATTTGTAAGTCTTGTAATCAATTAACTCAATGTTGATGTAATTGATATACGGAATTTGTAAGTGTGATGATGATTTTTCGGTCACGATTTTGAGGGTTTGTTTATATTTATATATTTGTCTATCTTAATTTATTTTAATTGGTTGTTATTAGGCGAGAAGATAAATAGGCGGTTAGTGAGATATTTGAGAAGGAAGTTTGAGTTATCGTAATAATTTATATTCTACAAGAAACCACTTATATATGCGTATATGGTTAAGTTTTAGTTAGCTTATATCAAACTGCAGTAACTCGATCACATTATAAACTTTTGATTTACATATAGTTAAATCCTCAAGATTTCGACAACCTCTCATAATATGTCTTCGTTTTCTGTCAAGTAATTTTTTCATTTTAAAACACAACAAACATATTAGACTACACCGGGTCTAATCTGGGGATATGTGAGACCAATTCGTATCCTAATTCATGTCCAAATGGTGATCTGGTTTTAAAACTGCATTACAGTTAATGCGGTAGGTACCGAGTTTGGATCCCGATAACAGCAGGTTGCAAAAGAGATTTTTCACTGATTTCAGTTGAGAATCCATGAACCGGCCCATCTTTCAATGTCAGTACTGCAGCCTGGCTTGGAGCTATGCAATGCGCAGTGGTTTCCACGTAAATCGGACCTATAGCCGTACGTCTAAGAGATGTCACAATGGGCCAATTAAGCCTGAGTGACAGAGGTTTAAAAAAAACTCATACAATTTAGCCTTAGCGTCTTCACATTAAAATCATTTATCATTTTCTCCTTGTTTATTTGTTTTTAATCTTTGTAATCTTTGGGGCTTAAGACACTCTCAGCGTTTTTACAGTTCGCTCATTTACGTCCTATTACGCCGTTACAACCAAATCGAGAACATACAGCTATAGGTCCGCTTTAAGTAGAACCACCTGCTAATTAGATAGTTCCATGTCAGACTAGAGTTCTAATATTGAAGATGGTTCTATCCAATTCTACACTCCAACAGAGAGTCTTACAAGTCTTCATTAAAATTACCGATCGTAATCAGGTCATCAGGTCATCTGAGCGTATAAATGTCTTTTTACTTTCAAGCCCTAGATTTGAACCTTGTAGCTCACGCTGCACCGCTGCAGCTTTAACCACTGAACCGTTTGGACTGTTTGTCCTACTAATCCATGGGGACTAAACTGGATACATCACAAAACCAAATTGGTCATCACCTTGTTAATTTCTAACTCTTCAGTGATTGCTAGGAGAACCTTCTGTTTCAACATCAGTAAAGAGGAGTCTCATAGCTAAGGTACTCCCATTGTTTATGTACATAGCTAAAATTAGAAAGAGTATATTGATACATAAACCTAAACTCCAAGACATTGATGGAGAAGACCATATGACACATTTAGTTGATTGATAATTTGTCTATACGGCACGTACGATGGTCTTTAGATAAATTAACATTAATTAGGTCGCTTCCTATATATAGTTTCTTATTTTGGATAATAAATAATCTGATGTTGTTTGAATAAGATTCCTGAATTATAACATTTTATTGCTAATCATAAAAATGTACATAAGTACAGTCGTTTTTGAGTCGTATTAGCTTGAAGATATACTTGTAAATTTTACGACCCTATTAATTTATCACTTCCTTCGTCCAATCTTATATACTCGTACGATCAGTTCGACTGTTGATCAAATTAAAATAACATTTTTATGCGTAAAAAATGTAGACTCTAAATAATTAACAAGAATGCATTAATTTTACTAAATTGTCGATCAATCAAATGTTTATGATCGTTTTATTGTTTTATGATTTAATTAACACTTTTTAAAGATTGTAGATCGTGATTGTGTAGATAATACTTGTAATATTTTAAATTATCAGTTTTAAAGAAGATGTGAACGAGGTGGTACGAGTATGATGGGAATTACACGTGAACTCTACGTGCCATGGATTGACAGCTCTAGCGCTGAATCAACCAGCCATTGAAGACAGAAAGTCTTTTCAAATTGAGTGTATGACAAATTGAGTGAATACCACAAGTATATACTAGCAGTTTCATCATAATGGATTGTAATCTTCACGTGTATCCACGTGATTCTCCCTGAACAAGTAATCTCCAAAGTATAATCGTTAGGTTCCTCATTTTTTCTTTACATCGAAACTTTCAACTTAGGAAGTCAGAGACCCAATCAATATCAACTATGCCTCAAGCAAGCAAATAGTCCAAAATCCGCAAAATAGAGTTACATAAGTATACGCCTATATACAGGGTGGGCCATCTGTTAGTTAGTCCTTTTTCTATTTGTAAATAAAACAGACAATTTGGTATGAACAGTCATATGAATAAAAACTATATCATATGCCCAATATGGTTTCGGCGACAGAACATCAATATTTATGATAACTTTTTCCAGTAAAAGTAGGTTAATGACCTTAATTTAACCTTGAATGTTAAAAATTAGCATAAACTTTAACTTTTCAGATTATCATACGAAAGTTAATCAAATGGTGTTAAATCTGAGCTCTGGTTCATCGTTTTGTAATTTATCAAATACAATTAACATTATTGACATGATTACCATCCACACTAATTGCAACCTATTCCCACTTAAGATAACTAACTTCATTACCGATTAGTGACTGTTGAACTTCCCACAGTCATCATCCTTTGAATACGTAAATTGTATTCTTAACATTAATTAAATCATTTATATTTCGACTTTCACTGTTACTTTGAAATGTTCGCCTCTTGTGAGATCAAACTTTTCGACTTACACAAAAACAGATTTTAATAATTTGTTGACCTAAAGACAAATAAAAACAAAAGAACAAATGAAAATCCATACAGCTTTTGTTTTCATTTCGCCAAATTTGAAACTTTCATTTTCTTCGCAAATTTCATTAACATTTCTTTTGGTTCAATACCAAAAATGAGAAAAAAATACCAAGAAACTGGTTGGGGGGGATGGAAATGAATGAATCCATAAAACCCCTATATATACACAATGATAATGAATCATTACCAATTTAAAACCTTCTGTATAAAGTTTTTGTTTAATTCCAATATTTGACACCTGAATATTCGATCACTCAATAAAGAACGTGTATCGATTATTTTGGCAAACATCCCATAATTACAATTTATATTGGCACCAATTGCACAAGCTACGTGATAATTTTATTGATTTATAAATAATTTGTTGTACTTCTCAACCCTTTATTATACCATGCATGTACACATCAATTTTGTCATGTGGTTGTAATCCACCTTATACGCTTAAATACAGCATAATCGCCCCATATTTTGCATAGAATAATGACGAATTTATATGTATATCATAAAGGGCATAATTGTCTAGACAAATTTTTATATCTTTGTCTAAATAAATTTTTTATGTGACGTCATCGGTTTTATATAATGTTCGTTACATAAACAATAAGAAACAAAAATTTATTCCACCTTAAGGTGTGTTTAGTGTGTGACATACATCACTTACCTTTTATTTCGTATAAACCATCTTTATGTCTATAATATATAAAAACTGAAAATATGTAAATTGGAAAATTCACACACACTCACACATATACATATATTCTACCATGGCTACCATATAAGAGATTGTCTTGTGCTTAATGGATTTTTTTTATTATGCCTCTGTTGGTACTCTCGTATTGTGGGATACGAGAGTTTTATAGAGAGCGTGGGAATATTGTCGAGTGTTTTGTTTTGATGACAATGTCTTAATACAACTATTATTTTATGTTAGATTTTTGTACATTTATATTCCCACCCAAAAGCACAACATGTACCCTGACCTGACGACATGATTATGAATAGTTTTGTTTTTCTATTTGGGTTGTGTGCTTAAAGTAAATCTTTCTAATTTCTAAAATTAGGTAATATTGTTATTTATATACATTATTATTGATTTAGTTTTGCGTGTTTAGAGATCTAATTTATATATATATATATATATATATATATATATATATATATATATATATATATATATATATATATATATATATATATATGCATGTAATTATATAACAAATATAGGTCAAACACACATTTATAAACGAAAATTAATGATATTTACGTTAGGCAATAATATTTGCACTATTTACACCCCATCTGCCATAATATATTATATATTTTAATTAAAACTAAGTACCATTTTCTGAAAATGTGAAATGAAGAATTAACTGGGTTATGATAATAGTAACTTGTAGAATCATATTTCAAATTCTCCATTTATGTGCAAGATTCGGCATGAATTTGATTTTACTCCTACTCCATCTAATAATTCTTATAATAGGAATAAGAGATGTATAATAACCTATCCTTAATTTTCTAATGGTGTTTGAAATGGAATGGGTTAACTATTAAGATAAACACCAGAAAAAGATCAGTATCGAATAATATTTTGGAGAATAATTATGAACCGAAATGTTACAGCTTTTAACCCAATTAAAGACTGACCTATTACGATTTAGTTATTGTGCTAACTAAATCGTAAATCAGAGTATATGACTAACAATGAAACTCTAATCTAACTATCACTAATGTACAAAACGAAAAGCCATCCTTGCAATGAGGCGAAGCAACCTCAAAGAGTTGAGAGTGCTTCGGTCTTAAATTAGATAGGACTAGTCTACTTAGAGCCCAACTATAGTGATCCAAGAAAAACTGTAAGAAAGCTGCGATGTTATAAATTACGTGTGACTGAAATTTGAGTTGATTTAATAAAAGTCCTTAATGAGATTCTATATTCCGAGAAATAAATATCCGAGCAAATAAAATTTGCTCTGATATTTAGTCGCCAAGTAGTTTTATATACCATAAATTTATGTTTGAAAATTTATTGAATTGGAAAAGATACAATATACTATCGACTTAATTATCGAAAATAAATCTTATATAATCTTGCTGCGTGTGCCTTGAACTATAATAAAATGTTAATACCAAAAATAACAGATTGATTTTATTAATATTTATGTCAAAACGCAGAATCGATATATCTTCGCAATTAGAGGATTGAAAGTAAGAAAAATATGTTCTTATAAGTATATGGAAATGAGGGCTCAACCGCACCTTTGGAGTTTAGTGTATGAAAGTACTTTCACTAAATGAACAATTTTAGGTATTAATAATAATTCTAACCTTCTTAGTAGATATCTTCTGGCTAATGGTATACCATAAGTTGTTCTACAACCACTGTGTACTTTATAGAAAACGATGACTCATATATACATCAAATATGTAAAACTATCGTGTCATATGTACAAAAATATTAGAGATTGTACATCTCTACAACAATATGTCTATAGACATGTTCAAAAATATTTGCTCAAACATACCTTTAGTGCTCAGAATAATAAGACTGACTGAACCGACTTTGATACAAATTCAGTGATTTATGTTACTACCTATAGCACTAAGAGCAACATGGATGCGTGAAAATAACCCTGCGAGTAGATTCCAATTAGTAACTGTCCTAAAATATGCCAGCAACAATGTCATGCACTACCAAAGATGGTATAAGCCTCGCATCGGACAGTTTATCATTTCTTCCATCACCTACACATTATCGCCAGTACTAAATCATTTATTATAGCTAACAAAAGCTAACGAACTTCACAAACACCATTCAGCCAACAAAACCGTCTCCGCCTTGTGGGGTAAATTGAGGTAATCCACTTTTTAGTCATTTTTAGTGTATATTTTTCGTCAACAATCTTGAACTTAAGCATGTTGAAACATTACTCTGACCAAATGCTGCCTCCATCTCACCGATAGCTTTCATGACAAATATTTCGTGACGGTTATTTTTGTATATATGTATTCAATTGAGATATTTACAGAGTCTCTTTCACCTTCATCTAATTGATTACTAACACAATACTCTAAATTTCATTGAACCAATATCTGTTACCGTCAAAATTACATGGTCCCTATTACTTTACTTTCCTTACATGTCTTACAAATAATGAACAATAAAAGTGAACCATTAACTCAGGTTGCTATTTTTCAATATGGTACCAAACACTTGTCGTTTGTTAAAAAACCAGAAAAATCTTTATAAAGAGAGTACAAGAAAGTTATCAGAACTGAAAGAACATCGAAATGTTGTTCTTTTTCCGAGAAAGTCACCGATAATCTCAAGATATTTCTCTGTGGTAATATGAAGATCACTACTCTAGAAAAAAGTGATGGAACTCTTACGAGTACAAATCAGGAAGTCCTAGAGGTTCAAATGAAAGCTTATTTTCACGAAACTGATTATTCTAATATAGTAGATATAAATCATTTCCAACACAAACTACCAAGTGTCAGTGGTTGGAACATGGAGGTTATGGTGACCACAAAAGATAGAATCCGAGCATCGGTTCTTTCTCAAAATTTAAAACACCAATTTCAGACCTTGGACATATTTTCAGAGCCAGTTTAGTTCTGGATTACATTCCAAGATCATGGAGAAAAGAGTAGGGTTCACTTTGAAGAATGGAAACCCTAGATATGACCAGGCAAAAAGTTTCTGTTCTTAAAAAGTGCTGTTCTCTTTTCTACTTAAATGTTTAGAAAGATTGGTTAGTAGGTACTTAAAGGGTAATGGACTAATAGAAAATACCATACATTTCAAGCAACACGCATACATTCCAAGCAACACCCAGAAAGGTATTGAAAAATCACTGGAGGCCAATCGTTCAAAAGCACTTAACTCCAATACTGTTTCATCGAAACTTGTTTTGGAGGCGGTAATCGCCTTGAATCAACTAAACAGTCTGAATGAAGTTAAACTTCACTAAAGGAACCCAGTCATTAGAATATCAAAGAAACCGTTTTGGTGGATAAATTGGCCATTTTGGATACAGCTTCCACTTATGTGAACCTGAGCCCGTTCTAGAGGTAACGCTATTATCTCTTAAGAGAGATAACTGCTATCTACATTTTGTCGTTAATCAAAAATCTTCTTTGAAAGAATAAATCAGCAAAGATCCCAGTCCTTCTTGAATTATGAAACGTGCGCTTTTACGGACGGAATGTCACAATGGACCAAATAAGCCTGAGTGGCAGAAAAAAACACCTGTCTATTGTCAACCAATTGCTTTCAAAACGATAAACTGTCAAAAATGTAAACAGGCATCGTTCGAATGATGTAGTACAGATTTTGAGTCAGTGGCGTTGTCATATAGCCGATGGTGTATCGCAAATAATATTCACTATTTTGAAAAAGTATGCACATTAAATTTAGATTTAAAACAGGTCAAAACCTAACCATTTGAATTTGGTTGGTTATAAATATTTTAGAGCCAGCTCATCATCCTAATTAATAGGTTAAATATATATATATATATATATATATATATATATATATATATATATATATATATATATATATATATATATATATATATATATACGAATAAGTGAACAGCATAAATAAATAATGTACACATATTTTTAATATATGTTGATAATTATTATACATGGGTTTTAGGATAATCTCCAAAGATTAATTTTTTAATGTGTAAAATTAATTAACTAAGATTATATTGTGTTGGTTCTTTCTTGTAAGTTTAAACTGTGAGATTTTTAGTTATAATATATCTCTAGGTACTCTTAAGTTTCACACCAACGATTCTCGAAGAAATGAGAAAACAATAAATTTTTATTTATCTTCTTAAAATATAAACCGTGGTCGTTATTATATGTGCTCTAAATTTCTAAATCTAATCTATGTATCGCGCTATAATAATATATTTACATTGTATGTTGTTATATATACAAATATATAGAGATGAGCTTATTATATTTCTGGGTCCAATAAAATATTTACTTAACCGTTTATCTTTTTCGAGTTTAATTTAAAATTTATTTATACTTTTTGTTGTTATTGTTACTGTTAATTAAAATTTAGAAGACATAATAAATCTTTGCACAATTTATTCTAAGACATTTATATTTGGTTGAAAAAATAAACATTTTTGGTTTTTGGTTGGATAACTAAAATAGTACAAAAAAAACGTTTTATCGGTAATGTACAATTACACTATAGACTCGAGCTTTTCACAACTATAAGACATTATATATAAAATCTTGGTACAAACTGGGTGCCATAGTGTTATTCTACGTTCTATAGTGTATATACAATTATTTTAAAATCAATAAAATTGTAGAAAAAAATAATTTCAATAGAAACTATATAATACAGTCTGCAACAATACTGAATGAAGTAGACAATAATATCCGCTTTCAATAACAAACGGAAGAATAGAGAATCCTGTCAATTAGCTGAGCTGGTGCATGATTTAACTATAAGTATATTATGTATGGTGTGACAATGCTGGAATTTGCTTTTTATTTGAATCTTGCCCATTATACTCGACACCGTATATACAATAGACGCAGATACAATGAGTACGTCGATACAATTACAATGCCGAAATTATTTCGAACGCAGCGGAAAAAATAAAACAAATCAATTTTCTTCACCAGACTTTAATCATTTGCACCACCTACGCATGGTTTTCTTGTTTAAATTAGTCTTTTTTCATTTTTCTAATTAAAATATACACAAAACCAAAAAAAATTATATATTTTTTGTTAAAGATAAGAAAATGTTGTATATTATATTAAAATATAGCGAAACAAAAAATTAAGAAGTTAATAAGATTAAGAAATTTGAAATACAACAAAAAGAACCATCATCATCATCGACTTTTTACTTTTTAGTATTAATTATCGGGGGAAGATTAATTACCTGTGCGAAAGAAAGATATTCGAGGAATGAATATTGTATTATAGAGGGTTCACAGATTAATTGGCCAATTCTTTGCAATGACAAGTATTTAAGTAATTTGGGCTATTGTTATCGTTTCACGTAATATTGAGGTATTTAGGTGTATAAGTATTTTTGCAACCGACGTGAAAATCAAAAGAATTTGGGAATATGATGACCATTGTTGAAAAATTAGTGAAAAAAAGAAGCTGGGTACATATAAAAAACGTCGGATTCCTCAGGTTTTATGTAATTGTGCCGAATCTTGTTGAAACGTTCAAGGCTTTCTTAACACGATAGATTTATCGATTAACCTTTATGCTTGTGACAGTTACCGCGGCCCAAAATTCACCAACGTTTTTGCTCTTGATAAACACACTGCCTTTTATGGAAGTGTTAAAACTTGTGCTTTTTGTATTTCTATTTGTGCTATTTGTTTGTGTCCTAAATAATCAGGAGTTTCTAAAATGCAAAAAAGCGTCTTGTGGCGAATTTTCGTGCTTTCCTATAGATAAAACTTTCCTGGTCGACACCATTTTTAATGATTGGTTATGAACAATCGTATATCATTAGCTGGATGGTAGTTTTATGTAATTAGCACCTAAGTAACGTTTGAACCACATAGGTGATTTATTTAGAGGTACTTTTTGGGTATAGGGATTTTATGACAGAACACGTATTTAACAGTCCTTTTGTTTAGTAGTGCTTGACATTTCACCATGGAAAGACAGCCCGACACAGTTTCTACAAATTATTCAGCCGTATTAGAAAAATCAGTGTTTTACGATGAAAGTGTTTCGTACGCAAATAACTTATGGTCCACATGATCGGTCTACTGAGACACGATTCGCTAAACCATCAAAAAATTTTAAGCTAACATCTAGCACGTGAAGAAACTACAGCGATAGTGTAAACGACGACGCACACGATAAATCGTTTCGGCACTGTTCTTAACAGGCTTGTCGTATGCAGTAACTTGGCGTATTTTACGTGGTTTAAAATCATTCAACTCGTGTGAGAATAAAAGCCGGTCGCCCTGCCAAATCGTCGCAGATTGAGATTTTGTACTCTTCAAAAACCTTGAAAAGATCCACTGCTTTCGACTAAAATTTTGTTCAGCGATAAGGTCCGTTTCTATCTTAATGACTACGTTAGCAAGCAAAATTGTGCTAAAAAGTCCTCCGCAGAGTATCATTACAACCAGACAAAACATAGGTTTGGTGAAGTTTATGGGCTGGTTCTAGATTTGATGAAACACAATTTTCCTCTCCAAACTTAACATCAGTCCATTAGAACTTGTTATTCTGCCCCAAGATGGTTTAGTCGTAAGCAGATAATAGCTGCGCTATGACACATAACATGCTCTGCAGATTGCACTTCCAAATGGACAGCTATCGGGCGTACTCTGCCACATTTAGATAATGTGGTATCTTAAGGAGATGTGATCCGTGAAGAAGCCAGTGAATAGCCTTAACTCAAGGCGGTAAAATATACGAAAGAGATTTATAATGAATAATGAGCCCATCCATTCTTCACATCAGTGTGTAATATATGCATATGGTCCACTTTAATCAAATCTAATGCACATTCACAATTTTGCAGAATGTAAGTATGCTTACGCTAAAGGGGACGTGGTAGTGTTTCACCCCAAACTATAGATTTTCATCCTGGCTATTCAAAAAATCATATTTTAGCATAAATTACCGAGTGTTACCAAATCGCATGTTGTCCACCTGTATAAACGGAAAACCTGTCGTACAATATTAAATTTCGATTGTATATTTCCCTCTGTAAAATCTTAAAAATTTTCTACCGTTCGAAAAGAAAGGTGTTCGCGTATAATATATTTTACAGAACTAAACGGATATATTAAATAATTTATAATAATTATTACTATAAATGGAGGGAAAGGAAAAATTGGAAAAAATTGAAAAATGATAATTTCCTCAAGCCATGCAAAATTTAAATCGGAAATAATCTTTAAATAGAATCAAATGGGAAATTTTTTATTTCGTAATATCGAATTGAATGAATACTCGTATATGACGCCAGCTATATAGTCGTACAGTATATAGTAGATATAAGTATACTATAAACAAGATCTAGGGTTAAGAATTTTTAACTTGAGTTTAACAACATAGCTCGACATGTACATATATATGTATAGTTTATGTTAACAATTCACGATAATATTTTCGTATTTATATTAACAATGTTTGTTTCCAAGTAAATATAAACCCCGAAGGGGTGCGGATTGAAAATTTTCCATTTTTTGTTCTGCTTTGTTTTTCGTCGGCGTAATTAGGACATTGTTGTTTTGAATACATTTTCTTTTGATTATTCGACTATATAGGGTAGTGTATTTGACTTATACATTTATACAAATCATCACTTTATTATTTTCACTCAACATCATTAATAATTAACGAATTGTTAAGAAAAGAAGATTTTTCACCATCTGATTACGATCGGTGGTCTGAATGAACACTTCTTTAACCTCCTGTTGAAGTCCAGAATTCATGGGTCAACCCAACTTTCATAGCAGTACTATAGGCTGGTAAAGAGCTATGCAATGTGCAGATGGTTCTACGTAAATTGGACCTATATCCTATTTGGCTATGTAAAGGCATAAATTTGGACGTAAATAAGCGAACGGTGAAAGAGTTGGGAGTGCTCAAGGCACACAAATAGAAACAGAACTTTAAATGACTTCGTAACAATTAAGAATTTCTATAGTGAAAACAAACGCAGAAATTGTTTTAAAATAATGAAATTGCTGGACATGTATGTATGTGATATTTTTATAGTTTAGCACTTGCCATTTTCATGGTCGAGTTTACGTCAATTTTTTTGTATTGACGTATACTTCGTTTTATGTATTCAAAATATAAATTCTAATTACATTTATTTCATTACCAATTTATATAATAGTTTGAAGAGAATATGATAACTGCTTAATGGTGCTTAAGAATGTATATATGCGAGTCTCATCCGGCTATTGCGTAAAATTTATAATTATTTTAATAAAAATGATTCCAGATTGGTCGAATAATTAATGGTAGTTAAATATATTAAATAAGTTTGTTTCGCCTATTATAACAGCAGTTTCATCAATATAGAATGCACGTTTGAAACTGTTTTTGACTCTATATTGGCTGTCATATATCCCAAAACTTATGCTATCGTAATAATAGCTTCCGTAAAACCGTAAATTCCATTTGAAACAAGGTAGTTTTAGTATTTTGAAGGATCAAATTCTTATTCAAAAATCCATCCTAACAAAAATCTCTAAATTGTTCGCCCTTTAATTTAAGAGTAATGTTTTAGAATAGAACGAAAAAAGAGGTCGATCTCATGCGCATTTAAAATTTGTTTGTAAGCGTATCCAGCACGTAATGTTAGCCAAGCTTTCCTTTTTTAGTCTTCCACGATTGCATAGTTGGATACGATTCAAGTTAGAGGCTTCTTATACTAGCATTGTTCTTCCGTTGAGAACTGCAGGTTTACCTTTTATCAGTAAACTATATACAAACTATTCACTGTTTACTAGGCCGCACAAAGCATTTCGATTTGGAAGTAATCTTTGATTACTTCCAAATCGAAATTATCGAGTATAGGTTTTTTATTGACTGCCTTGATTAGAGCACTGTTTCTAAAGCATGGTATATTGCTGTCTGCAACGCAAACTAAGGAAAGACAGTTGCTTATAGAGAAAACATAACTATTAAAGAGACTTCAATGCGTAACATACCATATATACTCTCGTGTGTTAGTTTCTTCTAAAGATAAAGTATTTTTATCAAAAATGTCAGAATGTAGGAGTATTAAGCATTCTATACTGCAAAAAAATCTGCCTGTTATTCTACATATGAGTAGGATAGATTCAAGAGCGACTAAGTAACATGATAAAGCTTTTGATGTGCTTCAAAAACCGAAAAAGCACCCAGAGAACAAAGTTAAAAATTCATAACTGACATACAACAGTCAGCGTGGTACTATATATCTGACGTCATAAAGAGAACAATAGTGGGACCAAACGAAATTTCAGATTTTACTGCGCAGAAAAAAAAGCCAAGAAAAAGACTATATATTTATTTCCCTTTCACAAATTCAGGATCGTTACAGATCTAATAATCTGAACAACTCAACCCAGAGACCTAGGAGAATGTTATAAAAAATGAGACAAAGGACTCTTACCTTTGTCATTGAAATATTCACCACAATACTGTGGGCTGTTAGAATCAAACATAGCAGGTTAACAGTTTAGTGTTAAATATAGACTCAAGCCTACTTGGAAATCAAAGTAATTCTCGCTAGAATACCTCGAGAAAGGGATTCATCCTATATAACTTGGTATACGCCACTTTTCCATTTGCCGGCAACACTGCTCCCATGGCATTAAGGAATGTTATAGAGGAAAATCTAATAAACTTCAATGAGATATGATCAGAATCAAGGTTTTGACAAGGCCTCACCAACAGAATAATACTTAAATCAATTTATTGTAATAATAATTAATTTTCCATACGAGCACATGCTGACTCTTCAAAAGATATAGGAATGTATGTATGATTAATAGGAATGTATGTATGTGTATATGAATCTAGACCTCAAACTGCGATAGATGATATATATCAAAAACTTGTATATCAAAGGACGTATGGATCTAGGATTGTATGTTAAAGCAAAACAAAATATATTCGAAAGGACATTGTAAATGTCAGTTGGTACGAATCAAAAATAAAATGAACTAGCCATCTGATCAGAGGTACGCGACTAGACTAGTTGGTTTTGATTGCCTGGTTAATGATTAGGTGTGTTGAAGATTAACTTCCTGGAAATATCTGTGCCTTGAAAAAGGAACCTGACGTTTAGTTATTGAATTTTAAGAAGGCAGATAATTTCACTGTATGTAGTTATTTGAGTTGGCTTACTGGCAGGAGAGGTGTGTAACTGTGTACTCGTATTACTGAAAATTTAGGAGGTCATGTCATAAGGTGTTTGTCCGTGTTATACCCTATCAGGCTCAGATCATCACTTTAGAGTGAAGAGTTCGTATTTAGTTGTGAACGCCTAAGTTTATAGACATTGCAAAAATACTAATCTGTTCTCACCTGTCAATTAAAATTGACGTAAAATTTAGTAAGACAAGAAAAACAGTAATGAATAATAATTAAAATCATGAAAAAGCAAATTGTTGCTTCAACATAATCTTAAGCTATCCTTGGATAAAGTATAATCGAACAGATGATTTATTTGGTTAAAACTTTTACACATCATGTTAATCGGTTGGTTAGAATCATAATAACTTGTGTAGATCAACTTGCAACAACTCATTTCTTCTCAGGTGTCTACTGTTACCGAGAAACGAAGACAAAAGCTAGCGTCTATTTTTCAGATTTTCTATGTTGTACGTTTTACAGCCATCCAGATGTGGTATGGTAAATGCTACAGGTTTTTATGGTATATGGTAATTTGTGATCATACTCCCTACAGATGTTTGTATTGTAAAACGAAACGGTTATACCGCATATTCCAAAATTGGACTCAATTTTCCGTTTCACGTGGAATGAACTCTTTCACTTATTGATATAAGTCTTAGGCTATACAACGTCGGAGATAGTAATTACATGCCCATAGACGCTGATACTAAGCTTTAGGTTTTGAACAATCGATCGCTTAGATTCATTTCAGTGTGAAGTTCAATTTTCAATAACAACCCAACCTACATCCACCCAATAAAATAATAAAATTTCTGGTCGATTATCCAAATATTTCGAATGCTCATAATCAGGAAAATAATCTGTTTTGTGCCAAATTATTTGAAGAATAAGTAATTCGCTCATAAAATTACAGTCGAACGCTAATAATATAGTATTCAGTTTTCTTGCAGATTCCGTCACAAATCCAACCAGTTTTGATGAATAATATTGATTTGACAACATATAATGTTCCGCATTTATCGATAAACACATAAAAAAGATGATCCAATAAGAGCTTCCAGATTTTATTTTTAAATAAAACGTATTAAAATCAATGTAATAATCAAAAATTGTGTTTGTGACGTAAGTTCTGTGTACTGATTAATTCTTAACTGATCCATTGTATGGGTCCAGTTTTCCATCACTCTTTCGAGCAATTCGGCTGATATTACGTCAATTACGCGTGTTATATTAGCTTCTAATGAAGAAATCGATTGTGGTTTATCATGATTTCAGGTACCCTCCTAAAAAGTAATCTAACGATGTCAGATCACAAGATCTTGGAGGCCAATTCACGGGTTCCTTTCTTGATATGATGTTCTCATTAAATTTCTTTTTCTATATATCGATGGTTTTGCCTGATGTGTGGCACGTTTTACCGTCCTGTTGAAACTCCAGGTCTTGAATTTTGGGCAATAAAATTTCATTGATCATTGATTTACACGCTGTATTTTTCAAACACTGTGTTTTTCAGGATGTACTGAAAGTTGGTTGTTCATCAGCCCAAAAACGACAATTTTGACGTATACGTTCAGCCAAAAATGAGCTTCATCGCTGAACACAATTTTTCAAAAAAAAAAAGGATCAATTTGGAGCTGTTCCGACGTTCATAAACCAAATCGATTATGAAAAGTAAGATCAACCGACTTCAATTCTTGAACAAGCTGCATTAAAATACGCCACAATGTGCCATATGAGAGGCCCAGAGCTTGAGAACGGCGACGAATTAATTGATTGCGGTCTTCCCATACACTTTAAACTACAGCAGCATTATTTACGTTAGATCGACTTGTATGCACTCTATAGTCGGGTGATGAATATCTAATAATGAAAAAGTGCTTCTAAATGTATTGATTGTTTCGCGAATAGTGCGTTCAGTTTGACAATTATGAACACCATAAAATGGTCGAAGAGCACGAAAACAATTTTTCACTGAACACTGATTTGTAAACGTTGTTCCCGCGTAAAACTACTCATGGTGAAATGTCAATGAATATACTGAAAACAAATGTTATATGAACATGATAGTAGTCACATATGGCGCCCAATGTGAATTCCAATTGGGAAAAGTACCTCCTATTGGATCACCCTTTAGAATTCGAGCAGAAAGCTAGTTAGGAAAAATTTCTTGTTATCAAAAATATAAAATTATACGAGTACGAGTAAATGATGCATGAAATTATTTGTTTATAAATTATATTTATTTCAACTAAGTTCCATTAGCCTTGAGCTCTTACGTTACTTCACAGCTATATAATGGCTGCAACTAAAGAATCGTCTGTTTCTGTAAATACCTTATTGTTTTGTATAATCAAATATCACAAGTTTGTCACGTTTATTTAAATTTAATTAAACAATTATTATCGTAAATATTATAATTACCATTTAGGTGAATCTAATTAACTTTATATTAGTTAAAAAAAATACTGGAAAATATTTATTTAAAATGTCGCGATTAAACTATATATGTATCGTGTGTGTGTGTGTAACGGCGATATATATGTAGACTACACCGAGAATTCGAGATGTGCGCGATAAACGTATATTAAAATACACCCCCGTGACAATATTCCAAGGTATTCATTCATTCAATGTGGTCGTGTACCATTTTGCTATGTATAATTTTTTATAGCCGAATGTTGAGGGTGTGGGGCGATATAACAAATCCATATATGAACAAAATTATCTTATCGTATATATTTACCTTTTCACAACACGGAAGTAAACTTTTTAACAGTATAAACGGATACTATATGTACTATATATAAATGTAGAGTGACGGTTCCTATTTGGAAAATTTCCAAATCGCTGATATTTGGCAAATCGAGTTATTTTGGTTTTGGCCTCCGTATATATGGATTTTTAATTCCGTTTAGTTTCCAAGGTGAAAAATTTGTGACAAATATTTCAAAATAGCAATTGCTGTTATTATTTATCACTATCACTATAAACATGCAAGTTTTCTAATGAGGGCAAAATAATTTTCCATTGACTTGGAAGTACATATATAAAAAAAATGTAATATAATTATTGATTAAACGTTGTAATATAATGCCTAACAACACTTTAGTTTGATTAAGACAATATATCGTGTGTATTATAGTTATGTTGTAAATCGGCTGTTTTGAACTTATCCCGTTGAATGATAGTGAAATTTTCAGCTTTGTTTATTAATTTTTTCAGGAATGGTTCGAAGTTTTTAAAGCTGAACCAGATGTTCCAGTAATCTCATTGTACATTTGCTTTATATAAAGTTGTTCTTTGGTAGTGGGAATGGTATCCCATGGCTTTACACTAGATCATGGAATTTGTTTTATAATGAAGGTCGAATACTACCTGATATTTTATTTTGTTGTGTTTGCTCTTTAAATTTAACACCATGTTAGAAGTCTTTATGTAATAGAAAATTATATCTGGTAGCTATATGAGGGCTGACACCATATCGAGCCTGACCACATCGATGCTCATACGGCTGCTTAGTTGCATATACCAAGCAAATTAGTTCAAGCCTAATTTAATATCCAAGTTCAATATTACAGTTTAGAGAATTCTTATATAGATCAAGTTCAACATTGAATTAATCGGGATTTCTGATCGCTAAATTATTTTCCACAGCAATATTTATAGACCTCAATTCGATTATCATAATTTTTTATACATTTTTCAATAGAGATGTTTCTATGGCATTTATCTCGGCAATATTTTTTTGGTCTTGAATGATAGTTATCAACGCACACTTTGCTTTTTAAAAATTCCCAATAAAAGTAATCTCATGGCGTTCAATCGCATGATCAAGACCCATTCACATTTCGCGACGCGGTTCAAGCGTTTTTCGAAGAACCTTTGCAATTCGTCGATATTCTCACGCGTCATATCGCAAATTGAGCATAAACATCACCCAAGTCGGTTCCATATAGATCCACGATTAATGGGTTGTTGATTGTTTCGGACTATCGCTGACACTTACCCTCTCGTGTGCAAAGAATATACGAGTATGTTCGAAAAAATTAATATCATTATTTGACGCTATAGCTATGGCTACTTCCAATAATTTATCCTATATATTGATAATTTTGAGCCTCGGCTGGTTGTTAATGAATTGTAGAAGGTAAGATTAGCATCCACATGGTATCTGGTATGTAATTGTTAAGCCATGTCTCATCCATTGTCACATATCGACGGTAAAATATATTTTTTTTCGGTTTAACAGCGCCAAACACTCCTCTGAAACATCGATTCGTTGTTGTTTTTGTTTGACTGTGAGCTCACGCAGCACCAACTTTGCACAGAGCTCTCGTATACCCAAATGTTTGTGTAAAATGGTAAAAACACTAAACCATCTGATATCTTTATACAATGTCAGCTAGCTCGTGCACCTTCAATTTGCGATCGTTCAGAAGCAATTTGTGGATTTTTTTGATTTTTACTGGAATAACAGCCTCACTTCTCTACCATTTGTCTCGATGGAGCAGAGTTCAGATAATGTTTATCAATCCATGGTTTGGTTTCCACTGTATTTTTTCATCAAGAAGCAATGCTTTAGTAAAACTCGAAATTCACTTTTTTCCATTTTTTTTTTTCAAAAACAAAAGTTGTTTCACATAAAATGCTATAATTCACGAATCAATAGTCAGATTGGTGTCAAATTTATACATGTATCGTTTAAAATTTAGCACTCAATAAAAATCATATGGAAAAAATTCTAGTAACGCCATCTATGTGTAACGCCATCTACGACTTATTGAATGACTCTGTATTAATTATGGTAAAAAAGTAATTCCTACCGTTATAGTAAAGGCTGTTTCTTAATAAACCCAACTGATATCTTTAAAATGAATCAAATGATTTGGTGGCGATTCTGACAACTAAAGATCATTAAAACAACATCTCGATGGTCTTTATCAGAAACTTATCTATGCGATGATTGTCACGAAAGTAATATTGGCTCTCTCCACTTCATTTGCAGCTACTTGGCTTTTGACGAAGACATCGTTCTTCAGTGTTCAATTCTAGGTCAAGTAATGTTCATACTTCTCTTAGTCTAAACTTGCTCTGTTTTCCAAACAACAGTATCCATTTGCGAATCAGCATCCTCAGTTAGCACTACGGATCAGTTTTGAAAAAACGTAATACTCGCCGTTAGAAATGAACTGCCTTTAAAAATGAATTAAATGAAGGTATTGGTGGCTATCTTTACAATTAAAGATCAGTAAAAGAGTCTCGATTTCATTGATCTATATCAGGAAGTTGTCTATGCGATGATTGTCATCAAAATAATATTGACTCCCTTCAGTGCATTTGCAGCTGACCAACTTTTGATGCAAAAAACTTTCTTCAGTGTTCAATTCTAGGTCAATCAGTTATCAGTTATCACACCTCCCTTGTTCTAAAGTTGTTCTGTTTTCCAAATAACCATTACAAATCTAAAGAAGATATAATGATCAGTTAGCACCATGGGTCCATATGTGGCATTGAAACCTTGTTGGGTTCCATTCAATTTAAGACAAAAATTTATATTATCTTTGAAGGCAATTATGTTTTGACCCCTAACGCGTGTTATATTTTTTAAATTATCTCAGTTTATATATAGTAAATAATTAATAAGACGTCGTACTTTCTTGAGTTGTGACTTCTTGTTATCAATATTGTTCCAAAATACATAAATATAGAATAAAAAATTTGCTTTTAATTTATTATAAACAATTTACATTTTTGAATGTCAAAATTCGAGACGATATACAACATCAAAATTTAATAATTTTAGAATTAAATAAATTTTTTTTGTATATACAACAGATTACGTAGAAATGTACATTAAGATTTTGCTTTTATGTGTATAATTCAAACATTTCATCGCAAGAATAAAAATTATCAATTTTTTTTTTTGATGAAAGCTAAACAAGAAGAAAACAAATTGTTTTACGTTAATACAGTTCGTGATGACGTAATGTTAATGTCAAAGAATGATGTGGATGCAAATTTTGTATTAAAAATGTTTTATAGCATAATTGTATGGATTCGAATTGCTGGGTGGTCATTGGCTTCAACTACGCAGAAAATAAATTAATAGTTGGTTTGGGATTTGCATAAAATGGCTATTTCATTAAATTATAAAATTTATGATGTTTGTGTCATGCTCGAGATGTTCTAAATATTATTTCTCAGCTAAAATGTATGCCAACTGTAAAAAGCTCGGCTATGTAGTTACTAACAGTTATGTCTATCTTACAGTCAGATTTGTAAATTTAATAGTATATTTCCTATAAGTTATAGAATGTCTTTGGTTCACCTTGTTGACAAAAACTGACTTTATAGGCTTTGACAATATCACTCCAGCATGGATTAGAGGTACCAAGTATTATCAAATACATATTTTTTTCTCAAAGAAAGTAACTCAAATAAGTGAGATATGCTTCAGATTCCCTCTTCATGGTTAAAAATATTTAAACTGAACCTTGAATTTCAAAATTCTTATAGGTTTGTACTTAAAAATTTGATACACAAATTCAAATACTCACTCTTCTAGGATTAAAATGTTGGTTTATAAAGGGTTTTTCAATAACGACTTGACAACTTTTTTTTGGCTCGGAGTTCCTCGAACTTCGGCGTTTTGGCATTGACCAATGATTCAACTTAGCGCCATAAAAAAACTCTAGTGGTGTTAAATCAACGAACAAAAACAGTTCAATGACACCAATTGAGAACGCCGTGAAATAGGCTTATTGACTCAAGTTTTTTCACTAGACACTAGCTTATATTTAGACTCAAAATTGTTCACTAGACTATGAATTGCTAGTTTACTGGGACGATAATTACGACCAAAACTTATAATTAACACTCTTGTAGGTGCAGCTACCGTCTCGGATTTTCTAGTAAGTGCGTTCACTCAGTGAAAGTTCAAAGTTGTCAAGTCCTAAATGGAAAACCTGTTCCTATACGTTTAAAACAGTTCAGCGTTTCTTCCACTTATTTTTCATTGTACTCATTTTTCATCACCCATACTTCTTCTGGTTTGTCCTTGGAGTTATAATTCAAAGGTCGTTTATCGCTATTTCTCGGCTTTATCGTTGTATGTCCTTCCAATTTCTTTGGATTTGAAACATTCCATCACCATTTTGGTCTTGATCAATTAGTTTTCTTCATTTGTGCAGGACATTCTTCATCTTTCGTTTCAAAATCGCCCTTTTTAAAGTGTCGAACCAATACTCAGATAATAAAATCGATGGTTCAGAGTCAGTAAAAACGTCCAATAGCATTCATTGTGTTCAACAACACTTTTTATCTGCGGTTTATTGGTTTTTACCTGACTTATTAAGTGTCCTGAGTGAAAAAAGTTTAACTACCTATGATTGCTGGTTTACATCATATCTCGGTATAGTTCACGGTTGGAAAGGTTTTAAGCACAATCAATACGGCGATTCAAAAGTATGACTGTATGGGTAGACGCGATTCAATTGGAGTATTTCGATAATGCTAAACATTTGGTGAATGCTTGAGTACAATTACAGTAAATTTATTAATCAATTTTGATTTTTTTTGTGTTGTTAAAATCACTGGTCTTGACATGAAATTCAAAACCTATCAAGCAAAATATATCACTCACATTACCCCAAAGCTCTGTGACGTAATGGGTTACCTGAAATAAAAGCACATTTAAGTGCTATTTGTCATTACCTGTTGGTTATGTATAGCTTTCCGTATTTGATCAACAAAATTTTCAAATAACTCAACAAAATTAAATTAACCCTCGAATTGAGAACAAATCACTGTTCTTTGATTTATTTTTAAATTCATTCCTATGACAGTTTCAAATTAAATTTCGATTTATATGTGACCGTGACAATTGACTATTGGTTTTCGCCCTGTATGACTTTTTGTATCTTAAATAGAAGAGCTTTGCTCACATCAATCTCTTGCTGCTCAACTCGTTCTCATGATGCTCTGCTGTTCAGTTCGCATGCTCCCCTGTGGCTCGCACCTGCTCTTTCATGATTTCTTAGCATCAATTATTCTTATCTAGTTATCATATCAGTTTTGAGACCACTGATTACTCTGGAATAATTTCCATAACACCTTCATTCTCGTCTTTTTTTCTCATAGCTGAAAAATCTTAGCTGCTTTCTAAACACCGAAGTTGTTAAATACGCTGGCTCAACTTCCTTTTTAAATCAGCCATTTTCAGATCAGTTAGTTTCATTTTTCAGATTTTTACAATCCCGCCGCTGTCATCAATTATTGTTACGATTTCGCCGAGTTTCAATTCAAATTATTATTGGTTTATCGCCCTCATTAACAGTGTAAGTAGCATGCTTGTGCTGTCATTCGGAGGCCTTGGTTTCAATTCCCGGTGGTGACCAAAATATCACTATGTGGTGTTTTAAATGTTTAAGTATGTATCATATGGGTATGTGGATTGAACGATAGGCTATCGTAGCATTAAGTTCTGTAGTTAATTTTCGGCCTCCTTTTGGCAGAAATACCTAAGGGAAGGTACTGTGTTCGAGTTCCGAAATGTAAATAAGATTGTTTACTAATCTGATTACAGTCGTTGATAGATAATAGGCTGACTCAACTTAACTGCGGCATATTAATTCTGCAAGACTATTCAAAGACTTTCTTCACGTCCTCGATTTGTTTGACAACGATGTAGGGTTGAACTTTAAAATGACTACTACTCGAAAGAGTTGAAATTGCTGTCGAGCCCGTGGATGAAAGATACGCGATTAAAGATAACGTTCTTGACAGTATTTTGTTTATATTATTTTGTAGTTGATTTTGCCCGGGAATCCATCCAACTCTCTCGAAAAAAAATAGTTGCGAGTACATATGTCGACCACACAATGATATGTGTTTCTTAGCCTATAAAATTAAAGTGTTTGTTTAACGCTCGTTCAGCATACATAAACGCATGTGTTATGCATTTAAATTTTGAACATCAGACTAGACTATCGAATTTATATTCAAATTGTACATACGCGTTTGACATGTTAATATCCAGTTTTGATTTTTGGGAATAACCATACTACACTGCTCGTCATAAAAATCGAATACTTGGTAAATAAACATATACAAGAAGATTATCACTCATCTTCGTATATAGCGCACATTAAGTTTGCAATAACTGGAACGTCATTGTTTTCCCTTAAACCACTAGCATACCCCACACAGACTTTCAGTCGTCGAATAAATATTTAAGACGAAATTTATGTGTCCGGTTTTTTTGAATAATTATGTTCGATAGGCTGCTTAATTATGGCTGTTTCCTTTTACAATTATTTTTTTCTTTATTTGTGTTCCTTTTCATCGTGTGTAGTACTTTCATATCAGTGAATCGAAATTAAGAAACATAAATAAGAAATTATGTTTTTTGTTTCATTACAGATCGCACTCTAAGGATTTTATACTAGACATTGGAATTGACAAATCTATAAATTTTTACGGTAAGTTTATAAAACAAATAAAATTTGGCATGTGATTATATTGAGTGGTCCAATAAAAGCACGTAGAAGTGTTGATGTTTGAAAATGATTTATTCTAAATGTTGTCCGCGACTGGTTCTTAGATGGTGCATTTTATGAGTCCAATTTTCCACGACTCGTTTGAGCATTTCGGTCAATATTCTGTTAATTTAATACAGCAATCGATTGTGGTTTATCGATATATAAACAAGTGATTTCAAATACCTTCATAAAAAGTAATCTAACGCCGTCAGATTACAAGATCTGAGAGGCCAATTCACGGCTCTCTTTCTTGATAAGATGTTCTCATTAAAATTTCCTTTCAATAAATCGATGGTTTGGTCTGCTGTGTGACACGTTGCACAATCCTGTTGAAACCACAAGTCGGCTACACAAATATCTTGAACATTAAATAAAAATTCATTGATCATTGCTCTGTAGTTTGCACCTTTGACGTTTATACGCTGTCCTGTATTTTTACTAAATATATTTCACGATGATATACCTGCCAATAAACCGCACCAAAAAGTGCATTTTCAGGATGCATTGAATGACAATTTTGTTTGTTTGACGCGTCATAAGACCCAGAGCTTGAGAACGGCGACGAATTGATTGATTAAAGTGTTCATTGACACGTTCAGCTACAGCAGCACGATGATTTGTATATGCACTCTGGCACTCTGGGTTGTACGCAATTAGAAAAAAGGGGTTCGAAAATTATTGACTGTTTTGCGAATAGTGCGTTCAGTTGGACGATTATGAACACCATAAAATGGTCAAAGAACACGACAACAATTTTTCCGAACAGTGATTTTTGAAATAATTCTTCACAATTTGTAAACGTTGTTCTCACGTAATTTATGGTGAAATGACAATGAATACTCAAATGTTCTGTGAATTTGGCAGTGCGAATCCCAATTACCTGCTATTGGGTCACTTTTTAGTTTGGTTGATTCGAAGTGACAACAACCATTTGTATCGAATATGAAGAAATACTATCAGATTGTTAAACATAAATATAGGAAGCCCATCTCCATTATGTTAAAGACACAAATAGTTACCAGAAAACTATATACTTTGATAGACGTATATGGATAAACCACACGAATTTTCATAATAGAAATTCTAGAATAGTTTCTCAAAACGATTTTTTTTTATTATACACAAATTAACATTACTTTGTGTATTCAATGAATGAATGTCTTTTTTCTTATTTAGTAGTCAAAACGCGTCTCGCTAATAATACATGCGATAAGAAAACCTAAACAAGACAAGTAAATTGTCATTCAAAACTATAAATACATTTTGATAATAATTTAACCTTTTCGGCTTTTGTACTCGGTTTGGGTCCCATATATTCTCACAAGTTTCTGTCGACCTAATCTATATGTTGCACATATGAGATTAGACAACGAGAAGGATATTTGTCCACCTCACAAAGACATGATGTGATAAGCCTATACATTTATTTTGTTATGCTCAGTATATTAAATTAAAACACTTGCTATGCATTTAAATTATATAGATACACCTAACGATCGATAATTTATATAGACGTACGCGTTTAACATCTTAATCAATTTTATATCGTTGGGAATAACCGTACTACATCCAATGATGTCAATACTATAAAAAACAGTCTATATATAAAATAAGTGTCAATTAAAATTAGTCCGAATTATATGTGCGAAATAGGCCAAAGGTTAATTAATTACTGCCCAGTATATATATGTGAATGCAGTTCGGCTTCAATTAATGCGACGGGCCACTGTAAATTTGTGATATTTTATATCAGTATACAGATGGAGATGGTCATTAGATACGAGATATTACGTCAATTTAGAAATGCAGTTAATATTATTTCACGTTACACCGCGGTCTCGAGTTCTGGATTCTCGCCGATGACCAAAAATTAACATGATGACATAAAACGCGATTGTGGCTAAAATCTTTCCTTCTGATGACCTTCTTCAATGTGTACCAATACGTATTAATTGTTCGATTGAGAAGTGAATGGGGCCTTTTCGTACTTGGCCTTGAAGCCATAGATATCGATCTTCTTAAAAGCTCGTCGCCGGATGTAGCTTAATGGTTAAGAGAGTTTCTCATCACGCCGCGGTCTCGAGTTCGATTCCCGCCGTTGACCAAATTAACATGCAACCGGATGACATAAAAAACGCGTTTGTGTGTAAAAACATTCGTTGGGCTGACCACCTACAATGTGCACCATTCGTTAACACTGGTTCGTAAGGTCTCAGTTGAGACGCGGTAAGGGCCGTTTTCGGCCTCTAAGCCATAGATTATTTTTTTTTTAAAAGCTTTACTAAAATCTTTATAAAAACTTAAAAAAAAAGTTTTTGTATCATCCGTCACTGAGGCTCAGTTGGCCCCTTGTGACATCTCACTTTTAACTTGACATGTCAGCTATAGGTACGATTTTAGGTAGAAACCATCTGCACATTGCACAGTTCCATGCCAGCCTATATAGTACTAACATGGAAAATGGGACGGCCCATGGATTTTAAACTCAACAGGGGGTCTGAAATGTGTTCATTTACACAATCGATCGCACCGCTCAAAAAATCGATGGTGAAAAATACCTTTGACATTCTGCCCATATCGGAATTCTAACCCAGTACCTCCAGCTCCATTTGCCTCAGCTTTACCCATGCGCCACCTGGGTGGTATACTGGAAGATAAAAAAGAGTTTGTTATTTTTAGTATTATCTGCATTGATTGATACCTGAAGCGCTGAATTAACCAGGCGTTGAAGACAATGACATAGACAATGCCTATTCAAGTTGTGTGTATATTGTTTGGCTAGACCAGTTTCGATTTTATTACGTCAGTGAATAATTGAGTGATCAAAAAGATCAATTGCAACTTGATCAAAAAGTTCCCGGAATTTATTCAGAAAATTAAAAATTCATTTGCCTGCGCTTAATCCAATCCTCAAAGCATTTTTTATATTCGGTATGTACATCTGTGATTTTTTCATTATTTCCTCTCGGTTGCTGAAACGCGTTTCCCCGTAATGTTTTTTTAACTCGATTCAACAGAAAGAAGTTACAGGGAGCCAAATCAGGAGAATTCGGTGTTGGATGGTATTTGTTGCATTTTTCGCCAAAAAATTACGAATAATGATGGCACTCTGCGACAGTGTGTTATCATGGTGCAAAATCCACGAGTTTTCTGCCCACAATTCTGGTCTCTTTCGGCGGATTGCTTCACGCAAACGTCTCATAACGCCCAAATTATACTCTTTGTTTACGGTCTGGCCTTCTGGCAAAAATTCATGATGCACTACACCGTTGTAATCCATGAAAACCGTGAGCATTGCCTTCGGAGGAAACCCAAATCATTAACCAAAATGTCTTGGACGGATCGACAGGCAATGTTCAAGTCCTCCGCTATCTCTCTGAAGGTTAATTTGCGGTTAATGACCAACTATACTTTATCAATGTTTTCGTCGGTTTTTGATGTCGATGCTGTGACACTGCGTTCATCATCTTCGATTGACTCACGACCACTTTTTAACCACTCGTGCCACTGGTAAACGACCATTTTCTTTAGAGAATCGTTGCCGAAACACTTTTCCAACATATCCAACGTTCGCGCACCATTAAATCCGTTTTTTACGCAAAACTAAAATTGCAAATAATCGGCAACACACACAGAAATAAATGCACTCTTGACTACGTTACTTTTGCAAATGTCAAGCTATGATGCTTAAATTTAGCGAAAATATCAACAATTCATGTACCAACTTACAAAAAAACTCAAATCGGAACGATGGGAGCGCCACACGATGGTTATTCTGGAAACTTTTTGATCAAGGAATATGCGACTGCATTAGATATTTGTTGCATCGCGTTGTAATAGTTCTAGCAAATTACAGGTAGTTGGTACGAAATGTTTTTGGTGGCGTGACGAATCATTAGATTTGTAAATGATAAATTTGTATTTCGTTGTGAACGCCACAAGTCTAGTTCCTTTATTTATACCACAAAATGATTTTCGAATTGATATTCATTCATTTTAATCCTTTGGTTAAAACCTTAGTTGTCAACCAAATGATCTTAGGTTTTCACAGTATGTTGTTGTACCATACGGTGCAATGTGTCTTCCTAAACTGCTGGAAGCAACAAAAAATAGTAGGTCGTATTCTACGCCATGAATGCATCGTCGAGAACTCAAACCTCTACGAATATTATACGAAAGGTGGATCAGCTTCAAAAGAGATACTTGAAAGTTTTCTTTAGAATTCTATACAGAAAAAAAACCGATTTGGTGTACTTGTTTATTCTTAAGTTCATACACAGTCATCAGAAATTAACAGTGTTACAATTGGTACCGAATAGAACAGAATTAGAGTGATTCGTCTTATAGAGATTATATCATGTGAAAATAAGACTTCCATTACTCAACATAAATAAAGTATGCCATACCAATCGGATGAAATTGTATATTCCTCCTATAGTATATATATCTGCAATGAATATTTCTTTGTGTTTGATGAGATCGAAGTACAATCTGTGACACATATTGAACATTAAGTATAGATCAGATACATTTGTCCATGCCGAGTACATCGATATTAATGGCCGAAACCTTAAGATATAACATTTCTTAACACTTCACCCGAACTCTACTGATTATACCAAGTTGTGCTCTCAAAACAAGATTATTTCCATTCATTCAGTTTTTGTACGTTCATAAATGTTCACAAGGTTATACACTATGGAGGTTATTATGAACACTCTTCTACCTAAACGTAACAAGAGAACTCTAACAATGTATAAAAAATAATATTCATGAATTTTTATATCATTAAGTTTGAAAAAGAATATTGTTAATTTAATTAAGAAGTTTGAATAAAGGAAATAAATATTTTCAGAATCGAATATTACGTTAAAAAGAATGTTGTTGGGAATTGAGTCACCAACAAATATTAGGAAAATTAAATTTTCTTACAGTTGAAGAACATATCTAAAGGTTAATGTATAGATCGGTTCATGTCTTCACAGAAATGTAAATATTTAAATGAGGAGATGATTTTCGTTTCTTCAGATATTTTATTAAAGTTGATAATTGTCAAATTCATACCAATAAAGACTCATCTTTAATATTTTTCATCTTCGATTTCATGAACTTGTTTGGCTGATGCCTATTAAAACAAAATTCCTATATACCTTACAAAATATTAAGATTCGGTGATCAGTAACTGAAAATGGAAATATTAATACCAGCTATTATAAATCAAACAGATTCTGGTATGAAAAAAACCGAAAACCACAACCCCATTGATTATACGGTAACATGAGAGACGGTTACTTACTAAATGGCATCCAATGAACCTAATAAGATATATGATATGATTTGCTATCTGTCTGTTAAAATGCGATACAAATATATGGTCATACATGATCCCAAAAATACAGAAGTTGCAAACCTTGCACAAACCATCAATAATACACAAAACATGACATTGTTCAAAATATTCTTGTATATTGCTTGTATTGTAATGCGATCAGGCGATCGCTAAACATTAAACAACGAAGTAAAATTCGTACGTTTTCCAAGAAATATAAAATGACAAATATTTCTTAAAGAATATAAATAGCGCAAAATGTTAATTAAACCTTTTAAAAAATACACTAATTGATAGAGAGCTTCCACGGCACACAGCGTACTAGCACAGATATCATTAATCAATTATTTAGAAGACTCAATTTCTGAACGAACTTCCTAAAAAGCTGAAAGCAATCACTTGACATGCGGCATTGAATGCTTAAAACAGAGTTAATCAATTACGAACTAAAGTACAGTTGTGAGTGATATCGACAAGCTCTTGAATCGCTTACATTTAAAACATAGAATTCGGAATTTCAGTAAAATTCTTATCCGGAGATCAGGGAACATCACGTGAATTTACATGGTATAACTAGAGTTATTATAGCTCAAGAATTTCTCTTTATTTTATTATGGTATCATTTTCAGTGTCAATTACCGCCAGTTAAATCTATCGTGTATTTCAAATGTAATGCCGCTGAGAGATTTTATTTGAGATGGTACTCTATTACATTGATGCATAGGACCAGCCCTTCTATCGACCACATCAATCCATTTAAACTTGCAATCATTGACGGTAATCGTCGAAAAATAATGAACTTAAATTCCGAATGTACATTGTTCTGTACCGGTACACTATCTTTGGGAGTATGACGAATATGTCTGTTTAGCAGCGCAGTAGCAGTCGTAAGTCACTGGTCGAGTATTAAGTACGCGGTACATGTAGTAGTGGTCAAAAGAGTTCAAATCCATCCAGAGATCATGCAATATTTTATGTTGGAGCTCAGTTTGAGAGAGAAAGAGAGAGAGAGATGTCTGAAGCGATAATGATAGACATAGTTGATTTCAGCTTGAAAAAAAGGAACGAGAATGGAAAGCTCGATAGTTCAATCTGTTTTGTATATAAGCAATGTCTTATCGACGACTCGGACAGGTATTATTTTAATCAGTTTAAGTGGCTAAAGCGAAGTAAAGACTACATTTATAGTCCTCGCCAGTGACAAGTCGCTAGTCTTGGATAAATAGTGCAATGTAATAATGGTGTACACCTGCAATGTATAATAATGGTGCGCCTAACATTTCACATTTTATAGAATTTAACGAGTGAAATAAATGTCAATCATCGGATACAAACCAAAGAGAGTTGTAACATTTCCAAAACTGAAATTCGCTGTTCAAAACAAAATAATAACATGGTCTCCTGTTGGATTCGAAGCAGCTTCTCTTTTGACCACTATACTATGTACGAAATAGGCATATTAGTTACAGTACCCAAAGTACTTAATTTGGTTCGTTCCGAACAGAAACATCTTACCTTTGAATATACACTACTATAATCTTCGTCCGTGGTCCTAATTCGATAGATGGCGTCGTTCATCCTTCTGTTGATAGTTCCTTTCGCCCTCACACCAGTTTTTTTCTGGAACCCTTCAGTACTATAGTATTGAAGTCGTAGAGCGCTTTCGTCTTGTCGCTAGCTATCTTGTTACCATCCCGGATATGGTTCCGAATCTCGCTCAATTTCGTCCTCAGATGGTCCACGTATTCTGTTTAGATGCATGCGTATTCCTGAATACCAGTTTCTCCAAACTTCAAATCCCTAGGTAAATGTATTTTCTTCCGAACATCACAATGGTTGGCGTTTCTCGTTTTTTGTCGTGTTTTGTACTACGATATGCCATCAATAACAGTGATCCCAGTTTCTTTGATCTGAATCTACCACTTCCTCCAATTTTTCCGCCATGGTTACAGATTGTTAAATGACTTTTTATTATGTATTTTATTGAAATATATATATATATATATATATATATATATATATATATATATATATATATATATATATATATATATATATATATATATATATATATATAAATCGATGAATAAGAGAAAATAAGCCTTATTTTCCCCTTGAACTCATAAAACTTCCACTACAACTCTCCAACCTGCTAATTCCAGATAACAACCGAAAATATAAAATAAAAGTACATACGCATAATCCTTAAATTTATGATGTAAAATTATATTGAATCATAAACAAACCTTATATATTAGCATATATAGCCGATTTAAAAATTGAAAATTGTTTATACAAAAGAAATCTTAAGACGTCTTATCATTTTTTTTTTGATTATAATAAAAAATTGATAAAATGCTCAAAGAAAATTTTAAAAATTTATTCAATACCCCAAAATCGATTAACTGTCATACATGTACGAGTATATATGCCTTCATCTTCAAGTACATAAGATAATACCTACTACTGTGTGTAGTAAATAAACGAAATAATATCTAGACACTATAAATTTCTGTTACACAATACACAATGTTGGAAACGCAAAAAAAAAAAAAGATTTTCATGCAAATTGGATTTTCGATTATCGTTCTCCATTTTCCTCATTTTAAAGTTGGGAGAAATTCATATTTCGCAGACGAATAAATTTGTTGTGCACATATACATTTGGAGGTAAAGACAGTTTCAAGACGATTTTATTTATAAAAGTTTAAAAACAAAACTTGTTTATGTGCAATTTGAATTGGTTTCCAAGGATGAAATGGGTTGATTTGTGGTGGACGGAAAAACAACCGAAATAATGGCGGAAACTTAATACAAATATATATTTGGCAGGAAAAAGGAAATGCCATTATATTAAATGGTATACCAGATTTTGTCGTAAAACATTTCTTATTAGACCGTAACTAAGATCTCAGATAAAGACGGGTACATACTATAAAGCAGATTCATCTTATAAAGAAAAATTCATAAGGGGAAATGGTATACAAGTTGTGTACACATAAAGAGCAAAAGTCGAAAACAAAGGAAATTATAAAGTTAATTTTTAAGCTTTTCATACCTTTTTCATATCTATAAAAAATTATCGTAAGTTCATTGACTAGATATGCTTATACGATACAATAAACAGTTTTTCATATAATTTATATTTAATCCATGCATAAAGCTTTTGCGGATAGTAAAACGGATTTTTCGCTTTGTATAGCTCTATAGACGTTCAATTCACTTAAAAGCAAAAAATCGTTTGGCGGCTTTGTGTGCTGGATTTGGGGTTTAAATTTTCTTTTGTCTGCAATAAATAGTGAAATTATCTTTGATTGTAAAGTTCAACATCGTATTGTTTTATGGCATATGCTGTTTCATTTTGCAACAATTACATAGCTCAACAGTTTAAACAAAACCATAGATTAGAAGCAGAACCTCGGTGACAATCAACATCAGCTTCCTAGTTGTTTCTGAGTATTTTGCTATTCTATGCCACAGAACCGCCTAACAACATACGACCTACCAATTTTGATTCTAAAAATGTCGTTCTAGATTAAATTGAAATACGTTTAAGTTTTTTTTTTATATTTTATACTATGCAATCTTTTTTGGGGCTCAAGGCTCTCCCAGTTTTTTTCGCGGTTCGCGTATTTACGTCCTATTTTACACCTGAATAGCCAAATCGAGGACGTGCGGCTATAGGTGCGATTTTCGTTGAACCATCTGCGCATTGCATAGCTCCATGCCAGCCTATAGTACTGACATGGAAGATGGGTCGGTCTATCAGTTCTTCACTCCAATAGGGGGTCATATATGTGTTCATTCACACCACCGATCTTAATCAAATGGTGATAAATCCCTTTTGCATCCTGCTCCTAACTGCCACAGCTTTAACCACTCAACCACCTATGGGCGCTGCCTTTAGCTTTGGAACACTGAAATTTGATTCTTATAACTTACACAACTAGTTTTATTCTATCTTTCCTTATAGCAACTGCTATTTGATTGGCTTCACGCATATTTAACGGCGCCCTACAAAAAAAGTCCAACGTAATCAAAATGAGCTTCGTCGAAAAAGATGATGTTTCGGTAAATTTTATTGCAATTAGCGAACCTAAAACTTTTCATTTCTACTATTAAATTTTCCACGTAAATTTATTTTAGTTTGAATAGAGAAGACTCACAATTTTTAAAGTAAGTTTTCCCATTTTATTCAAGCGTTAATATTAGACTAATTTTATGTCATAACAAGAATGACGTAAGTGCTGCCACACTCAAAATAACTGATTGTTAAAATAGCAAACGCAAGATAGACAACCCATTAGAGTGCCTTACATTGCAACTCGAACAGTAATAGCAATATTAAACATCAATACTATTATACTGTGTCCTGCTTAGTATATTTCTAGCTCTTCCTAAATATAATCTACACCCTTAAATGATTATGGTATGCATATAGTAGAACTGAAATTCATTTTTTATAGCATCGTCCAAAGATCACCTATTCCTTCTCGTTCATTGTAAGTCCTAAATGTTTTCGTTGAAAAAATGCCCAAATTTTTACCTGGATATAATAAACTCCGAAGCAGGAATTCATGGTCTTGAAATACTGAGGTATATTTAGCAGCAATAACCTCACTATTTTTGATAAACTATTTAAACGTGAAGGGGTTGTTGCGTGTGTTGAGGAACCATCAATTATTAAACTCATTTAATCTTACTACTTACTTCTTATGTAGTTACTTTAATGTACTGATATATGATGAGGAAAGGTTTGATCAATTTCAAAAAAAAATGCACAATACTCACATAATCAATAGCATAAACAGGATGTGATTAATAGAAAGTGTCGTCGCTGCTATAGGCACTCCAATTTTCCAGATAGCGGTCTTGCCAAAGTTATAATTGTTCAACAGATTGAAAAACTGGAAAATGTTGTAGATAAAATCAGCATTAAGGTAATTTTCGTACAACTAAAAAGTTTTTCATATTTTACAACCCATGTAGAACCAAATTATTATTTCGCACAGTCTGTTGCACGATTTTGATTTCTAATTTAAACCTTTTGATAACTTTATATACTTCTATATATGTTAAATTAAACTCTCGGTTGGCACGGTCTTTTGTGCGATGATACGGCCCACAAAAACGAACATTCATATTTGCACGAATTTCTTCTTACACGAATTATACATTAAAAATGAGAAGTTAATTAGCGGATACGTAAATATTAATTAACAGTTATGGTTGATTCTGACCATACGTTCCGTCTCCGTTCCGTAACCGTTACCTATGCGTTCAGTAAAATTTTCGTCATTCATATTTAGATATAAACTCGACACACAATATATTTAATTAGAACAATAATGAATTGTCTCACGATAAATACCGTTTCCGACACGTGTCAGCCTGTCCCTCAAAAATGCACTTCCATCAATATGTAACGAAACTGATTGGAACCAGAAAGTAAACTGAATGGGTTGAATACCTTCTTTCATTTACAGGCAAACATATTTTACGTAAACGGAACGGATCTGGTATGAAACGGAGACGGAACGTATATTAAGAATCAACCTTTGTCCATTGCAGAAAAAATACTGAACTAGACGGTTATACTCCGAAATAAATATTTAATCACAACGAACCAGAATTATTTTGACAAACATGTCTGCTAGAGCCTACATAAGTGGTCAGTAATTATATGACGATTAAAAAACACAAATGACGTCCGATTTATTTCATCAATGGTTCTACAAATGCTTCAATTAGAACGTGTGGAACAAACGATTCATACATTCAGCCATCTTGCACTAGACGGCACCAAATATTTGCTGTTGGCCGTCTAATACAAATTGGTTGATTCAATCATTGGACTAAAAAATAATAGTTATCTTCAAAATATATTATATAAAACAAACACTTAAATAGGTTTTCCGATTGAATAGAGGAAATTTGACGTTTGTGGGTGTATGAAAAAACTACAAATTAATGGGTGATACATTTTGCATTTACAACTACCAGCTATTTCGAGTGTGGCAACACTCACGTCATTCGTGTTATGATAGAAAATTATTTTCTAGCTCTGAATGTATCTATCTTCATCAAATCACGAGCGTGCTACAAAATTGAACATTTCACACAGTTTCTGAGATAAAAACTTTACATAAAGACCACGGAATTGGAACGGTCGACCCAAAATTAATTTACTACCTAGAGTCACACAATATTTGTTTTCAACAGGAGTTGATATAGCGCAAACGAAACAATCGCTCTTTTGGACACTATTTTCGGGGATCAAATAATCAACCGAAACGGAGATATCAATTAACCACCGAGCAGATTCGAATTCACTGTTGAAATTATTTGTGGGGAACCATTAAGGATAAGTGTTACTCTAAAAAATTATAGAATGCAGAAATTATTCCAGAAACGCAATGTCACTAAGGGACCCACGGTTCAACCCAATCGTTGATGTTTGATCACCACCCCGGGAATCGAACCCGAGACTCCCGAACGACAGAGCAAGCACGTTTCTCTACCACAAAAGCGTGTTACGTCAACTATCCAGAGAGTCAACGTAACATGCAGGTTTGCACCATCTGGGAATGAGCAACTAACTACGATAAATCTCAAATCCTGATAATTATCAAATAATAATTACTAGACATTATTACACTACGCCATCTACATAACAATTATATAATTCGTATACATTACTCACAGCGATGATTTCATTAATCTTAATAGCAAGAAAATTAAATACTTGGTTTTTATTAGCGATAGCTAAACAAATATTATTACTCGTGTGTTAGATATCGATAAAACATACATAACTATAAAGATATCAGTACAGCGCGCACATACCAATTAATTAACTATAAAACAAAAACTATTTGCATAAATCAATTAAATTACTCCGCGCGTCGTTTTGGACGAAGATTATATATCGATACATGATAATGATGACAATTAAATGTACTGTTTGTTTGATTTAAACATTTTAGTTTTTTAGTTTGTACTATTAAGTTGTTATGTACTGCGCGTAAGTGGAAAAAAATTGTCGGCATCTTCAGTTTATAACATATTTGCTTGTTTATATCGATGTACACAGCTATTTGGTATTTAGTAATCGAATTTTAAAAGCTATGTACGACTTGTTTTACCATAAATATATATAAATGTTTTATGGCACGTTTTGAATAAACATTTACTAAGTTTTAATTGTTTTTGAAGAGTTTGGCTTTATATATTTGGTTATTTACCTTGAACTATAACTAGGACAGAGTATTAAGTTATGTAAATTGGTAAGTTAATAACTTGTTGGAACATTAAGTGATTGATAATTATTTGAGGTTGCAAAATTGAATGTTTTTTTTTTTGGCAAAACACCACAAATAAAGGGTTTTCCAATAAGAGGTTTCATTTTGATGATTAAGAGAATTCAATTAATGTTTATTTAATTGTAATTAACATTTGAAAACGATATCAGACAAATGGACGCCACGGCTACGCTTGCAACAACATATTATTTTCATGTAATTTTCCAATTGTGATCACCTCTTCGAGAAATAACACGTTTTCTTGCAAAAAAATGCGATGGTTTCGTTACTTTGTGGAATTTAGCACCATCTAGCTAAAAAATAAACGTCGTCCACATCAATTCCGGCCACTAAAAATCATTAACCATTAATCATTGCTCGGCAGCGCAATCCATTCACCGAATAGTTGCACCAGTCTCATTTTCGAAAAAGTAAGGCCCAATCACACTACCAGTCCAAAATCTGCAGCTAACAGTGACACGTTGAGGATGGAAAGGCTTTTCAACAATCATTCTTAACATTCAAAATAAAAAAAACCTCTGAGTCCCAAATGATACAATTCTAATTATTAACATATCCTCGAAGGAAAAAATGCGCCACATCACTGAATATGTTATTTTTCGATGAAAATCAGGATCATTTTGATGCACTTGAAGGACACAATCAGTGAAAATACGACGTTTATGGTGACTTTGTGCAAACTACGGTGTAATGTCGTTTGTGGAATGTCTAATCCAATGATCGACGAGGAATCGTCAAACCTGGGTTTTCTTCAACACATAGGGGTACAACAGCAATATTCTTAGTTAGTCTTGAGCGACGCACACGGTTTTGATTCTTCACTTCACTAACTTGTCACAATCATGGCGTAGTTTTTACTTGTCAAATGTCAAAAAATAACATCTTCAAAATAATAACTGTCTAAAGGGTGATCAAAATACAACATCTTATTCGAAAACCCTTTATAATATGATTAACCAAAGCTTGGCATTTATATTATAATACATTTCGACCAAGCTTAGTGTCGGCATCTATTTATAAACTTTCCAATTATATTTCGGCTTAATTGAATAAAAGAGCCGTAAGCTAGTGTATTAATTTAAAAATTGTTCCATTTACTGGTCACCACCAGCAGCAAGTGACTTGACAAATTGTGTTAATATATAAGAATAGTTTAACCAGTCACTTACTTTGAACGAAATAGAAAAAGTTATGTCGATTATTTATTGTATCAACTTTTACTTATTGACTTATTGAATGGGCGCCTACACTTAAAATATTATAAAATCACATTTTGAGTTCATATTCCTTAACTTAACAGCTGAAATATTTACAGGCTGCTCTCGTAGCAATGATCATCACTTTATATAGTTAGTCTCGATTACTCAGATAAAACTTTTTTCCTCTGTAACTACAATTTTTGGAGCATAGGGCGAAAAATAGAATGAATTATCATTCTATTTTTCGCCATATGCTCCAAAAGGCTACAGCTTTTATCTCTTCCCATGATTTACAACTTGTTTCGCTTCACCTAGCATTGTTCTCTTTCTTGGTGCAACTATTCGGTTTCTTTTCCCTTGCGGGACTTTCCATCATCACTTGCGTCTTCTTATTTCGACTTCTAGGTGCGACTGATTTGTTTTCTATGTATTTGGCTTTAGTGTAAGGCCAGAATTATTTCAGTATTTGTCGAAAGCATTGTTCATACACAAGTTGGACAATCGTATCTCGGTCTTGCGTGACGGGTCAGAAGAATTCCAGACATGTTGAATGTATTTCTGTCTTAATTTATGAGTTTATTTATGTCTTTTCTATCCCATTTGCTTTCGCTCTTGTGCAGCTAAGGTGTGGTTATATTTGTGTTGAGTCTCAACATCTTGGCTTTTCTGACTTTTTTTCTTTGGTTGGTTTTTTTTTGGCTAGATCTAATGGCTATTGATTTTTCTGCTGAATATCTGAGTGTTTGTTTGCGAGTAGGCATATTTCATCTGCATTGTCCAAATCATTAAGTTGACCTGTTAATCCCCATTGTATTAAAAGATGACATTCAATTTCCGCATTACATTATCCAATACGAACAGGAAAAACAGTGGTTAGAGTACGCATTGTTGGCTACTTCTCGAGTGTTACATTTTTCATTTTCTTTGCATTTATATTGAACTCGGCTTCCAGTATTCCAGTATTCCAGTGTTCAGTTAAGATACAAATTGAGTTGATGTAATCAGTGCAACACTGATTACATTTTTCTTCTTGGTTTAAAGCCAGCTTGTTCGATTCTTAATTTTGCATTGATCGTAGGTTAGATTCTGTGAAGAATGATAATTGCGATTATATTTACTATTGTGTTAAGGAAAGATATATCTCAACAATTTTTACATTTTCTTAGTTCACCTTTCCTGGGCATTTTAATAGTCAAACCTTACTTCCATTTTTGTTTTATTCTGCTAGAATTCCACACTTCTTGAATTATTAGTGTAAATGTGCTTGTAACTGTAGATGTATCTGCTTTGAATATTTCGACAGTTACATTAGCTTTATTGATCTTCAGCTTTCCACCCTTGGCACTTTTACTAAATCACTTTCAATGTCACTTTTAATGGTACTACCGTTGGTGGATAGGTGTTACTAGTTTGTTGTTATTGTCAATTGATGAGCAAAGATTTTTGTTACTGTTGCTAAGGTCTTCTTCAAAATATGTTTTCCATATCTTTTAATAACTGGTCTCGCACGTGTGGTGCTCGCACATTTTGAATTGCTGCTGCCTCTTCAGCAGCTGTTTCGACATATTTTCTTCGATCATTTCTTGCCATCTTCTTTACTTGATGTGTTGGCTCTTCTTATCTATGATTTATCTCTTATTTTTTTCATACATTTGGAGCTTAAGTCGATCGCGTTCTTTAATCGCATAACATTATTCTTCAATTGTTCGGAAGGAAATATATATTAAATCATGTTAAGTATAATAGTAGCTTAGTGCCCGTTCAAAAATTATCCATCAATCGATGTATATTGCCGCTAGAACCTGTGACAAAACAATAAATATCCTGAACGTCTGAAGTTATGCTACCTTTATCCTGTTGACAGTTAGACTAGGGTATAGCACCCCTTATTGTATTTATGTCTGGCTCTTTAATTTTTTTCGTTACATGGACATTCCATCGCCTCTTAACATGAACCCTGATTAAATAGCATTACTGTGCGGATTTTGTTTCAATTAATTTCACACGCAAATCTCTGTATAGTTTCCTGAATGATTCCAGCTCATTGATAATAATATTATGTCCCGAGTTAATGCAATATAGTATATACACAAAATAACTTACTAAGGTTTGGGCAATGGGCCTTTGTGCCATACTGAATTAAAAGTCTGAATCATCTAGGAGAATTACTATGATGTCGTTTATCGCGTGAACTTGATCAATTGTATAATGTTTTCCTAGGAATCCAAATTGATGCTTAGAGAATCTATATTGGGTGATGAACTCTGCTTTTAATTATTGTTGGTAATCATTGGTGATCAATATAGTGCTGCCATAGGTTAGGTTAGGTTGTTGTGGCTGCTCTCGCATACTTAGACCGGCGATGGTCCTTTGTGATACCACTCTTTGTACGGCTATAGGTCCGAGTTTTTCGTAGAACCATGTGCGCAATGCATAGCTCCATGTCAGCCTAGTATTGGCATGAAAGATGGGTCGGCCCATAGATTCTAAACACGACAGGGGATCCAGATATATGTTCATTTTTACTCCACCGATCGTACCCCCCAAACGATCGAAGGTGAAAAACCCATTTGAACCCGAAACCTCCCGCTCCAACTGCCGCAGCTTTAACCACTGCGCCACCTGGGCGGTTAGTGCTGCCATAATAAATAGGTTCTTATTTCAGGCAATTTTGTTCTAGTTTTGTGTTGCTCATCACCCTATATGGACAGTCTGATAAGCACGTTTCCATTGCTTGTTAGTCTTTGTATTCGTTTGACCTTAGATTTGTTGTGTCACGCGAAGTTTTGTATTTCTTTTATGAGTATTTTAGCTTCGTCATCCAGCCTATTATTACGTCATAAGTATCTGCGAGCAATATGTGGAGGAATCATAAGGGCTTAATTCATAACCGTTTACGATTTTGTAAGTGTATACAAACCATTTGATCATTTTACCACATTATGCGTTCATCACGATTACCGCTTAAAGTTTATACCAGAAATAGGTTCTGATTACAATTTTTGTAAAATCTAATTATACAAGTTGGTTTTACTGCAATAATATTATTTTTAAAACAAAGATTAAAGTTCAACACAGTATATACACCACTTCACGACGTGCACATGCTTAAGTTTAACGATTTCAATTAAAATTAATAGTTTCAGTTCCTGTATATATACATACAATGTACATGTCCATAACTCTGTATCACCAACATTATATACATTTAATGTTATATTTTATATATTCAAGGCAGGTGAAACAAGATTGTTCGGTTTATATATACTCGTATTTAGAGACAGTTGGGAGTCTATATATTATTATTACGCTGGTGGCCAGCATATCAATTTTAGTGAATAAAACATTTATTTTTGTTATAAATCTGCATTAACATTTAATTCATTCGCGTAACTATGGCAAAACGGTTTGAGGATATTTGTTATGATTGTTATAAAAATTTTCCAGTGAAAAATTTATAAAAAACAAAATTATAATAACTTCCTTGCCATTTCCTTTCGTATTATAAAGACAACAGCGCGACTACACATTAACAACAACAAGTAATACAAAAGTGTTGCACAAGATAATGATGAACGTCTAATGGATTGAGGTGTTTATGTAATCTCCAACCATTAATCGTCATATTATGTTAATGTACTCGTGTATATAGAAAAATAATTATATCAGTAAGTATTTATATAAGAAAGTGGGACATCGTATTAACGTCGCATAATATATAAACTCGTTCGAAATGTGAGATCTAAAAGTAAATGGATAGAAGTTTATTTGGTGTACTAAACTACGCAAGATACGTACTTCAGATGTAATAAATACGATTCTTTATTCGATACAATAAGCTAAAATGTGAACACGCGCAATTCACCATACAATAATAATAATGTTGATACAGCCTAGATAAATATGTGTGTTTGAGATGAACATATATGTATACACGAAAATAAAATTTTGCCAGAAATCCAACTGGTATATAGCATATCTAGATATATACAACATCAGTTAAATGTTGATATACGAGGGGAGTAACAAAAGTTGCTAAGTATAGGCAACTCTTAAAACTTTATTTAAAAACTCAAAATTCCAAATCTTTTGCGATTGTTTTATAAGACTTCTTACATTAATTCAGAACGATCGGTTAAAATGGAGACAAAATTCCACCACCAATGCAAACAGTAATTCGCTTTGTGTTTCTCTTCGGTTTTCGGTGTAAACTAAACCACTACAAGTATTCAATGAACGCTAAATTGCATATGGAACGATTGCACCTACAGATTATTTCCAAGTGGTTCTAAGAATTACAGACGGGACAAATTTTTGTAGAGAACGAAGTCCAAGAAGGTCGACCAAAATCTTCCACTGATGACATTACTGTGGCTCTGGTGTAATCCAAAATTGACGACGATTCATGATTGACACAAGAAATTATTCCGGATCAAACCCTTAATGATTTCTGACTGTCTCTCAAAATTACAACAAATTTGAGGAGAAAGTGTTTAACAGTAACGCGGAGATATGTAGACCTTTAGGCTTAAGTGATTATTTTATTATTATTAAAGTTCGTTGAAACCCTTACCTTAGCAAACTTGTGCAATTTGAACCAGGGCAGAGAAGATAGTAGATTTACAGGAATATCAGGAATAGATAGTAGATTTACAGGAAAAGAGATCTCATGCGGTCGAAAGATGGACAACAGCTGATGAAGTGTAAACGGCATCACTGGCAAGCCCCATGAGATGAAGGTGACTTTTGAAACAACCATGGCCAGTACGTATAGACACTAAAATTCTCAAGTTGTCCAGTTTCAATGAAAGAACGCAATTGATCAGCTTCGGGTTAACCCCTCTGACAAAGTATTTCGTCTTACGACAAGTACGCTTTTGATAGGGCAACGGTTTTTATTGTTTTTTCACCATCAGGTTCAGGACCTACGAAGTATAGGTGAGAACCAGTTTTAGCCATGTCACAATGGGCGTGAACCCACATGACCTTTGCATTGTTATTACAAACAACGAGGTTCAGAAATTTCTTACAATCCCCTACCAGTTTAAAGCTGGTTAGACGGTTGTTCAAGGAGTTATGAACAGTTTGACAATCCGTACAAAATATAATCTCTTCGTCGTCGGCAACGAGATTAAAAGCTGAAATCACGCAGTGAGTAATCTCAATTAATTCCGCTTGATGAATAGGACAGTAGATCCCCAGACTGCCTGAGATTCTCTGATCATCCGATGGACAGCAGTAACCAAAGTCAGCACTCTGTTCAGTGGCAGAGCCATCTGAAAAGAATACAAGCGATTCGGTTTGAGCAAATCTGGTGAGAACCACTTATGGATGGATAAAACAATGGTGATTATGTAGAGACGATACAAAAAGACCAAGATTAAGAATAAATACACCGCCCAGGTGGCTCAGTGGTTAAAGTTGTGGCAGTGGGAGCGGGAGGTACCGGGTTCGAATTCCGATAGGGGCAGGATGCAAAAGGGGTTTTTCACCATCTGATTACGATCGGTGGTGTTAATGAACACATCTATGACCCTCTGTTGGAGTGCAGAACTCATGGGCCGACCCATCTTTCATGTCAGTACTATAAGCTGGCATGAAGCTATGTAATGTGCAGATGGTTCTACGAAAATTGGACATATAGCCGTACGTCTTCGATTTGGCCATTAAGGCGTAAAGTAGGACGTAAATAAGCGAACCGCGGAAGAGCAGGGAGAACCTTGAGCACCAAAAGAGATTACATAGTATAAAATATATAAAAAAAAGTATAAATACAAAAAAAAATGTATTTTCTGTTCAACGAAGCGAACTTTTGTTACTCCCCTCGTATACAAATAAAAATGAAGACATAAAACTCCACGTCGTTTAATAAGTATCTTACCTTGAAAATTACTTCAAATTAGCAACAACAAACATTGCTCAAAACTGGACACATACATATTATGTATTTCGACAATCTGTGCGTAATTGAATTTCTGTACGTACGAGTAGCATAATACATACGCATCAATGACAAATTACCGGTTAGTTTATGATTTCAAACTTAATTATGTTGCGGCTTACGTATATACACAAGGTGGGGTTTAATATACTTATTTTTAAATTTTTCTTAATTATTTTTATTTTTTTTTTTTTTTTGGTTCATTCAAATTACAAAGTAATTAAAAAAGTTTCATTTTTTTGTTTCGTAAAACTCGTCAAAATTAAATACTTTAGTAAATAAAAGAAAATATGCTGTCGGGGGGTTAAGAAAATATCAAAAAGAAATTATGTAAATCTGTTTTCTCGAAATGTTTATCTTAAATATATTTAACGTGCATTAGGAACAAATAGTCACATATAACATCGATGTGTGTATGGCACTTAATTTATTAAAATGTCATTTATTTGACATACATCAAATCACTCCATTTTCTTGGCAAGCGCACCAAGACAATATTATACATTTATGTGGTGTTTGGTTTGGTTCAAATGTTTCGATGTTTGGATTATTTTCAAAAATGCTAGAAAATGGCGCATTTATACATTAAAATATATTATAATTTGTTCATACTTCAATTAGTGTACATTCCGATATGTGAGTTTATAAATTATAAAATTGGCAATCATTCTGGCCGTCCATCGGAAAAGAATGTGCATGTACCATTTACTTTACAATTTTTTTTTACATTTCTGTTGGACATATACGAGTGCTCGTATTTTATATGTCGATTTATAGTTTCTCTCGCAATCTATTTTCAATTTTGCTAATTTATCTGGATTTTTTTTATAAATAATGCGAAATTTTTAATTAAATTATTTTTTTTAAAGTCTGAATTAATTTATTATTTTAAATTACGGAAAATGTAAATGAAATTCTTATATCTTATTTACGTCTGATCGTAAGTTTTATTTTATGGTATTTATATTTTATGAATGGTTTTGCAATTTTTTGCACGTGATGATTTATCGATGGCCTTAATAAATTAAGAAAACCCACAAATTTATGATAAAATATCTTATTTCTTCAGCATAGTCCCCTGTTAGCTCGATACACAGTATCTAGCAATGTTCATCTTAAGAGTGTTCTAATCCATTTTCATTTACAAATATTGACTTTGAGGACTTACAGTTTGCTATGTGGGAAGCTAAGTCAATATCTTCTGGGCGTTATAGGGCAAAACAAATTTTTCCTAGGTCTCAAAATATTTATACCTTTTAATATTTAAATATTTACTTTTAAATATTTATCCGAGTAAAGGAAAATCAGTAAAATAGCTCCAATTCCAAAAATTAGCAAGCCTGTCGAGTTATCCTAGTTACGACCTGTGAGTACTTTAAATTCCATTTCCAAAGCTATTGAGATAGTTATAGTCAATAATCAAATCCAGTCTTATATAATTAGTACGTATTCGGAACATGTCGCAATATCGCGATATTTTCTGATCATTTCCTCCCTTTTTAACACCACATTTCGGTTTTTGAATTTGGCATATCGAGAGATCCGAAGGCGTTACACTTTTTCAATATCTCTCAATCTGGATATTGGATCTCTGGATCTCTCACTATCTCTCATTCGAAAGTTTCATGGTACCAATACTGCAGTGATATTCGGCGTAATGTGGAAAACAGGGAACTGATATATTTTTGTCACACAATTTGCATTATCCATTTTGGCAGTTAGATTACAGTCATCAATTATTTATGGGATCGTTCACAGGCAGATTATTTGGTAGTTGGTATTCTAATTTTCTTCCAGTTACTTCAGGTGTTCTTCAAGGTTTCAGTGCTTGGTCCTTTATTATTTTCTATGTACATTAGAAACCTCGTTTCATCATTCTCATATTTTCACTGATGATGTCCAAATTGATAGAAATAATTAGATCAGCATTCGTTAGAAATATTTCTCTGGTTAACGCGACTTTAGATATAATATATAGTTGGTCGAACTCCAGTGGGCTCGTCTTAGATGATCGTAAATCGCAATCTATTATTATTTACAAAACAACGTTACATGTGTTTTCTTTTATCTTCCATCTTAACGGATCAATTTTTGTTTTTTCAATTTCTTTCTTTTTCTTTTTTCAGTAGTCCAGATAAGTAATAGGCGAGACAAATTTCTGGATCAACTATTTTCCAACTATTTGCTGTGCACAGAAATCTCATGATGTAACGATTTCACCAACCAGTAGCCATTATCTAGCGTGTCATCGATTCGTGTTAATCGATAATCTATCCTTGATTATTATGATCGTTGTTTCTTCTTCACTAAGTTCACTAGTGAACTGCATAAACTTTTTGGTGGGGTAATGACTTTACCCTCTTTCGAGAAAAGAACTCTCATGACATCTCTGTATTCTACGGACTACATTGTGTTTTTATAGTCTTGTAACTTTAGCTCAATCATTGGATTCTATTTTCTTTTCATCCTGGCAGTGATGATTTATGAAAAAACTGGACCAGTTTGAAAATTTATTAAAAAAGATTAAAAGGCGCAAACTAAGTTGCTTTCAAATTTATCGTCCTATCGGTTTCATTTTAACTGCTACTAAAGTTGGTTGGTTAAGACTGTTTCATCGAAAAATATTATGGAAATTCGAAATCAGTATTTTACCATCGATACAAAAGCTAGTTCATCAATGCTGATCTAAAATATCCGCGATTGACCACTTCGTTAAAATGATCGTGTCGATAAATGTCTACTTTTTAAAAGGTCGATGTGTTGAATCCGTGGGAACACACGTACATTTGGCAGTCCTGAAATTACTGCAATGAATGACAGGCAATGTCAAATTGTTTGTTTTGACTCCTTCTGATTTTGTAAGCTTCTATTTAGGTAAAATGTTAAAACAAGCTGAAAAACTGAAAAACTATGGTATAAAAAAGTTCTCTAGGTAACTTGTAACCAATTCGGCCCAACAATTAGAAAAAACCAATAGTTTGTAGAAGTTCATTGACAACTGTATAATAACTACACTACTTACAATAAGGATCACTCATAGGTGTCATAACTGACTCAACGTCTTAATTTTCCATCCGATGAGTTTATATTTGTAAGTAAGTTATATTTGTTGACTAAGCAGATTGGCCGATATGTCCTTTAATCTTTAAATACTCACATCAACATAATATGTAAGTCTATAAATTTATGCATCAAGATAGAATAAAAGACATAATTATATATCGTAAATATTCAGACCTAAGTGTTTTCAATTAAACTGTCAATGTTAAGAATATCTATTCAGCTATTTGTAGAATTACTATATTTATCGCTCTATAAAACAGCCAACCCCACATCGATATAATAGACAACAATTTGTGCTAAATTGGTATTATGATTTATTCAACTTTTATATTGTTTAAAATTTGTATGTTGTATGTAGAATACATATACGAGGGGATTTACAAAAGTTCGCTTAGATGACCAGAAAAAAAATTCTTATTCTTCGTCTTTTTTTATCTTCTCTATAACCGTGACTGATTTCAATGTATTTCTTAAGCCTATATATCCACTTCTCAAACCAGTTTTCAATCTTGCACTAACCGCATCAATTATTTCCGCTCTATACGTTAAAGACCTTTCTCCTCAAATTTGTTGTTATTTTTGGAAATAACCAGAAATCACAAGGTGCTAGATCCGGGGAACATGGTGCTGATCGTATTTCTTCGATGCCATTAGAGATTGCAATAACGTTACTCGTTATTTCAGCAGTGTGAGCTGGCGCGTAGTCATGATGTAAAAAGTAGCGCCTCAAATCTTTCTTTCGGATTTTCCAGTGAAATAGCAGCTAGAAGTTTTGATCAAGTAAAGTAAATTGACATCATTACTTTTGTTGCTCAGCTTATACGGGTGAACCCTTGTTGGGCTCCATACTTTGGACTGCTGTTTGGATTCCGGATCGTATTTATACAAGATTTGTTACCAATAACGACATTACTAAAGTTACTAGATTGCCCTTCACCAGATTTCTTCATGTATCCCAGATGATTATTTAATATTCGCGATACAGCAATAACATTCAAGTCCAATTCAGCAACCATAATTTCTTGTGCGCATGTCAATCGTGGATCTTCGCGTCAACTTTGAAACACTTGAAAATAGTCTGCAGAAACGGTGCAATTGTTACATATGCAATTTGGCATTCATTGAATATTTGTAGTGGCTTTAGTTTAAGCCAACAACCGACGTGAATCACATAACGAATTTCTGTTTGCGTTGGTGGAGTCGCCTGCTAAGCGAACCTTTGTTACCTCTCTCGTATACCCAAAACTTACCTAATTTAATGTAATTACAATTTCGTCATTTAATTATAATATGTATTTTGTTCGATATTGTTGTTACTTATTTTCCATTTTCTTCTATATTTGCAAATATAAAATATTTTCCAACCAAATTACATTTTTTTTTTGTGTTGTCTGATTTTACAGAATGATAAGCAAAACAGTTTTTCGTACATGAACAGTGGTTAGGTCATTTCATCGTTATGTATAGAGATAAGTATGGAGATATGGTAAATAATTGGAAAATTTCCACTATACAGTGCTAAATGATCAATTATGATATAAGTTTTCCGGTCGATTAAAATTTGACGACGATCATTTCTACAAAACAATCGGTTTGTTTGTCTATACTCGTATATCATTATGAGTTCAGCTGAGTACACTACTTGTTGATCGACGTGAAAATCTTAGACTTAATTCATCATGTCAACGTTTACATCTTTCATAATTTGAAATTGGAAAAATTCCAAAATAATTTTCACTTAACACTGTGTATATATTTGCGCAAAATGAAAAACTGGAGAACAGAATAATATATAACAAGTCTTAAGTTAATTAATTTGTTGAAACAACTGTTTAACGCAAAATGCTTTTTGGAAATGACAGTGATTTGTTATACAAAATTAATTGGTGTGAAGATTTGTTCGCTCACGTAGAAAGGTATTCTGTTATATTTTTACATATCTTATGTATATCCGCTTGCTGCTATCCTTCCTCAGTACGTATATATACTCGTATTTTCATATTGCATCGTTACATGACTAAATAATATTATTTACGCAAATCAGCGCGGTTAAATATATTTTAATACATTAATTAAGATTCTATAGAGTATTTTAAAGAAAATTATTGTGAATTGTTAAAAAAAAATTTATTTAGTTGGTAAACAAAATAGTTGCATACACATTTTTCACCTTGATCTGTTTTACTGCACATGATATTGTGCCAAAATGTTTTGAAATAAACGTGGTTGTATGAACGATGTGGCAACTGATCGATATACCATATGCATTAGTTTATCCACGTATTTCCTTGATTTGTGTGTGTATAAATGTGCTTTAAAGGTAGCAAATATATTTTCTATTTCTTGCCAAAAGTTTCTTTTCAATTTATGCCAAGGTGATTCGACATCCATATATCTATGTTTCAAGGAGCCGAAAATCAATGTGACCTCGAAAATTGTGGTCGCAGCAATATGCAGAATAATAATTCTGGCAACCATTGAGTCATGTCCATCTCAAAATTTTAACAACAGTCACAATTTTAAACAGAATTTCAAACGGTTGATTTTTCTTTTATCTCTCTTAGCATCTTGTGATCGGATATTCTTTGAGCGGGGTTTTATAGTTTTGGAAAGGCTTTATATATTCATTAGCATTGCTGTGACTTGCTGTTGGTTCGGATTCAAAAGTTGTTTACAAACATTACCATCAATTTTATATGTACATACCTGTGGAGAAATGAGAATTACCGATGTTTCTATTCTCCAATCGTGAATTGAGTGTAAAGTACTTTTGTGTCTATATCGAAATATGGGTCAAAACTGTAGCACTGCACTAGCGTACGATTACTACGCACGCCAGTGCTGTACACAGTGCTACAGTGGCGGTTGCCTACAAATTACATGATACAAATTGTGCTGGAATTTGACAGAAAATACATAACAAATTATTACCAGCCATGTGAATGTGAATGTATGTTCTTTGTGCTTAAATTAGATCCGTGACCGACCCAAACTAATTTAAACGTTTCGAAACATTTACCACCACATATCGTGCGTATTGTAGATGATCGTCACCCAACGAACTTTTTTATTATCTATATAATGTACGTTATAGTGTATCATCCACCGCATTTTGCAAGTTTGATCGTGCGATCATTGCTACAATTGTCGAATAGCGACACGAACTGCTGCCTTTAAAAAAAATGTCTTCTCCTAACTTATCGTACTAGTGACGTCTTGTGTTTCAAAACTCTTTCCAAATATAAAGAAATGGCTCGATTCTAAATTATTTGTGTCGAACGAGATGTTTTGATCACACTCCAACCTCAATTTTAGAAATCTTATTTTTTCAAAAGGCGTTAGAACGTATTATGCCACGAACAAGATATTTCAAAGTTCAAATGAAAATATGAGATCACCAAATCACCGATTCCAAATCACTGATTATGAATCAGTGTCGAAAAAAGCAATCCTTTCACGCACGATCGAGAATGGATTCGTAAAACAGCCAAAAGATTAAACCAGCTTCAATATCCTACCAAATCCGCATGAAATTCATATAATAATTGTCATACTTTGGATACAATTGTATCCATTGGAGACATTTCGTGACTAAAGTTTTAAGTTCATTCACGCTGGATGCAGCTACATTTAACTCACTACCGAAAACAAGCCCATAATGCTCATCGAACATTCTATCCCTATTCACAAATGTAAAATGCGACCTTTCGAAAATAGAGTTGAACACTAATAATGTTGATCTATATAGAGTTGAACTTTGTCAAAAGCTGGACAGCACCAAATGAAGTGGATGGAGTCATTCTTCTCAAGCGACATTGTAACATGCAATGGAGATGATCTTTAAAACTACCATGTTCAGTAAGAATACCTATTAAGAACTAAATTTAATTCAAAGGCAGTATTTGCTTGAATAACTTCAAGTTGGGTTTAGTAATGAATATTAATGTAACAAACCGCATCAGGCTTAAATTTGAAATAATCTTTGTTACCTTCAATGCTACAATGAGCAGACACCCTCATGCCTGTTACTATTTTATTAGAACGATTATAATGAAATGTTTGTAGATCTTAACAAGTTTTGAAATTACGATCTAAGATAATAGGACAGTAGGTTCCAAAACAAATATAGAGCGAGGGCTCTCCGAAAAAAGATAGGAGACTCAAACAACACTGATAATTTTCTGTGACGTTCATTCTTGAGAAGGGTGTTACTTAATTAACAAAAATCTGTCAATACCCTACTGTTGCAACATTATTTTTCCACGCTACAATACATTTCAAGCGAAATACAGCAGAAAATGCTGAATCTAAAATAATATTGGAGACGAAGTCATAGCTTGACTATTAACGTCTTAAGTTTGACCACCGATCATAAGAGCCCATGCTTGATAAATGAAAGATAATATTTTGGAGATTAAACCTTAGGATTTTCCCATAACTCTTCCTGATGAGCTTACTATATCGAGGTTTACCTGAGATTGTTATAGAACAAGGCATTGCTTTAAACTATGAAGCCAGATTGCGGCAACCTAGTAGAAAGCTCATCAAAAACCATGAACCAAAGCAGAGGTAAAAGTACAACAACCTGATGATTGGCATTTATAATATAAAATTGCATGTTGTGTCTTGCTGACTGCACAGGCAGATACAAAATTATCTGCACTAAATCTATCTTTAATCCGGTTATCAGTCAAGAAGTAGATTGTAGACGACAGACTGATTGACAACCCTGCTTTTGCTCCACGATGATGAACAGTGCTAAACGCAATCTTGAAACAGACTAAGTAACTATAGCCATACTGCAATTCAGCTAGAAAAATTTTATCAAAACCACGGACACAAAATATGGTTCTTCAACGCAGTACTACTAGTACAATCAGCTTAAAATCCATTAAACTAGTTACTGTTTCGTTTATAAGGTGTCTGTATCGGCGTACCAAATCTGTCTGAAATATTTGAAGAAAATAATAATTCATTATGCCGGTTCTAAAAGTATCGAAATCGTTTCAAAGCTATAAATAGACCTAGTAATTCCAAAAAAGAAAAGTTTATATACTTTATAAATTCTTGATAAGAGATAAGTCTTGCATGGATTAAAACTTTTATAGCATCTAAACGTTTTAATCTCTACATGTGTACAGTATTCACCAAATAATAACTATCTCAAGACGATATATACATAATGTTTAAATAATATTATCTTCCACACCTTATCTTGATCCAATATTTTGATTTAAAAATAAATTAAATTCTTGTTAGATTATCTCACAAAAAACACAAGACCCGATTCGATTATATAACAATTCTCCTTTGTATATGTACACATATAATTCAGTTAAATACTTTTATATGTAACAATACAATATAGTCATATAGTATGTAGAACCTTGTATAATCCAAGTTCAAGAATCTGTATAAGTGAAAATACGTAGCAAAGACATGGTATTTGTCATTCCATAATTTTTCAATATAAAAATGCAAAACAAGTATCTACCGCAGTCGTGGTGTATAGGTCAATGAAATATTAATCCTAAATCCTTCCATCACCACTCAAATTAAAAAAAAAAAAACATAATTCTGTTTCTTATATATAATCTTATATGCGCGATTGTGATGACTGATGAGTGATGAGCAAACAAAAATAAAATATGCCATGACTATACGTCAACTGCGCTGCTGCCTGTATGTTGTTTATATATAGAGAGTAATTCGCGGTCGGCTTCGTGTATAAGACAAGCAAATAAAATAAAAATAAGAAAATTGGCAATGAAATCCATCGATCCGTATCGATCGATCGAACTGCAAAATTATTTTTTCTGTTTTATTTATTTATACAAAATTGTATCAAAAGTTTGTTATTTATGTATAAAAAAAAATCTATTTTATTTGTTCTTATAAAATTCCAAAATAAAATTAAAATGAACCATACGTTGGATATGATCAATACGTTGGGTATGTTGTGTCACTAATGATAGTTAAATTTTTTCGACTCAAGTAGTTAAAACCAAACATTATGTCTTAAAACATGGAACCAGTTTTGGTTTGCTCTAATTTTGAGGAAATATCACAAAGCTATTTATAAATTTTGTTCCTTCGGTTTCGATCGTGAAACGGCATACTTATGTGAGTTTTTTCTATCGATTTAATAGGCCATAGTTGGCCCATACCGTGTCAACAAGCTGACTCCATCGGCTTGGATCATTAGATCTAATTCATATTGTTGTAAATAATTAGAAGTTGTCAGATCACTCTGTACGCTGTAAGGGCATCGTCATCGACAGAAGTGGTCGCCTACCGAATGGCGGTTCTCCCTTTAAAGATCACGGTATCATTCTCGCTGTGCCGTGGCACTTCTCGAATGTTAAAACTCATGTCTCGTGCCTTTAGGATCCAACTCTCACAGTCATACATGACAGCGGGATTGATCAACACTCTGTAATGTTCAGATTATTCGCTTTTGCAAGATATTATTTTGATTTCAGAATTGGGTATAGAGGATATAAGTCCTAAACTCTTGATTTTCGGAATAAAATGTTGTCTTGAGGAGTTTCACTTTTACGAAGGTTGTATTCCAATATGAGATGAAATGTATCGCGGACAGCTCACCTCCTTGTCGAAAACCATAATTAATTATAAAGACTCCCGACAGCCTGTTCTCAACTTTCTCACAGAATTGTTGAGTTGTTGAACTCTTAAGACCTTAGCCCCATGCCATTCACACTACAAATTCGTTTAGCTAAACCGAGTTTACGTCCTTCATGATGGGTTATATTTCGACACTCCTCATCAAATCAATCATGTTTGGGCTTTTTTTTCACTATTCCGAGGGACTTCTGAACGCAGTATTGATAACCGAGGTTTTCAATACTCTTCTCATACAGTGATGTCGCAAACTGGTATTGCTAACAAAATCTTGATATTTTCGTTTCTTCATTTAGCAGATTTTGACCGTCTTGGGCAGCCCGAGACGGTCATATTGAAATCAACACAGTCAATTTTGGCTCGACCATTAACGTTACCAATCTTACATCGTGCTCAGGTATAGAGCCCTTTTGATTATCCAAATCAATGTTAAATGAGTGTTTATCCATCAGTAGGGCGCATGTACATAGGCAATTGATAAATTGGGTATATACTCACACATTCGATTATCGACTGATGGAAGTCCAACAGCAAAATTTCTGAGGTCATCTCAACTGTTTAGTCTTGGAACAGGTGAGGTTTTCACTTTTAGACCATCGATTTTCTTGAACAGCCATACGAGTTCCAACCGATAGTCTTTCATACATGTGAAAAGGTCGTCAAACGTGCCAAGTTTTCTGAGTTGATGCTTTTGTTCGTTTGTACCAATCCATAATCTCGTGTTCGGCTATCTAAGCAAGGCATCTTTGTTATGTTGGCGGTATCCGATTTATTTAGTTTTGTTGACATTTTTATTTGAGGTTTTTACGGATGCCTAGGAGGTTTGCACCCAGCGATCGAACCAGATTTAGTCGCCACTCTACGGGTCTTTTGTTTCGTATGAAATATTCATAAAATATAAACGATTCCATCCACATGGCAACCGGACGTAACATAATCGTTTTCCATGCCCTATAGAGACATCGTGGGCTCATTCCAAATCGACACGTTAACATTGAGTTTGTGGGGGCAAATGTCACGGATAAATAAGACGCTTAGAAATGATAACGTTGATTAGTACAAATTTAGGCAATCGAATGGATACATCATATAGAATAAAATTCTGCTAGTATGTCTTACCCACAAGTCCTGAGAGCTAATTAAGATTCAATGGATCAATCTATAGCAAACAAATATACTAGTATACATAAGGGTCAAAACTAGCACAATTACAATAAGAAATGGGACTCATGGGTGCCACGGACATGGAACGAGAAAGGAAACGGAAAGCAGTTGTGAAATAAATATAAGCAAATGTCTAGACGAGATGACTCATATGAACAAATAGGTGTCACACGTCGTTGTTTGCCGAAAGGGAGTTATCCTTTAAGAGTATACGCTGTATACCATGTTCCCTCAGGAAATTGGTTTATTTTCTCAACTTGTTATTAAACAGACCTCGATATCAGACCATCAATGACGCGTTTTGGGTCGAAGTCTTTATGAAAACAGGTCTCATCACTACTCTGAACGATTTTAACTTATACACATTTGTAAGATATTTCGATTTCAGAAGTGAACGTAGCCTGGGCTAGAATATTGAAAACATTTGATCGATCATCTAGAATATTTCTTGGTGTAGACACCACTAATTTTCAACGATAAAATAGTGATCCTATCCTAAATACATACTTTAAGACAATAACTTGTATTTCTATCCAATAGCGGGCCGCGATAACATCTCGCATTTTAAGCAACTTCTCATCTTAAAGACCACTTTTCATTCTTTTTAGGAATAACTTCATTTTGCCATACCAATCGAATAAGGATTCAATACAATCAAGGTCCATAATTTGTCTTTGTCTCTGCATGGCTTTTGTGAATTAATTATATAGGATGAGTCTTCAATCAATTATTATTTTGCATCCAGTCAGTCCTCGAATTATATTTGAAAGAAGTTTGTTAGTTATTCAATTTAACTTATTGCTGATTTGTCGTAATCTTAAAACCTTAGTCTTCCACCAGGAGAGATAATATAAGAGGGCCGAAATACTAATAACCGAATACTTCGTAAACAGAGTTCATTTCATCAGACTGGAAACTAAAGCATCGTTGCCAACGAGAAGTCTTTCCTCGTAGAATGAACTGTAGATTGCTTTGTTCTCCCTGACATAAACGAACATTACCATCGTAGCTTTGTCATAAACAGGTCACATTTGGTTTAAATCTTGGACAACTCGAGTGCACACTTTTTTTAAATGACATTAGCACGTGGTCATTTTGACTACAATCTCTACAATCTGTTTCGGAGCTCGAGGCACTTCCAACTCTTTCGCGGTTCGTTTATTTACGTCTTTACCTTACGCCATTACAGCCAAATCGAGGACGTACGGCTATAGGTCCATCTGCACATTGTATAGCTCCATGCCAGCCTATAGTACTGACATGAAAGAGGGGTTGGCCCATGAATTCTGCACTCCAACAGGGGTCATAGATGTGTTCCTTTATACCACCGATCGTAATCGTATGGTGGAAAATCCCTTTATCATTCTGCCCCTATCGGGATTCGAGCCCGGTACCTCCCGCTCCAACTGCCGCAGCTTTAACCACTGCGCCACCTGGGCGGTGCATTTTGAATACTACATGATGTTTTACACAGATGGTTCCGTTTTTTAAAGTGGATGAGCTTACTTTTTTTTGTCCATTTATTTTGTGTCGGGAGTATGGTCCCATATTATAAACATAAATTGGTCTTGGGTTCTGCCAAATAGCGCCAATATTTTTAATAAACTGCGCGTTTCACATGCCAATCCTTAAGTTAAGTATGGATTCAGAAAAAGATTCTCAAATAAGTAAAACAAATTATCAAAATTTTAAATAAAGTAGAATCATTCAACTTTTCAAAAGTGACTTCAGGAAATTTAAAAAAAAACATAACCTATGCACTATGAACTGTACAAAATGAATTATGATAACACAATCTAACTGACATACGTAAGTAATCGTACTTGAAATATTCCTTGGCCATGGAACGGGCACTGAGCTCTTGTAATCATATCAGCTTTGTTTCAAAGGCGGAAATACCAATGGAAAAAAAATTTCAAACTATATCGACATGCCCTTGACGATGGTTTTAAACCTATATGCATACAACCTTCTTTTTAATTAAAAAGGTTAGAAAAGGGAAACTTGCGAAGTTTCGTTTCAACAACCGCACTTCAAATTTTGATTAATTTTTTGCCCTTCTATATATGCATCCAATTCCAGTGCAATTGCAAACTTGAAATTTCCTCAAGCTAATTTATTGTTAATTACACAACGTTGTACATAAATAAAATTTTAATTGCAAATAATTAATTAATATACATTTTTGGATTGATTACATTATTAATTACAAGACAACAACAACAACAAAATCCTACATGTATGTACTCGTATGTTTAATTTACATTTTGCGTTTTTGTTTAAAGTGTTACACATTCCATGTCCACATATGTGTCTCTATATGTATACAACAAAATATTTATGAAAATTTGCATGATTGTGTAATCAAAACATGAGTAATCTTTGAACTGCCTGCCTATATACTTATATACCCCGATATTTAAATGAAGTTTCACCACATGAGGTTAATCGAGATAAAATCCCTATACATAATGTTATAAAGTGTGATTGTTGTTTTATATTATCAAAATCAATCATCTTGTCGCACCACACACACATACACCCCCAGACCTTTATAAATTGAAAATCCCTATTTCATAAATGGAAAACCTTTCCGTGTCGTCGAGACGAGAAAAAGCATAAAATGTAATTTATTCATTTACAGTTCGAAAAGGGTTTAAATCTCATTTCGTTTTTCTCGTTTTCCAATCGAAACTGATTTTTCAGAAAAACACGAAAGTAGTTGATGTATATAATGCAATTATATATACATCACCTAAATTGTGGGTGGTGGTAAAGTTTAGTAATTTTCTATTGTTTTTGTGTATATAATTTCCCTTGTGCTTTCGTGAAAAATTGCAAATTTCGAATACTTACACTAAAAAATCGCAGTATCCTGTATATTGGCGTAGACGTTAGGTCGCAGCGGGACAAATAATAAATATTTGGCGAGAAAAGTTTGTTGAATCTGTTTTCACCATTTATTTGTGGTGAATATAAGAGGGGTGTAACAAAAGTTCGATTAGTTAACTAGAAAAAAAATAATCTTCGTCTTTTACGCTTTTCGAGTTCAGCATTAACCGAATCAATTGTCTCCGCCTTACTGTTAAAGACTTTTCTCCTCAAATTTGTTGTAATTTATGGACATCGCCAGAAATCACAAGGTGCTAGTTCTGGGGATTATGGTCATATTTCATCGATACCAGAGTTCGAAATAAAGTTACTTGTTATTTCAACAGTGTGTGTTGGCACGTTGTCATGATGTAAAAAGTATGCGCGCAAATCCTCTTTCTTCCGGTTTGCCAACAAATTTTTAAAAACTTTTGGTAAGTAGTCTTCAGTTTACCACTTTTCAGTTACCGTATTTCACTTTTCAAACATCTACAAGTTTTGATTAGCTGAAGTTAAATGACATCATTACTTTTGTTTTTTACCTAGGGTTGGTTTCCTCTGTTGGCTCTCAAACGATGGACAGCTGTTTGGTTTCCAGATTGCATTTATAGAACCAGATTCGTCACCAGGAACGATTTACTAAACTTGCTAGACTGCTCGTATTTATTTAGGCTAACAATTACGCTACTTAAACATGTTTTTGGCCTCATTTAAAATTCGTGTTACCAGTCGAGCAGATATTTTCGTGTATTCCAGATGATTATTTAATATTCGCGTTACAGCCATGGCATGTGTGTAAAATTTAAATGGGATGAGTTCTGGGGATTTTGAGAACATCAACGACACCAGGAACGAATCGAGTGGGTTATTAAATGATTCACGGTTTGAGTTCGGAAGTAAGGACAATCTTGCTTCTAATTCTAAACAATGCTTGGATGAGTGTCCAAATACCGACAAAATAGAAGGAAAGCAAAGTGGTTTCGATACCTAAAAGAGATCGTGACCGAAATTTGATAATAAACTATAAGGGATATATGCATGTTGAATGTTTTGAATAAAATTGTAAATGGAATGTTGAAAAGCAGGATGGAAGAATAAATAAATGAGAATAGTTTATTGCCAGAAATGGCTTCCGTGAAATCACTCTGCGAACGAAAGTGTAGAAAAGTTTATATAGGAAGTGCGAAAGGAAAAGAAGTGTATATTGTGGCGGTATTAATGGACATTGAAATACCGTATGATAATGTAGTGCCAGTGAACTATATCAAGTTCTTCTGTGCTTAGGTTTCCTTAAAAAAATTTGTAAATGGGTATATGATTTTATGACTGAGCGAAAATAAGTATTGTGTGGAAGAGGTTACAGGTTGGAAGGTGCGGTTGAATTTGGTCTACCGCAAGGAAGTAAAATTTTACCAATGCTGGTTAATCTATAAACGAGCTCAATTCATCGGTTAAACGCAGAAGTTAAAGTTATCCTGAAATTTGCTGAAAAGAGAAAATAGAAAATGTTGAGACTGAATGACAATATCTGTATAATGAATGCCGAGTTGATTGGAATAATTGATAAGGAATTAAGTTGGCTATGAATTTAGGAAGGGAGGAAATAATTCTATTCTCTTACTCCCTAAGTGTATTAAAGTTCAAAAAACGGGAAGGAGGTACTCAGGAAAATATGTATGTAGAAAATCTGTATAAGCACCTTCAATTTTGGAGGAAGGAGGTTATTCTTCAATGGATATCTTCACACCTACAAATTGAAGGTAATGAAAGAGCTGATATGCTTGCAAAACGGAGTTGTTTGTTTGAAGAGATAAAGAATATATAATTTTATGGATGCAAGAGATGTACTTCGTATGTTTAGGGTGAATCTGTAGACAAAATGGCAGAATGAGTTTAGAGAAAAGAGCCAGGTTAAAGGAAAAAAGTACTTTGAGTGGAATAGTGAGCCTTTTTTCAGAAAGATCAAAGGCATCACAAGAATGATTCGAACAATCGAGGGGCTGAGATTAAATCATGGTAATTGAAAGTAATGTCTTATAAACATCAATTGAGTGGTAATACTCTATGTGAAAGTAGTTGTAGAGAACATTGAACATTTGGTTCTGCATTGTACTAATTTAAGTCAAACGACAGCTATGTTCGATGTCTTCACGAGTGGAAGGAATCTGATTGATCTTTTGCGAATGGATAATAATCTGTATAAGGCTATATATGAGTTTATAAAAGAGTGTGACATAACGGTATGAAAGTGGATCACTGCGTATAAGGAGAGTAAATGATAAAACAATGTAAAATAAAAATGTAAATAAAAGCTAGGTTTATCATTGGAGTTAGTGTCAAATAAATAAAGTGTCCAATTCATCAGCAATAATTTTTTGTGTAAATCGTAGATTTTCACCAACTTTGGACTTCACCAGAGCCACAGTAGTCATCAGTGGCAGATTTTGATCGACCTTCTCGGGTCATCTACTTAGCGAACTTTTGTTACTCCCCTGGTATCGATGTATTATTAGTGACTATCGATTTGTTTAAAAAAAGAAAATTTTTAAATGTTGTGTGTTGTATTGTATAGACGCAATATAAAATATATAAATAACACATCAATGAAAAACAAGATATCTATATAGTACATAAGACAACAGAACCGCGAAAATATGATTTTGATGTCTGGGTCGCGCACGGATGAATAAATTTACTGACGTAGCCTTTCACAATAAATTACAATGTAAACAAATAACACGGTGATAACACACATGCGGAATAATTATGCATAACAAGAGGTTAGGGAGCATCTCGCTGTTAAATCGTATAAATTAACGAGTGCACCATCTTTCACAACCGATATGAGGTATTTTTATTTAATTTTTCGAGCACCTCAGCAATATAGTGATGATTTCATGCCGAAATCATCACTATATCGTTTGTCTTGAGCTCGTCAATGGTTTGTAGCTGGTTGGCGCACACTTTGCTTTTGAAAGAACGTCCCAAAAATAAGTCCGGAAGGGGTCAAATCTGAACGTCTGGACACCAGTCAATGTCGCCTCTTTATGACGTAAGACATCGGGAAACTTTCGTTTGCAAAAACTGAATACTCATGTGATTAGCAGTATGGCATGGCGGCCCACTACTAATCACATGTCCTGTTAAAACCATTAACCGTAAAATCTCTACGCATTTGCGGGAAGAAATAATGAGCCAACATCCACCGATATGGATTTCCATCGACTGTTTCAATTTCTCTGAAACAGTATAACCCAAGCCCAACTATAGTTTTGGCGCAAACGCCGGCTCAAAAAGTCACGATGTTCCCCAATAACGCAATTTGCTTTTCAAACGCAATCCCACAAAGAGTAGCCCGGCGCCACCAAATCAGGAGACCTGGATGGCCAGTCAATATTGCTTCTTTTTGAGATCAGACGTCTATGTAGTTTTTGGTTGCAGAAACTGAATTGTTTTATTTGCAGTGTGGTATGGCATACCGTCTTGTTGAAACCAGTAATCGTCAAGATCTTTTTCACGCATTTGCAGGAAGACAAATATCAGATTCTGTTTCAACCATTCGGGCGACTGTTTGACCGTATTTCAAGGGATCTGGCAATATTCTTTGTGCTAATTGCACTTTATATACGGAAACAAATGCGAATCACCCTTCAAAATTCGCCGCAAAGTAGTTACACTGAGCGTTTAGGTTTTGGCCAACTCTTTCTCTGACTACTTCAACCAATTCATTGCAACGTCTTGGCGTTTGGTGAACGACCTGTTGATGATCTCTAACTGCGCCGTGCTCTACAAAATACAAAACGACGAATAGTAATGTCAAGCGGTGCCACTATATTTTCGCCGATATTCAATCTTTACATACAGACATAAAAGGAGCACCCTGTATCTAAACTACCCCGCTGTGTGAATATTTGTTTTTATTTATATTTAGTTTGATTTGGGAACAGCATTTTCAATTTTATAAATATAACAAAACTAAAATTCATATAAATTTTGAAGTGGAAATTCATGAAACATTGATTTTACGTCCAATACATACTATTATACATCTAATAAAGATTCAATTCAAGGTAGGGTCTTGTTGGATAGTTTTGTATATTATGTTCGGATCGAGAAACTAACGTCATGAATTTTAATTTTTTTACGTTACATCATTAAAATTAGTTTTACGGATTGAATTTAAGGTATGGCTATTAGCAAGTTGGCTACGTTTATTCGTTTATATACGATGCTAATTTCTATTTCATATCTAATTGATTCGATTCCTAGGCTACGAATAAGGTGACAATTTTGTAGACGCTATACAATTCTGCGACCACCTCATTCATCAACGAACTCAATGGAGTTGGAATTGATTGTTTCAACATTGTAGGTGGGCGACTATTTGCGCTGCACACTTTCTGATGCAAAGTTTAAGCGGCAGCAGACCCACAGCCATCTCAAGGGCAACAGTGGTTGTGGTGTGCATAGCTCCCATAATACCCAGAAAAACAAGTCATTGAAGTCGGTCTACAATTTTCTCTTGAACTACACTCAATGTTCTAGCCCACCAAATAAGTGCGACAAATGCGATTATGGGTCTGATAAACGAAAGTCAGCACACGCGTTTGTGATTCAAGCCTTTTCCAGTAAATTTTACTTTATTTATAGCATTTCACTTCCATATTTTTTTGTCAGGCAAACTTCCGATCTAACCAGATCCCTATAGATACTTATTTTCTGAAGAGAACGGGATGGTATGAGCCGCAATGTTTGGAAGACTATAGTTTCTCTTTCGGGGGTATTGTAGTGCTATTTCTGAAATAATTATCCTTGCCTTAAGCAAAGCACTAAACCACCGAACAAGTCCTTTCCATATCTTTCAGCTGCAGAGATCATTGCTCTGAAGGAAGCGTTATCAAACGCTCGTTCGATGTCCAGAATCGCTTCCAAGGCAGATTCCTTTTTGTCCAATTTTTAATCCGTCCAATAACTATATACTCACCACATCATTCACATGACCTTTCCTTGCGGAACTTCCGGTAAAAATTTTTTATCTTCATTGTATTCTTTTTGTAGTTCACAGGATCTCCCTTGTGCCACACCTTATCAACGAATATCTAATTTATTTACTCACATCAGCAATTCTAGATGCACTTGTTCTATATGGTTGAATGTTTTTCTCTGAATTCGAACTGATTTTGTGGAATAAGTGTTGTTTCCTTTATAATTACAGTTTTAGTCTCTTGAGTATAGTTTTTCAAATAGTTTCGATTTCACTGGAAAAGGTCTGGGGTTGGTATTCTGGTTGGTACGGTTTTTTATCGTTTGGTATTGGTCCTGGAAACCGTTTTGGTATGCTATTTATAAACATCATGTCACCGATTGTGGTGACTATTAAAAATATGATCATATTGTAAAATTATCGTGTTGCAGACCGTCAGATCAAGTTAAGGGAGATGACTGGCACTGTAAATATCTGAATATCGCTGGACTAGAGGTATCAAATTGAAACAAGACTATTATTATTATTATTATTAAAGTTGTCTGGAACCTCAGAAAGATCCCGCACTTAATGCCACGTACCTAAACGAAGATTGTATCCTAATGTCCAGAAACGCTGTACTGTTCTGGTAAACTGTAAGAACTTTAACCCAGGCCAACTCGTTTTTACTCTAAGAAAGTTCAAAAACTGAAAGTTTAAGAACAGGCAAACATTCCACAGCCATTCTCTTCTTTGAGACACTAATCACATATTGAATCTCGAACAGGTGTCATTTGTTGTAAATGCTTTTCATAAAAAGGCCATGATATCCTTAACGTCTTATGTATTCTAAACAAGAGGTGTCAGATGTGTTCATTCACACCACCGATCGCACAGCCCTGTCCAATCCCTCGATGGTGAAAAATCCCTTTTGCATCCTGCCCCTATCGGGATTCGAAACGGGTACCTCCCGTTTCATTTGCCGCATCTTTACCCACTGCGCCACTTTGGCGTTTATACAGTGTACTGATACTCACATGACCGTTACACTATTGTTGGAACAAGACGACTAGTTAAATGTTTGCAGTCCTTGACCAGTTAGAAGATTAACAGATTTACTGTAAGCAGTACAATATTTTTACTTGGAGTCACGAGTTTCAATGACACAATGAGTGAGAGCTATCAACTTTCCACCATACAGTATAAACCTGAACTATCAGATGATTTGAAGGCATGTGCAGGGCAATAGCGTTAAAAAACTCTGACTCTGATAACCCATTTAGGAAACTTTGAGAAATCTACTGATCTCTTGATAGGTAAACCACCGAGAAAGGATTGAAAGAAAATTGATTATATTAAGTATGTCATTGATCATTTCAACTTATGGTAAAGATGAATTAAAGTAATTGAGGATTTCTCTATGCCCTAAGTCATACTGAAAGTGTTTCAGACCTGAATGCTCGTCATAAACTACCTAGAATAAACTGCAAAGAAGACAAAAACAAAATGGTCTATATATAACAAAAACGATGGGTCCAATTTTGGCATACTCTCTTCAACATATCGGCCGGTTTCTCACGAATAAATTCTTCAATATTGGCTTTCAGTACGTCAACCGTTGCGAGCTTGTTCCTATAGAAATGAGCCTTAACATAGCCCCACAAAAAATAGTCTTAAGTCGATAAATCGATCTATAGGGCGGCCAATTGACTAGCCCCAAACGTGAAATAAACTGTTCACCGAACTCGCCTCTCAATCGGACCATTTTGTCGCGTGCTGTGTGGCATGTGGTACCGTCTTGTTGAAACCACAAATCAGCTAAGTCCAGCTCTTCCATTTTGGGTAAAATAAAATTGTAATCATCGCAAGGTAGCGCACGCAGTATTCACAGTAATGTTTCCGCTTTCGTCGTCTTTGAAAAAGTATATGGTCCAATGATATCACCGTCCCATAATCCACACCAAACAGTGCATTTTTCGGGATGCATTGGCAGTTATCGCAATGCTTCTGGCTGCTCTTCACACCAAACACCATTTTGCTTGTTCACGTATCCATTCAGCTTGAAATGTGCTTCGTTGCTGAAGACAATATTCTGATAAAAAAGTGGATCTTCATCCAGTTTTGCCTGCACCTATTCACCAAAAGTTACACCCTTTGTGGTAGGTCGTGTGGTTTCAATTCTTGCGCCAGCTGTATTTTAAAATTTTTAACCTGTCCAATAATGTAAATTTGGTGGGAAATTTAGTCACAAGATTTCGAATAGCCGTCTCAGAAGGTCGCCCAACCTGACCATAAAATGGAAAAAGTGCACGATGCACCTTCTTAACCAAGCATGAACTGTCAAAAACAGTGTTGCTAAAAAATTACCCGTTATTATATATACCAGCCATAGTTCGTTGAATGGTTTGCCAATTTCAAGCCGAAATTCAAGTTTGCAATTTCAATAATACCGAGAGCAGAAGACGAAGGTGTAACTCCATCACCAGAATCAGTGATCATCGTCGTTTCTTATTATTATGTCACAGTTCTCGCGATATTAGAAACATCATTTTCGTTTGGGTCTGCTACCCAAAAGTATAGCTGGTTAAACGAAGTAGTACAATACCATCGTTATCCAATTTGCGTTATCCAATTTGGAACACACATGGTCTTCGACATATTGTTTCATCGAACAAAAACAAACCAATCAATCTTTCATCGTAAACCAAAATAATTTATTAACTTCGAATCTATAATTATCCTCCATACTGAATTCGACTTGTACCCAAAACCATTTTCAATCATCCGATTGATTTTGTCGAAATGATTGTGGTGTTGTTACATTTCGATTTTCAATTTTTTTTTTTTTTTTTTGGCAACAATAAATAATACAAAAACAAAACATAAATGAAAATCTATTTTCATTCATTATTTTCTTTTTCTTTATTTTTAGATAAAAATATTTCACCGTAATCATCATCTTGTTGAACAGAAGAAGTTTTTCTTAATATTAAACTGAAGACGAAAGAGTACGACGAGGATTGTAAGAAAAGTTAAGAGTGTGTGTTATGTTTATCTTAAAGGTGAAAGTGGAATCCAACACAGTGATATTGTGGCTGTTGTTGTTGTATTGATATCCTGTAGGAAATTACAATATTTGTTATTAACACAACATATATACTCATCGATCGATATTAAGATAATAGTTTTTAACGAAATTTATAAGTCGAAGAAACGTATCTCGGCGAATACCCAAAATGGATCATGCAGTGAAAGCAACTCGTGGCCGTCTATGGAATAAATTACGATTTGAAAATGATGAGCTTGAATCGTTATATCAGCGGTACACGGTTAAATTGCAAAAAATATCGCTTGCCGGTGTTATCGCCCTACTGATTATATTGAGCGGGGTGATGGCAGCTCTAAGTCTTTTCTATAATCATGCACCAACCGTACACGTATGTATATATTATTATACCAAGGTTATTCGAGATAAAAGGATTTAACTTTTCTTTTACTTTTTTTCAAATTATTTTCAGAATATTTTTAGTTCATTGATGTGTCTCATATTTTCCATTCTGTTGGCTTTGCTACAGTTCAGGATCATAAACGATTGCCATATACCGTTCATATGCTATGGTATATTAGGATTTGTAACGATTTTTTGTTTCACATCAATGCCTACTGTTGGTGTAATGTTTCCGGCCGATACTAAAGAGGTGAGTCCGATTTGTGGTGTTCAACTGTATATTATTCTATTAAATTTAATTAAATCTTATTTTATTTTCCCTTCCTATATACCCCGAGCTCCTCGTACCATTCACGTGTGTGTAATTAAAATCGAATTTATATATTTATTCCATACAGGTAATGGCCGATGGAGTGTGGCAAATTATATTCGTCATATTTTTGGCTTATGCCATGATGCCACTACAGATATGGGAAGCACAATTTTTTGGATTACTACTCCCGGCACTCCATATCGGATTGAGTGTGTACAAAATTTATCATGACTCGTCCGGCTATATAATTTATAATCAGCTCGTTGCCAATATAACCGTTTTTATCGGGGTCAATTTAATTGGCTTGGTCGTTAACATTATGATGGAGAGAGCACAGAGGCGGGCATTTTTGGATACACGAAATTGTATAGCCGCCCGACTCGAGATGGAGGACGAAAACGAGAAACTCGAACGTTTGTTATTATCTGTGCTGCCACAGCACGTCGCAATGGAAATGAAAAACGATATTTTATCGCCCGTTCAGGGCCAATTTCATAAAATCTATATACAAAAGCACGAGAATGTTAGTATACTATTTGCCGATATTGTTGGCTTTACACATTTAGCGTCGCAGTGTAGTGCCCAGGAATTGGTGACGTTATTAAACGAGCTGTTTGGACGTTTCGACCAACTGGCCAACGATAACCATTGTCTTCGTATTAAAATTCTAGGCGATTGTTATTATTGTGTATCAGGACTACCAGATCCGCGGTCCGATCATGCTCGATGCACAGTCGAATTAGGATTGGATATGATTGATGCGATCGCTTCGGTTGTTGAAGCAACCGATGTAAATCTCAACATGCGAGTTGGTATTCATTCGGGCCGCGTACTTTGTGGTGTATTAGGACTTCGCAAATGGCAGTTTGATGTATGGTCGAATGATGTAACACTCGCAAATTATATGGAGTCGGGTGGACAACCAGGACGAGTACATATAACACGAGCTACATTAGACTTTTTGGGTGGCGAATATGAAGTCGAGGCTGGGTATGGCGGTCAACGAAATAATTTCCTAAAAGAAAATAGTATTGAGACATATTTTATTGTGCCACCAATACATCGACGTAAACCACTCATGTTGAATACGCTCGGCGTTCGGTCAGCTCTAGGCAATCGGCGTAAACTGTCGTTCCGTAACGTGTCGAATGTAGTTGTACAGCTACTACATACGATAAAATACTCAGCCCCGGCACCATTCTCCCATATTCCGATAAGTGAAAATTTTCAAGGAAATAATCCGCTTGTCGATGGATTTGTGGATAAAAACGGACGCAAAAATAATGTCACCGAGCGATTTAAGCGACAATTCAAGAAACGACATTCAAGTGTATACCACCAACCGACAAATCGTGTTAATAAATTTTTAAATCAAGCCATTGATGCACGCAGCGTTGATCGCGAAAAGTCAATTCATGTCAAAACTTTAACATTGAATTTCCGTGAACGTGAAAAAGAGAAACAGTATCATCACGATACCGATTTAGGATTTACGACCGCAATGAGTTGTAGCTTATTTTTATTAGTTTTTACGACTGCACTACAAATTTCTGTTCTACCCCACACGCTTATCTTATTGCTACTCTCATTGACCGCATTTATATGGATTTGCTCAATTTTAATGCTACTCTTAGCTGTACGTTTGAAGTGGATACTCTGGGATTTGTCGCAAAGTTTTACGCTACGAATCGCAATTACGATTTTTACGATTATTTTACTATATTCAGTGGGGCAAGTGAACGTGGTAAGTATTTTGACGCATTTCTAGATTGACAAACCTTTGTTATCTGTATCCTTTCTATGTTTCAGTTCACATGTATACTAGAGAAGCCGTGTTCGGTGAATCATACCTCAAAATATTTTTTGAATCCAGATCACATCGAAGACACCATCAATACTCATCGGAAATGTGTCTTACCTCAATATATCTCAGTGACGGCAGCATTTTCATTTTTGGCTGTTTCGATATTTCTGCGACTTCCAATTTTAATCAAAACTATAGTGATCACACTAATGGGCACTATATATACGCTGTTTATCGAACTAAGCCATCGGATAGTGTTCGACTGCTATGACGAACGTGTTAAGGCGCCGATTCCGCTTCATATAATAACAATTGCGCGAATCATTATATTTATGATAGCCATATTGGCTCATGGAAGGCAAGTCGAATGGACGGCCCGTTTAGATTTTTTGTGGCAATTGCAAGCATCACAAGAAAAAAAAGAAATGGCTGTGCTCCAACAATCGAACAAAGGAATACTATTTAATTTGCTACCGGCCCACGTCGCCTCACACTTTTTAGATAATCAATTCAGAAATAATATGAACACTCTGGGTAATGAGTTATACCATCAGAGCTACGAAAAAGTTGGCGTTATATTCTGCAGCATACCCAATTTTCATGAGTTTTATAGTGAGCTCGACGGTTCTGATCAAGGTGTCGAATGTCTACGGTTGCTAAACGAAATTATTGCCGATTTCGATGAACTACTGTGCAAAGATAACTTTGCCGCTATCGATAAAATTAAAACAGTTGGAAGTACTTATATGGCCGCAATTGGGCTAATCCCGGAACATAAAATGTACGCAAACGATCCACATTCGATTCGACGCCACATGTCGTCGCTACTCGAATTTGTTAAGCAAATGAGGACAGTTCTTCAAAATATTAATGAGAATTCGTACAACAATTTCATGTTGCGAGTTGGTGTCAATGTGGGGCCTGTTGTCGCTGGGGTTATAGGTGCCAGAAAACCTCAATATGATATTTGGGGTAATACCGTTAACGTTGCTAGTCGAATGGATTCCACTGGAATTCCGGGCTACACACAAGTAACGCAAGAAGTTGTTGACTCTCTACACGGATCGCAATATATATTCCGATGTCGTGGTCCCGTAAAAGTCAAGGGCAAAGGTGACATGATCACATACCTTTTGTGCGATCGATACAATAATATTATAAATGATTATAATGTGTCACAGACCACGGTACTTCCATATCCACACGAAAATTCACAGCAAGTCATTCAGTCGAATCACAGTCTGTTGAATTATCAACCGCAACAGCAGATTCGCCTGAACAATGCAAACCTAAATGAGAACTATTTGAAGAAGGAGAGTTATAATTTTATCGAGAGTCCGAACTTAGTTAAAAATCAGGATTTATACAAGGATACACATTGTAATCTAATAAAGCAACCAAATTATAATAACAATAGTAATAATAACATTAGTAATAGGCATAACAATAATAGTAATTACAAAATTATGAATAAAAAGCCGCCAGTTCTCGGTGCTGTAGGTATTGCGGCCACCGGATACAACAATCGGGATCATTACAATATTCCGGAAAACTGTAACGAAGATCACTATAGTTCTAAGTTCAACAATAAACGTGATATATATGATAAAAATATAATTGGGTCGAGTGGCCAGAGCGGTGGTGGATACATGAGCGGTGGATCAAATTATTTCCATCGTACTGAGGGCGAACCATTACTACAAAAATCGAATAACAACATTCGAATGGTGCCAACAAATAATAAAATGAGACAGCCCCAACAGCTTCAGGAGTGCTATTTACCGCCAAATTACGAGTACAATCCGAATCAACGGACCACCTTCGATAAACGTGACAACAATATGCTGTTAAAACATCGACAGTATATTAAACCACTGTCAAATATTAGTTCGGAAAATGATGATAAAGAGTTTACATCGACGGGAGATATGAGCTCGTCACATTTTCATACGCCAAGTATTAGTTCACTGGACGAGAGTGAGAGTAAAATAACAGGCGGTGAAAATGAAAACGTCAACTCGAATTATATGTACAAAGACAATGCGAGACAAATAATGTATCCATTAAATCCCGATCTTAATGTAAATCCGATAAATATTCAAGCACTTAAGTATTTCGAAGCTAGTTCGACCGCAGAAAGTCAGGGTACTTCAACTGTAAACAATAAATGCGGTGAATCGTGTAACAGTTTCCAGTATCACAAGAATGATATGATGAAATCACCGTTTGAACGAGAAATCCAACGTATCCTAAACGAGTCGAATGCCCGCAATAATATCCAAAAAGAATTTAATTACGAGAAGAACAATTCATATCATCAAAATAATAACGAGCACATGGCAAATAAGGATCCAAATCACCACCATCATCATCATCACCACCATCATCAGCCGGCGCAACAGAAGCTACCCAAATCGCTTAATTACCTGCAAAATTCAAATCATCAAAACCATATGGCCCGGCTTACCAATCACCAGAATATGGATGTAAATAATGATAACGAAAACGATGATGCCGAAGATGAAGACGACGACAATAATGTTGAAGACGAGAGCAACATATTTTACGAGAGCAAAAAAAAATACGAGATTGTGGAGAAGCCAAAAAATAATTTACTCTACACGAAACAGCATCCGGTTGGGCTTGAGGCGATCAAAGAGATAACGAAAAATAAAAATTCATCGAAACAACAAATGTATGTCGATCGATACTTAACGATTTTCCGATATAATATTTTCTTATATTTTTCTAGCATCACACCGATTACAAATGACGCGAATACTGTTGATAACGACGAGATGAATGACAAAATCAATTATATTAATTCGGGTGTTAAATTCAGTCATCTGTCATTGGATTCGAATCAGATGGAGTCACAGTCGGAGTGGAGCGATGACGAGTGTCGAGAAGAAGCTACAGGTATGATTTACAATTCAATAATCGTTCTTGATTCTGTGTCTATAGACTGTTGTTGGGCCAAAGGCTTGGTAACGCCAATAGCATGGGAGATGGGACTGTATATGTATTTTACACTCAACAATGTGTAATTCCAAATCTATTTTCAATTTGTTCTGTTTGACTTCGAATTTAATACTTTCCACTCCAACTGACGAAACGTTAATAATTTGTAATTCGTAACATTTTCAAAATTAGAACCTTACAAATGTGTTATTGGTGTATCAGCATTTCCCCTTTTTTGCTGCATTACCGACGAAAAAGTCGATGGAAAATATTGTATTATGTATTTCTGTCTCTGTTTAGCTTGCGGATTTGAATAAACTCGAACCTTATAAATTCAATTTTTTGTACGGTTTTTACTCTATCGATTTATTTAATTGCCAATGTTTAGGACTTAATTTTGTCTGGTTAATCCATCTTTACCGAACAGTAAAACACATGTGGGTACATGAATATCACGTAGATTTTGTTTATTTTCGACACTTCTTCCTTCTGAGGTGAGAGCTACATTCCATGCAGGGATTTCCAAATAGTCCGATTCACGAGACTCTCAGACACGGTGATCGACTATATTCAGGTATCTTTCCACATGTTTCATCCATCCCCGAGGTCCTATTTTCGTTCTAACTGCAACGCTTGTTTAGTGGTCTGATTTTGCGAACGGAGAACGTGTCCAATCCAATGATGTCAAAGGTTATAGCAAATTTTTGGATGTCTTGTGCTGTCAATGTCCAAGACTCGCAACCCAAGGATATCACTTGTCTTATCAGTGCTTAATAGATGTCTAGTTTTACTTTGCTTGACGTTAGGACTGATATTGACGTAAAATGCTGAGTAACCTGCTGCAACCATCGAAGACATATCCCAGATAATAATTCCAGATATTTAAACTCATTTACCGCCTCATATTGTATTTCTCCGGAAATCAAGTCTCCGCGCGTCCTGTCTTCTCGCGGTGATTTGGTCTTCGCTTCGTTGGTTGAAGGCCAATTTAAAGGGCTGATATTTTTAAAGGGAGGAGGAGTGAGATAAAGCTGCGGCCCATAATGCAAATGGGTTGATTTGTAATATAGACAGCTGCGTTGCGCTATACTAATCTTTCGGATGACATCTCATAATGATAGATTGAAGAGAATTTGTGCTATAGGGTCTCCTTGCAGCACCCTAGATGATATCTCACAACATTGGCCAAAACCTTGTAGCCAAAGCTTCAAAATTCAACAAAGGTATAAAAGTAGCCGATCTTTTTCTGTAGTGGCCAGATAAGAACCGTCTTCCATTCTGATGGGATGTTTTTTAGACCAGATTGTCGTTACAAGGTCAAACATGCAGTAAAATATATGAGCGCTGCCATATTTGACCATTTCGTTACAGTTGTCTTGTAATTTTTCATCCATGATATCACGTTCCGCACTTCATCATGTGTTGATGGTGGTGTTGGGATCTTCTGTTTTGTTACGAATAAAGCTGCTTCGTGATTGAAATTTTGTAGCTCTCTTATGTATCTATCTCTTATGCCTGAATTTTGAATGTTGTGCCTATTGTTCGTGCCAATTCCGTTTCTTATGTCTGCATAGCCGATATGAGTCTTTTTTCGCGATTATGTAGGCATCATGCAATTATTTTGTGGGCTAGATTTCTTTGCAGATCATAATCTTTCTCCTGGTCAGTTCTGATAATCGTTGTCCAGCAAAGGTGGTTCCGGTAACTTCGTTGTTCCAACGAGTGACACGCTGAAAACGTTGATTGTATTTGGTTGACGTTGATAGGTGTATTTTTAACTCAGCAACCACCAGGAAGTCGTCTGAATCAATGCTGGCTCCACGTTTGGGTCTGCTCGATAAGTTCAGAAAATGCTTTTCGGACAAAAGAATGAGGTCGTTTTTTGATTGACTGTTGTCCCATTGTTTGACTTCCATGCAAATTTATGAATGCGCTTTTGTGCTAAGAATATGCTGATGTCGTTGCCGATTAGTCTTATTTCCCGCAGTGGAGCCGTGATAGCTAGATGCTTGTTCGAAGAACTGGTCTTCCAATTTTAGGGAAATTTTAGGTCGTTGTCCTTATTTAATGTCCTTGGTCATTGTTAGGAATGCAAATATATCAGAGTCAATGAGATTTTACAGGTTGGGTTGTTAACCCAACGTAAACAATCTGTAGGTGGACTACAGTCATCTCTCTCCAATCACCCAAGATCCTCTCGCAATTTGGCCAAAAGCCTGTCTATTTAGAACTATCTCTTATGCATGAATTTTTTAAGGTTGTGGTCTGTTGTTCATGCCACTTGATTTTCTTTTACCTGCATATTCGATACAAGGCTTTCCTGTGATAGATTTCGTTGGCTAGCATGATCTTTCTCCTGAATAGTCCTCAGACAATCGTTGCCCAGTGGTACGGGTAGCTTCGTTGCTTATTGCTGCGAGGTTCTAACGATTGGTCGACTGATAACGTCGTTGAGTCTTTATGAGTGATCTTTTGTGGGAAGAACGGATGTCATTACCGATTAGTCTCGTTTCCCGCAGTGCCATGATGTCGAACCGTGATACTTAGATGCTTGTCAGAGAATTGGTTCCCCGGTGATTATATAATGACCGTTTTACGTAATGCAGGTTTTACAGGTTAGATTGTCCATCTGTGAGAGGTCAACAGCCATCTCACTTCAGCTCATTCCTTTTATCGAGTGGATGCTTTGTGAGCTCTGGTCTTGTGTTTCGGCTTGCCCACGAAGTATTCGTCACTAGAATGATTGATTCATTGTTGATCCCCGAGGTCGTTATACCCAAGCCAGACAGTTAATGAGTTGACGAATAAAACATTTTTATTCATAAAAGTCTCTGAGTATCTAGTGACCCATAAATGATTAAATAATAAAACTATACAAACACCTCAACGACGATACGGGTGTTATCAGTACACATTTACAGAATTGATATACGTATCAAACATAGGAAATCGTAAATTGATTTCTTGAACTGAACCAACCTTATCTTATCTCGTAGTTTCAATTACAAATAATTATAATTAATCAATTTTCTTCGAAGCCGTTTACACATTATTGAATAATATCCTCTATTTTATGTTTGCAGAAGGTGGAACGGAGAGTAATGGTTACATGACAGATGAACCAGCCTTAGAAAACATATCACTATTGAATGAGGCCGGATTAACGGATGCCGAAGGTGCACTATCGGACATCAATTCACTGTGCAATGCTCCCGATGTTGATGATACATCAATATCGAGCCGAGCTAGTTCACGTTTACTTAGTTTAGACTCGTTAAACGGGTTACATGATTGCGAATTAGATTCGAAACATGAAATGGCAATAATGAATGTTTCAAATAAAATATCAAAAAAATTTGGACAGTAGTTAAAAAAAGGTGCGTGAAGTAAAAACTATTTGTATATCTATAATTTTTATTTTTATTAATTTAATGTGATATTAATGAATTTGAACTAAAACTGAAAATTGAGTCTCGTCGCTTTTGTCACAGACAAGTAGTGGGCAAGATTCGATCCACAGATATTATTTGTAATTTTTGTTTGATTTTTATTGTGCGCTCGCTAAGCTCGATTAACGTTTAATAATGGAATCGGTTAAAAATTTTTTGTTTTAAATAAAAATTAGAATGCGAATTGTACGCGATAGATACACGGCTCGAATGTAAGTGTGATATACATGGTCCCGAATTGAACATTCGAGCCCGATCTATCAAAACAGTTCACATAAATATTATAAATAAATAATTATTAGATTGGTCTTATTCTTTAATTTAATTTAAGATATTTAAAACTAATTAAGTCTGGTTTACATACAGTATTCTTGGAAAAAATTGTTATTATTATATACATATAAATGTTTATGTTTGCTTCAAATATAAAATATAATTAATTAGTTAGTGATCGCGCTACGTTTTTGTTTGCTAATTTTTGGTACAGCTATTGCGAGGAATTGACACAATCTTGGAATGTGTTTTTGTATATTTAATCGGCAAACGACAACATTTTTATAACACAAAACTATTATTATCTGATTATAAACAATTATTTTGTATTACTCAATTTATGAAAAACAAATTTAATTAAAAACTAGAAGACTTTATATAAATGATATTATTAAAAAAAAATGTTAAAGCGTTTGGTGGTGAATTCGCGAACTACTGGATAGATAACTGATAGTTCTTTGCAAATGAATGACCCGACAAACCGAGTTAAACGCCTGTAATAGAGATGTCTGGAATGCATTACGTCATATTCAAAAAATTAACGATATATGACAACATTAACTGTCGGACAGCAAGCTATCGCTCTGTAGTGATTAAAGACACAATTTTATTTCAGATCAGTCGAGGACAAACTTTTTTTAAAATAAACAATTCAAGTTAATCGAGTAATCGTTCGGGGCTCGAGGCACTTCCAACTCTTTCGCGGTTCGCTTATTTACGTCCTTACCTTACGCCATTACAGCCAAATTGAGGACGTACGGTTATAGGTCCGATTTACGTAGAACCATCTGCACGTTGCATAGCTCCTTGCCAGCCTATATAGTACTGACATGGAAGATAGGTTGGCCCACGAATTCTCCACTCCAACAGGGGGTCATAGATGTGTTCATTAACACCACCGATCATAATCGTATGCTGTCCCTATCGGGATTCGAACCCGGTACCTCCCGTTCCAACTGCTGCAGGTCTAACCACTGCACCATCTGGGCGGTAATAATCGAGTAATCTTCATCATTATTATTCCTTTCAAATATTGGCCGTAACTGGCTAACGTTGTTCTTTCTGAAGTTTCAATTTTTAATGTCGCGTTCGATCATTTCGAGTATAGTATTTGGCCATTGTTTATCCATGTAGACTTTGGACTTTACGACGCACAAAGGTAAATGTCTAAAGGTGTGATATCACATGAACTAGATGGGCAGAATTGCTCTTGCGATAAAGCAATGGTTTCAGGGACTGTAGCAAGTAGCGTCGTCTTTTTGGCAACAAATGTCGTTGAGATCATGGAATTCAAGTTCAGGCAGCAAAAGCTACGTTCCTTCGGGTAGTTATTTAGCCTAATACGGCAATTTTGTTTTTTAAATGGATTTGCCGTATTTGGGCAAAAATGCCAAAAAATGGGTATCATTGACTAACAAAATTTTAGTCGAAAACTATGGAATTTCCAAGTTTTTCAAGACACCAAAGAGATGACGATTTGGAAGATCAACCGGCTTTAATTCTGGCACGAATTGCATTTTGTATGCTTTCGAACCAAGATCCTTACGTAAAATACGCCAAGATGTTGCATATGATAGCCAAGCTTGTCAATAAGTTAAGAACGGCGCCGAATCGATTCATCAAGGCCATTGATATATTTCCTACGCTACATGCTGGATGTGGTTTATTTGGTCGCGTTTACCATTCACAGTAGCTTCATAGCTGGTATTATTTTTGAAAAAATGGATCAGTAAATCCATTCAATAAGCCACGAAACAGTGCCTTTCCATCGGTTTACCTGGTCACTAAAGTTTTTTTTTTTTTTGAAAAATCGCCATAAAGTTGTGTTTGCTCGGGCATCAAAACAACCAACGTACTGCCCTAAACATAGTCGAAAGGCATCAATTCCCACGATAACTATAATAAATTTTATAAGTGAGCATACTTGTCATATAACAACACTATTAAGGTCCTCATTGCTTTTGTACCACGGAACATCTCTTTAGTTATCTTTTTAAACGTTAAGACTACAGATTGAAGTTGTAGTCTAGACGAGTTATAGTCGAGTTGACTTCAACATGATTCGACTATGTTTATTGTGAAAGATAACTCGGGACCAAACTAGTCTGAAACCTTAAAATAAGCATACTACATGTTTGGCTTGATTTGTTGATTGTTTGAGCAGTATACAGGCATTGCAGGTCAATTTATGTTAGAAGCAACTACTTCTCCTAACTTCCAACCTGCAATTTTTTTCTTTTAAGTTTTGATAGAGTTACTGTTTGCATGCCAAGCTCATATTATGAATAGTGTCTATATTATGAATAGACATTGTGTATTTGCGTTGACAGTTTGCCTTGATAGTGGTTAGAAAGTTTCAGGTCGTTTGAGTCCCTTCAAAGTATTATCAGATTTTTTCATCAGTGAGGCGTTTTAGGTATTTCATTGTAACATTGGGATTTACTTACATATTACCTGCTCCTCGTTTACTCAGGGTTACTGTGTTGTTACATTCTTCAACCTCAACGTCTTCGATGTCCTCATCAAAATCAAGTCTAAATTCTGCAATGTACCTGATGGCTTAATTCGATCGCTAGCATGCTCACCCGATTTCCTTGTTCAGCATCTTCAACATCGTTTTAGAGCTTTCTTTACAAAAGTCACGGTCCCCGATGCAATTACTTTACGAAACGTACCCGTCGCCGGTCTCTCACTTCTGTTTACAAGTTTAAGTCTCCTTCTTGGTATACAAGCGAAACCTTCGATTTTTGACAATCTAGTTCAGTTTTCCGTGTCGTTAATCTTTCTTTCATCACAGTCTTTGATAGCCAAGAATTTGTATTGTGCAAAATGCTTCTTAGATTGGATATCAAAATTAATTCTTGAGGAGGAATCTTCTTAATTTCGTGTTGGAGATTATTTATCGTCCACTGAATGGTTTTGATCTAGGTTGAGGTATCCTTTACAGCTTTCATAATCATATATTTCGAAAACCCATCACAATTAGATATCTATTTTCTGATTCACTTTTCGGAAATGGCCCGACATGTTCAATTGGTACAACTCTTCCTCTGGTCGCCCACCCAAACTTTTCATAAAATCCGATACTCCCGAAGACAAAAAATGTGCAGTTATTTTATCCTCACCCCCATGATCAACATCATCCTGTATTTACTTTACCACTCAGCATCTGATGTATAACCGGTCTTCCACTTGCATTTATTAGACGCCCATCGAATAGTTTATAATTCTCGTTTTTCATCTGCTCTGTTAGGTTTTCATTCCGACTAACCACTCGTTTTCAAATTGGGAAGTTTAAAAAACAATCCGGTTCTTTGGCAGCAATGTTACTATTCACATCCAAGTGTTGCATCAATTTTCCGGCTTTGTGTTCCATCACAAAATCAAACTCTAACCACCATCTGCCTACGCAGTTCGAAGAACGCGTCGTTCTTAAAGAAGCGCAAGATTCCAATTCATTCGAATCAGATATGCCAATGATAGAAATCATCCAGTGGGTATTAATTAAGGAGTACTGGGAATATTTAGTTCAGAAAACATTCCAATTTTGAAAGCCAGCCAATATTTGAGTAGAACCTAAGGAGCAAAGACGCAAATGGGTCGTAAATACGAGTAAATGATATTCAATAAGTGTATAGATTTCGATGGTGTTCGTACTTGTGATAACTGCGGCCTTGCCAGCTTCTTAGTTAGTATTCGATTTAAGGACAGTGACGAATCTCGAATAATCTGATCCAGCTAATCAATCATCCTGATGAACACATTGGAAGTGATCTCGGCAACCTTTACTATAAATTTATTGAATCAGTTCGAGATCAGTTTCACAACAATTTACCACCAAACAACTACACCTCCTCAACCCCTTATATATAATATACATATTTATACATAATTGGCTAAGTTTATATATAAATCAGGCAAGATAAGTGATTTAAAAAAAAATTAAAGTAAAAAGTGCAATTTCGTTGATTTGTGAATCTTAGAATATTACCATGAAAATGAACTCATCATAATCATAAATTTATAAATGTTTTTTGATATGAAAACTATTTATTATTATAATTATTATTGTTTGTTAGAATTTTTTTATAAAATATTAAATAATTAATAATTTTTAAATATTTTATGCAAAATGAAATTAATAATCTGAAAATTAAAGTTTAAAAAAAAATTAACTGTGAAGTATTAATCTTTAGGCTTGTACAAAGAAAACTACATATACATACATACATAATATATATATTTAAAAAATATGTGAAAAGTATAATTAATATATAATTAATTAATTAATTAAAAAATTAATATAATTCCACCTCAGAATACATATTATATTTAGTAATTAATAAAAAGTTAATTAAAAATTTTATTTTCTGTGACAAAAAATAAAATAAAAAAATTAAAATGCAAAAAAATTTGTTAATTAAATTTAATTAAATATTAATAAACAAAATCAATTGAATAAAATTATTATTAATTATTTGTAACTAAAACAAAATGAATGAGAAATAAGAAATTAAATTATAAGAAAAATTACAAGATGCTGGATTTTTATTTCGAGTTGCGCAATATAAGCTGTAACATAGGTCAGTATCAATTGGTAATATATTTTTAGCACATCCAGGGGCTGAACTATAGACACACTGTAGCCAACTTTTTACCTAGGTATTTTTCCAGCTATGGGAAATAATTCGTTGAACTGCTCGACCGAAGAGATTGGTATTACTCGAACAACTCTGTTAGAGGGCTTGTCTCTTTTACTCTACAAACTATTTCGTGGTAATAACACTATTTCAGTCAAATCCTGGTCATGGTTGTCTGCCATTACTGTTTAAATACGATAAGGAGTCCAATTTTTGCGTATACAGATTAGCAAACTCACATATAACGCTCATTCAGGCCTGGATTTACCATTAAGCAATATAAGCAACTGCCTAGACCACCAAAAAAAAGGGCCGGGCAACAGGATGATGTAACTATACCAAAACATCAAACGTTATTCAATTGATGGCTGAGAAACTTTCTATGTACATTGTACAGTCATTGTGGGCATATAGCCTGATCGTCCGGTTACATCAGTAAATTTAACATCCACTATATCGCATATCGAAACTAGCAAATCAAGTAGTCAGTGTTGATTTGTAGTTAAATTTGACTAAATGTAGACCTCAACCCTACAAACACACTATTTGGTTTATCTGCTACGCTGTCTAATCATTGAATCCGATGAGCCGAATCGCTGTTCAACCAATTGGGAGACAAATTCAGCAGCAGTTATTTTGACCTAGACACACTAGAAGTATTAAAACCTTCAGTTCAATATCAGTTACAAAAGCAGACACTAGAAGGAAGCAACTAATACAGAATATGTCTTTGAATCATTAGCTGACCAAATTCATATTTCAGTGATTTTCCTCCCAAACACTCAGGCTTGATTGGACCTTTGTGTCATCTCGTTCTAGTCATTTGTTCTTCTAATGAATTCCAAGATATCTGGTATCCTAAAGGTCGTCAGTTGATCCTCAAATAAAAATTGCTATCCAAAGCTGAGCAGTATATGGAAGGAGTATGGTGAACAGGAAGTGCTCAACAGTTTGCTTTTTTTCTCCCCCACATAGTTCGCAGTTTGTGATGTTCCTAATTTGCATTTTGAACATGTGTTTATTCAGGGAATAAAGCCCCGTGAGAATGCCCAGCTAGATCCTCATAATTCAAGGAGGACTGGGTAGATTTTGGATAGTCGATGAGAGATGAGGTTCCACTTTTGTGGCAATGTTTAAGCTAATAAACGGGCCAATTTATCAGCTTATACATTTCTCTTTGTCTCTAGGTCTCTAGGCCGATTTGTCTCTAGGTATCCAGTGAAGTCTAACTTCATTCAGACTGTCTAATCGATTTAAGGCAATTATCGTCTCCAAACTAAGTTTCGATGAAACAGTATTGCTGCCTAGCAGTAAGAAAAGATGCAGAGACTGCAATTTATCTCTTTTGCAAAGAGTGCTGCTTTCAAAATAACAGCATTTACAGTAGCGTACCGACCTAAAAGGAAATAATTTGTCCTACGGATCTTGTATGTTTTACCCGGGACTAGCCAGATTACAGAGTCAGTAAAAATCATCACGATATGAGTCTAATCAATTTCAAACCACATCAAATAAAAATGACTACACCAGAAACATTTGAGATATTTCACGCTTCTTTAGAATCTCAAATTGGTCACCCTAATCGAGATTTGTGGTACATCAACGTGTATAAGTCCAGGTATCTGCATAAGCTGCCACTACAACCTAACCTATTCCAATTGATAAATGTCAGTCTTAAATGGGTTGTAACGATCCCACATGTCAACTCATACTACCGGAAATCGTACGTCACGAAATACCATATAGAAATAGTCGTATAGTTGCAATAACCGAGTTACACATGTGTATGCAACGAACGTTTGAATGAACGTTATCATTCCAATTCCGTCCAATGTGTTTTCGAGCAGTATAAAGATTTAAACGACTTAACAATGTGTATAGGTAAATAAATGTGACATTTTGTCATAATAAATTTATGCAAATATTTACACGCTGATATACGTACGTTGTACAACAATTTGTTTGTTGTTTTGTAATTCGAAATTGGAATGAATCCAAAATTGGTATCATCATTATTTTTTAAAAGGTTTTTTATGATGAATCATCCATTCCAAATAAATGTGTATCGATATTTTGGACAGATGATCCATTTCGAGTGTCGACGTATGCCGATTTGAATAATTGGGCTCGTGATACTAGGACAAATATTGATTTTAATGCCGGAAATTGTTCGCGTGCCTTCTAAGTATTTTGACTTTAGATGTGATGACTGATCTGCTTAATTTATGTCTTTGTCCATTAAACTCGTTATAGTGATTCTTTGTGAATATTAAAGTGACTAATTCATTTAAATTAATGCTTTAAACCTGAATGTCTTACGTACATTTTTTATATAGATCCGATACAGTACCCTTGACATTGTCAGCATATGACTCAGAAAGTATTGCCCCTGCAACATATAAAAAGTAGGTCTGAATCAAACAAGCTCACAATTTTGCAAGTCACCTCCTCACGACCACACTGATATTAGCAAGATGGACGTTAAAGAACTTTGTTGCTCGTCAGAACCACAAAATGGTTAATTTGTGGTATGAATCTCTTATTTATGGTTCGTCTAACCTAATCTATGTTGGAATTGTAACGAACTTAATGACCCTAAACTACAACGTTTAGAGGTTTTGTCTAGATGTAGGCTTTTATGAAAATGGAAACGTCACTTTCGGTAACAAAAATTAACACACGTCTAAACGGGCTTTAAACCTCATTCTAAACCACTTTCTCATATCTTAAGACTCAGGATGCGCTCAAAATTGTAGATAAAATTCTGGGTAGTGTTCATCTGTAAAGACGGAAACTTATGGGTACTTATGATTCTGCCAAAAGTTTGGGACTTATAAACCTGGAAGTACCAAATAATAATCACGAATTACTCACTAGAATGATCTCCACTAGTAGGCCATCGAGTTTCTTGGAGATATTCTTTCATATATGTGATAAGGTTCCAGCCGATATTCTTTCATATAAGTGATAAGGCCGTCAAACGCGCCAGGTTTTTAAGTTACTGCACGTTCCACGTGTCGATCCTTAATCGCGTTTCCGAGTACTTATGCGGGGGATCATTATTGTTGTTATCATGTTTTCTTTTGTTTCTTGACATTTACGAAATATGGATGCTTCCACCCACCTTCGTTGAAAGATGCGCTACTGAAAGGTAGGAAATCACTGGATTACATTATTCTAGATCCAGAGATCGTTGTATGTGCATCTTCTTTGGCAAACTGCTTTAAGGGTAATTCACTCCAATATAGGGTATAATTCCTCAAAACATGTTTGGGAAACAAATATTATCTTGAATCGAGCTAGAAATAAAGAAAACATATATAGTTGTTGATAACTTCTCCCGGATGAGGTTGCCGATAACTTAACGCGGGTGAAAGAGATCAGGTTATATCGTAATAGAGGAAACATCGACAATCACTTCACATCTGGAGGCTTAATGTAAAATAAATTTGAGCTCTTCCTATGCTCCTATCCGTTATATTCATTCCACAGACTATTTTGCTTTCAATCGCAGTTCTTATCGTACGATCTTGTAAAAATCGAACTTCTTGTGCTTCATTCGAAAAACGTAATAGATTTTGAGGCGTGTTCGTTTAGGAAGAGTTCAAAACAGGCCAATCGACCCTACTAAGTACCTCACTACGTAAATTCCATAGTTTGTCGTACCAATAATCTTATACATTCCGTTCTATATATCACCCGGTTATTTTAATCGTCTGTTGACCTTTTAATTTTTTCATTCGTCTTGGAATTCTTGATGCGATCAATTTTTTCTTCTTATTCAATTCCGTCACTTATGAATTTAAAATTAGGTTCATCTGTACTTTAACGGTTCCGTGTTGAAAAAAACTAGCTAATCAAGGTGAACAAAATCGAATTGATCATACACAAAGTCAAGATCAAGATCGCGATAAGATTATAAAAAAATGGCGGGAAACAGTGAGAGTGATGTAATCAAACATTTTTACGATTCTTATTACAATGATCAAGTACACAACGACAACTGCATCTTGATTAGGATATAATTGAATCGGAATCTAGATTAGATTACTCGCCCATAATTCACAATTACCATATATAGACTACAGACGATCGTAAACCACATAAAATACTTGTGTGTGTGTGTATCAATTTACAGTCGGGCATTACCCCAATTTCCTATCCATGCGAGTGTGCAACAAGTTGTTTACTCAATCGGAATACGACAAAAAAAAGCAAATTAAAAGAATATTAAATTACATACAAGTTTTCTTATTTTATTTAAAGTTTTATTTCTACATTTAAGCCATTGGAATTGGAAGCAATTAAACATTGTTTCTTATAATATGTAATACGATTATGTATAATAAATGTAAGAATGAATAAAATATTGATTAATTTAATGAAGCAAAAAAAAATTTGTGCATGCAGCATGAATTAGAAATTTTACTATATGGTATGTACTCTGGAATGTGTGTTGTAATTCAAAATACTCGTTCGACAGAAGATCAAAATAATAATAAGAATTTGGATATCTTAAATCTCAATATACAAAAAAAAACACAACAACAAAAAATATTCTTAAAATTCATCACAATTAATAGTTTTACGACATATAGCGCGAGTCTATAATTCAGTTGTCATATGATTGGTGAGCTGTTGCACTCGTTTGGCATTACAACTTTTACAGAGGACATGATCGTCGAGCGGATAACATCCACGCCCTTCGGCCGACGACGACAATGCCAATCCACAATCTTCGCATTTATAGCACTGCAGATGAAAACTCCGATCGAGTGCCACAACTCGTACCGTTTCCTCTTGTCCTGGCTCGGGCAGAATTGGCAAACGACAAACACAACATCGAGGCGCAAATTTATTATGAAAATCTTCGATGCAATGAATTTGATTTGTTGCATCGACCGTAAACGGTATACCATCGAGTGATTTGCCACAAACAACACAACAAAAGCATTGGGGATGATATGGTTTACCAGTTGCGCGTAAAATTCGTTCGAGAATTGGTTTAACGCAGACCGAACATTTTTCAAGCGTATTCAAATAGTCCTCCTCGCAATATGGTTTGCCATCGATCACGTAAAATGGTTTGCCTTGCAAATTAATTTGACACTGGTAGCATGTAAAGCAAGCGATATGATAGATTTGATCCATCGCCGTGCATCCCGATTTTTCGCCCACAATTCGTTCGTTGCATTTAACACAAATACCATAACTATCAACATCTTGTATATTATCCATTGAATTGACCAGCATATCGGTTAGTGCATCCACTTCAGCCTCTTTAATATTTGGAATTTTGCCACCCGATTGACTATTATCGCTCATGTACGGTGTGTAGAGCGAATAATTCGATCGAGTCGACATTTGACTCGGTGGCCGCGGATTTATCGGTTCATATATTGATTCGTATGTTGATGAACCCTGAGAACTTATACCACCGTACGAAACATAATCCGTTGGATTATAATTTATATTGTACTGTGGCACATCGTGCACATTACCAACTCCAGCACCGCCGACAGCACCTTGGACTATATTCTGATTGATGGGATGATGAAATTTATTTGGAGGGTGTGGCTGATGTTGATGTGGCTGGCCGTAAATGGGCGGATATCGATCACTATCTGTAGCACGCCGCAGTTCACTATACGACGAGCTGACAGGGCTGGGTGGTGGTGGAAATTCCTCCTCTTCGTGCTGATAGTTTTGCGTAATTTGAACATCCAGTGGCGGCGGCAAACGATTATAATTCTGACTATTTTCAAAACTTATATTACTGTAGATGGACGTTGACTTACTATTATGGTTGTTATTCGGTATAGCCTCTTGTTTCTTCGACGGGAATGTATTCGAATATATATGCAGATTTGGTTCATCTTCGGCGGGTGGAGGAGGCGGTGGTGGCGGCAAATCATTCACAGGTTTCAAAACATTGTTTATGCTCATCTTCTGATTTTCGTATATTCGTCCAGGAATAAATTCATTTGTGTTCGGTGGCAGTGCTCGATTAGTTATTTCGTATTGTACACTTTGTTGTTTCGTTTGCGGTTGCTGCTGTTGCATCGACACATTCGAATATGTGTTGTTGGCCGTTCGTCGTGCAGCGACTGCTGCCGCGGCCTTAGCCGCTTCATAGTTATTTTGCTGTAATATCGTCGAATACGATGGTTCACATGGTTGCTTAATTTGACAACTTTTCGGCACCTGAGGTTGTGACGGTTTTTTTGGCTTGGGCGGTACAGCTGGGCCCACTTTCTTCGACATCGAATTTAAACTACTGTTGCTATTGTTGAGTCCAGATATTTTCTGAGTTGTAATCAACTGCAATTGTTCCAATTGTTCTTCAAGCGAATCCATTTTGCATACACCGTTGATTATTCACAAAACACGAACACAATATTATTTATTAATTTAATGTAATATATTTTCTCGTTCAAGTTTGACAAAAATGTCCAAAAACCACACTTTTAAGCTTACAAATGCATCAAAAATTGATTCAACAAAACTGGTTATTTACTTTAAAACAACTTTTTGTGTCTTTTATACTGTCTTATATATGTACAATGTTCTTGTGCTGTGTGTCTTAAGCGAGTTGTAATTATTTAGGAATGTGACTCACACACAAAAATAAAATTCCAAAAATTCAAAAAAAAAATTCTTATAAATTTTATTCACTTTTCGTTGTCTTTTCCACTTCGTTTTGATTAATAATATAATGAGTAATACTAAACACACAATTATATAGACGATGAAAAAAAGCTTATCTTTACTTTATGTTTCTTCTTTCTTTTTTTACTTAAGAAATATAATAGAAAAAAGAATTATGAAAAACTTTTCCGACACCGACAGACGACATTCAAATGACGAAGAAAACTAAATGACAATTATGACAATTTTTCGCAAAACACTTTTGTTTTGTTTTTTTTCCAAATTTGGGAAATAGTCATAATTTCCCTATAAGCCGCTCTCGCAATATACTTTTGTACACTAGCGTAAATTGACAATAGGTGCATTCATACACATAAACCTGAACTAATCTACTCTAAATGGATCATTATTATGTTGTAACTCGATATTTTGAAATTTGACAATTTTTGAAAATTAAAATTAAATTAAATTATAACATTTTTTAGAAACACGGTTAAATAACTCAGAAATTGTAATTATTTAGTTTTATGTCAAAAAAGAATAAATAAATATATATATATATATATATATATATATATATATATATATATATATATATATATATATATATATATATATATATACATATATATATATATATATATATATATATATATATATATATATATATATATATATATATTTATATATTTATATATATATATATATATATATATATATATATATATATATATATATATATATATATATATATATATATATATATATATATATATATATATATATATATATTAATTATGTATAAATAACAAAAAAATGTGTTCTTCAAATCTGTTTGTTTACTTTTGGCTTTTGACGTTTAATTCTTCGAGCTTTTTTTTATTTTTTTGGACACATTGGCACTTGAAAGTAATTATTACATTCATTCTCACATACGTAATTATTACTATTATTTTTTTTCTTGCTTTCCAATATGATAGCAATTCGCCTCTTTACACTAGTACTTTTGCATCTGATTGCATCTCTTTACACTAGTAACGTGTATTTTTACACTAGCACTGTTGCTTCTAACCCAAACCGGTTTTTTCCTCCTGTCTTTCTTCTTTTGTCTATAAACTAATTTTTGAGTGGGAATTTCACGCTGCTCAACTTTCAGCAAAAGTTATTTTTGCTTCACTGATGCGATATTCTTTGGACAAAAAAAAAGTTGCTCTGACAGCTAAAAAGTGCTCTTTTTGCTCGAAACACGTGCGTTTTTGACATAACACATTCTTTGGAAATGATCTCGAGCACTTTTTTTTTGATCTCGAGCACTTTTGAAAAATCGAGATTTTTTCGCAGATTTTACACACACATATAAATTTTTAAATGCCAAAACAATATAAACAAAAACAACGCCATTTTTAATTTCATTTGTGAACTATATTTTGTCGTAAATGTGTGAAATTATCCAAATTAAATAAAAAGTTAATAACAATATAATAAGGGATTTTAATAAAATAAATCTATATGTTTTAAAAGACAATACTATGAAATTTATGTAGCATCATAATTTGTATTTTATTTTCACCAATACATCGACAAAAAGCAATAAAAATATTTTATGAGGTTCAAAAATTTTTTATTGTTTCCCACATTTCCAACATTTTCATTTTGCATTTTGAAGAGTGCAAGTGACGAATTTCTTACAGATGACGATTTTTTTACAGAGAATGAATTTATATAATCTTAATTCAAAATAATAATGAATTTTGTATGTATTTTTGAAAAATTGTAATATAATTTATTTATTTATTATTATAATATTTTTTTATTATTAATAATAAAATATATATATTGATTTTAAAAATGGTAAAACGTTGGTATGATGAAAATATATGATATTATTAAAAAATATTCATGTTTCTCTAGAAAATACAGAATAAATACGTGCTAAATTGTAATTTTTTTCAGCAGCACAAAAAAGCGAAATGCAAGAGAACCTATGTAAAAAGCCACGTGAATCCCTATTGCACATCATCCGTATGAGCATACTATGGTAGTATCATTTCTAGGTTTGTTTTTCTTATGTATTTTGTTACCTAATTTCAACTTGATATTTTTTTTATTTTTATGCATTTCCTTGGCTTTATTTTATACGTTGGCCCCTATATCTCTCAAGAATGTATAGATTGTTCTGTACTCTTCCATCCTTTCTCCGTTCAATATAATTCTTAAACATTTTTGTTTTTAAATAATTCGTATCTATCTCTAGCGTCGTCATATTTCTCGCACTATTGTACCATGTGCGCTACATCATCCCTTGTATATCACACTTCACATTCGTCATTGCTCTGTTTTTTTAATATTTTCAGATATTTGGAGTCGTATGCATGGCCAGTCCTAACTCTGGTCATCATCTTCATAAAATCGGCCTCCAGCCACATTTCCTGAAACCATGGTTCGTGTCTTATCTCATCGCCTATGTTTTCTCTGTGGTTTTTTACCTTATTTTTCTGTCAGTTCTAAGAATTTATTTGCCCACATATCATATACTCTTTGTTTCGCTATCTTTCTAGTCTCTTCTGGTGATATTTTGTGCCCTCTTATTCCTACATAGCTTGGTATACATATTATTGTCACTTTTCGTTTTTTCTATTTTACTGCTCTGATCTCTTTTCATAATATTTGTATTCTATGTTTTTTTCTTTAAGCCATTGCATTTTCAGGTACTCAGTGAGTCAGTAAAAAATGCAATTTTCTCTCTTTCTCCTTCTATGGTTTTGTTAATTGCCATCTCTTATTGCTGTGGCTTCAAGTCCTTTAATTGATAATTTTTCATCTCCTTATAAATATATGTTTTATTCCACTGCTCCATATTTACTCTAATGCTTTGGTTATTGTTTCGGATTGCTCCGTCTCTATCCTTCCGTTTCTCACTCTCGGTACTTTTTTAATGTATCACTATATTTTTATGTTTCCATTATAGTTTTTGTTGTATTTTTCCTACATATGTTTTGATATATTTTTTTGATAATATTGTTATTCTATACAGGTCCATTTTCATATCTACTGGTAGATCTTCTGCAATAACGACAGTTATTGGTGTGCTGCTATACAAACTCTCAGACTTCTGAACTCAGGCTATACAAACTATCAGGCTTCTGTTGAATATTTTCTGTATTTTCGTTATTATTTCAGGTCAGTTCGTTATAGGTGTGCTATACCGTAATCTGCTTTCAATCAAACTTTTGTGAAGATTCAGCAATGTAGATAGATGTGCACCTCCTTTTTTATTTCCTGCAACTTTTATCACGTTTGAGGCTGCTAAACATTCATTTTTACTATTATTATATGGTTTTTCTAATTAAGTTTGTTATCTATATTATAGCCGAGTATTTTTATTTCTTTGTTCTCTTCTATTTCTCCTTTTTTGAATGCTATTTTGATATTTTCTAGTTTCTCTTATTTGTAAACAATATATATTTTGTTTTCCAGTTCGTCCTCTAATTTGATGATTGTCTCGATTATCCTTTAGTGAGTTATAAATCCAATTTATATACTCCTCCGGGATGTTATTTTCTGTCATTATTTCCACTAATTTTGTAATGCTTTCATTGTCAAATGCCTTTTCTATATCCATTTCCAGCAGTATTGTCACCATTCTCTCTTCTATGTTTGGAATGATTTCGAATGTGGCTGATTTCCGTTTGCTGAAACCATACAAGTCATCCGGTATTATATTTAGTTTACTCACAATTACTTCTAGTGTTTTCTTAATCATTTTGCGGCCATTGTGTTGTTTAAATGTATTCCTCTATAATTTTCTATCAGCTTCTTTATTCGCTTTTGGTATTGGCACTATTTTAATTTGTTTCCACTCTTCTGGGTACTTGTATTCTTCCCATGCTTTGTTTATCAGATCGGTGATCTTATTGATATGTGCTATGGGCATTCGTCCAGGTGGCGCAGTGGTTAAAGCTGCGGCAGTTGGAGCGGGAGGTACCGGGTTCGAATCCGATTCGAGGCAGGATGCAAATGGGGTTTTCACCTTCGATCGTTTGGGCGGTGCGATCGGTGGTGAAAAATAAACATAATCTGGATCCTCTGTCGTGTTTAGAATCCTTGGGCCGACCCATCTTCCATGTCAGTACTATAGGACTGACATGGAGCTATGCAATGCGCAGATGGCTCTACGGAAAGACTCGGACCTATAGCCGTATAGAGTGGTATCACAACGGATCAAATTTGGTCTAAGTGTGCGATAGCAGCCACATCAACTTAACTTAATGGGCATTCGTTTTAGTATATTACAAGATATTTTATTGATTCCGGGTGTTTAGTTCTTACTGTTTCTATGTTGTGTACCTCTTCTTTCTTAAATTCACCTTTGACTATGTTATTGATGTTAAATTTTATTTTGCATTGATCTGGAATTATTGATTCTTTAATATTTGCTTACACAATTTTTTTTAGAATTTTCATTGTTGTTAAATACATTTATATTTTCTATTCCATTTCTTTTCCAGCTACTAATTTTGTTCCATATTTATTTTGTAGATAATGTAGGGTTTATACTTTCTATTAATTCTTTCTAGCATTTTCTCTTTTTATTTTTTATTTATTTTTTAAGTAGTCCAGTAACTTTTTTCAATTCTTCTTCAACGAATTTGTTTCCCTTATTCTGGTTGTATATTTTAAGGTTTTCTATGTTGTTATACAGGTCTATTGAGCCGTAATATCGTAATATCGATCGCCAATTTACGGGAGGAGATCGGCGATCGCTAGGCCCAATTCATGTATCGTTATTCAACAGTACTAGTTGTGAATTGTTAATTATTTCAATAATCTTCAATATGTCTCCCATCATCAATAGCTTTTTAAAATGCTTTTGAATTTTTTTGTAATTGGATTATTATTTATATTGGGTGGTATGTAAATATTTGTAGTTTTCAATTGGTTTCCTTTTTCATTCACAATTACAGCAGTTATGTTTTTTTATATAAACATTATAATTTTTTATTTTTAGATGTCATCTTTTTCATTTGTCCAGGTCTCTGATACACATGCTATGGCTATTTTTTCGTTGGTATATAATTTTTCCAGTTCGTCTTTCTTTGCTCTTATACTCCTAATGTTTAGTTGTATTAATTTTAAATTGTCATCTTGAATTTGTTTCATTTGTCTTGTTGTAATTCAGTTTGATCATTTCGCCACTGATCCCCAGTTTTTCTATTATTTCTGTTAATATGATGTCGTTTCCTGGATCATTCGATGTAGTTTTTAAATATCAATGTGACGTTGTGTGTATCTTCCTATTTATCTTGTTGATCTCAATCATATTGTTCTACTTTCTTCTTCATTTCGATTGTTATTTTTTCAATCTCCTCTGATACTTCCATTCTCTTTATTCGCAGCATTTATCTCCTGTGATTTCCCTGTAATTCAGGAAACTCATTTATGTCTATGCTAAATTCTGGTGGGTATACTTTTCTTCTTGCTTCGCCGTATGATAATCTTTTTGCTATCATCAAGTGTTTCTTGCCGCCGCAGTAAAAACATTTTACCTCATTTTATGAGGATCTTCTATGATCATTCTCTGCACACTTGCTACATTTCTCTTTGTCTTTACAATATTTCACATAGGCATTTTTTGCAGGTGAGTGGTTTAGGTATAAAATATTGTACTTGACGTTTGACTTTAAATATGTTATCTTAACCGTTGGGGTTGGTTCTGCCTCTTTCGTTGTTTTATTTCATCGAGATATTTTTTCTAGTTTGGTCACCTTCACATTCTCTTTTATATTTTCTTTGATAGTTTCCATGTTTACGTTGATCGGTATTTTTTTTATAAAGCTTATTGTCACTAACATATAATTGGGAATATATACTTTGCACATCATCACAATCACATGTATAATCGTTCTAAGTCGACGCTGTTTATAATCTTAGCTGTTTCAATTGGCTGTTAATGAAAATAATTACACCGAAATTTAGAGATTTAATTATTTCTGCAATTTCTATATCGATTATTCCTTTTTTTTTCAATTATTAATGTATACGGTCCTATTTGTCTAGCGCTCCATTGCCTCCATTTGGTCTCCCGTCACCACGTGATCTCTTTTCCCTCCATTTTGCACCGTTTGTGCTTCTTGTCTCTCACATTCATCTTTTATTATCATTTCCACCATTCCACCATCACAATTTCCGGTGTTCGTCTTTCTTTGTCCCGCATTTCGTTCCATTTCGTCCGATTCAAATCCATGAAATTTGTTACCATCATCCAACATCTGCTCACCTACTATGCCGTTATTTGTATAATTGATGAGCACCACACCATCCTTCCTGCTTTATTTTATTAAGTCCTTGTTTAACTTTATTTTCTTATTTTGTTTGCTCATTTTATGTTTTCATGTCTTTTTTCGACCGCCATGTTTTTTTGCCGCCTCTGTATGGGCGTCCCTCATGGATGCTCTAATTTTCTTACGACCACTCTTGGTTACACTGTTTTCTTTATATACCTCTGTATGTATTTATTCTATACTATTTTTATGTTAGTTCACAGTACAAAAAACACTTAACAGTTCAAAAAACACTTAAATATTTTAAAATTACAATATAAATGGGCCCGTTGATAATACCGGACCATGAAAAACTAAGCAATACGCCTTTTATAGGAAAAATTACACAACCGTTTATTTTTTAGAATTTAATTTGGTCAACCGGTTCTGGTGATGAACTGATTAGGTATACCATTTATGAAAGACCGATACATTTTCCATTTAATTGAACTAATCAGTAAGATTGGCAATGGTTGCTATGAAGTGCCAGTTGTTATTACCATACGGTTCAATAAATACTAATAGCGATTAGAGATACATAACTGGACTAGCGCTTCAGGTGACAGGTTCGAAATGCAAACACACATCTGGGAAAAAATTAAGACTTTCAAATGCCTCGGCACAGTCAGTAATGAATATTCAGAGTCTTGCAACGTTTTTTGAAAGACACAATGAAAGAAGTTTATAATGGTATACACAAATCGACATCAATTTACGATTCTATAACAATAATTAATAAGATTCTATAATTATTATTTTTTTGGATCACTGCAGCTCCATAAAAAATCCTCGCGAACTGATCCAGTTATACCGAATGTAAAATGTACTGTAAGACGAACCAACGATTTACCTATAACCGTTCCCAATTTACCGGCAAGTGAAAATATAGTATCTTTGCATATAGACATCTCAATTTGTCACTTTCGATCGTCACAATATACATTTCAAAAATATTACTAAGCCTGTTGGAAGATTCATTATCGATAATTTCGTGTCTGGATTTGTAATTGTTGAGAGGATAAAAATGATCAATAAGATATTCATTTACAAATAAAACGGAAACTAAGAAGTGAAAAGTCGTGTAGTGTGGAATTGAAACGGTTTCAACGGCCTGAATTACACAACGTAGATCTAGTCTCACAATTGCTACTAGAATTATTGCATCTTAATTACCACAGATTTGGTGAAAAGGCGAAACGTCATGTTTAGCGTTTGCCTTCTAACGTGGAGTCTAATTATCCGTAGTTGGATGATGTACTCAAGGCCGCAGTATTTCTAACAAAAAGATAAACTCTAGTGTATAAACACTAGGTGTAGGTGTTAGTTAGCATCTTACACTGGTACAACTGTACGGACAGAAGAGGAAACGGAGCAATTATGCTCTACTATCTCCCGCCCCTTTCGAGACAGTTTGATGACTATGTGCCACCGGTACCAAAGTATTAGTTGATGGTGTGTTGATTATTTACCATTTTACAAAAAAGTTATATATAGTTTAAAATGTTGAATCATACGTTTTCGTTTATACAACACATACAAAATGATGTAAAAACTCATAACAACCGTTATTCATAATTAATTAAAATTTCATTGTAAGCATAAAGCTCGCTATCTATACATTAAATACGTTACTACCATTAACGAAACCATGATGCAACGTAATTTCCTTTATAGAAATATGTTATTATTTGAAGAAACATCAAATTGCCAGATACATATGCCCTTTTCTGTTCTTAAGTCGGTGTTCAGTTCTTTCTTTTTCGTTGATTTTATCATCGTTAGTCAGATTTTGTACTTCATGTGAGTAACGCATTCTTTAAATATATTACACTAGTAACGGTTAGGTTCTCCGATACTAAAAACGCTTTTCTATTTGTAAAATAAACATTTCGATCGATATCTCCTATATAACAAAAACACTTCCGAAATGTTGAGTTTATGAACATACTCCTAGAACAAGTACGAAAGAAATGTTTACTTATTAAAAAACGACGAAATGTCGAACTATCTCTGTTTACGTGTTTCTAGGGTTTAAATTCCTTTATACAAAATCTACTACATTTCCATTGAAAGTTTATGCAAAATTGACAACCCAACTACTGATAACAAACGTCAAAATACATTAATCAAACCAACACAAAGAAAATTTGTTTACTTTTATTATGTTTGTTTTTTCTTATTTGAACCAAATTACATAATTTTTTGTATGACAACATAAACATAAAAATTAAAAATATTTGAAATAAAAGCAATTTTTACCTTCTTAAAATAATGAAAATTAATAATTAAATTAGTAATAAATTAAGTGAACATATTATTTTATTGGTGCTATTTATTTTAATAGTGAATAGATTTGTTAAAATATCTTGTAGAGGAATAAAATGTCGGGCGAAGAGAACACCCCTATTGATCCAAGGATTCAAGTAGAATTAGAAAAACTAAATGTTGCGACTGAAAGTATTAATAGATTTGAAATAGAATTAGATGTATGTAAAATATTTTAGTAACATCGTAAATTGAATAATAATTATTGATTAAATTATAATTAGGAAGCTAAAGGAGAATTTCGTAAACTGCTTACGGAAAGCGTGGATCGGATCAAGCAGTTAGCCAATAAGCTTGAACATTCTATAAAACAAGCAAAACCGTACTATGAAGCAAGACTGGCGACCAAAGAATTGGCCAAAACTACTCAGCAGGCGGCTGTCAGCTATGAAAAGGCACGATCATTGAATACGGCCGCAAAAGAAATGGTCTATCTGGCCGAACAAGGTCTCGAAAAGAAAACAACTCTCGATGCGGCATGTCAAGAAATGTTAAGTCATGCCACAAGCCGGGTCAATGAAACACAACACCAGTGTTTGGAAACCGAGCGTGCACTTAAAATGTGCGAACTGAAACAAGAATTTGCAACAAATCGTGTCAATACACTACAAACTCAACTAAAACAAGCAATAAAGAGTTCAAGGTAATGAATGAGCGAACTAGCTAAATTATAGTTCTATAGTGTTTAGAAACAAAGTAGCTAGAGTTTTAATTTTATTTTTGGTCGTCATGCAAATTATTTTCCTTCAATCGTGTCAACATACCCAAATTTTATCGAATTATTTTCGTCATTAGTGCCCAACCCAAATGAAGTCCCTGGGGTGTGTTTAAACAACACACAAATCTTATACACAACATTCCTTTTTAGTCTATAATCTGATATTCAAAAGACCGACCATAAAAGAAATAAAATTAAAATCTATAAGAACGTACGTAGTTTGGATTTAAATTTATTTGCAAACAAAAAAGTAACGGTTTTCTTTCAAAGTTCATAAATTTTTGATTTGATATTTTTTTTTATATAATTCTAGTTTAAGAATAAGAAGGCACCTACTTTTAATTAATATAATTGCTTATCAGCATGGTTTATTATTTTTGTGAGTATTATATTAAATGTTATAATTTGTAGATTGTATTTTTAGTCATTTTTTACTCCGACATTTGCGTCCATTTGAAATAAACACGTGCTTTTCGACGCCATTTTGTTCAGAAATAATTAACACGTGCTTTTTAAATGGAACATATAGTTGAAATGTTCAATATACTTAATTCAATATTTTATTGGTTTTATTAAGGCCCTATTACGAAACTCGTGCAAACAATATCAGTGTGCTAAATAAACAAAAGCAAAAGATTATGGATCTAGAGGGTAAGGTGTCCGAGGCAAAAATGAACTATAATGAAACGCTTAAATGTCTCGAACTTATATCGGAGGAGATTCATAAAATGCGTCAGGAACGTGTCGATCTATTAAATGCACATGCAAAATATTATAACGCCACAACATCTGATTTACCGTCACGTATCGATTATCGAGATGAGTATATGGATTTTCCGGTCACTTTGTCGCCCGATTCCGATTCCAATTCGGAAAATTATCCGCGCACTCAAGGCTATTCGCAAATTCAAAAGGAGGAGTGTGTAGAGAAATGGACCGAAATTATATTGAATGATGACGGCTCACCAAATTACGATAATAAAATTGAATTTAAATCCGACGACAATGATGATGATGACGAGGATGATGGTGATGAAGACGATTTGGATGAGTGTGATAATAATAGTAGTAGGAAGATTGTTAAGAATCCGGATAAAAAGTATGCTGAGAATTTAACAACTTGGATCACCAAATCTAATCTAAAATCCAAGGAACGTCGTCAAAGTTTAGACATACTGTACGATGCTAGTGATAAAGTTAAGGATGTTTTTACACAGGGTTTTCAAAAGGTTGGACGCAGCTTGGAACGACGCAATAGTGAATCGGAAGCTAGTCTAGAATTTTTTCTATTTAATCGTGCGGAAAATTTATCCGACGAACAGGTTGCCAATCTTAATTTGAGCAAGAGCATTTCATCGATTTATGATGAATACAATTTAATTAAGTAAATCTTTAAATTTTTTTCAAATTATCACTAGCATATTAATGAAACTAAACTAATTTTGTGATCGTTTAATTTGTGTAGATAGATGGTTATAGCAATAACACCATGAACCAGCAATATGAGAAATTATTGAATTAAATAACATATCGATAAATTCAACCAATTATTTTATTTATTTAATAAAATAAATACATAATTAATATATTATTGAAAAATTACTAATTTTGTTTTAATGCTTCGTGGTACTAAAAATTATTTTTTAGGTAGAATCCAATCGGTAACAACTTCCTCCGTTTCAAATTCATCGACATCATGATCAACGGTTAGCGAAAATATTTCCGTATCCGGTATTATTTTTTGATTGGTACTCTCGGCTATCGGTATCGTAATTATATCGCCATCGATAAGCTCACCATTTTCATAACTGTCCGAATGTTGTTCTTTAATATGATCGCGTAGCGCAAAGCTACGTGCATATGTTGCACCACAAACACGACATTTATGTTTTAAATTGTGATTTGGTTTTTTATGCGTTTCCATATGCCCGCGAACAGCATACAGCGTTGCAAATGGACGATTACATTCGCTACAGCTAAACGGTTTAGTGTGGCTATTTTTGTGGCCAGCCAATTGCACAGACGTTTTAAATGCCTTCGGACAAAAAGGACATTGGTATGGTCTCGAATCGGAGTGCGTCATCAAATGATGATTGTATACGGAATGAGCTTTAAACCGTTTATTGCAATAAGGACAAGCGTATGGCCGAGCCCCCGTATGTGTTCTCATATGCAATGTTAAACAATACGAAACACGAAAACATTTTCCACATATCTCACAGATATGTGGCTTTTCGCCGGTATGTATCCGTTCGTGTTTTACTTTTTCGTGTGGTCGCGAAAATTGTCGGCCACAAAATGAACATTTGTACGGTAAATCTAATCCACCCTCTTCACTAATGAGGGGCGGTAATTTCATTTCCTGATGGGCATTTACGTGCATTTCCAAATTAATTAACGAATTGAATATTTTATTACAAATTGTGCAATGGTAATTCGGTTCGTCGCTATGCATTCGCATGTGAATTGTTTCGAATTGTTTTTCATAGCTTTTATTACATATTTCACAATGAAAGTATTCCCGAACCGCATTATCACCATCAGCAGAATGCGACTCGTCTATAACACGAGGTTTTATTGGATCGTGCATACGTACATGTAATCGCATACTTTTATTCGTACTAAATACCGTGTGACAAATTTCACATTTGAATACATCTTTAGTTTCAACCTTTAATTCATCCACGTTATTGACTCGATGTGTTTTTAAATGGGCTGTGTAAGCTCGTGCTGTATTCAGGGTCAGACTACATTCCTCACACTTATAAACACTATTCGATTTGGTATTTTTTACCTTTTTTGGCGTTACACTACTACCTGGTTCAATTTTTATTTCAGTGGTTTCAGGTCGCTGCTCCTTGTCATCCCAAAATACATTAATTTTAACCAGTTTTCGATTGTAAAGCCTGCCATCCTTATCAACACACTGGCTCACATCCAATGGATCAAGTACTGTAAAATTGTCCGTTTGAATGGGAGACGTATCAATTCCGTTACTCTTAATATAATCTGTTCCATCGTCATCATCTTCTAAATATTCTGTTTCATACAAATCTTCATCATCCATTAATTCATTTTCATCATTTAGGATTGAATTAAGTTTTTCCTCGTCTCCAGGTTCAAGTTTAATTTCTCTATCCGGCTCGAACTCGACCAGTTCTTCCAAATCTACATCCTCTTCATTATCATCATCCTCGTCACCTTGTATTTTGACAATAATATCCTCATCCGCATGACATTCTCTTATATGATCTTCAATCGACACGAATGTTATGCCACATGCCTCACAATTGTAAGATGTTTCCTCTTCAGCCTGATCATATATTTCGTACCGCACTTCAAGATTGCTGTTCTCTTCTTCTGACATATCTTCTAAGCATTCATTTTTTATACTAACGACGTCCGTTGCTATTGCAGTCATTGGAATTTCCTCTTCGATATCTCTAAAATCTTTTGTAAAAAATAACACATCTTAATACATTTTTCAGCATTATATGTACGCGCCATTTTGTATTTTATTTCCCAAATTTCGATTAAATCATCAAAATTTTAAGTTAGCGAATATCTTTGTGACATTGCGCCAGTTAGTACATATTTATTTACTCAAATTACCTGTCATATTGGTCGTCCGATTCAAATATTTGAAATTTTCTATAAACTGTAGCTATCGTCTCGACATAGAAGTTTTTACAATTTTTTTTTAAAGAAAAGCCAGCAACTTCACTATTGAATTTGACAAGATGGAAATTTTTTGATCAATCAGGCATGACGCCAAACTTCATTATATTACATTTTTATTATACTTTTACTTTAATGTACTTTGTATTCTAGTACGTTTTTTTGTGAAATGCACCTATGATTCATCACCATGTACTGTCAAACTTAATTCGAAATATCGATATTTTAGTTCAAATAATCGTCCAATATGCTTATTATTGTATTAGTCGATAAGTAAAAAGCTATCTTTAAGATATTGTATGTGTAATTTATCATGGTTAAGTTACCATTTAAAATATTAACAATATGGTTAATATTTTGACAAGTTAATTTTCGATGCCCAAGAGACCAATTTATTACATGTATGTTAAAAAATTCGAATTGCACTGAACTAAAAAATAACGAACTTGATTTTTGATTGCCTTATTATTATTCAATACAAAGCACAATTGACTCAGTTGTAAATAATCAATATTTGGTATCTCTACAACCTCTTTTTGGGTCGAAGCACATACAATTATCACTATTTTATCCCAACTTACAATCCTACGCCGAACCAAATTGCTCCATGCCGTATACTGTTGATATGAATTCCGCACCCCATAAATGTATCCACGTCACCGATCGTATGTGATAATGTATCTCGTATAATTTCCTCTTGCATCTTGGTCATATTTCTGTAATAGTTAGTAAATAGCGACTATACCGTTTTCGTATCGACTAAACCGCAAGTTGTTTAAAGATACAACAGTTGGACCAGGCCAGGAGGTAAAGGTCACCGAACAATTGATTACGATCGGTGGTGTAAACGCATCTACGACCCGCTGTTTCAGTGCAGAATTGAAGACCTATCTAAAAGAAGGCTGCCATGGATCTATACAATTTGGATAGTTCTACGTAAATTCGACCTATGTCTGTACGTCCTCAATTTGGTTGTCAATCGTAATCAATTGTTCGTAAAGGTCACCGAACAATTGATTACGATCGGTGGTGTAAACGCATCTACGACCCGCTGTTTCAGTGCAGAATTGAATACCTATCTAAAAGAAGGCTGCCATGGATCTATACAATTTGGATAGTTCTACGTAAATTCAACCTATGTCTGTACGTCCTCAATTTGGTTGAAATGGCGTAAAGTAAGGACGTAAATAAGCAAACCACGAAAGAGTTGGGTGTGTTTTGAACCCAAAACAGTTTGCAAAGATTAAAAACCAACAAATAATTCATTTTACCCAAAATACAAATTCAATTTCAAAATAATTGTGCAAATAAAACATAAATTTTGTTTGTTTTTAGCTTTTTCTTTTCATCCTCTTTTTTATTATTTTTTTTTTTATTAGAATTTTTTTTTAATCCTTTCAATTCTTTTTACCACACCTCTTCTCTCGAGAGTCCATGTGGTTCCACAAAAGGTAACGTCCAAAAACAATAATCTTAAAAAATTCTAATGTTTCATCAATAGTTCATATTTTTTTTTTAGTTAAAATATTTTTAACATAATTTTTAATTTTTTTCTATTTTTTTTGTCACCATAAAAATTAATTATTTGCATCATAGTGTATGGTTATAATTAATTAATTTGATATCTTTTTTGTTTTCATTATTATCATCATATATATAATTTATATAATTGTTTATTAAATATAAATATTATTAAAAATTGATACTAAAGGAAAAAAACAAGTGTTTTTTTATAATGATTTATATAATTTAATTAAAATTGAGTTTTGTTTCTTGTTTTTTATATTAAATATTTTTAATTTCGATTTTTTTTTTAACTTTTCATTATTAACCAATAATGTATATATATGTATATATTTTTTTATAAACGTTATTATTAATATTATTATTGTGTAATAATTATGATAATATATTTATTATTCAATTAAGATACTTATTTTGTTTGCAATAAAAAAAATCATGCGAAGTTTATTTAAAAAAAAAAAAAAAAAAATCAAAATTATTCTAAAATATTTAATTATCTCACAATTTTTAATTATTACTTTTTACTATACAATTTTTATTTTTTTATTATTATTATTTTATTCACCCTTTTTTTTTATTATTAAGATATTATTGTAATAATACATAATTATTTATAAATAAATTTATTTTCCATCAACTCAAATAGTAAAATGAAATAGATAGCTTTGTTTATAGAAATTAAAAATGGGCAGTGAATTTCGTTTTAATGTTGCTTTTTATTAATTTAGAGATAGATCTATTTCATATGTAATTAATAATAATAATATAATTTAAACTACTACAAGTTAACATACAGTTTCTATAAATATAATTTAATAAAAAAAATATTTTATGAGAAAAAAAGTAAAAAAGATTATATTTAAATATCTTTATCGTAGTAATAAAAAAAAAAATAAATAAATATGTAAAATTTATTTATTTATTATATTTAAAATAATAGATCCAAAAATTTTCAATAAACAAAAAAGTTAGTAAATTTAAAAAAAACAAGTCAAGAAAAAAATTAATCAGTCAAAATTTTTCAGTTTTACGTAATTATAATATAATTAATTCATTTTTTTTTTGTTTAAATATATAATTAATTGCATTCTTTTGCTCAACTATAATATTATGTATATTGATAATTTATTATGTATTAATTAATTTTTGTTTTAAATATAAAAAATATTATTATTGAAACTTGTGTGTATTATTATTTTAATATAATTGTTTTTTAAATTTTAGTTTAATTAACCACCCATTTTCTTATTTCTTTTAGTTTTTTTGCAAATTTTTTTATTTTCTTTTAAAAACATCGAGATAAAATTATATAGTTTTTGTTTATATTATTAAATTATTATTGTTTTGAAACATTTAAAATATAGATATAATATTTAATTATATTATATACTTTTTAATTTTTTTTTTAACTTAAACGAACAAAAAAAGTTTTATATGTTGTATGTTTTAAGAAATAGAATTATTATTCTTTTAGTGTTTCGTTTATCAATCACACACTAGAGACAGATAAAAATTAGAATTGGTTTGTCATCTTATGTTTTGTGTCTAATATTCATCTTCCTCATATTCGGCTTCCTTGAGCCATAGTAACCATGTGTTGACTTGGAATAGAGCATTTCCTTTGCCAGGATACATATCGGATATATCTTCTTTCCAGCGTAAAAATGATTCTTCTTCAATTACATTTAATTCGTATAGTGCAGTGAACCAACGAAGAAGCATTCCTGGAAATAGAAACAGAATCGAATTTGGATTAATATTATAAATTGTTTTTGCGCTGCAAACTATTCAACTAAATAATTGGAGTAATGCCAGTTAAACAAATACCTGCACGAATGCATACCAATTAAAATATAGCCGTTATAAATATGTACGTAGTAACCTTTGAGAATATTCTTTGTTTGGCCACATACATATGCTAAAATAGCATCTTAACCTTATAAATAAAAACAAAAATATATAACACACCAACGCATAAATCGACACCTACAATGTGATTTGTTCATTAAGTAATTGTCGATTTTCTGTTTACACAAAATGCTCGTACGTCACAAAGAAATTGACGTAAATTATTTGCCTTATCACTCCCAGTCATAACAACATGTTATTCAAAAAAAATAAATGAAATTATCTTAAGACGTATTTAATAAACTGTTTGCTTACCTTTTGGAAAATCTACACTAAAACAGTACACCTGCAATGCATATATAGCAACTAGCTGTAAATCCGAGTTGAAGTATATAAAAGCATTAAGCACTGGACAATATTTTTCAAGTAGTGCTTTCTCTTTTTCAACAACAGATTTATCAGGATTTTTCTTTGGATCCACACCTTCGCCCAAGGTTGTTTCCTAAATAAATATATAAATTATAAATATATAGTTAAAAATATAAAACGAATATATATGTATATATATATACCTGTGTTATATATTTGAGCAATACTGTCATCAATGCTGTTACAAAACCAGGATCTGTATAACAACTTGATTCAACATTGTCCTTAATCCATTTATAAAATTGCTGTGGATTTGGATCGATAAGAAGTTGTTTCCATAATTCGGCCTGTACTTTCAGCAAAGGATATAAAAAGCTTAAATTACGATCTTCTAGTATTTCAGCCATACGATCTTTGGTGCGATCCACCTCGGGCAGACTCAACATTAAATTAACTTTACTCTCATTGAATATATCTAATAGTGCCTGTTTGCCTAAATTCTTATGTAATTGTTGTAAAATTAATAAAAACAATGGATAATGCATCCCATTTTCTGTATATTTAGCAATATCGGTTAAATTGCATAGCTTCGATGATACTGCACGTGATAATAGAGTAGCGACTAGTGTAGTTATTCGTGGTATAGTCGATTCACGCTCATTCATGCCATTTATAACCGATTTAAATGATTCAAGAAGCGCATTATTATTTAATTTATTATCTTTTTTTAATTTTAATAGAAATTCAATCGCACGATCAATTATTTGATCGTTCTTATCTAAAATCTCATATAACAAGATTATAATTGAATCTTTCATAAATTTATCAGGCACTTTTATTTCTAAAAATGATTCAATTATATCATTTAAATTATCTGGTTCAGTCGTTGGTGTAGTAATACTTGTAGTTGTAGGAGCGACAACATCCGTTGACTCAGTATCAGTTGTTGTAGTAGTAATTTCATTGCACAAAAATTTCTCTTGCATAAATATTGATACTTTCTTGAGAATTTCCTCTTTCGACGGTCCTTTAGTTTTCTTATTCTTGTTTGGTTTATCCGTCGAAGCTGGTTTTATAACAATTTGTTCTTTATTTAAAATATTATTGACTGTAGTTTGTTGTTTTTCTGTTGTTCCTTGCTGCTGTTGTTGCTGCTGCTGCTGTTGTTGTGATGCCGGTGCAGATCCTTTTATATTGTTACTATTATTTGTATTACTATTATTATAATGATTATTATTATTACTATTATTGTTTTGTAATATCGGTTGTTTACTATTATCATTTTGATGATGATTGTGATGATGATGATAGTTGTTGTTGTGGTGACTATTATTATTATCATTACTATTATTCATTGAATTCGTACTATTATTATTGTTGCTATTATTATTGGTTGATTTATTATTTGTCGTTGGTTGGCTCAATGGTAATGTTATTTTTATATTAACGTTTGCTTTAAATAATAAACTATTAGCAGCCGGTCGCATTTGCAAATTATCCACGGAATCCTGATTTGGTGCAATTAGCGTACGTTTGAAACGTGGCGCTATATCTTTATGATTCAGCATATTGTTTGTAAATGAATTGTTGTGCGAATTATTATAATTATTTTGATTATTGTGCTTGTTATAACGATTATTATAGTTGTTTTGATTATTCCTTTGATTATTATGTCGGTAACCACCCCCATCCCTCATATCACGATTGTTGTAATTATTTTGTGAATTATAACTATAAACGAATTGAAAATATTTATATACCACCATCTTATAATTTCCGATAAACTAGACTAATGTAATAATACTTACGATGGAATAATTGGCGTGGGACTGGAAACGCTTAGACTACTAAACATCATGTCATTAAAACCTGGTTGTAAGTTCAATGGTAATCGATTCATCCAACTATCCGGTTCTCGCTCATTGTTACGTGAGTCACGGCTGTAAATATTAAGTTTATTCATATATTATTTTACCCATTCGCATAAATCTCTTTATCTCGGTACTAAAACTACTTTATGTTACGTAAAGATATGATGATATGAGCTAGACCACATACGATTTTTTCAGTTTCGTAATTATTTTTTGTGGTTAACAGGCTGCTATCACATGTGTTCGATGATTTTTTTTAATACATAAGAATTACAAAAATATAATTTAGTTCAAGAAATAATTTCTTGATTTGTTATTAGTTTTGAGATCCTTAATTAAGGGTAATTTAACTCAATTTATATCCGAACTTAGCTTCCGAACTACAAACAAAACAAACGGAGAAAGAATATTATAACTAACAAAGAAACTGAAAAGATATAATACGAAACAACAAAAAGAATAAACAATTACATAATCGATCAATAATGTAAAAACAATACTAACAGCATCAATAGATTTTAGAAAGATCATAGTTTAAGTTAATAAACAATCAAATAAGGAAAATCAGCTTCAACTCGATATTCAAAAATTGCGAGGATAAACAAAATGGTGATCATAAGGTCAGAATGATCAAAAACTAAAAACTGACCTCGTTCATTGAGTTATTTTGTAACTATTTGATATTAATGATCCATTATAACATATACATATGTATTAAAAAGTTGCTGACTATTTCATCATGACCAAATAAAACTATTTTATTTAACTCCGCCTGGCCTTTATATCAAAGTTGTGAAATTGGAAGCAAAGAAACTCGTAAAAACGATTTAAAATCGTGTTTCAGACAATGGTAGAGTAAACATCTTCTCTTTCCGTTGTATCGTCGTCGAATAGTCGTAAGTTAAAAAACAAAACCTCTAACCTACCTATAAAACTAAATTGGGATCGTCATTAAATAGCTTTAGAAAAACTTTACATAATGTGATATCTGCATTATATAAATTAAATACTTTACTGAAAGTACATGCGCACGAAAAAGTGTTGCTGACCTGTTTTATAAAAAAAACACACAAAACAAATTTAAATTCGTGACTTACCTCGTAATATATCCAGATCGTAATAGATCCTCATCATTTTTAAGTTGATGAATTGGTACTGGTCCTTCAGTTGTATTCACCTTTCTAGGAATCCAGTTATTACTCCTCAATTCAATTACATCGCGTAACATAAACCGAATACGTGATGGATATTTTGGATTATTGGAACAACTTGCCATTTTATCAAAATATTGGTCCATCAACATTTTGCTCTGTACTGTATCCAAATTCTTTCCGCAAGTTCTGATGAGTTGACAGAGGCATTCCATATTCTCACATTTTTCTTGTATAGAAGTTGATTTTGAGCTATCCTTTTCCAATAATCTTTGCATACATAAATGCAATGTAGATGGTGCAACCATATCAAGTTTACATAGTTCTCCAATAAATTTAACATTGCCCAACATTTTTTGTTTGGCAATGTATTTTTTTTCTTCATCATCTGGCGTAAGTGGTCCATCATGATTTATTATTTCTTTATATGTAGAACGATTTAAAAATTTATCACGACAAATATTTAATATTAAACGTAAAAATGTACAAGGTGATTCACTTGATTCAAAATTTGGTGCTTCTTTTGATAGTCTTTTGCACAATTGTGCATACATAGACGAATACTTTGGTTCATCTAAAGCTTTTTCAAATATCAATAATATAACACCTTTTAATATATCAGCTGAATTTAAGTCAATTTTAAGTAAATCATCAGTTAACTTTTGAAATTTTTCAGGAGTAAGCTTGTTAAGAATACCACGAACCTTGCGGAATATTGCATCTTTTTTGTCCTCTTGTGTGAGTCCATGATGTGGTATTAATGATGGAGGAACCCAGCGTCGATTTTCGGGGGGGACTTGTGTCTCCTTCCCCGTGACACGAGACTCGGGCCCCGTCTGCCTGGGGGCTTCCGTCTTGATTGGTTGCGGTGTACCGCCTTGAGACACTCGCTCCGTCAGTCTGCTGATTTCGCGAGTAATTTTTATATTTTCGCTTTGCGTATTCGCTTATTAAATTCTTTTTGGCCTTTTATTTATACAAATAATCTGAAAATAAATAAGATCAAAAAAAGAAAATTAAATACTCTGTTATCGCTTAATATACAATAAAATTGTTCATCACAAAGTAAAAATATTTTCCCATACTGATATGTGTATACATATAATTATATGATTGTAAATTATGTGTACTGGAAAATAGAATATAAACCAGTGGTGGCAACCAGTTTGTAATCCAAATCATAATAGTTTAGGGTCAATAAATTAATTCGGCGGATTATTTCGAGATCTAACTACAACAAAAAGAAAATCGATGAATTTGGAAAAACAAATACAATATTTATTATTGTATGTAATTCACTTATTTATTTATGTATAATATTGCAAGTGGTTCGAAAACATGATTTTATGTAAATCAAGTACATACAACAAAATTATATATAAATGAGGGATTGGTGCTTTAATTGTATTTCAATGTGTTATCAAGGGTGCACCCCTATGGGCTATTCCTCATTTGATACATATTGCAAATCCAATTAATTTGTTCATTTTTTATTATTTTATTCAATGGAATTCATAAACCTTCAATTATTATATGTGTATAGCAGAAGTAAAAAATCATTTTTACATTTTTTTTTTAAATACTAAGAAGAATATTATTTCTATGTATATAGAAAAAAAACTGAATATGCGCGTTTTAAATATTCTTGAAAACAGAAAAACTGTAAATGTGTTGTGTGCGGTGGAATATACACGTTTTAGAACATGGACTTTGCGAAAAAGAAAGAAAAAGTACAGGGTCATCGACCCACCACCATCATGGGGTGTGACGTGCAGGATTTAAACTATTAGGAAATTCCCTGTTTAGCACATCATATAATTTACATGTTATGTTATCACCCCTGATTACAAAATTACATCATTTTATTTTTTGCAATTAAGCTTTGTATTACATATATATATATATATTTATATTTACAAATATTGTATTATATTGAGAATGAAAAGTGGGTCACAGCAATTTTACATGACCCCAATTTTCATTATCAAATGTATGTGTATAATACCTATAATACAATGAAAAATGATTTATTGTATATATAATTCGTATCTATTTATTTATATAAACTACATCCTCTAATATTTAATAAAATGCGTAAATTTAATTTTTAAAATAGATTTTCCTATTTAACATATAAATTTCCTCGAATTCTATTACCGATTCAAATTTATTGAATGAGGTTCGGTCGTCTCATTTTTTTTTTATGAATGGATGTTAATTTCAATTAACATTACTAGATGGTAACCTTTGTAATGGATGAAAATATTTTTTCAAAAATAAGCTATGCATGTAATATACACACATGGAAGTTTTATTTTACGATATAATTATCAAATTTTATCGCCTTATAAATAAATCAAATAACTGTAATCATTATTCATAAATCGGAAATACCAAGAAAACTATATGACATGTCACCTTGCACACATTTTTTGGTGTGGAAATTATAAAACAGTTTTATTTTAATCTCATTTCGTACTTATTTCGAAATATATACAATAAAGTACATTATTCACTTTAGAAAATATATTCAATTCTCACAAAAAACATGAAATCACACACAAAAAAAAAAATTTGTGTTTAAAGATGATGATGATTCATGTTTGATGAAATCGAAAAAAACGAGATGGATTTTTTTTTCCATAGAATTTATTTTATATCAGAAAATTAAAAATTTAAACTCACAAATAGAAGATATGCACCAAGTTTTATTATATTTCAAATATAAAACAAAGAAATGTAATTCGATTTATATTCGATATGTAATTTGAAATAAAGAGAAATATACGTTCTCGTTCTTTCGGATTTTATATTTTATTAGTTTTTTTTTTGACGCAGATTTTTACAATTGACTCTACTTTTCACAGTATATGTATTTCGTAGTTAAAGAAAGGAAAAATTTTTTTATGACTTTTTTGTTCGCGTTTTTCTTGAATTATCACAATTTTAGGTAAACTTATATTATAATAAATAATTAATCGGGTAAATGAAATTTATTTCGTTTATATATTAATAAAATAAATGTTAAATAATTTATTAAAAATTAAAATTTTTTATTTAAGTATAAAACAAGACAAACACACTTACAGGCCGATATTGTCCCAAAAGAAGCCAATGGCAACTACTTAAATCAAACTGATGTTTTTTTGTACTTCCTCTTGATTTTGTATTGTATGTAAATAACTGCGTTTGTCAAATTTAATACTTTTTGATTTCTATGTTAATTTTACTATTTAATAATTTTATTTAAAAGGTTTAAATACGTCGATAAATAACTAAATGGTACGAACAGTTAAGAAAAATGTATTATTTTAACACATTTATTTAGTATTAAAATTGTACTTAAGAATTTTTATTTGAATTGGTTCTCTGGGGAAATGTGAGTATAATGAAGTTGGTAACAATGTACTTAGTACCCAGTAGGCACAAAATAATGTGCTAGAATAATTTGGTCATAAATAATTAAATGTAATAGCTTAAGTTGAACTCTGCTTAAATCATTTGAGTACGTATAGCTTACGAACAAAACGACTTAAATATTAATCATCCTTAATATATAAGTCATATCCTAGTTTTAAGTTGGAAAATGATAGGGAACGATTAAAATGAAGGCCTTATTTTGATTATGATTCACATATATGCTGCCAGTATTGCTTCAGCAACAAGTTTAAGTTTCAGTACTGCAAAAATGTTTGAAAACACTGTCAGTATGTATTTAATAATAGAAATCAGGCTTAGTTATCCAATTAACCAGTAGCAAAATTAATAAATAATTTTCGGTGCAGATATGGGACAAAGGTGGATTAACATCGTCCGACGAGTATTCAGCGAGCCTGCTCACCGCAGGAAATTTTGGGGAAGCTATATTCCGATGATTAACATGTTCGATGAGTTTTCGGTGACGTTATAAAAACCGGTGATGTATATAAAAACCGATTTATTAGTTTTTAATAAAGAAATAATTTAGTAGGAATAATTTGACAATTTGCACAAGAGGCATATTTATAAAAAATATTATGTATAGAGGAATCTGTGTCGTTGCGTCGAATAGGCAAATTTAATTATGAAGTTCTTTCGAATTGGTTGAATGTGTTTCTTGATGTTCGGCGCAGAAAAAATGTTGGGTATGTAAATCCAACTTAATTCTAAATGTAAAAGCGCGATGTATTTATTCAAATATTATATGTACATAAAATATATTTATTCAAACATTTTATATACACTATAGAATTAATCTAGGGTAAATATGTTTAAAACTATTGGAACGATGACATTACATCATTTTTATCAATATTTGTATTTAGGGTATTTTCTTGACTTTCAACAGCGCACAGTCTTTTTTTACCAACATAAAAATAAATATTTAAAAAAGTGCAATGTATATTTTTATTATTGAATAAATTTTCTTACTACAAATATAACATATAAAATTTTCCTTATCACAACAATTTTTTATTCATATCTTTATTTTTTTTTTGTTTAATTTTTGTAAAAATATCTTTAAAATATAACTTCCTCAATAAGTGAATAAATAATTTATTACATCAAAGAATTATTGACTAAATAGTAAATATATTGAAGAAGGGAAACAATTTGGGACAGGGAAGAACGGATTTGAATAGAAAAGTATCGAAAAAAGAAAAACAAAAATAGATTTCCCGATAGAAATTCTATGAACTCTGAAGAACAAAATAATTTAGACGACGAAACTTCAAGGTAAATAAATTGATTTATTGGACAATTATTTATATCAATTACGTGTTAATGAAAATTGAGATTTTCTGTTTTCTTCCGATTATGGAACAAAAGTTTATTTTTGACATTTTGAGATTATCATGTCTGCTGCTATTGTTTTCCGACTTATTATTTTTGTTTTGTGTGTATAAATTTAGAATTTTCATTAAGTTTTGGTGGATGATTTTGCAAAATTTAATTAATTGTGAGACATAACCAATGTTTTTGTTTGACTTATAATTTGCTAGTTTGATCATGGTCGGGTTTATGTTAGTCTTACTGTTGGGTTTTGTAGATTTTTATGACAATCCTTTCACTTTTCTCGATAATCTCGCCAATTTATTTGTTGCCAAGTATATGCTTTTTATATTTCGTTAGTTTACTAATGTATAAACTCTCCATGAGGTTTTAGAACTGTAATAGATCGTTGTCATTATGAAATAAGAGAAACGACAGTTACAGCTTGAAAATTAACGTTAATTCAATATTTTGTTATGATTTTTTCTAGGGTTCCTGAAGACTCGTCGTCTAATGAAAAATTGAGTAGTTCGACATATCAAAATTGCTCAACGACTAAAACAACACCAATAACAAACCTTAACAAAGTCTCTTCGCCCGAAGACGAAGAACTCAGTAGTAGCAGTAGTAATCCGAGTGAGACTGACGAAATGAAACGAGCAGCCGCTAAAAAATTAATTGAACGTTACTTTTATCAATTGCTCGACGGTTGCGGTAACCCAAATTGTAAAAATAAAAATTGTTCTTCAAGCGGTGAAGTAAAAAATTTAACTGCAGATCAAGCGGCAGCCAAGGCTATTCAATTGTATTCACAAGATGCTAAATTATGTGAAGCACATCCATCGAAGGTAGCTAAAACACAAGCTGAACAATTAAAAGTACATGAGAGTGGTGAAAGTTGCAGGAAATCGGTCGAAGGTGTTAAGTCATCAATGCTGCCGGGTGAAAACTGTACCATTACTACAGTGAAGAATGATAAATTAGAGAAACAATTAGATAATCATGAATTACCTCAAACATCGTCAAATTCTAGTCAATCAACACAAAATCATGATACTCTAACCACAAGTAAATCAACGCCATCCACACCTAGTGCTTCAACTTCATCAATACCTCAGAGCATAGATGAGGATGAAATTATACGACTGATTGTTGTATGTCACATAGAAAATTCTTATTCTAGTCTAATACGCACATTAGGCTCGATATTTTCGAATCGCGAAGCTATTGTGACTAGTTTTCAAAAGAAACCATGCGCATCTATAGACGCAATGCTTGAAAAGGCACCGAGTGATTTAAAAAATTTGAAAAAAGAAGATTTTCGTACACTTGAAGGTGATCTGGATAAGGATGAAGATAGTTGTGCTGAAAAAACAGTTCCTGAAATACCACATCATACCACAGTGGATTTAATTAGTTTACGTAGAGCCATGACAAAATTATACGAAGACAATAGCAATGTTAGTATACCATGACGGGAGAAGATTCTAAATTACATCTAATTTGTGTTTAATGTTTTCAGATATTTGAACCGCTCGACAATGCAATTCAATGTTTGGGCTTATCACTTAGTGTAGATTTAAGAGTATTAACGCAAAAAAATCAAATTGAAGAAATAATCACAGTTTTTGTTATAATATTTGAAATATTTAATGTTGGTAATTTAAAAATCGACGTCACGGTTTTATTCACCAGAAAATCTAATCGAATTTTAATTTATTTTGTTTTAGCTAAAATTCAATTTTTAGATGTAGCGCTACCAAATATGTGTGCAGCTGCCGCCTATTTACCTGTATGGGCACAAGCTCGTCTTGCATGGATATGGGCTGAACACAGTAAAAATAATTTGGCCAATTTACTTGAAATGCTTCAACAGCTCATCACCCTACAAGTGATTTCAGGTGGATTTTATCGTGACTCATATGTTCAAGATAATGAGGTGATTGTAAATGCTACAAAAGTTATGAAAATTATATACTATGCCAGTATTCTTTCTGGAGTACTTGAACCAAAATTGCGCGAAGAAGATTGTGAGTTAGCTACTTCAATCAATGAGGACGATGAATTCTTTCAATATCATAATAGTAAAAGTAATAAACTAGCAACACTAGATGATCCACTGGCGATACATTTAGGTATCAGTGTACTTGATTGTCGCAAGCCTTATATACCATTTGAAGATTTTTATAACGAGACCCTCAGTGATAATATTGAAATGGATAAAGATTACTTAAATTATAAGCAAATGAATGCATCGGGTAAGCCATTTAGTTTTATGCCATACTCATTTATCCTGACACCGACGACGAAAACATTATCACTGTATTTTGATAATCGTGTCCGAATGTACAGTGAGCGAAGAATAAGTATATTTCATACACACCATGCTGGTCAACCACCTAATCCGTATTTAAAACTACGTGTTCGACGTGATAAACTAATCGATGATGCATTAGTAGAATTAGAACTCGTAGCGATGGGCAATCCAAAAGATTTAAAAAAGCAATTATATGTTGAATTTATCGGAGAACAAGGTGTGGATGAGGGTGGTGTATCAAAAGAGTTTTTCCAATTAGTTGTTGAACAAATATTTAATCCTGACTACGGTATGTTCATTCATCAAGAGATAACAAACACGGTGTGGTTTAATTCGACTTCATTCGAAAACGATGGGCAGTTCACTTTGATCGGTATCGTACTCGGTCTAGCTATATACAATAATATTATTCTCGCGGTTAGCTTTCCAATGGTTGTGTATCGTAAATTAATGGGATTGCGTGGAACATTTTCCGATCTCGAGGATGCAAATCCCGTATTGTATCAAAGTTTAAAATCAATGCTGGAATATCAAGAGTCTGATTTTGAAGATGTATTCATGCAAACATTTAAAGTCAGCTATCCCGATATATTTGGAAATATTTTGTATCACGAGCTTAAACCAAATGGTGATAGTGTGTTGGTAAATCAGGATAATAAACAGGTGAGAAAATCGTGTGTTATGATGCAATTGGATTTCTAATTTATGTTTCGATATTTTCTAGGAATTTGTTGAGCTATATTCAGACTTTTTACTTAACCAGAGTATTGAGAAACAATTTCTGGCATTTAGAAAAGGTTTTAGAATGGTGACTGATGAGTCGCCGTTGCAATTGTTGTTTAGACCAGAAGAAATTGAGTTGCTTGTGTGCGGTAGTAAGGTGAGTGTTAGTTTAAATTAAACACTATTTCCTACTAAATTGAAATGTTTATTATTTCTAGAATTTTGATTTCAACGAATTAGAGCAGGCAACAGAATATGAAGCAGGATACTCGGCTGAATCTCAAATAATCATTGATTTTTGGAGCATCGTGCATGCTCTTCCAATCGAATCAAAGAAAAAATTGCTAGAATTTACAACAGGTAGGTTATTGAAACACTGTATTTAAATCTCGTCTAACGTTATATATATATTTTAGGTTCCGATCGTGTTCCAGTTGGTGGTTTAAGTCGCTTAAAATTAGTTATCGCTCGCAATGGTCCTGACTGTGATCGTCTACCAACAAGTCATACCTGTTACAATATACTTCTATTACCCGAATATAGTTCAAAAGAAAAACTCGAGGAACGATTGTTAAAAGCAATTAATTATTCAAAGGGATTTGGGATGATTTAATTCAATATAATTATAAGAACTAATTTAAGATTTTTTTTTTTATTTCCGAAATGTAAGAATAATTTTGGTTTTTTCATGATTAAAAATAAAAAAGGTAATTTGTAAGGTTTTCGTCGAATTGAACAAACAAAAAGTGTACAAACAGCTATTATGTATTTATAAAACCTTATAAATGCTTAATTTCATCATCCAAATTAAAAATAACAAAATAGTAATTTATAAAAAATAATTTATTAATTTTTGACTGCTAACAAAATTCTGATAATAAATGATTTAATTATTAAAAATCTACAGATAATAAATATTACATATACTAGATATTTATATAAGTTTTGAGAGATTTATTTATTTTTTACAGTTTTTAAAATTATTTTCATTATTTTATTTTTTTTTTATGTATTTACTTATTTAATTGATAATAATGTATACATATTAAGTTAAGATGTATAAAATTAAAAACAAACAAAATTTGCATGATAATTTATAATTTTTACTGATGTAATTGAAACATGTTTGCTACAAATAATATTATATCATAAATATTTAGAAATTTAAGTGTGATTTTTCGTTTTGTTTGTTTTTATTTAAAACGAAATGAAAATTGAAAAACATTTATACCAATTATATAAAATATATAATTAAGAAAACAAAAGGAAGAAAAACAAGAAATACAAATATTAAGAATGAGTAACAATTATTTTTACTGTTTATGTTTATCTTAACCAGAAGTTGATTGACATTTAATAGTTTTTCAGAATGTCATTCGTTTTTCATTCTTTCATATAAATGAAATTGTCATTGGGCAGTATAACATCCTGCAATTCGCTTCGAAACCGGCCGTTACGAGTTCATTCTATCGTTAACTTCGAGCATCATGTATAAGAAAAGTAGGTATTTAATGAATTTGGTTATGGTTATACTTTTGGTTATTGGTTAACTGTCTGTTAGGTCCTATTTTTTGAAACCATCTAACATTTTTCATTTACAAAAGATTTGAAATTCACGAGGTCGATTACAAATTCACGAGGTTCTTCTCGTAGAAATTCTCGATCACCATCAGCAGAGTGAAAGTTTGTTCGGTTGTCATCAGTCACGACGACATTCGTATTGGTAATCGATAGTTAACGAAGCCATTCCGTGATATTCGTCATTGCAGTTTTTACTCGAGTTCCGTTTTTATGAAGTAGATAACATTTATCTTGCACTCTTAAGTTTTCCTCTTCAAATCAAATCAAACACACGATTGAACAACATATGACACCATTTTTTAACATTCCACCATTTCAACAGATACCTTCTGGAGCGTGATATAAATTTTTTAAATGTGTTCTGCTTCTTTAGAAATGAATAAGATTACAGTCCCTCACATTTCATGAACGATATTGTTGTTAGTTAGTATCCTTAGTGTAATGTAACCTAATCTCAGGGGTTGGCTTCGTTCTACTAAATCAAATGAATGGTATATATTTTGTAGTTATTTCTTCTTACGGATATCAATGAAGTTTGAGTGGACAAAATGAAATATTTGACTAGGCTCCGGCGAGAGTCGAACTCGCGATCTCCTGTTTACTAGACAGGCGCTTTAACCAACTAAGCCACGGCGCCGCATATATTTAAAACCAACTGTTATATAGATTTTAAGCTATCTATCTCGTATAGGTTAGAATTTTGATGATATCATTTCGATGAGACATATTAAATTAAGATTCTCCCTAACGACAGTTATATAGTTCCAGTCCTGTCCTACAAATTTCCAGATTCTTTATAGATGCGCTTATGTGGGAAGAATATACTGACAATCGCACTAAACTACGGCCGACTGAAGACATCTAAAATGATTTTTACATCATGTGCGGAATTTTATCCAAATCTCCTTTGAAATAGGTGAGGTTTCGTAACAATTTATTTTATTATGTTTTTAGATCAATGTAAACCAACCATATGTATCTTCTAGTGGTTTTGCAACACGTCGTACAACACGTCAAACGAGAATTGTGTTTAATGTCTATATATATACAAAAAAATGTTTAATCCAACAGAACCTATGGAATATTAACTACGGAGCAAAACAAACTCAAGAATTCAGTCGGTGATTTCAATAATGAAAAGTATCTAAGAAAAGTATCATCGATTTGATCGATCAAAATTAAACGAATGGGTGTATCTCAGCGACGTATTATATGATAGCCAACAAATAGTACGGCCTAACATATGGTATCTGTGAAACATTACAAATCAAATCATTACATTTTAACCAAATCATTACAAAATTTGGAAGTGATTGATATGATTTTAGTAGCCCTTATTTCGTTATTTGCTTGGTTTCCTCTTCTTCTCTCTGTGCTGCTTGAGGAGATGGAATGATGTTTGAACCAAGAAATGATATACGGTCTAAACTATCTAACTAGGTACTCATATCTATCTCGTATAGATTTGAATTTTGATGAGACGACCCTAACGATTATGTTATCGTTGTTAGATCAGCTCATATCCTAAAAGACATATTTTTTAGTTGACGTGCTCCTACCTTTTTTCTAATAGCAACTATGCAGTTTCTGTCCAATAAATCTTTAGGAATGCTTATGTGGGAAGTATATGCTGACGACCACACTAAACTCTAATTGTGGTACAAGTCCGTTGTTGAATAGAAATAGTCATAGAAAGCATCTTTCTACGACTATTTCTACGACTAGCATCAGGTAGCTTCTAGTGGGAAAAAAGATTGTTTTCTTGAAAGATGTTATGTGAGTGTGTTATTTTATTTGAAGAAGGATTCTTTCTTTTTTTATTGGAGTTGTCCCGTCCACCCCTCCCCTCCTCTCCTCTATTTTCTTCTTCTTGCTGACTGAGTAGATGGAATGATAACTGAGCCAACAAAATTAAATACAAGGCTCCGGTGAGAGTCGAAATCACGATCTCCTGTTTACTAGACAGGCGCTTTAACCAACTAAGCCACGGTGCCATATAACAATGATTCGACCTGATATATGAATCTAAACTATCTATCTATTCGTATAGACATCGATCATTCCGACTACCTAAATAATTTATTAATTTAGTGGTTGATAAATATAATACACAACACCAAACACACTTTTTTAACACCGTATAATAAATTGTCTTTCAAAATGATAATAAACAATCACCACACAACAACTTCCCCATCGTAAACGCTTAAAGAGGGTAATAGTATGGTTTGAGGTGACAAGAAAATTTTAATTTATTGTGCAAAGTGAAAAAGTTTTAGTTTTCCAACAGAAAAGTTTTCGTACGAGAAATTGATAAGAAAAGTGTAAAATTTTCTTTTATACTTTTTTCACTATTTTGAAATGCATAGTTGTTGTTGTCGCTTTTATACATACACGATATAATAAGAGGTTGCGCAAATTAATATATCAGCCACTTGTTGCTTCATTGATATTAATCGTTTGTATATTTTGGTTTAGTTTTCAATTTTGAATTTAGTTGGAAATAGTTTTTCGTGGTGGAAATTTCGTTTTTTTTGTATTAATTTTCCTGATTTTTATTATTATACGAAATATTTAATTTTATATTATGAGTATTGGTGAATTATTGTGTGTGCGTAGCAGTGATGTATTCTCAGTGTATCCAAGATTATTGAAAGAAATATTAGATGCAGAAAAGACGCCATTAAAACATATCACCTTACCGAGTGATTTCGAATGGAAACAGAAAGTGTATTTTTATTTGTTAGAACAGCAGAAGCTCATAAACGCAGCAATTGATAGTGGCGAGTGAGTTATGTATAAATTTATATTACTTCACGACACAATATGTACATATAAAGGGTGGTCGTGAATTAAGTTTTTCATTTAAAACACACATGTGGCAGTAAGTAATAGAAAATAATGTCAAATAAGTGACCAACTCTTGCAACAATACAGGTCTTCAATCTTTTAGTAAAATTAACCAACACATGCTGACATAATTGTAGTACAAATTTGAGTAATTTGCTCGATTATGTTTTCTTTCAGATGTTGAATGGTTTGAAGATTATTGGCGTAAGCTTTGCTCTTCAAAAAACCCCATAAAAATAAATATAATGATGTTAGATCACATGATCTTGGTAGACAGTTAACAGTTCCTCTTCGAGAAATTATACAATCACCAAATTTCTCTTCTTTCAAAAGATTGATTGTTTCTGCTGCTTATAACATGTTACGCCGGCCTGTTTAAACCACATAGCCTACAATGCATAGTCATAATCACATAGTCTACATCCAATTCATCAAACAACAAGTTAGTAATCATCGTTCGATAACGAGTACCATTCACAGTAAGCGTGTTCAGTTTCAAATAAATATAGAGCAATCAATCCACTAGTCCAAAAACCACTCCAAACAGTAAGTTTGTGTGGATGCAGTTATTTTTCCAATATTACGCGTTGTTCAATCCTAAACTTTTCCATCTTTACTATCTAAACTATGTTAGTACAAAATATACAAATGGCGGCTAATTTAAAAAGTTAATTCAAATTTGAACACCCTTTATTCTCGTTACAATCAATATCGAAATGCCATACCATGATGATTTTGATGATATCGTGACACTAAATGGGGCATTTTTGCTCATGCATACAATATTGAAAAACAATAAAAATTGTAATCGAATTTTTATTATTTGTTATTATTTTTGGAATATTAGAATTTGAAATTGTTGTTTTCATTGGTTTGATTTATTTGTAAACTAGAGAAGCACATTCTTTATATCCATTATTATAGTTTTGCATGCGGATATATTGGAAAAATTTATGGATTTTTAATACGAACAATATTCAAATATTGTTCGTATTAAAAATGTTTACCCCTTTGTGTGGATATAATCAGACACGCAATATATTTAGACCGGCAAACTGCTATAGCACGTAATCTTAATATGAACCTAGAAATCTTAACGGGTTTTCAATATCATGAATCCTGTGGCGAGTCCCTTCAACGGTCGTGAAGTTAAATGGATACTATAATTTTGGCAACAAGTTAGCATTTTTATGGTACATAATTTTTAAATTTAGTTGGCTACTTAAAACAATTTTTATGATATATAAAGAAGAAAAAATTGTTTTTGCCAGCAGTAGTAGAGAAAGAAAATTGTATTATAAAAGCAAAAAAGTAATCTCGTTTTTTATAATTTTAAATAATATTATATTACATTATAAAAGTAAATGGATCCATAAATACAATATACAAATAAAATTAATTCTTTGTTTTATCAAAAGAATAATATTAAACTTTAGTGTGTGTGAATTTACAAAAATAAATCGACGTGGGTTTCAAGTTTTGTTTGTCGAGATTCTTCTTTCGAATTGATATTATTAATGACAAAAAGAAGTTGTTCGAAAAAGGATCAAAAATCATTAATTAATTTTAATTATTTGGACATTGAGAACATATACACCACCCATAATTGGTGACCCCGAAAGAACACAGTTCTTCCAGTTTATAATATTTATTCTACAAATTTGGAGTAATTGAAGTGGTTTTACTCCAACGGAACACACTAAACAAATACGGACCGGAAATAATTACTACAATCATATATTCATTTTACAATTATACTTGAAGTGGTAGTATAATTGTATCTAAAGAAAAAAGAAAAAAGAAAACTTCAATCAACGTTTATTTTTATTTAAAATATTTTAAAAAACTAACTGTAAGTATCGTAGAACTGTTGATTTGTTGTTTGCTTAATACAATCCATTTGGTCGTTACGATGAGTTCTGATAACGAGGATGCTCCCAGTAGTTCTTCTCCAGTAGATAACCCCTCTGAGTCTAACCAAATTGTTCTCACATCAGCTCAATTAAGAGACATTATTGGAGAAAGTGTTGCGGCGGCTCTTAAATCCACAGCAAATTCTAATGTTAGTTCGAACACTAATTCTGTGGAAAAAACAGAGAATAATTTTGCAACCTCATCATCTAATTTATCTAGAACTTTCGCTCAAATTCCATTCAAACCTCCTCAATCACTTTATAATCAGGATCCAACAATCTGGTTCGAAATTTTGGAACAACAGTTTATTGCAACAAATACGATTTCAGAAAGAACGCGTTATTCTATTGCACTCGGTGCTCTAGACTATCGTCATCATAACACATTCGGAGAATTGATTACTCGCGATAAGGGTGCCACCCCATATTCAACTTTTAAAAATGAAGTAATTAAAGTTCTTGGCGAATCAGCTAAAACTAAACTAAATAATTTATTGCACGGTCTAACATTAGGAGATGATAAACCATCTCAACTGCTAACAAAATTCCGTTATAATGCCGGTAAAAATTTTAACGAAGATTCGATTAAGCAGCTTTGGCTTAAACGTTTGCCTCCTCAAGTGCAGACTGTTATAACTGCTTTTGAGAACGATTTTCCTTTGACCACTCTAGCGGAACGAGCTGATAATGTTATGGAGACATTATCTAATCTCCAAGTCAATACGATGGAACAAGTACATCCGTCAGCTCCTTCCAATAATAGTTTAAAAGAACACCTACAAATTTTCAAAAAAGATCTGATGTTGGAGATTTCTTCTATGATCGATAAAAATAGTCGCTCGAGATCTTCTTATCGCTCGCTTAGTAGTAATGGAAGATCTCGATCTAAATCAAATTCGAGTAATAAAAATTTATGTTACTATCATTCCAGATTTCGTAACAAAGCTCGTAAATGTTTGCCTTTTTGCGAACATTATTCTGATTTTACCAAATCTATTGAGCCCCTGAATTCAAAAAACGATTAAATCATCAACACATGACAACTTCATGTGTTGATGATCAAAATTCCTGTCGACTTCTCATAAGAGAAAAAATATCTAACTTACTTTTCTTAATAGATACTGGTGCGGATATTTCTGTCATTCCGCCCAATTTATGTAAAATATCATCTACTTACAGGGATTTTAATCTTTTCGCGGCTAATGGTACCAAGGTTAAAGCCTTTGGAACCAGTTTTCTTAATTTGGATTTGGGACTGCGTAGGATCTTCCAATGGACTTTCGTCATTGCTGACGTTTCTTCGCCAATAATAGGAGCTGATTTTCTCAAAAACACAGGACTCTTGGTCGATATCCAAAAGAAACGGATCATAGATCCACTATCTTCAATTTACACCATTGGTAAAATTACTAATTCGTCCCATAGCTCCTTGACCAAGATAGACCAGTCACAATTACTGCCAGAAATTTCACATCTTCTTTCTCAATTCTCTGAACTAACTAGAGACAATTTAAAAGTACAGGCAGTAAAACATAACGTGACACATCATTTGGACACTAATGGTCCACCTTTTTCATTCAAAGCCCGCCGTTTACCAGCGGATAAACTTAAAATCGCTAAGGATGAGTTCCAATCCATGATGGAACAAGGCATTTGCAGACCTAGCAATTCCACTTGGGCAAGCCCTCTCCATATGGTTAAAAAAAAAAATGGCACTTGGAGACCATGTGGCGACTATCGTGCGCTAAATAATGTAACCATTCCCGATAGATACCCGATACCTTATCTCCAAGATTTCACCCATCAACTAGCCGGTTGCAATGTGTTCTCCACACTTGATTTGGTACGAGCTTACCACCAAATTCCAGTCGAACCAACCGACATACCTAAAACAGCCATTATCACTCCTTTCGGTCTCTTTGAGTTCACCAGGATGCCTTTTGGCCTGCGTAACGCGGCTCAATCTTTTCAAAGGCTGATGCACAGAGTTTTATTCGGACTCTCATTCTGTTTCTGCTATTTGGACGATATTCTAATAGCATCCAAAAACCTAGAAGAACACATTAATCATCTCAGAATCATTTTTACCAAACTTACCGAATATGGACTAATTATCAACCCTGAGAAGTGCGTTTTTGCTCAATCTCAAGTTGATTTTCTCGGTCACTCCGTTAACGCTGACGGTATACTTCCATTAAAGGAACGCGTTGAGGCTATCGTCAAATTCGAACGACCTAAATTAGTCTGTCAACTCAAACGTTTCTTGGGAATGATTAACTTTTACCGTCGTTTCATTCCTGGTGCAGCCAAAGACCAAATTCTTCTTAATAACTTTCTTAAAGATTACAAAAAAAATTCAAAAGTTCCTATTATTTGGTCCGAAGAAGCCATTGGGGCCTTCGAAAGTTGCAAATCCAAATTAACCAATGCTTCTTTACTTGTCCATCCTTCTACTACTGCTAAATTAGCAATTATGGTAGATGCATCCGATACTGCAATCGGGGCTGTCGTTCAACAGTTAGTGTCTGGTTCGTGGCAACCATTGAGTTTCTTTTCAGTTAGATTAAATGAAACCCAGATGCGTTACAGTGCATATGACAGGGAGTTGTTGGCCGCATATTCTGGCATCAAACACTTCCGCTATTTGCTCGAAGGAAGAAACTTTACCCTGTACACTGACCACAAACCTCTTATTTATGCTTTCAACCAAAAACTAGACAAAGCATCTCCTAGACAATTCCGACACCTTGATTTTATCGGACAATTTACAACGGACATTCAACATATATCAGGAATCGACAATGTTGTTGCAGACACTCTATCTCGAATTAATCAGATTTCACTACCTGAAAGTATTGATTACGAGTTAATAGCCGATGCACAATCTACGGACGACGAACTTAAAGATTTATTAATTAACAACGATACTCTTAAATTTATTCAAATTCCAATTACTTTCAACTCGAATAAATCAATTTATTGCGAAGTATCATCTAAAAGTCCGAGACCATTTATTCCTAAAAAATTCAGACAGTCAGTGTTCGACTCCTTTCATAATTTGTCACACCCTGGCATTAAATCATCAGTAAAGATTCTTTCTGAAAAAGTGATCTGGCCTGGTATCAAAAAAGATGCCAGAATAATGGCACGTAATTGTTTATCTTGCCAAAAAGCCAAAGTCACTAAACATATCAAATCTCCCCTTGACACTTTTAAATTACCTACTCAAAGATTTGATAACGTACATTTAGATATTATTGGTCCACTTCCTATTTCCGAAGGTCAGAGCTATTGTGTCACTCTGATTGATCGTTTTACTCGATGGGCCGAGGCCATTCCGATTCCAGACATGACTGCACCGACAGTCGCTTTTGCAGTGTATTCAGGTTGGATTGCACGGTTTGGAGTTCCATCTTTTATCCTCACTGATCAAGGTTCGCAATTCGAATCCCATCTTTTCGCCGAACTATCTAAACTATTGGGTTTCGAACATCGTAGGACCACCAGCTATAACCCAAAGTGTAATGGAATTATCGAACGTTGGCATAGAACACTTAAAGCTTCGTTAATGTGTTACAATCGTCCGGATTGGACACAATTCTTGCCTTCGGTTCTGCTTGGGTTACGTTCTACGTTTAAGGAGGATCTTCAAACCACCCCTGCCGAGTTAGTTTACGGTAGTACACTTCGTCTTCCGGGTCAATTTTTGACGAGTCAAAGGGATTTTAGTTCTCATTCTGATTTCGTCAAAGCCCTTAAAACTCACTTTGACGAAATTCGTCCTACACCGGCATCGAAACATTGTACCAATAAAATCTTTGTACATAAAGATTTATTTTCTTGTTCGCATGTTTTTTTGCGTACCGATGCAGTTAAAAAATCGTTACAAACTCCGTATACAGGTCCTTATCCGGTAATCAAACGATTTGATAAATTCTTTGATATTAATATTAATGGTAAAAATTCCAAAATTTCGATAGATCGTCTCAAACCGTGTTACTCCGATTTCGAAAATATTCAATCATCAAATTTACCTATTTCCGGAGAAACTCCTTTACCAGATAAATCCAAAAAGAAAGTAACTTTTAATTTAGTTCCTGATTTTGATACTAATCAAAATCAAACTACCACTCGTTCTGGACGAACTACTCAAATTCCATTACGTTTTCGTTAATATTTACTTCTTTTTATTCTGTTTATTAAGATTCATTTACACAACTTCGTCTGAGAATGATTTATACTCAAATTAATTTATCTTAATTTTCACTTCGTTGTCACTGGAGGGGGAGTACTGTGGCGAGTCCCTTCAACGGTCGTGAAGTTAAATGGATACTATAATTTTGGCAACAAGTTAGCATTTTTATGGTACATAATTTTTAAATTTAGTTGGCTACTTAAAACAATTTTTATGATATATAAAGAAGAAAAAATTGTTTTTGCCAGCAGTAGTAGAGAAAGAAAATTGTATTATAAAAGCAAAAAAGTAATCTCGTTTTTTATAATTTTAAATAATATTATATTACATTATAAAAGTAAATGGATCCATAAATACAATATACAAATAAAATTAATTCTTTGTTTTATCAAAAGAATAATATTAAACTTTAGTGTGTGTGAATTTACAAAAATAAATCGACGTGGGTTTCAAGTTTTGTTTGTCGAGATTCTTCTTTCGAATTGATATTATTAATGACAAAAAGAAGTTGTTCGAAAAAGGATCAAAAATCATTAATTAATTTTAATTATTTGGACATTGAGAACATATACACCACCCATAATCCCACTTATATACATATACAACGTCAAACTAAACAACTAGGTCGCGTGTCAATACGTATTAATTTTCTTAATAGATAAAATACACACATCAAACATGTGCCAATTTTAACACCTCATAGCGTGCAAAAATTCAATTATCAAATTTATAGCGAGTTATAAATATTTCCCACACTATAAAAACAAATTAATTTCGGTCTACTACCACAATGAACCAAAAATATATTTTTTTGAATATATGTAGTAGTCGTTACTCGTTACCGGTAGATATGACATAATTCAAATTAAATTACTAGAATCGTTCAACATTAGTATTTGTTTTTGTTTAGCACCACCGTTTTCTTGTAGTTTTATTTGTTTTTTCTTTTCAAAATTAATTTATTTCTAAATATACACAAATTTACAGTGATTAACATAGTAATTAATGTTCGTTATTTAATTAATTATTATGTTATCTAGACCATTGGAGGAAATACGGCCTCAAAAAGAACAATGGGATCCCAAATTCGCCTATGAGAATTTGTTGCCAATTCCATTGGGCGAAAACCCACGACGCCGACAAAAATGTGTAGCCGATGAACCGATAAATTTTGTAACCGACAACGAATTGAATTTATGGAATTTAGCCGATATCGCAAAAGCAGGGAAATTGCTAAATAAACCACCGATCGCGTGTGAATTTTACGATGAACAGGAAATGAGACGAGTCTATTCGTTGATTTACGATGTATATCGGTGTAAGTAAATAAATATTGCTATTAAAATATTTTTTATTTTGGACATGTTTTGATATACGATTGCATGCACATTTCTTCAAATATATGACGTAGAATCTAGAATACAAAACGATTATATTCTGTTTTGCCCGCGTGTTAAAACATGGAACATATTTATAACAAGGAACCTTCCTAGAAAACTAACCCAAATAGAAACTAAAACAAAGCATTCAACAAATTCTATAAGTTTTTCAAAACTAAACTTTCGAATTTTTATTTACAACAAGTGAAAATTGAATTTTGATTGATTTCTAATCATAGATAACTTTATAAGTTCCTTGGCTTGAATTCAACTCAAATAATTAGTAAATCGAAAATCTTAACCTTTTAGAAATGATGGTTGTGCAATATTGTAATACTTTTGCGAAGGTCAGCTTTTAGTTTAACGCGTTTAAACTATAAGCACTTTTATTTGCCTCAGTCATTGTAAGTTAAGCTAGATAGGTAAGTCTAATTTAAAACGAGCATAGTATTTAGTTTTAGAGCTTCTATAATATCATCATACCTCATACGTCATAATAAGATAGAAAAACTGCACATCTTTTCGCCTACCTGTAACACTGGTGCCTAATTGAATATACCTCAACTTCATTTCTCTAGAACTAGGACATCTATACAAAGCAACTAGAGTATTATAGTCTACTCACATAAAAGAACTGTCAATAGAACTGTTTGGAGTAATGGCATCCAAAATTATGCTATTATGTCACTGAATAGATTAGACCACCTCTGATCAGACATCATCGGGGGCATTTTTGCTCAGATCTCTACCTAAGTATTAACTTCTTACTTCTTTCTTCGAGATGAAACCCCATTCTGGTTTACTTTCGAAATGATAAAGTTTGATTGTATGACTTTTTCATTGTCCGACTGTCTGTTAATATTCGTATATCCCTCACAAATATAAAATGATAGTTTGTTCCTTTATTGTTACCAGTTCAACTTGAGAAGCACTAATATAGACAGTGCGTGTGATGGAAAGAAATATAGATTTTGCTACATTAAGTTCCTCAGAAAACCGATTTTTTTCCACTAAATTTTGAACAATCATTGTAGATCTTTAATGTTAGATTCACAATGGCTTATCTTACTAATTCTTCTCTGGTTAAATATCAGTTATAGGGAGCCATGAATCACAAATGAAAAATTTACATCTACATAAAGAGACTGTTATCTGAACTTTAATTAAGAGATTTGGTTTTCAATTATACTTATGTCTATGACTTTCAACTCAGCACTGTTAAGAGTGGTAGGGTTAAACTGATTTCGTTCTTGCTAGAGAAAATAATCAAACAAACAAATGAGTTTGAAGTAGTTGTTTGAGAGGATAAGAGGATTTCAGCGATCCATTCAAGATTCCTCGCAAGCTAATTAAGACAATATCTGTTTTTGGAAGAACCCTCTCCCTTAAGATTTGTCAATGCTTTCCTTCTAGCAATATATGTTAGCATGGGCGACACTAAGTATTGATCGCCTACAGGAATGTGAACAATTTATATTGTTTACACTGTTGATTATCAACAAAACATAAATCCTAATGAGCTTATATATTACATAAATCGTGACAATAATGGAAGCTAATACCCATTTCCCTAAAATTTTTCAGCGATAACATCCCAATGTCAATTTGAAAATTTATTGCATCATTGCATGCACATCGCAAATTTAATTTAAATAATTTATCATGGGTTGTATTAACCAATTTTGATTAGTTTGTAGTTTTATTGATAAAAAATATATATGATTAATCGTTATTTAGTCAGCAGGTATGTAGAAAAACTATATTAAAATTTGGAAATTCAATTTATTATAATATATATAGGGTTCAGGTATAGAATTACAGTTGATTATACCAGATTGAATGCGGAAATAGACTTCTTGTAGTGCTATTGTGTCGGTTAATAAACCGTAACGACACTCTTTACGCGCTTTAATTAGTTAATTTTAGCTTAAAAATAATATATACTTTTATAATTCAATTAATCATTAAATTAAGAGAAATTATTTTGGGTGGACTGTATGTCTAACCGAATCGAAATTGGCATGACTCTGTGCAATTTATTTTTCGTATTATCAACTATATTAGAAAAATTAGAAATGGGTGAGAGTTAAGGTTATATATTTCTAAGAATGACTATGCCTATTATGTAAACTTGAAATGATTGAATATCGATCTAAAAATTAATTAAAAAATTTGTTAAACTGTATCTAAAATTGTTTTTACTTTTCCTCAGATAAGCAAGTAATGAATCAAGCGCTGAAGGATATATCGTTTTACGGCTACTTTCCGGATGTATGTTAAGTATTTCGTATTAATCTATATATGATTAAGTACAAATTTAAATTTTAGCTGCTTAAAGATGCTACCAGAGTGTGGTTACTACTATTCGATCTCAATCTACGGCACTTCAATAAACGTGATCCCGAAGAAACAATTCGAAAGGACATTCTTTTTAAGGAAGCCAATTTACTTTGTTAGAACAAACAATTATTTCAGCGATATTATGTTTAAAATCTTTATATGTACTTCTTTCTTCCACAGACATAGAAAGTTGTTTATGGGAACACCGTATTAAATTAGCCGCGGCTATATCTCGTCTACGGATCCGAAATAGTGCTCTCCGTTTGTCTCAACTCCTGCCATTACACTTACAAGACGAAAAAGTGGCGATTGCAGCCGCCAATCCAATTGTTTCAGGATGGATGAATCCGTTCCGTAAACGAACCAACACACTGGCACGAAAAAGTTTACAATCGTGTGGTTTTCAAGAAATCGACGATGATGACGGAGAAATGAAACCGTTAATGGTGAATTATTTTAAATTTGATAAAGTGTGCCCACAATTTTTGTCGTGCATTCCGGAGAATCGAAGTGCTTTCGCTCAATGTAAGCTAATTAAAAACCACGATTTTATAATGCAAGATCGGACATTTTCTCTAGGGCCAGCCATTTTCTCGCGACTTCTAGATTTTTTTGAGCTCGAGGGTAATATTATTCAAACGCACGTTTCCTCGCCAAAATCGATAGCTTATTTAGCGTCGCTGTTTTTATCAAATAATCGTGTAGAAAAATTTCATGTATTCGGTGCCGGAAGTAAAAAACCTGAATACGATAAATATTTTAGAGATCTACGGGTTTCAAATGTTGAACTTCATGCTGAAAATTTTTGTGATTTGAATATGAACACACCGTATTTTGAACGAGTTGTTGGGATTTTATGCTCGCCTCCGAACTCATATAGCGGAGTATGCGACCCAATTGATTTAATTTGTAGCCGTGGTGGGGATTTGGGAATGCTCGAGGTGATGACCGAGTCAGAAATTAGCAGTGATGCAAAATGCCGCGTAGCCGAGGTGCTCAAAGAACAACGCACTTCGCTGAGACTGGCCATGTCGCGTCCACAAGTCCAGTTTATATTGTACGAAACTCATTCTGTGATTGAATCGGAAAATTCGAAAATGGTTCAAAGTGTGATTGATTACATAAACCTTGAGGCACGTAAAAAACATGTTGAAGCGGAAAAGGAGCGAATACGACTTGAAGAACTGGCTGCATTAGAAGCCTATGCAATTCCATTTGTTCAACAATCGACTCCACAATCGTCACGACGGAAAGTGCAAGAAAAACACGAAGAAGTAAAAGCTAGCGTTGACGACAAACCAAAAGATGACGAAGATCAGTACAGTTATGTCGAAGTGCCACCAACGGATGAATATGAATTTACACCGTTACCGGACATTTGTATAAATCAAGACAAATGTATTAATGTCGAAGATCTAGGCTGCTATTTTGCATTAATTAAGCGTAAGGAAATCATTTGCGCTGATGCCCGATACATGATTAAGATTGCCGAGTCGCGTGGTGTATTCGGAACGGCTGGTTCGAAAAAATCGAAATTAAAAGCAACCAAAAAGGTTGAGAAAAAGGAAGAAGTGGTAGAAGAGAGACAGTCAAGGAAACTAAAACGGCGTCGAAGTGACGCCCAGCTACTTGTAAGTATAAAAATAATTCGCTAGATCCTAATCGGATAGATTATGCCAGATTACCAATTTTAGCAATGAAAAAATATGATTCAAGACACTGAAGATATTTTGAATTTTATTTTTATTTTCTAGCTCGATCGTATCTCTCAGCCAACTCATTCATTTATAACACGCAGCCATCTGCAGAGAATGTCATCGGCAGAAAAGAAAATGCTTGTATCGAGTCCGAATCGATATCCATGCAAGCGGCATCAACATCATCATCAAGAAGACTACACTCTTTCACCACAAATGTCTAGTTCACCACTCATCGCTCGCCAATGGTGGCGCGAAACAGCCCAGTATATGCAATCGTTGCGCGAATTGAGTGGACGAGAGAAAATAACAATCGATTCGATTTCGAATGATGTAAAAAGTCAAAAAGTTCCGCCCTTGCGATTATCACGCAGAGATAATTACCAATATGTTAATCGGGTTTCACATAGTCCACGCAAACCATTTCCACTGTCGGTTAGTGATTTGCAATTTCAAGATTATCGACATTTATCGAAATACTATCCATGTCCTCTGCTGGATGACATCAAAAAATGTGTATCATGTTCAATTCCGACCGGAAAATAATTTTTAAATGAATAAAGACTGAAAATAAATTAGATAATTATTTGTAAAACGTTAATGGATTCAAAATTGTTTAATAAAACATTTTTTGGAAACGGTATTATCAATTTATATTATTAAACGATGATGGGAGTGTTTTATCTTACTTGCCAGACGAACATATACATTGTACTCTTGAGCTGTGAATTTCATTATACTTTTCTTGGTTACAACTTAAGAATATTCGATGGTCTTAACCCTATTTAACCATTGGATCTTCGATTGAGATTGGAATAGAATCATTACAAATGTCAACTAAAATTTAAATTTAAAACATTACAAATGTTTTATATGAAATATGTAATATATTTTATCCCTAAATGTAGGGAAAAAATGATTTAGTTTACCATCTACCGATAAATAGAGGAAGCTATTATAAAAAATAGAAACACGTGTACTCTAAAGTTTAACCGTTTTTAAGTCTCTCTGCATACCAAAATTGAATATTAATGTTTAAATGAATAAACATATATTTTTTGGACAAAGACAGGGTCTTAAGCTTCTAAATAGAAGTATTTACTAAAATTCTTGATTTGAATAATAAATTTTATTATTTTCAGTTATTTTGTTGATCCATCAAAGTAAATAAATCAAAATAAATAAAGTACATAAATCCGCGTGTTGATTGACGTAGCTTTTGGTTGGTTGAATTTTATTTTTATATATGTACAACATGTTTACAATGACTCGACTCAAAAAAATATAAATTTTATTGTTTTGTTGGATTTGTGCGAATCGAAATAATACAAAAATAACATTCAAATGGAGGCTTGGTTATTTCGCAGTTATATACATTTTTATATTATTCGCGTATCGCGTTTTTCGTTTATTTCTAATATCTTCAAAGTATGTGTACTCGTATGATATGAGATTAACTTTAATTTAAACTTTTTGAAAGTGTTTATGGGATTCGCGCAGTATTTTGATTTATGCCTCTCCTTTGTTATTTATGGCCGATGTGACTAGATATAGAGTTTCATTATTTTGTTGTTTCTTGGTTCAGCAATCATGTGATACAAAAAGAGATTATGGCTTGCCGTGTTATTATATATTTTGCATTAAGCAATGAATCCAAAATTAAATTAATAATTAATGTTATGCTGATGGGAAAGTGGCTCTTAATAAAGTACAGAAGTCATATATTATTTTGAACTTGCTCTAAATTATACTGCCCTAACTAGATAACCACGAACCCCTCACATCAAAACATAGTTGTGTAATGTGCTAATCAAGTAAAGCGACAAATACTAGTCTGACGTAAACTTTTGGGGTTTTTGTTGATTGTAATTTGGTGTGCGCACAAACAATTGTTAATATAATTAACATAACGTAACAATATGTGTTTACCTTCACTATACACAAATACAATATATCATCATTTTTTGTCAAATCTGTTCTGGTGACATGCTTTGGTTTAACTATTGTGGAATGTTGTGAATCATACATATTTTTGTAAAATTGAAGTATGTAGCTTACATTTTCAGCTGCCACGTATATAGTATTGTAGTTCATTGATATGGAGCTTACCCCTAAAATATTTTCAAATTTATACCACAACAAAATGGCAAAACATTCTAATCTTTAGAGGTTATCAAATATCAAACATATCTATCGGTATAATGTTTACAAAAAGTAACAGATAATTTCTATATGTATATAATGAGATAATTTCAACAAAAAATTATTTATGATAAACGTAACTCAGGTCTTGGGCCAAATATATTTATTGCTTTTGTATTCTTTGTACTTTGGTATTATAATATTACAGGAATTTTGGCTTGCAGCTTGTCATAAATTTTTGGAGTATATCAATCTATAAATAATATTGCTTATTTCAGGTCAAGCTAAATCGAAAACTGTATAGATAACGTGGATTACTTAACTTCTAAACATTATCACTTGGCTTTGAACATATGAAATAGTTCGAGTATTACAACCAAATTTTATAAATGAATGGCTCAGTTTTGAATTTAGCAAAAACGATGTATTGAATATTATTTAACCTACAATAATTGTTTTTTGTGTTAAATAATTGTTTTTGTGTGTTGATTATCATATTTAATAATTGACATTTCCAGAAGGAGCCACCGTTCCAGAACGTCCGTCATTAGGCAAAACAGTTGGAAGTCGAAAATTCTTTGACCACTGATCGAATTGCATCTTTTTTTAAATAAAATTGTTGAAATCGTCGAGTGGGTGAATCCAAAAATCTCGAACTCATAGATTAACTATTTTTACATCCCAGACTTCAGCGTATTCGGGGTATTTAAGATGCTGTCATGGTACTGATTCCAAAACAAAAGGAAATTGCGCGTTCGTATAGCCGTTACTTATCGCAAAAGACCACGATTCCCCCTGTTGAAAATAAACGGCTGACAATATACTGCAGGAGGAAAACACTTAGCTCTATGTCATCAGATTTGATAGTAATGTACACCACATAGTAGGAGCAGAACTGATACAAATATACAATCGATCAGTATCTTTTTAAATATTTTGTTACTGAATGCCAGGAGTGGCTAATAGGAGAAGTTTGCTTTGTTGTCTGAATAAATGCATATCCAAATTTGAGGTAGAGATCATAAAAAAGCAGCTACGAAATCAGAGCTCTCAGACCAACGATCCCCCTATTTTAGGACATTTTACATCCAAATTAAGCCTTTATAAGGCCGAATCTCCTAAGTTCTCGTTTCTAGTCAGCTGCATAACACTATCCACTCAGCCTGTAAAAACTGCCCTGTGAAACGAAGGAATTTGGATAAGCTTTACTGGTGAAATAGGGAACTGAAGACACTTAACAGAAAAATGAGAAGGCTTTTCAATAAGACTTACCGCACCGAAGAATGGTCAGTAAAAAGCAGTTCGCAAGGAATACAACCACGAACAAGGGAGGATCTAAGAAAACTACATAGAAAAATGTCTGTGAGATAATCGATGAAGTCTAAAAGTAGAGTAGTAGAGTAGAAATAGATTCTATTCATGTTTAAATGTAAGAAAATCACAGCTAGAATGGGGATGCGTCGATTATCATTAACGCCGTGAATGGATGCTATTAAAAGGACATTGTATCTTCTTTACTATGGTCTCTTGTAATTGACGAGCATTTATATAGCTTCAGTAACCTCATATTTAATGTCCAAAGTTGTTGATGATCTGCTTATAATCATCAAGGGAAAATTTGATGGAACCTTATCAGATTAAATCGAGCTGTAAAAAGCAATCGACACAGTGTGGTAATGGTTCATACAGGTGGGAGTTAGCGTCAACCCTAATAAAATAATGATTGTATGAGGATAGCACTGCCCTTCGTCTTGTATTGCACAGCGATCCGATTTTTCAAAGAAGTTTAATATAAAGAATCCTAGATCAGAAAAAGGACTTGAAATTGATTTATCTTCTATAGTAGTAAAGATCTCTGACCTTTTCGCTTTGTTACTATATTGAAAGTTAAACAGAGCTTTTATTTGCCTTGCAACGATCTCTCCCAACTCATTTACATATAATATAATTTAATCTTATTACTTGTTGTTTACTTCATTCACATGAACGCATCATAGAGATATAGAAAATAGGCCAATTTAAATCAGATGATTCAAAATAATATTATGTCTAATTAAAGTCAATCTTGACTTAATAACATTATTGTGAACTATTCTACGCGGACTTTATCAATATATTTCGCAAACAATAGACAAATAAACGGCACAAAATTAATAAACTATCGATTGAGTTGCAATTGGTCTGATATTTAAGAACACCTTGTGTCTGACCGATTTGGATGTTCCCGAAAAGCAATGTAAGACAGTAATTGTATGGTATTCAATGTAGAACTGTTCAACAACCCACCAAATGATGCAGTGGTTAAAATTGTGGCAGTTGGAGAAGGTGGTACTGGGTTCAGATAGGGACAGGTCTATATAGCCGTACGTCTTCGATTTGACTGTAATGGCGTAAGGTAGGACTTAAATAAGCGAACCGCGAAAGAACTGGGAGTGCCTTGAGTCCCAAAACAGATTGGAAAGATAAAAACAAACCAAAAGACTTATCTTTGATTTATATATATAATTGAGCCTATATTAAAATATAGCTTATGATAGATTGTGATGCAATCTTGGATACTCGAAACATACACATTTGTTTTTTATATTTCCAAAAGACAATATCCTTATAAGTTGTCCTTCTGGCAAGAACAAGTTAAGTTGATCTTGTAATTTTAAGTGTCTAAGTCAACGTATTTATTGTACTGATATCGTCTCACATCTTGAACAGTCTAAGCCTACTTATTTTTGCCTGAAAAATTGTGTTTGGAAAATTTTACGATTCTATAAAGTATAAAGGTTCTCGTTGGGACAAAGGTTCTCCAAATTACAGTAAAATAAGTCTTAGACATATATAAATAGACATATTGTTAAATCTCATATATATATATATATATATATATATATATATATATATATATATATATATATATATATATATATATATATATATATATATATATATATATATATATATATATATATATATTATATATATATATATAAGCTGAGCTAAACATATAATACAGGTTGACCGACACGAATCGTTACCAACTTTAGACTGTCATTGCTGTCAAACCAGTGGTGGGGGCGCGCAAATGTATACTAATGACAGTTCATTCCATTGTTATATTCAGAAAAAAGTTATACGCAATAGAATTTAAGCGTAATAGTGTGGTTGCTATACATTTGGCTGGAAAACCAGAGCCGCAGATTGTTAACCATTTAAAACATCTCCATGTGAATAGAATGTTTGTGTATCGCACCATAAATCGCTATAACGATATTGACAGCATTGCATCACGCCATGGTGGTGGACCGAAACGCACTGCAGCATCGCCGGATATCATTCGGAAGGTGAAGGTCAAATTTGCTTGAAATCATCGGCGTAGCATTTCGCTCGAACGGATGCAGCACATATTGAAAGATCATATTGGCATGCAATAGCTTTGTCAGCCGTTTGAAGGCCATAATCGTGACTAAAGGTGGCCAAATCGAAAACTGCTAATGCAATTCGAAAACTTAAATATTTGTGAATATTTTTTACTGTAATTCAAAAAAATACATCAAAAACTAAAAATTCTGTGGGGTTTTGTTTTGGTAGCACTTCGTGTCAGTTACCCTTGTAGCTTGTCAACTGCTTGGATGTCCAAAAGCAGTTATTTTTATGTACATATATGGTCCAGTGAAAACTCCAGTACCACGACTTGACAGTGACACATATAACATCATGACACTTGGTCTGTGACAATTCCGTCAAACAATCCAGATTCGGATGAACTTTAGCTACTTGTTATAGTTCTATCTACCTCTGATATATTCGTGATATTCTGCTTTCCATTCTACCAGCATCGCACCACAGACAATTTTCAAAGTATCTAAAAATAACAAAAAAGTTATACGACAAAATGATTTTCAAGTTTTTTGCTTATTTGCCTCTAGCCTAAACAGTTAATGCTAAAATTAACTTTTATGTACGCTAAGTCTGTATGTTGATTATACATAAAACATATAAACATAAATATAAAAAAAATGTAAACAAAAACAATTTTAGCGCAATAGACTATCAGCAGAGGTCATAAGAATGATCTCCAATATGTGTTCCATTATTATATCGAGAGAAGCAGCATGCAAATACTCATATTATGGCGTAGATAGACGGTTAGATAAATACTTCAGCGCTAAACAACGATTTAGCCCAAATGGTTAAATAAAATTCTGTTGAACTTTTAAACAGCCTTGATTTATTGCTATTTACATAAATACATAAATAAATCTAACGTTATTACATACTTTCATTTTATAATTAAAAATAATGCGCTAGGTAATAATAAATAAATGAATTTTATAATGAATAACAAATAATTTTTTTTATCGTTTTGTACATATGTAATCGAATATGTACATATGTATGTAGCTGAGTTGTTAGATCTTAAGAATTTGATCAATTACGATTTACTTATGTATAAAACTATAATGAATTGCCAAAAATTCGTGTACATTGTGACCTTGGACTTGTTTTTGGACCGCACGTGCTGTAGCTAATAAAATATTGGATTTCGCGGTTTGGTGTATTTCAAAAGGCGGATAAGAACCGATTCAATTACCTTGTTAAGACTACAGGGGAGGATGTTTACCTAAACGAAGTCTACCCTTAACTGTTTAGGTTTATTTCGTCTAGGGTAGGGTAATACTTCCCTAAACTTAAAAATATAACAGTAGAAACTGGATGTAAAGTACATAACACTGGCAAGCCAACATATTGGCCCACGGATGCAATTAAAACTCTTGATCTACTCGATTTCTTTATATCAAAAGAACTTTCATTAAATTTTATTGAACTAGAAGATAATTCAGATATGGACTCTGATTATTCTACAGTGATACTTTCTTTAAATGAAAAATAATTAGAAAGAAAGCGAGACCAACTCATGCCAGTAAAACAACTGATTGGGAGAGCTTCAAATCGGAATTCACGAATTATATAACTTCAGCACTGCCATCACTAAAATGCTATGGAATGAGAAACAATATCTCATTCCGAAACTATCTTTAAACCAAGTTGCAAACCATAGTTAGCAGTGACACACTACAATGAAATCTTGGTTAACTTAAAACTCGAAATATGTGTCTATATAGTATTAAGCGAGAAATTCAGAAGCTTAATGAAAAGTCGTTTTCTTTGTGTCTTGAAAAATTGACCGCTGATGAAGATACAAACTACTCACAAAAAGTATTACCTCAATTGCGCAGACCCATCCTATTAAGCAAAGTAATGGCTTGAGGGCTAGGGCTAACAAATCAAACGCTAAGGCTGATATTTAGCTGATATTTTCAAACTAAGCTGATATTTTCAAACTAAATAAGACTGAATCGGATATTATAATCGAACATAGAAGCAATTCGAATTCCTTTAATAACCCAGAAAGAAGTTACTAGGGAAATAAAATTCAATCTGATCAGCACAGGCCCGTGGGCCTTCGCTGATCAGAATGAATTTTATTGACCTATTAACGGAAGAAATTCTAAAGCAACTACCAAAGACAGCTATCGCTAAACTAACTCGCTTGCTTAATGCTGTTATAAAATTATGGCATGTTACTTCTGCCTGGAAAGTGGCGAAAGGTATTATGTTACCGAAACCAGGTAAACCCTCCAATAAAGTTAAATCATATCGTCCTATATTCCTGCTCCCTATCATTTTAAAGCTATAATGGAGTGACTACTCTTGAGAAGAATGAAGCCAGTAATATAACGTATAGACCGGATCACCAATTTGGATTCAGATGCAAACATTCAAAAATTGATCAGGTTCACAGAATTACATATATTATATAGATAAATAAATGGGTTCGGCCTGAAAGGAATTTTAGAGTTAGACAACAATATGAATATTCTGGACTAAGAGAGGGAAGAGCAGGAGTCCCTCAAGGCAGCATTCTGGGTCCAGTCCTAAACTAACTATATACAAGTGATATACCACAGTCCGATCACGTAAGCATAGCAACGTTTGCTGACAACACCATTATATTAGCAACAGGGCAAACTGTGGAAGAGACGGCGAACAAATTTCAATGTGCAAGTATAAGTGATGCAATTGAATTCAAGGCTAATCAGCTGTCAGTTAGCTTAAACGATATGATGGTGCCGTACGAGAATTCTGCTAAATACTGAGGTATAACACTGGGTGTTAAACTTAAATGGAAAGAGCATGTGAAGAAAAAAAGAAAAGAGCTTGATCTTAAATATAGACAATTGTACTGGCTAATTGGACGAAGACCAAAATTAAGCATATGCAACAAAATACTGATTTACAATCAGGTTCTAAAGCCGATCTGACTATATCGCATTTAGCTTTTGGATTGTATAAGAACACTAACATCAAATTTATACAAAACTTCCGGAATAAGGTACTTCGAAATATAGTCAATGCACCCTGCTGCATTCGTAATAGTGATTTGTATCGTGATTTGGAGATTACGGATATAAAACACGAAATAAAAGATTTGCAACAAAGCATAAGCTTCAAGGCTAATGGAGCATATGAATTCGGAAGAAACTTTTAGGTTAGGAGACTAAAAAAAACCTTTCGATCTCGTTAGTATGTGAGCAGCTACCTACCAGCAAACAGACATTGGTGCATCGATGGATCAACAGTGACCACATTATTAGTTTAGTTTTTTAGAATTCAGATAGTCTTAGATCAGGCACCTTATTATACGTGTCCTTCAAATTGTTTCTCAATAAATCAATTGTTTCAAGCACAAGACGTTATTATTCATACTATCAAATATTATGGCCAGAATGCATTATCCAAAATATGCAGCGCCACCATATAAGAGTTGAATTTTTACCAAAAAACACTATGGCACTAATAAGTCAAAATATCAAGGCGTCTACGAACTATCACAGCAATTATGGAAATAAAAAAATGTCGAACGAAAGTTGTCCAGATCAAGTAAAAAACTTATACATATATGGTATTCAGAAGTGATTCCGAAAGTCATCCAAAGAATAGTAAATCTTAAATCGACTAGTTTAATGATTATAGAAATTGTCTATTATACAAGGACTGGCAGCAGCTGGAACAAGAACGCCAATAAGTTCATGTTTAGCAAGATTTGACGTGGTGTACATATAGGTTGTACCTACTATCACCCTGTACATTATATAGTATATCATTCATACACATTTAAGAATAGTATTTTAAATCAGTTGAACTGTTTGAGATGTTCACATCAGATAAACTTTAAATATTATTAATACATTTAGGAATTATTATTCTACAAACAAAATAATCAGGAAGTGAATTGTATTTGATAGTTTTGAGTACGTAAATGTAATACTTAAACTATACACAAAGACGTTGTTTCTTTAAAGATGATAAGGCAAAATATATATGCAACAAAGCATTTTATATTATTTAATAAACGCGCAATAAACAAACTTTACAGTCCACTTCAAAATTAATAGACGTTAAGCTGTCAACCTTTAAACTTATTCAAATAAATATTTAAATATTATTTTCTATCTCATTCTTGCTCAAAATATCTTAATTAAAAGAAAAAGAAATGACAAACAATATATCTTGGTAATATAAGATCTTGGTCTAAGTTTGACATTGATACGACATATATTAACGATATTAGCATATAGTTCATATACCTTTGAGGCAGCTCCCTATCATCTCATTCAATCACTAAAATCGAAATACTAAAATCAATTGTGTGATAACGCTGCTTTTTCGTGGGTTTGCAATGGTGTTGATTGTACTAATTTTGTTTGTAAGTCTGAGAAACTATCGAGTGGAGTTGAGGCATAATGTTGATTGCTGCTATTTTTGACTTTCACGAAGATGAAGGATCGTTGAGCGGAACCTTTTCTGATCTTGCTAACATAAATATGTTAGCCTATCTTTCGAACAATTTCAGATTCAGTATCTCCAGAGGTACGTCAAACATTGCTTTTGGTGCAGTGTTGCAACAAATAACGGGTGTTGGCAAACTTTAGGGTTCTTTTCTCCCAATTATCAACAGTAGAAATGAAATATACAGCCTTCAGCAGAAAACTACTTGCTAATTATTTAGCAATAAAACATTTTAACTTTAACCACTGCAATAAACTTAAGACTATAGACTTAATCGCTCAGTTTACGACACACTACATACAATCAAAGTACTTATTTCTGGTCAAACATAAATGCTGATTGGGAGTTTGTCGTTTCGCTAGATTTTATTTTGAACTGTTTGTATGATTTTGATATTTGTCTTCTTAGCACAACCCTAGAATTGGCTACCATATGTCCATACAGATTTCAGAATTGGTTTGTAAAACAGCAGTTTGTTGTGAATCGTTAGTTCAGATTATCTCTCTCATCTCTTTTCTTTTTATGTGTTCTTTCCATCTAAAGTTATGCCGAGATATTAAGCAGGGTTTGCATGAGGTACTGATATCGAGTTTATCATTATTGATATATGATTAACTTTGAGATTTATAAAGTTCACTTGGATTGAGTTTGCTTCATTTAATTTAATTCGCCGTTTCTTTGGCCAATTACCTGGGTGGTCATTTTGTGGTACTTTATCACACTTAGTGATTATAAGTATGATAAAACGAAATTGTCGTTTCATACTGAAGGTGAATCAGGAATGAACAATTTCACGTCGTATATTGGTAAACGGGTAAAAAAGATAACAATATCTTCCATCTCGCTTTTACCAATCAACATTTTATACTGTTTGTCATATTTCATGTTAAAATTCTATCCAATATCATTAATTAAGTTGTGTTCATATACTTAACTAATAAGATTTTTTAATTAGATTAGTAAATCCTAACTGATGTGAGGAGATAAGATTCCTTTCTTCGATAATTGGTTTTAATAGTTAAAAGAAGAACTTTTTCAAATAGATTTGATCTTGTTGGTAGCAGAGAAATTGGCCTATATGAAGCTTTATGAATCGGAGGTTTTGTTCGGCTTAAGTATCATAATTACTTCTGCAACTTTTCATTGTCTTGATACATATCTTTACGCTTTTATTATCTGACCCGTTATAAGATCATATTCTGAGGTCTTATGCGCATTCAGATTATATTTGATTTCCCATTTAAGTTCTATCAATATTACAGGTGTAATTTTTATTTCATCTTGTGTATTTATCAAAGCAATATTTTTCTCTTCCGTTTATGTGGGATAAGGCTGTAATGTTTCTTCGAGAAGATTTGCAAAACAAGAAATGAAGAGATATTTGAAAAAAACATTAGTTTTCCCACAAATAATTTCTATCTTTTACTTTTATTACATTTCTAAAATTAATTAATTTAAATTTTATTACGTTTCCTTTAAATAACTTAAAGTATTGGAGAATAATTATTTGCTCAAAATTTATGTCTAAATATGGGGATTCACAAAAATTATCATAAATGTCATACAACTTTCTCATTTATTTACGTGTATGTATGACTAAGGCTATTTTCCGTATAACTACATTTTAGAAAAACAAATTAAATATTGTAGAAATCCAAACACACTATTTATATCTGAAGCCAAAATTTGTGTTTGTGTTAACACATTTTTTTAACATGCTCGTAGTAAAAAAAAAATTAATGATAAACAATAGCAAAATTATTATGATGTAATTTGATGAAAAATTTCGTTTCATTTTTTGTGTATTCGCGTGTATGTATATAGTATCCGAAAACAAGCAAGGCAGCGAGGCGAGTATACGCTCTGCACACCACCACCAAAAATATTGCGAAAGATAAAATAATGAAAGGCTTGGCATTTTTTTTCTGACTGGTGAAGTGCGAATTCGGTGAAACGTTTTCGAAATTTTTTTTTAGAAAAAATTACAATTTTTATTATATGACGCATAGACTTATACGATTATTATGTCAAACAAAAATAAATTAGTAGGTTAGGTCGATAAACAAAATAATTTGGAACACAATTTTTTTTAAGTATACAAAGCATACTAAGTTCGCACGTGAACGTAAACAGTATGCGTTGACACATGTTGCACGCACATGGACCGTGAAAATAATTAATTCAAATAATATTTGAATGTACAATGTACATGTTTCTCATTCAGATATGACATGATTAAGGTGATTCATTGTATGTATCAATGCTAACATTATCCAATTAATATTTTATTTCCAATCACAAAATTAAAAAAAAATTTGTAATTTATCTTATATTTTGATCTTTGTATCACGCGAAAATGTATTTTATATATATATGGTAGTAAGGTATTAGCACGATGTTAAATGAATCAAATTTCGGCCACCTGGGCGGTTCAAACTACTCAACCTTAGTTAGATACTTGAGGGTCGATATGAACTTTTTACCTTAATCTGGATTATTTGGTATAAATCAAAATATACATTTACCTGTTTCGTAGAGCCTGTCCGTGAAAAGTCTTAAAAATAAAAAGTCTATAGTTGGATATGAGCTAGCCTACGACTAGAGAATTTCTTTAAAGGTTACCCTTTTTGGGCGCTGTTCTTTACTCGGAAACTCTTACTATGAAACTTACCGACCCAAAACCAACCCTTTCTATGACCTAATTGACCTTATGTTCTAGTGTGACGTAAAGTTTTTACCTCTCCAAGAAATAAACCGTTCTACTTCCATTTTTTCTGGTTGACGAATCGGATATGGTTTTTGCTGGAGCTTATGATATCAACATTTATCTAAGAATATGAATATATATATATATATATATATATATATATATATATATATATATATATATATATATATATATATATATATATATATATATATATATATATATATATATATATATATATATATATATATATATATATATATATATATATATATATATATATATATATATAGTTATTTAGCGTTGGCATGTTAAATTCTGGTTTGAAGTGGTCTAGGGTTTCCAGTTTTGATCATTACCTTTTCATACTCTATATTTAACGTTCGATTGGACGTTTATTCAGTTTCAAGAGGATGTCCCGAATAACTACAATGAAATACAGGGAACCATTCAATCATTGTGTGTCATTCCATTTGTGTTTCCTTAATGGTTTTAAACGCAAAAGTAGTCTGGACGAACACAGTTTATTTTAAAAATTTGAAATATGCATTGTAACTGATGTTTAAATGATAAAATATTTTTCACAAAACATTGCAAAACGAACAAATCTATGTTGTCTGATTAAGACTAGTCATCAACGACCTAAAATTAATCGTAAATTCGATTTAATTCATAAAATTGAAGTCTTGATAAATCCACGATATTAATTGTGTATTAAAATTGGAAATTGTAACAGTGACATTAAAATATATATTAGTTTTAAGAATCGGCCATAACCCTTTTTAATTTAATATTTCATTTCACTGTTTTGCTATATAGTGTATAGTAACAAATTAACGATAATAAATTTCAACATAAAATATGAACGAAACAATAATCTACTTGATATTCCTCGCAAAAGAAAGATATATGTTCTTACACATATGTATGTTTAAATTCCCAGCATGCGAATTTCTTTAATTTTCTCAAGAATATCAATTTATAACGATTATTTTTCTTCGCGATAAATCATATTCATATACAAATTTACCACAGGTGGTTTATATTTTTGGAATCCATGTTGAAGCAGAGAAATTATTTATTAAAGGGACTGTTTAAAATTTATGGTTTACACGGTCAACATCAAAATTTAATTCCGTTATAATACATGATTGTTAAAAATATGACTACATTTGACAGTTTAAAATGGGTCGCTTCTACAAAGAGCCAAACACTTTCGTATTTCCAATGTTTCATACAATCAACTACATTTCATTCCTCGATCAACTGTTCATACTAATTATATTACTCAAACATGATATTAAATATTTGCAATCCTACTTTTGTTTATTGGGTTTAAACCTAGCCTGCTGCGTGCTTTTTGATATATGTAGTATTGGAAACAGTAAAAGAAAATAAATTAGAGGCAGATAACACTTCCATCCGCTAAAAGAAAATCAAAACTATCCCAATCGTCTGCTTTAAAAATTGTTGATCTTGATGATTGTTGAACTCTTAAAACTTAACGAAGTATGCGTTAAAACTAAAACGAAACAAAACAAAACACCTTGTCAATATTGTTTTCCCGTGCATGTAAATGATTTTGCTTTTAATAAGTTAGTATTTTGACACTATCGTCGGTCGGCTAGAAATGTTTTGTATTGTTAAGTGACCGATAAAAATTTAACGAAACTGAACGAAAAGTTCTTAAATATTTGCTAGTTAGTAATGTTATTAGACATACATATATAACAGATGTCACTTTTGTAGCTAAATTTCTTACTGGTCTTACTAGAACATAATTTTTAATCTTTCTGCTGGAGAGTGCAAGAGAGATGTTTACTTTTGGAAAATCAAAATAAAATGTCAATAAAAGGCAAAGTCTAAATATAGTTAAAATTGAATTTATGTAGTATGTCGTACTCTCTCATTCTGACAATAATTTGTATATTCATCTATATATATTTTTTCTCATATTTATGTTCTGTTTCACCTACTCTAAAAGTTTAAAAACAAAAGATGGTTTGCTCCTTATATTAAATCAACACAATTAATGGTATTGTGTTGAAATTACTTGGACTGTTAAGTAACAGACAATTTCATACCTCATTTGTTTGCTTAAAAAAGGACTTCCTACATTAAACCGACAATCAAAGCCTATGCCGTATACAAAGGTGCTAACAATGCGTTTTCTTGTTATTGGTGGTGTATTAAATAGAATTATTTATAAGCTTATGCATATAATGTGATGCGCATTCATGGATTTAAATATATCCGTTTTATCTATTTGTTTTGACTATGTATATGCAAACATTTAAATAAAGATAAGTTTTACTGGTTTCACAAAATATCGGCATGATTCATGACGGATTACCTAAAATCCATTATTTGACTCAAGGAGACACGTTTAATATTTAGAAAATGTTTCTGCTAAAATTCGTTATTATCTTGACATTATGCGGTGACAAATTTTATCTATCGATACAAATTTTTCGAATTTACTGTTGGGTTCTATCTGTCTGTTTCTATTTTTGGGATCTTTTTTGAGTCATAGGCACTCCAACCTCGGTTCGCTTATTTACATACTACTATACGCCATCACATAGCCAAATCGCCGAATTACGTAGAACCATCTGCACATTGCATTGCTCCATCCCATGAATTATTTACTTCAACAGGTAATAGATGAGTACATTCACAAAACCGATCGTTATCAGAACCCGATATACCTACTGCTGCAACTATCACAGCGTTAACTAGTGTGCCATTTGGTGTGTCTGCAGTTTTATAATACGAGTGTGTTCTGATAGTCTCACAGTGTTGAATATATCGCGCTAAGGTTATTTTCCTCAAACTCGATTATTTTAAAATTTCTGCATGCTCAAATCTCATTCTATCTATTTGTTTAATATTACTCGTATATTCAGATGTGTTTCCACGAACCTTTGTCTTACAGTTGGTGTATTTTTTATTTGGTTGTTGTATTGTATTTACCTACTGTATATGTTCAGTTGTATTGCGTAATCCATTCGTGTCTTGTATTATGTAATATGAATTTGGTCTTGACATTAAATTTTCTATTATAGTATCTGGTCCCTCAATTGCGTTTTGTGCTAGTACAATTGTTTTTTCATTACCTAAGATCCACTTAGAATGTACTGTATGATAATGGTTACGTCATATATACGTTATAATTGCCGATGTGTTGCCCTAGATGAGTTTTATTCATATACACCAACACAAACGGCATATTCGAATGCTAGACCATACGAGTGGTAGGGTAATGGCATGCTAGTAATCAGATGAAGCTATTTCTCTTTCAACTTCAATAAATTAGATTACTGTTGATGAAACCCGTTAGTGAATATAACTATAAGATATAAGGTTTTGCTTATTGCTACCAATAAGTCCTTCTCCGGGAGTAATTTTTTACATGTACTTATAGACGAATAATCTTGATTTGTAGATTTCGGTGAGTTCGAATCTTGGATTGTATTTACCTTTATAAAAGCTCGATAGTATATTTGTAAATGAAACTTTTATATTTTCCTATTTGGCCCGATTTGTAACGTATTTTTTGACGCTTCCATAGTGTAAAAGGATGTATTGCGGTTATTCATCTTGTATTAACTTTAATCAGTTGTATAATTGACAAACACTTCCCACACCAAACGGACAATCATACTTATTGATCAAATACATTTTTTAATTTATTTAATAAATAACGAATACAACACAAAGCTTGAGATTAATTTTCTTAATAAATAAGAAATGTATATAAATAAATAATTCAATAAAAATTATCAGTTTAATTTGCCCCCAATTGAGTTCTCAAAATATTGGTTGAAGAGTATAAAAGCGTTCGTTTACAACAATAATATTTTTTATTAATTGATAACCGTATTAATATAGAATAAATGTAATCGTTTTATATATATGTACGGTGCTCGAAATGGCCAAATCTATAGAAAAAATGCATTAAGCTATATGTTATCATCTTTATTGTGGCTTTGATTACACTAAGCGCCTTAAGTGTTGTAAAGTTTTCTGCTTTGCGTATAAGCAAAGTGCTATAAATGATTTAAGGCAAAAATCGTCTGTCTTTAACAAAAAAGGCATCCAATAAGGCAGAAGGTGATTGTTGTTATCGTCTAGTGTGATTATTAGTTCACTGGATCCAGAGTAAAATCGCAGGGTGTTATCGAAACCTTAATTGGTGCTTTAAAAAATGTAGACATACATTTTAAATAGGATTATCATAACTCTTAAAGTTTCATCAAGCAGTTATCTTTCAACACACAAGAAGACTCAATTATTTGCATTCAGATTCGTATAACAAAGAAATAATCTTTTTTGTAACATAGCTTCGAACAGACAAACTGATAAATTGTTTAAGCATATATACTGAACACACAGTTTCAGCCTCATCATTACTGCTCAACTTTTTAAATATTTGACAGCAATTAACCCTTAAGATTCAGTGATTTTTTCGTCTGCTTTATCATCAATAGTTGTTTTCATGGTTATTGATTTGTATAACACATCTTAAACCGTGAATGGTCTGATAATAAACTGGGGATAGAAGTCATGTATCATGTTATAGAGGTATAACGTTGATTTGATCTATAACCAAATTATTTGAACTTGTAATTTGCAATTTCTTCAAAGAAGTGGTGTTTCAAGAACAAGTTTCGCCGTACCAACATGTCAAAGAGATTAACATTTACAAACCTTATTAAATTCACCAGCAACACAATCAAAGTTAATGAAAGTCAAAAGCAAAACGAAGTGATGTATACTGAGTTTGCCCAGACGTTTGACTCCATCAGCCATTGTAAAGTACATGAACGGTTATACTCATTGGTTTCTTAAATAACTTATATAAACATCGGGTTACATCGGGTTTTCCATACGAGATTATCATCTTGGTCCTTGGATTTTTACTATTTTCATCGACATTCTACATTAAAAAATTTGAATAGTTGCTGACAACCTAAATATATACAGAACTGTCGCGAAATAACGCGATGTCGAGAAACTCCAAGAGGATATTGACAATTCAGCGAATTGGTGTGAGTCAAATCTTTTTAACCTGACCATCAATAAGTGTATGACTTTATCAGTTAACCGCCCAGGTGGCGCAGTGGTTATAGCTGCGGTAGTTGGAGCAGGAGCTACCGGGTTCGAATCCTGATAGGGGCAGCAAAAGGAAATTTTCACCATGAGATAATGATCTGTGGTGTGAAGGAACACAACTATGACCCATCTTCCATGTCAGCACGTTAGGCTGGCATGGAGCTATGCAATGTGCAGATGGTTAGGAAAATCTGACCTATAGCCGTACGTCCTCGAATTGGCTGTAATGGCGTAAAAGCGAAACCGCGAACAAGCAGGAGTACCTTGAGCTCCAAAGCAGATTAGAGATTAGATAATAAAAAAAGACTATCAGTTCAAAAAAATTCAATCCAGTTTTAAAAGCTAATTCAATGTGGGGTTATATTTAAAGATGGACGGAAGATTTTTATGACCTGTAGACAATCAAGGTTCTGTATTCACATACCTTCGGTCACAGTTGAAATATAACTGTTATCAGTTGGTGTCCGTTTTTTGATTCAAACATCTATAAACTAGAGGGTATTCAGAAAAAGGTTATCCGATGGCTGTAATACATACAACATAGCAAAGTGCTCGTTTGTTGTAAAATTTTATTGGGTCACATTGACGCTGTCAATACTAGATAATTTTCAAATAAGAGTACCCAGTAGACACCTAAGAAAAAATGAGTTACATTTTGCTTCTTCTTGATTTTAATTATTATATTTATTAATTTATTTATTAATGTGTCAGACTGTTACTTTAATGTCAAGTCGTATTTGTATAGACTTATTTATTAATAAATAACAAAGCTCACTTTCAGTTGGTCAAATTCTTCCATATTTCTTTATCAGTTTTTAACTCTAGTGTCTGTTTTGAGGCTGTATTAGTATTAACATTAATTAACATCATTAACACAATTCAACCATTCATCTAAGCGTCATCTGCATATAACATAGAGTTATATAGCAACCTGTAGTATTGGAGACACTTCTTCTGAAAGTTTTTTCAGCCTATTAGTTCTTCACATCACCAGAACGTCATAGTTGTGCTCATCCTAATTTACTGATTCAATCAGGTGGTGTAAATTACGTTTCATGTTGAAACCTGCTACCTATACTCTTAATCTTATTTACTAAGCTATACGCACGTTAGCCTGGTTTAGTATATCTAAAATCACTTTTATTTGTGCAACATCTTGAATGACTAAATTCTCAATACAAGTTACAAACCAGACTTATAAAGCGGTTTTATGACGCAAATAATTAGTGAAGTAAGTTTTTATTTTATACAGCAGAGTTAATCAAATTTTATTTTTTAATACCTTTGACGTAATCATCATTACATTTTAATTTTAAGAATAAAATAATCTCGCAAAAGTCACACGATTAAAATGGTAACCATATATATATATATATATATCAGAAATAGATTGAGTCGTAAAATTGTTGTACAGGAAATAAGGCGACCAACATAATGTATACAACATCCAGTATCCTGTATATACACACTCGTATTACAACGCCCAGTCGCAAGGTCGTTCAAAATACAGTGAAAGTTAGTGCGCTCACATAATAATTCCCTTTGTTGCATTCATGAACGACCTTCTCTTCCATATATACTGGGTATATATACATATAAGATCAATGTACTTTAAATATTTTTAAAACGCAATATATGAAATAGTGAAAGCACCACAAGCTTATAATATAATATGATCAAAAAGCATAATAAATCTAACTGTTTCGTCTGTGCGAGAGGCAGTTAAATGTACACACCCCTCACGTTCTATAAAACCAAAAACAACTCAAAACGAACAAAAAAAAAATATCAAAACGTGTTTAACCAATATTAAAGCGATCACAAAACTTCACATGTTTCAAAAAGTAATATATTTTATCGCGAAATCTTATTCTCGAAATTTGCTTTTTTAATTTATTAAAACGCAATAAAACTTGTTCGAAATTTTTTTTGGTTTTTTCTTAGTTTTGGCTTATCGTTTTGGTGTATTCGTTTTTTTTTTTGAAGCAGTTCTCCGAAAACTTTTTTTGACAGTATTTTATGCTTGTATATCTTTCCGGTATATGACAAATATTTTACTCAATTGTCAAAACCATCGTTAATTGCACAAGGCCGGTCGAACATTACAAAGTCTCGGATGTCACTTTCAAACCTCATTTGTATATTAGAGTTGGGACAAAACCTATAGTCCTTTTATTCGATTACTTGAATTGACAGTGCCTCGTATACCACAAAACTATTAACAAATAATTCAACGTACCGGCTGGTATATAGTTAAATAAGGTATTGCTATATATGTACAAACGTTGAGTATATGCCTCCACCGCCAATACATTTACAGAATACCGCGATATGCAAACACATGTAGAAATTCGCTCAACGAAAAAAAAACAATCACAAAAAAAAAGAAATCCGGTTCAAACTGCTTTTTCGCTTGTTTTTTTTTGTGTAAAAGAGACCGAATTTTTAAATACATACAATACTTTTTTTGTAATTGGAATTGGCGTTAATGATGATACGTATCCAGTTATTTAACAACATGTCTTGTCATGTATGACTGAGTCATATATATATACAATGCATGTATATGGAATCCAAAATTGGATAATAAAATCACACAAGCATGGAAATGTATATTAATCTGAAGGGTGGTACTGTATCTAAAAAAACAATACGCGCGCAGCCACAAAAGATAAAAATTTAGGTTTTTGCACAATCACATTGGTAATTCATAATTCAACCAAGTCGTCTCAAAATAATAAAATAAAACCATTGTACACACGGCGCCAGATTACATACTTTCATTCTATTTATAACTTTTATAATTTGCCTTTTTTTATTAGTACAGGGTTTAGGGACCATGTTATGATATCATGTATGTATAGATGGCACTAGTATATATTTAAAATGCGAATTCGTTCGTTTTACTTTTTGGCATGTATCGGCTTAGACTCGGTATTTCTTCGATTTCTTATAAATTATAATTAAATATCAATGGTTTTACACACCTGTCCATGAGTTAAAAATATCTTTTTGCAATTTATTCTTTTTTGGTATATCGTTATAGCATTAACTAAAGAAGGAATATAATCAAAACATACACAGTAAATAGAAAATATTGTTATGGGCATCGTATCGTACATGAAAACAGAAATTCCAAGAACTTGGGTTAGCTATTTTCACTCATCTAAATCATTTGTAGATTATTCAATGAACTTTTGAATAGAAATGTATTTCAACTTCAATGCAATATTTATATACATTTGGGTACACATAAAGTGACTGGTATATATATAAATCGAAGGTCGTATAAAATGTATTCAAATGTGTGCAGATATTGACTATATATTTATGTATTTAGATAAGCCCCATCTGGGCGCCAAAACACGATCAACAGCAAAAATGATGATCGCAATGACGGACATAATTTTAATTAATCAGTGACGCAATAATTAATAGTTTCTCACTCAAATTAATTATAATATATATGCTAATGATTCAAAACACGAATTAATTAAAAGCTTTTATTTATATGTATACATACAAACACACTTCGCACCTCATACATACTTTAATGTATATGTATATAGTCTTTCTCTTTTTTGTGTTATATTTTCATTCATTAATTCACGATAATAAACAGTTTATCGTATATAAATACATGTAAAATGTGTAACCTTAAAATTTGCCAAAATTATTAATAACCCACACGCGCAGACCAAGTTCAAGTCACAAAAAATCGCTGTCTTATCACAACTTATACCAAAATGTATATACACACACATAGGTTTAGTTGGTTATTTTCTATGTGTGCAACTATATATGTATATATATATATATATAAACAAATACAAATGATAACATTATCTCAATGTGGTGAAAACCAAAATTTCATGTGCTTTTATGTTGTGTTATCTTTTCCGCCAAATTTAATGTTATATATGTATATGGTATAAAAGACACGTATAATATAATCATTTTGAACCAATGCCATTATTGACCAATAAATTCATTTTTTGCTAAGAAAACCGAACTGTTGTATCACCAAAATGTGCTAATTAATAACCTTGATGCGGGGAAAAAAAAAGTTGATCGCTACCAATCAGATGATCACTTTGTGTACACTTCATATTATAATGTTTACTAGCCGCACAAATGATGAATGAGTGCAAGATGATTATATCTATATTATAATGTCATCAAAATATTTTTTTAAATATTTACTATTAAAATTTACAAATCTATTTTCGAGTGGTGTTCCTGGAAGGTATTCGATTTATTCACAATTCATAATCACGTGAATATAAAACACATAAAATTTTCCAATCATACCTCGCGTGTTTAATGACTAAACCGTGTTTACTTGAATGCGTAAATGTTTTGGCTTATCAAAATTGTTATCATTACACATCGGCAAATATTTAATCGATTCAAATTTTCTAGTTTGTTTATCCTGTTGTCGTCATATATGGTTATATAACTATATAGTTTGCAATCGGTGCAGTTTACATTATTATTGGTGACCCCAATTTCGAATAGTATGCTAAAATTGGTCTATGTGTAATAAGGACGAAGATAAGTATTTAGTCGAATTTCTTATCACCAAAACATTCTTTATTATTTTAGTGAACTACTTACTGATATCATATTCCAAATATTAGAAGATTACGATCATTATCTATATTTATTCCGATTGGTATATATGATGCATACTTCCAAAAATTATATTTCATCATCAAAAACTTCAAACTAAACATGTAAATGGCATACGTAATAATCCAATTTCAAACTACCAATAATACCAAAAAAACAAAATTATAATTTCAGAGAAATCTCCGCGCCTAATCTCCAAAAAAAATGTGCTACCTTTCTCACTCCCACACTAAAATAGTTCGCTCTCTTTCCCTCTCTCACCAAAACCAAAAAAAAAAAAACTACTTATACACACACACACTTAAAAAATACTATTCGGGCTCAACTATATCCGATCGTTACAATATATGTAGCTTATGTATTAGCTGAGCTTGTATGTAGCATAATAACTCGATTTTGTTTATTTAATTTCGAATTTTGTTTTTTTTTTAAATTAATTTTCTTTACCGACAAAAAAAACTTACAATATAAAATACAAAAATATTTTTAGCATTAACAACTTCTTCTTAGTTATGTTATAACATTCAAACTGTTCAAGTGTGTCTGAAATATAATAAAAATAATTGGCTGTGGTGAAACTAAAAAACGAATATTTATATTAAAACTAAATATTTGAGTGATAAAAAAAATTGTTATCGAAAAAAAATTGTATAATTTACAATTTAATTTACTTTTTAATTTAAGTATGTTAAAATCTAGTAAATTATTTTAATTAAAACAACAAAAAAAATACAAAGTGATTTTCGGAAATTATTTTATAAATAGTTTTATTATTTTTGTAAATTAATATTTCTTACATAATCGGTGTTATATGGGTGATAATATAACCGAGATCGAACTCTTTAAATTATTACCAATTAATTTTTTAATTAAATAATTGATCCACGATAAAAAAAATATTTTTATAACGTCTTGTATATATATGTATTATATAGATATATATAATATATATATATATATATAGTTTTTACGATACTAGCGCACATGTTCTAATTATCAAAAACACCAAATTATTTATAGTAAAAAAAAATTGTTTGTGAGAAAACTAATTAAATAAAAAAAATCCTTAAATCAATTATGTTCATCATAAATTCAATACTCAAAAAATGTTATCAAATTACACGCGCACTTTGATCAACGATTTTATGAATTGATGTAGTATAGACAACTTTTTTAGTGCCATTGGGGCTATTTCATGTATAAGTGACATTGTGAGGAGACAAATATTTGTTTTATTATAACACGTTGACTCATTTAAACGAAAATATTTTGTGTCGGTTGGCTGGCCTTTTAAGAAAATTTGTTTGATTGGATTTATAACCGCAATAGAGGTGACCAGATTTTTGTGATAAATCTGCAAAATATATTTTTTTTATTATTTATGAAAGTAGTGTTAATTTGAATAATATTAAATTAAACTTGTCTGAACATATGGATGTATATATATACAAATAAGTTTATTGCTACACAACACTGAACACAAATTTGCATATAACGTGTGTGTGTAGCATGTGTGGTCAATATTATACGAAAATGGAAATTTTGCAAAAAATATTAAACGAGCCACGGCCTTGTGCTCAGCCGGTGAATAACATGAATCGCAACTTTTAATTCGTTTAATTTCCTTTTCGTTATTATATGTGTGTTTGTGTAGCATGTGAATGTTGTGTGTCCTTGGCACGATGTATAGTTTATAAACCATACCATAAAGTGTGTAAACGTTTATAAATGCTTAAATGTTACTTTGTCTTCTGAAAATCTGAAATAGTATAGGCCAATAACTGATAAAGTGATAACTGCTGATATGTCAACGAGTTATCTCATTTTATTCGTTTTGTTTACATTTTTTGTGTATATATGTACAAAGAGATTTGGGTTTTGCGAAAAATAAATTTATAAGAAATATGTCTGTTTGAGATGAACACCAGTTTTATCAACTAAAAAATATATATTTTCCCAGAATTACCCCTTCTGTGTAATTTCAGTTCTATCATTCGAATTAGTATTAACATAAAAATATAAGTTCATTAACGGTTTTTCCAATTGTTGGCGTTGAACTGTAATCAATGCATACATTATAAGTTAACTTGTAGCAAAAAATTTTAACATCATTCTTTTAGATTTTCTTATTTATTTGTATATAGATAATCGCATATTTATTATTTCGAATTAATTAAAATGAACGAAAAGTTGCTACAAGCATGTATGTATCTATATATACCATATAGTAGATATATAGGAAGAAGACGAAGAAGAAAAGCATTAAATCGCGTCGCATCGCGAAAGAAATAAGAAAAACCTTACAATTCGCATCGACTGGGTTCGCGGTTTAGCAAGTTTGTGATGGATATAAATATCGCGTATTGTAAGTAATGTACGCACATTTACTTAATACAATTCACATATGTGTTGTATATATTATACATGGATTATTCAAGGAGGCTTGTTTAATGATTTTATATACGTTGTGTCTCGCCAGTTAAAATTCTTTGATGTCGCGGTTTTTTATGTATATATAGTAGATAGATAAAAAGTCACAAGATTCTGTATAAACGATGATGCCTAAGTAAAGTGCATACATAATTAATGTATAAATAGTAAGATGGCGTTGATTTATATACATAGATATTCACTTAGTTGTACTTATTTATGGTATTGTCTAACTTATATGGTAATGGCGTTTCGACAAATACAGAAAACAGTATATTAATTTGAATAGTTCGTTCGTATTTGTGCGAATATATTGAAAGTTAAATTTAAATAATGTACAAGTTCTTATACAATTTGTGATATTTATTCAACTGAGTCGAAATTTAGGTTTTGTGTTTGTTTTTACGAAGTATACCCATACAACGACAACAGCACCACATGTGTGATTATGAAATTGATAAATAGAGTATTCCTCATTTACCTGACGGAATTTGGCGCCACCAACGGTATGCTTTTCACTATTATAAATATTAATATAACAGTTTATGCCTTCGATGTGTAATCACACAATATCACTTCAAACTGAATGTATACACTCGAGATGTTTAAAGTACAGTTATTTTGAAACATTATCAGACCTCAAAATTTTCAGCACACTTCAAACTTGAGCGATTTTCTATTTGTTTCATTTGATTTAGTGATTGATTGAGCCACTTAAATTATATTGTTTAAGGCTAGCACATATAACGTTAATAAATTTTAATCAGTATCTACGAAGCTTAATTAAAAAAACTAGAAGATCTTATCAACACTAGCTACTTGTTTTGTTTATTGTGATTGTGCGTACAACGTCTATATATGATGTAAAACAAGCTGTGTTGAAACAAAACGCGTGTTTGATAATATTTATTCGCTGTTATCGTTTTCTCATCACTAATAAATATTGTATAAATATCGGTCATATAAACAATATGAGTTTCTTGCTTGTGCATTAGATAAAATATAAATCTTTAAATATAGTAATTTGTACATTAAAATGATGAAAATCAAAATTTAACTCAAAACATGATCTAACTGTCGATTTCCCATAGTCTGACAAATTTTTTAAGCATATACTACCGTATTAAGAAAACTCAAGAATGTGTCTTACATCATCAAACTATAGGGTTTAAATTCATTGATTAGTTTATTAAATTGTATATCGCACATAAAAAACTATTCTTAAATTGCACATTTTTTCAAAAATATACATTCAAAAATTGTCAAAGATTTAACATGTTGGTCTAACGTCGAAACTGTTATAGTATTCAAAAATCGAAATCCTAGAGTTGCCAGTTAGAAAGAATTAGTTGTGCTATTGAACATAACCACTATCAAGGTGAAAAAGTTATGGCAAATTTATAAATAAATATCATGGATATTATGATAGGAGTTCAAATGGTGACCCCGCAAATTTTATCTTTATAAATTATCTCATTACACTTTTCATATCAAAACCTTAGTTGGTGAGGACTTTTAATCATATTATTTTCTTATATCCTCGATTAAATTGTCATTAGTCACTGGTTCAGTTTAATTTGAGGCTTATCAACATGAACTTTTATTAAATTATTTGACACTTCTATAGTTATACTGAAACATAGTGCAACATTTATAAAAATATTAACACTCGTCTCGAAACGATTTTACGCAAGCTTTAATCTTAAGGATATTTAAGTAATAATCTAAATAAACTTCATAAATTAGACACATACACAATTAAAACAACCATAACATGACATATCTGTATCGTGTTACACCAAAATCTTAGTTGTAAAGGATTGATGATATTATGCCTACATTATATATAAAAGAAACAAGATGAATTTCAAAAACTGGATTAAGTCGTAACTGGCGCATGCGCGAATAAATAATTTGATCCATTTCTCATTGCACAATAGAAATTTGTTTAACAACGCCTACTATAAGTTTTTAATATATGTATATAACATTTCCATGTATACATGATACGTATAGTGTTACAATATACATAGTTTTTGTTTAGTCAATGCCTACTCCGATAATCTTTTATTTGTATACGACATTTTGTTCAGTAATTATACAATAAGCACGTGGCGCTCGTCTCAATAAAAGGGCTAATGCTCTTTTGTTGTACGATACGCAAAATATGTACCACACAAAACGAAACAACAACACAAAAACGAGTTGTCACACGTAAATAAAGTGCAATTTTTCATTTAGAATAGTTTATTTATAACTAGATGTGTGTATACAAACCCTATTGTCGTAAAGAATTGAATCTTTCTTGTAAAATATTTATACTTATACATTTAACTAGTTAGTTAGTATAAAGTAAAATGCTATTTCTTTACGTATCGTTTTATAGTTAATTTTTTGATACTTTCACATTCTTCGTTAGTTAAATCAACATTCATACATATACATAAACATTTTGCTTGAACGAACTCATATAATATATATAATATAAGACGACATCATAAAACAGTAAATCCAACCGGATTACTATATATAAATGTAAGTCTAATCAATATAAAAACAAAGCACGTGATCGATGAATGAAACCAATACAAAAACATAAAACAAATGAATGAACGGCTAGACCGTTTGATTTGATCATATTATAATATATCGTTGTATCGAGATTCGAGACCAAACCAGAAAAAACATAAATATACATGTTGTATTCACACTAGATGTAATACTTATAAGTGAAACTGCCTTCGTGTAAATCTTCAAATCTGTTTTCGTTTTGTTTTTATTTTGGTTTGGTGATCGGCAAATTCCAAAATTTTCCATTCATAACATGTACCCATACATATAAACTGCTGTATGCATTTACGCATATTAAGACAAGTTTTCGATCTAAAAATGGATAAAACAAACAAAAAAAAACAACCCAAAAAATATGTAAGCCGAGAGATATTATGTAGTGTGCTTCCTCTACACAATAATATTATGCTACACATATGTTTACACTATACTCGATCTATTGTAGTACAGTTTGTATGTTTATTACATTATATTTCATATATAGTTTTTTTTTTATTTCGAATTTTAAGAACTAACAACAACAAAACAAATCAACCAAAAATGTTGTAATGTAAATAAATAAAACCACGTGGTTTGATATTGTGATCATTCAACTGTGAATGGAATGTTTTGTGGATAGAATTTTTTTTTTAACATAAAGTTCAGAAACAGTGAAATTTAGATCAAGGTGACGTGAGGGTGTCGAGCATGGTTTATTATTATTATTATTATTATATGTTTTGAAACGGGAAAGTGATCATTTATAATTAGTTCGTGCACTCTATATACGATGTATATTTAGTTTAGCGAGTGTGCGCGTTCTGATTGTCACGTAAACCCTACTAGTATACTTGGCCATAATATAGTATATTCCCGTACGACCTACACACGGAAAACCGCACTCCTGTTGATCGGTAATAAAACACGCGCGAATGTTTATTTTTATCCATGGTACAAAACATTAAATATTATTTTTGCAGAAAAACATTATAAAATTTATAATAAAAAAATATCACAAATTTATAAATAAAATTCAAAAATAAAATTAATTTTCTAATCAACAACATGTGATAATAACTAAAATTTAAAGATTTTATGTGATAAAATATATATTTAATTCGGACAAAAAAATGTCTTTTATGTTAGCAGCTTAAAATATAATTTTTAAATATTAAATAAATATTTAAGGTGTGTCGATCACGGGCATACGCGTAACTGATTAAAACCTCGCGAACATGTGCGTCACTAAACGATTTAGGAAATTGTGTACAACTAATTAAACATATAAGGCGCCAGTTACTCTTATAGTATAGTATTGTGTTTTTATGAATGAATTTTAATTTCCAATTGCTTTACTTTATGCTTTATGTTTTATTACTTCTATTATATGCATTTACTATAATTATATATCGCGGCAATAAAATAATGTTATTTAATTATCGTATCTTATGTAGAAACAATTCGAAATATCGATGATGTGCGTGTGAGTCTCGGATGCATTTCTCTTCTATGATTTTTAATTACTTTATTTAATTATGGGAGATAATTTAGACATTAAATAGTATCATTTTGTACAGCATAGCATGTGGTTTATAGGGTAACATCTGGCTAACAGTTGAAATTTAAATTTGAAACGTTATCACGAAACTCGGTCGTTAAATTTATTGATCTATTAGCAAAACTATTGAGCAATTTTAAGTTAGCGAGGATTTCCACCATATAATCTGTCACTATATCTGTATTTCAAATGATTTTCGTGTATGCCGTTATTTTTATGGCTATAAACGTTCTTTTCCAGTTTTAATGCAGTATCGCGATTATACTAACTAAATAGCTCAGTACTCCACACTTTTATTACTTCCAGAAATTATGTTCGACAGCAAATTTTTATTGAAAACATTTGACTGTAATTTGCCGTGTCGGCCGGTATCGGACTTTTTGTTCCTACTCTAGTATTCTGTTACTCAACATTTACTAAGGTAGGAGCTTTAATTTCTTAAAACATGTGATTTGTTTATCGACAATTAATCATCTGAACTAGTTGATGAGATGCGAGAATGGAATTAATAGTTGGAACCGGTGATACCGTTCTGTGTATAAAAAGGTTCGTATCTGAGCAACATATCCCTTAATCATTGCAACAGATGAATATTTACCTCAAACGACGAAGTTATGATTAAGGTAAAAAACTATTAGTTTTGAGTGTCTTTTACTAAAATGTCGGCAAAATTTTCAACGATCAAGAAGATCGATAGAATGTGTGAATTCTTGGAAGCACTTTACTTATAAGTCTGTATGTGGTTTATGTTTTCATCTATAGATATTATTAATTAAATTTGAATTTCATTAAAAATACAAACTCATCACTAATTTAATTAGAAAAGTAGAAATATAAAAAACAGAACATGGATGCGCTCAGAATGCTATGAAATGAGTATAAGTCAAAATAGACCAGCTTTTAAATAATTTCGTATTATTTTTGTAAATACCAAGCAAATATTTTGTTCAATTCAATCTCTAAATTCTACGATGACGTATTCAAAATTCACCTGTTCGTTCGGACAAATATTTTGCCAATATCGATTTATGCATATATAATTATGTTTTATAATAAAAATCCAAAAATTAACCGAGTGTCTATAAATATATGTATATAATGAATCAGAGACCATTTCGAATTTCCAACTATAATTTTCGAATTTCTATTACAGACGAAAAACAAAATTTAACGATTATCGTGTGTAAATGATAATATGCCGGGACAGCAACAGACACTGAACAATGAAAAACCTGTACAAAATGGTACGTCGCAAGCGGTCGTGAAATTGATGCCCCAAGTTTCAGTGACGAAACCAAAAGCAACGGCATCAGTTGTTGTACCGCCCGATGGTGGATGGGGATGGGTTGTTATGATGGCATCGTTTTTTAACAATGTCATTGTAGATGGTATTGTTATGACAGCTGGTATGTTCTTGGAACCAATCGCCAAAGATTTTAATTCATCTAAAGCTGAGGTAAATATAACACAAATATGTTGTGTATATAGTATATACGATAACGTTTTTTTTTTAATTTCAGGTAGCATTTGTGACATCACTTTTGAGTGGTTTCTATCTACTTGCTGGTCCGTTTGTAAGCGCATTGGCGAATCGATGGGGTTTTCGTGTTGTAACGATCGTTGGTTCATTTATAGCATCGGCTGCTTTCGTGTTATCCTATTATGCTACTAGTATTCCATATTTGTACGTAAGCTATGGTGTTATTGGCGGTATTGGATTTTGCTTTATATACATGCCATCCGTGATCACGGTTGGATATTATTTTGAAAAGTGGCGTGCTCTAGCTACAGGAATATCACTTTGTGGTTCAGGTGTTGGTACCTTTGTATTTGCACCGCTCAACACATGGCTGCTGGCGGAATATGGATGGCGTAATTCGTTATTAATCCAATCCGGTCTAATTTTAATGTGCGCCTTATTGGCGCTTGTATTCCGACCACTCAAACCGATCGAAGTAGAAATCGACGACGAAATTATCGAAAAAGCTAGCATTAAGAATGAAGGTTTAACATTTGTGTTCACTAAACCACTACCAGAAGGACGATTTGCTTATTCGGTACCAAATAGTGTGCACAATACATGGATCGGAGCTAGTCATAATACCCAATATCCAACGGCAGCTGAAGTGTTCCGGGGAAGCGGTGCAAATTTAAACGATCGCCGATCAAGTGGCAATTCTGGAGCGTTGAGCAGTACTAATATTCACAATACGACGAAAAAATTAGAACAATTGTCAAAGGCACAAAAACGACTATCGGGACAAACAACGCCGGAAGAACAAATTCCACAAATTCATTTCCCAGCTACAAATGTTCATATTGAATTGAAAACAGTCGGTGAAGATCTCGAGGAGGAGGAAACAAACGAGAATGGCACTCTATTGCTCGAGGATGATGTTAAACCAGTTGTTATGACCGCTCGTCGGCATACTGTGTCGGGCCGACGTCCTGGTACCGATGGACAAACAACGCCAGCCCGTAGCTTAAGCCGGCGTGAATCACATCTCGACGGCAGCCGTCCACTATATCGTGATGATATTTTCTTCAGCGGATCACTTGTTCGTATACCACAATATCAATCGCAAACCTCAATCGGTTATCATATGTCGGTGACACGGATGCCAACCAAACATGATGTCGAAGAAGAAGTGAACGAAGGATGCAAATTATGTCCGGAAGCTGTACGACGTACATTGGCCACTATGTTAGATGTTTCACTATTGAAATCACCGTCGTTCATGTTGCTCGCGTTGAGTGGCTTTTTCACAATGATGGGATTCTTTGTACCGTTCACGTATATAACACCACGTGCCGAAGCCGGTGGTTTGACCGGCAGTCAAGCTAGTATGATTATATCAGCTATTGGTATTTCTAATACAATCGCTCGTATCGTATGCGGTTTATTAAGTTCGTTCCAAGCCGTTAATGCATTGCATATCAATAATGTTGCTATTACATTGGGAGGTCTTGCAACCGTCTTCAGTGGATTTTCATTGGCACTTGGTTATCAAATTAGTTATGCCGCTATTTTCGGTATTGCAATCGCTTGCTTCTCGGCACTACGTTCAATTTTGGTCGTCGATTTGATGGGACTTGAAAAATTAACAAACGCTTTTGGTATACTTATGTTGTTTCAAGGTATTGCCGCCACAATTGGTACACCGATCGCGGGCGCATTTATGGACTTAACGAACAGTTATGATGCATCATTCTGGCTTTCGGGATCATTGATCACCCTTTCGGCATTATTATGCTATCCACTGAATTATGTGAAGAAATGGGAAACATCACGAAATGAAAAATCTGAATATAAGAAGAAAATTCCAGTATAATTATCTAAACATACACACATATATATATACATCACGTATAGTATATACTAAAAACATTAAATCTTAAGTAAACATAATCGGTGCTGATTAAGTAACTCATTATAATTTTGTATAAGGAAAGTATCTAAGAAAGACAAATCAAAATTGCGTGGAGTAACTATCAATCAATATAAAACTTAAAGACTTAAATTATTTAAAACAAAATACATAAATATATATTTTTTATTATAATAATAATTATTATATTATATAAGACTAGAGTCTGGTCTTAGCAATCAATCAAAACAAAAAATGTAGAATTAAGCTACCAACATAAACCTATTTGCTCTCTGAACTTGAAAAAAAAGTCGTTCCTATCTCTTTGAAATGTTATCATGTGGAATCGAAATTACATTTACAAATTTAACAACAGTCTTGAGAAGGAAATAGGTTTTTAACTCTTTTCGTGTGAAACTAAAATTTATGTCGGACGAGTATGGTTCTCGTCCGACTGAAACCGTTTTATTTTTAAAAAAAATTTTTTCTAAAACGTGTTGCAGATTGGGCTGTTCCATCATCCAACTGGATGCGAACGATCAGTCCTAATAACGATACAGTGTACAACTAATTGTTTAATTTTATGTATTATTATGTACTACCCGAATCTCGTATACAATGTGTGCAAAAGCCGTATTGTTGGAATGTACGACAAATAGTGAATATAGGATCCAACAAGCAAATTTATTTCGGCTACTATATTAGTAGTCGAACGGATTTGATTGGATTCGAGTCTAAAATGGACAAGACGGCTTGTGTATGCATTGTGTTGGTTTTGGTATTGTCATAAAACAACAAAACGCATACGCCAGCAACTAAATTTTTACTATTTATTACTAATTATATAAAACAAAAACAGAAATATAAAAAAAAAAAATTAAACTAAACTATATATATTATAAAACATATTATATTTATATTTATTTTATATAAGAAAATATATAAATTAAATTAATTAAATTATTTAATTATTTAAATAATTTAATAGTTTGTTAAATTATTTAGTTAATAGTAAAACTGTGATATCAGCATATAATAAATATAATTATTAATTATATTTGTTGATATTTTATAAATAATAATTTTATATTAAAAATTATCTTAATTAAACGAAATTTTTAACGGGCCTTTTATAAATATATAAAACATAATTTAATTTTATCTGAGTTTTTTTTCAATTAATTTAATTAATATTCTTTGTTGTTTTATAATAAAATGCATAAATACTTATTAATTGCATATACATATATATATAATTTAAATCTTTTTCTTTGTTGTATTTAATTAAAATTAATTAATTTAATTTTTGCGTTTCTTAATTATGGGCCGATTAGATAATACAAGATATATTATGTATACATTATAATCTATATAAAATATGAATATAATAATTAATTAATATTTTTGGTATATAAATAATTTAAAAAAAAAATAATTAAAAAATTAATGTGCCTTATATTATGTGCGAGTACATTATTAATATTATTAAAATATTTTTTGCCACGGACCGTAATACTAAAATGACATTTTAATTATTTTATTATTTTGGTGTGACATCCTCTATAAAAAAGTGGTCATTTTATATAATAAACTCAAACTTTTACAATTTATACCAATTTAACAATTTTTTTAAAATTACAAACGAAAGACTTATTTTTAAAACATGGATTTTTAATATTAAACTTTTAGATTTACAAATATAAATAAATAATAATTTTTTTGAAACAAATCACTTTTTTTAATAAAGCATAAATGAAATTAAAAATAATTAGTTTAAATTAATTAATTGTTTTCAGTTATAGTAGGCAAGAGACTACTATTCTACTCTTCAATCCAATCTCAGTAGTTCACCACTCAACCGCATTCAATTGATTTTGGTGCAAATATTTATGATTGGTGACCCCAACGTGATTAGACTTAAGGGGGTTTCACTGACACAGGAAAACAGAATTTCGAATGTATGTTTAGAACAAAATTGGCATGGTTCGGAGGAATTTAAAGTGTATGCCATTACAACACTGGAAGCCAAAGTGTTAATCTAATCACATATTAAAATTGCAATGTAATTCTAGTAAAACTATCTCGATTGATCGAGTTATAGGCTTATCTGAAATCTAAATAGGAATACTGTACATCACGTATCAACCGATTAGGACGTAATCCTTTAAAATAGTCACAGACAATTTCATCAGCCATTAGAGTTATTTTTCCCAACATAAGCCTAATTTTATTTTTCGGATATAAATTTATTTCGTCATGCCACCATAATATCGAAAAGTCAGTTCAAGTACTTCAATCAGATCAAATAACGGACACCATGGATTTAATATATGGAAATTGGTTGGGTTATTGAAGTATGGAATTCTTTTGTGCAATAACGCGAATTGCACACATTGCTGAGTGGTTATACTCTTAAAACATTAGCCTGCTACCATCCACGCTTCTTCTACCGCAGATTTGATTTTAATTCCTCAACAAGCTGAACAGTTTTGGCCTTATTTTTCACAAGTCTATTTCAGAAAGTCTACTGTGTGGCATCGATAACTGTAGTTTGCCATACTTCCCAAACAGAGTTCATGTCATCAGAATAACTGAAAATTATTCTGTTACATGATCTTAACCGTTTCGTTGCGTTTGTTCGTTTATCAGATCTGCATAGGAGAATTGCATTGAATATATTCTCTTCCATCGTAGCTTTTTAAAGATCACTATTATGACTGCCTAGCAATTTAGTTGAAACCTGATCAGATCTCCCGTCTTCGACAATCCAAACTTTTCAAAATGAACACATTTATGTTGGGGTTGGCTTATATCAACATAAATATTTAGGTTTAGTGACCGCGACGTAAAAGCTCAAAACTGTATTTGGTTATCTCAAAATTGGTGATCCAGTCTCCTTGCAATATTGATTATTACAGATTTACGAGTATTGGTTGTTAATACGTTTATTATGATAACATTGATATCAAAAATTTACTAATACTATTACTGAAAAGTTTTTGATATTTTCGTATATTCTCTTATCCTGACGTACAAAAATTTCGATCGTAGCATTGTTATGACCAGGTAATGGTCACTGCTTATTAATTTGACTGCAGAACAATACGATCTCGCGTCTTGAATAACACAAGCCCATCATTCTGAAATCAACATGATGAATTCAGCTTCTGGATGTTAACGTGGATGTGTCGATATTTTCTTGAAATTGATATTAATGTGAAGATAGATGTACTTTACAGTTTGAGATCACGTAAGGATGCAATTGCTTGACAAATTGCGATCATGACTGATCGGAAAGTATAGAGTGAATAAATCACTCTTTCTCCATTTTTGGTCGATATTTCGTATAAGGAGTACGTTCTTATATAGTATTACACAAGTATAACTGACATCTCTCAGCTCTAGCATTAAAGTTACAAATCTGCCATCGTGCTCTTGTATAGATTCCATAATAAAATAAATAAATAGATTCCATCAGACTTTCCAAATTTTTGTAAAATAAGTGCTTATCATAGTTGGCTTACTTCAGTGGGCGCATTCAATTGACAGTTAAGCTAAAAGCAGCCGATTTTTCTCTATTAGAAATTCAACTTGCAGATTTCCGAGGCCATATTCAATTGCTACACAATGTCAATTTTTAAAATAACTTTTATGTTGGTGGTATTCGGTTTTTTAGTATTGTTGAAACTTCAACCCAGCGATCATAACAGATTTAGTATTATTCTACAACAAGCTCCTAACATAAACTTAGTTGCCTCCTACGGCAGGATTACTTTGCTGGTATTCTATGTTTAGTGCGAAATATTTACGAAACATGCACGGCCACACAATGGAAACACTCGTTTTAAATGTAATTTTTTCCTAAATTATTCGTAAAATTTCCTCATCCCTAAAATTGTCCACACTCCATTTTGAATAATAGTTTTTTTACAAAATATGTTTCTTCTGGTATTCAATTAAGAAATGCCCAACATTTTGAATGATCCAATGGCTTTAATGCCTATATAATTTTAACCTTGTTGTGCTTCTTCAGAGCTTAATCGATTCGTAAAATACGTCATATTCTGGTTCCACTTAAATCCAACCACTGAAAGAGTTTATTGAAATCTGTCGGTTAATTCCATTAATAGTGCTTTCAGCTGGACAGTAACTATTTTCTACATTTTTCACTGAACACCAATTTTTATAGACTAATTCATAAATTTTAACACGTTACTGTGTGTGAAACCATTTTATAAATCGACACTTATTGCAAAATCTAGGCAAATTCACAATGTTTTATTAATGATTTAAATAAAAGGATAATTAATAACGCTTTAGTACTGTTTTTGGTCACCCGGCGTCTACACTTGCAAATCTTTTTATACTTTTCTATCGCGATAGTTTATGTTTCTATGGATTTGGTTTAAACCTGATATTTCGTAATAGTTGCATGAAATTTGAATTTGATAAGTTTACATGAAATAGCCTCTGATATTTTGTGGATAGTGTCAAAATTTATACACACAGAAATAAAATTTATACCCCGATGGAAAATATTAGTAGATTTATATAAATTATAGAGGTCGAGAAAATGGATTTTATCTACAATATATGTATAAGGAAATAGCAAAAGCTATAAACTTTAAAAATAATAAGTAAGCAAAATCATTCAATTCACTTACTAATTTTGAGTATGCTTTATTGTGATAGTATAACTGTCAAAATATTATGATAGTCAAATTTTGCAAATACAACTAGATCTAAAAATATGGTATGTCATTATAAATTTTCCTTTGAATAAATTAGGTTCCACAAATAGACGTACATAATTTATTTTTCTAGTGAATCTGATTTTTGTAGCTACTATTAGGATGCTGTTTAGGATTAAAATCTGCCAAAACTAGTTGAAAAATCTGTATTTGCGACATTTTGTTTATTAGTGACTAATGCGTCGAAAATCACTTAAAAAAATCGTGAGATGTAGGAAAAATAAATCTCCTTTTCAATTTGATTTAAATAAGAATCTTGCGCATGCGCATGAAATAAACCAACATTCAAAATATTTTATTTACTTTTAGTATTTTTATTTAGTTTAATTTTTAAATTTATTAATATTATTATTATATATAATATATTAAAGTAAGTTTAATACATTTAACTATTAATTTTATTATATATATATATATATATATATATATATATATATATATATATATATATATATATATATATATATATATATATATATATATATATAAATATATATAAATTAGTGCAATTTTTATTATATTTGTTTATAATAATAATATTTTATTATATTTAATTAATTAAAATTAATATCTTTCTTTATTTATTATTACATTTAAAGTGCTGTACAATATAAATTCTTGTAATATTAATATATTTTTATATTTTATAATAATATAAATAATAATATGTTTATAACAGAAATATATTTATTTATTTAATGTATATATAATATATATATATAATACTATGTAGATTTAAATTAATTTTTTTTTTATATTTTTATTATTTTTGTGCCAATATTGAACTATATATAATATTAATAAATCAATAATTATTATAGATCAGTTAACTAAATAATAAAATTATATATTAATTAACGTGTCTTTGTTTTGAACATTGGTAAAGAGGTACACCATTTAAGGTACATATTTTATATTTTTGTTTAAGCTTTTAAAATAAGGCTTAAGTTTACTTTTTTAATTTTTATTTATTTACAAATTAAAATATAAATAATAATAATTAGATATTTTTTTACACATAAACAATAATTTTCTATTTCGTCGTTTGATTTGTTTTATGATAAAATGCGTTTGACTGTATATCAATGTCGAATCGATGAGCGGCGATTCGAGATTTTAATCGTATTTATAAATAGGTACGCGAGATATTGATGGAATTGAATGATATTTTATTGATATAAAGCTTTTCCTTTTCAATTTTTTATTTAATCCTGGGTTTGCGGAGTTATATATATATATATATATACCTGTTAGGTATAATGTATATTTAATCTGCTTATAACTAAAAAATAAGTAACGAAATCAATATTCTTCTATACAACAACAATTTTCAATAATTTTAATAAATACATATTGCATTTTCTTTTTAAAGTTTGACATTGAGCTTTTCAAATAAATGGAAAACGGAGGGGTATTTCTATTATACAATTTATGTATATAAATCGAAAAATAATATTTAAAATTATTTATATTATATTATGTAAAACGATGGAGATGATATATACGTATTAATTTACGTTTATTGCATGAACGGATTTCGAGGGGCTCCACCGGGTACATCTAGTGCCCCACCCGACGTTTGATACGTGCCATAACTATTCTCTGCACTATTAAGTTCGTTCAATCGATTACTGGATAGGGCGCGCGGTATAGGATTACTTGGTACACCATGTGGTGCTAAATGTGATGTTTCTTCGGCAACCTGATGAGGATCTTCGGTGGTTGGAATATTTGAAATAAAACCTTCTTCTTTACGATAAAAATTGATGAATATAAATGCGGCGAGAACAAACATACAGATAATACCGTAACCGCGGAAAGTAGCCGTAGTTCCGAAATAGTTTACAAACATGCCACCAATTACAGCACCACATCCACGGCCCAATCCATGATGGAGGCCCTGTAAAACGCCTTGGGCTGAACTTCGTAATTGCTGTGGCGTATTGTGTGCAATATAAGAGCAACATGCTGCCCAAACTGCGGCATGCGTAATACCCTGCATGAATTCGAATGGCAGAACCCACCATACTTTTGTTAAATACGAAATATATAAGAAACGTAAAATGTTGCCGATCAAACCCAAGCACAATACTTTAACATGTCCAATTTGGGTGATAAGGCGGAACGAAAAGAAATAGGCAAAAATCTCTGATATGTGATTAATAACAGATGCTACACCGAACAAAGTTGGAGAACCGCCATAATCCTGTAAATGCCAGAATAAGAAGGTAAAAATGAGACCAATACCGAATCCCATAAACCATGCAACAAACAAGAACGAAGCACATTTTAAATCTTTAAATTGTCTTAAAACTGTGACCCATTCCGGCATCTCGCGTGTTGTTTGCGCAAACATTTTAGTTTGTGCTCCAAGCGCTGGCTGTGGAGGTAGAGTAGTAGCGGCACCACCAACCGGAGCTGCCAATGAAGGTAAATTTAACTGAGCCGCAAGTTCGTTTTGCATTTCATCCTCTTTAATATTATTTAAATCGATTTTTTGTTGAGGTTCTGGTTCTGCATATTCTTCGTATTTAAATGTTATTTGTGTTGCTGTGATTAGAGCGGCACCCATTAATACCGAAAATGTGGCAAAACATATTGTGTAATTCTTTTCTTGGCGTTCGGGGTCGCATGGATGGTCTGGAAACGATGTGGAATGATCTAACGCAATGCCAACAAAGAACATAGCAAGGCCCCATCCAAGCGAGCCGAACATTCGTTGGTGACCATATCGATCGGCATCTTCGCCAAGTATGGTGATCACAGCAGAATCAGCCAATGTTATTGCTGGAGCACTAAAGAACTCACCAATCACGACAAGTAGAAGTAACAAGAAAAATGCTTTTTGAATATCTTCGGTACGGTAAACGATCGATGAAAATAATGGTGAAACCCAACTGCCATGTAATTTTGAATCATAATTCGATGCATATCTTACATCCAACGGAGATTGTCCCGCTTCCGAAATTGGCCGAATTGCACGTTCTACTCGTTTTAAATCATCCGGGTTATGACTGGTCACATGATTTCCAAACGATACATTTTCCAATTCTTGTAAACTAATCGAACGTTTCAAAATTCGTGGTACCTGAGGCGTTTTTAATTCATAGTCGGTTGCATTTTTACGTTCAATACAACTGGCTGCCGGTGGTTGGATAAAACCCAATGGCAGGGTGAATATGATCCAGGCCGAAAGTGATGCTAGCAAGAGCATTTTTCCTTTTTTGCATCGATCAGCATAGCTGCCCCAAAATGGGGCCGATAAAAATTCTACAAATGGTCGTGTTCCGATAAGCAAACCGCACTGTCCTGGATTCATACCCATTTGTTTAAAATACACCCCCATCAATGGGAATAAGGAACCAAATGCCGAATAGAAAAAAAAGTAAAATGTTTTCACTGTTAAGAGTTCCTGATCGACAGACCCGCATAGCATTTCGATTATATCCGAACGTCCACGTATTTTATGTGTTGCCTCTTTTGGTTGTGGATATCTAGAAATGAAAGATAAATATAGAAAAAGGTTTTAAATGGTTCAAGTTGATGACTAATTTAATTTTCTTCAATTTTTATTTCTTTTCTATAATCTGTCGCCAATCTTATATATAGCACTCATATATATGTACATATATAGTCAGTTACATAACAAACAAAAAAAATACATACAAATTTGGGTCAACTTCACCCTCAGCTTCTGGATCGACTCGAGGTCGGACTTGATATTTTGGCCGTCTCTGGTCATAATCATCGTCCATGCCACCACCACCGCCTCCTCCACCATTATTATAATCGTTCCCAAATTGTTGCATTATATATTTTTTATCACACGTATTTTTTTATCACAATTTTTATCAATAAATAGTTTCTTTATATACTAAAGTTATATTTAATACTAAGTTTTTGTAAATTTCTAACTAAACTTTATTTATGCCACTTAATTCCATCTTACTACACAGAAGGAAAATGGATTGCCAAAAAAAAGGAATCTATTCAACGTTAATAATTCACAAATACGACAAATAATAAAATTTTAAAATATTTTCTTAACATTCAGAGTTTAAAATACACAATTTAATTACGATAACGAGACTGTTGAACTTTTAACTTTTATTAAATAAATATTATTTTTATTTCGGTTCTAAATGAAGAAAATTTTTTCACATTTAACCAAAATCGATTTTCTCCAAAATGTTGATTTTGTGTAATCCGTAAAACACAATGAAAGTTTTGCTTCTAAAATAGAATATTATATGTGTACACAATTTGATGATAGATAAAAATTTTCTCATATTTTCTTATTTTCAATTATTGGAGAAAAATCATGCGCTGTCCAAATGGTATAAAAGTTTTTGTATATAATATTGGTTTGAGTCTTGTATAAAACTGTTATACACTTTAATAGCGCACGGTTATCAGTAAACCAAGTAGATTTCACAATACTTCTAATTAATGTATTTGTCTGATTAATGTTTTTGGTTACCGTTTTTCTAAAAAGTGACCAGATTTCACAATTAAAGCTTCAATTAAACGAAATACTCGTAAATGTTTAGGTGCGATATATAAACCATCTGGTATATTTCATTCAAAATTCGACGCATGAACAATCTCACTCAGAATGTGAACTGTAATTTGATTTATTTTTTGAATATAAAAAATACACAACAAAATGTCTGAATGGAAAAGCAGGCTCATCAGAATAATATATGTAACAAATGCGAAAAGTAAGGTTCATATTCTGAGAGAGAACACAAAAAATTTAAGCTGCTAAATCAGAAAAGCTTTCTTGAAAATGATTCTACAGTCATAAGAACTACTGCTATGAATTAAGATGTGCTTATTGCGAACAAGCTGGTGAAAGTTTCACTAAAATGCTACCAACGATAACATCTCTTGAAGTTTCGACAATATTAACGATAACTAAGACGAGCAAGTGTGGTGGAAAAACCACGATATGTGCTGCTACAGTTCGGTTAGGTTGGTATCAACTGTGAAGTTTAATGGCAATATAGATCAGATGACTGCTGTAGCGGACTATTTACATTATGCTGGATCCATAAGGATATATCTCAAAGTAGTGAAAAAACTGTAAAATGAATAAATCTAAGTGCTGATTGAAATAGAGTAAAAGATGCAGACATTAATCGATTGAACTATAAGCTAGAATCAGTGACAAAAAGATGCGTAAGGCCATTATTTATATTACCAATCGATATGGGTTTCACACCGTTGAACCTAAATCAAAAGTTTAAAGATTAGATTGGAGATGCGCTTTGTTTGGAGAACAGATAACCAGGCTCAACGTTAGTCAATAGATACAATAATAATTCATTAAGGCGAACTGGACAGCAGCAAAATGTGATATGTAAGGGAAAAGTTGATGCCAGTTGTCATGTTGATGAATAGTTGAGTTCATCGAACTCAAACAAACAATAAACTGTAACTCTGTCCAGAACAAAACCCGTTTATTTAAGTTTGAAATTATTATACCAATTCGAGTTATTCCAATTATACAGGTGGTATCATCTAGTCATATTAGTTCCTGTTTTGGGTTTATAGTCAGGGAGAGCTCAATAAAAGTTGTTTCAGGCACGCATATCCCATTTTAAGTACAAGCTCGTTTAAAATGGGATGAGCAGCAGGGATCAGAAAATATATAAAAAAAATCTAAACAATTAACTTTAAACTATTTTTTTTGTCATTCTAGCACGCCATTCAAGAAATTTTGATTTGAACGTATCGTCAGATCTCAAACTCCTAATACTGAATGGATACCAACAGAGTGAGTGTTACTAAAACTACCCAACATATGCGTTACATGTATTCTACTATCGTACTAAAGAACAATTTCTAAAAATACAAAAACTTATCAGTGTACATCTTTGAAAGTAAGCTTTACTAGGTAAAGTAAGCTTTACTAGGCAAGTAACTTTCCGTTTTCTGCAGTACGTTTTGTTAAATTTGTGAAGGTAGAGACTATTATTCCATTATCAAATGTCAGAAAGCTTAACGATGGTGACAATCCTGCAGCACGATTTAATGTTTCATTTAAGATTTAAAAGTACGATAAGAATAAACAAATCGTACAATATAGTACACTACTATAAATCATATTTATTGAAATAAAATAAACTATAAAAATGTTAAAAAAGAAAACAAGAAAAACTACAGTTTGAAGAAATATAACGAATTTTATGAATTATCTACAATATAGTATTGCCACAAGCCACAACTAAAATTTCCCTAAATTCGCTGCGGCGAACACACAAACTACGTACCCGATGGCAAACCAACTGTCAAATATATATATATTCTCTTTCTCTCTCCAAATTCATTCATCAATAATTTATAATTCTATATTTTTTTTGTGTCAGTCAATTTCTGTGCTTGCTAATATATGGTGATTTAATTTTATAATGTAATAATGTTGCAATGGTGTCATACAAAAAATCTATAAAATAAATCTATTTATTTTAGAAACCAATGTTTTTATAAATATATTTAATTAAATTGATAAACGAGATACGAGTTAAAATTATTAGTTGTACAGTTCGCGGAATAAAAACAAAATAATCAAATATGTTGCCGCTTTTGTTATTATTTTTTTTGTGTATACTATTTTTAGCATCAATAGGAAAATCCTTAGGTGTTAGAAGGTTTTATGTTAATTTATTATTAAGAATATTTGAGGTAAATCAATAAAATAATATATAACATATAGTAAAAATAGTTCAATAACTAACGGGATAGGTGTTTCACGTGGTAATTTTTTTTATTGTGTTATCGTTTGTCTCGTCTCTATGTGCCATGCAATAACTCTCTGCGCCACATTCGACATTTTAGTCATCTTTCATTTTAGATTATTGTGATGATATCAGTTTTAATTTACAAATAAAACATTTTTTGCTGTTTCTAATAAACAAAATTTATAAATTACGCAATAAATAAAAAAAAATCATTTTTCCTCGTTTTCTATGTCATTTTATTTGGCTCGCTGTAGCCCCCATAGTGTCGACTCGACACTCGTGTATGGATTTTGAATTATTAACCAATCGATTCAAACAGGTTTTGTTTTTGTTTACTCACAGTCACACGTCTTGATAAGTATTAACATGGCCATAGAGCACGATCTTGAATCGATTTGGAATTTTTATGTTTGTTGTAAATTGATTTTTTATTCGATTTAATATTTATTTATAAATGAAGTAACGAGCTCGTATACTTATTGTTTACTGTCGTCTCTGTGTCTTCTTTACTTATGCTAACCTTGAACCTCAAGTATTATTACTATGCAATGACTTTCGATTTTTAATTTTTTGATTGCTGTAATCGTGATTCTTGAGGTTTACATATTCGGTATAAGTGCTTGAAATAACTCTATACATTGGATTTTAGAGTTTGGATTGCATTAATTATGGGCGATTTTTTCGTAATATATTGTTGTAACACACCATTCCACTTCTTGTCTTGTTTGTTTGTTATTATCTTTCCAATCTGGTTTGGGGTTCAAGGCACTTAAAACTCTTACATGGTTCGCTTATTTTCGTCCTACCTTACTCCATTACAGCCAAATCGAGGACGTACGACTATAGGTCCGATTTACATAGAACCATCTGCACTTGGCATAGCTCCATGCCAGCCCATAGTACTGATATTGAAAGATGGGTTGGCCTATGAGTTCTGCACTCCAACAGATAGATGTGTTCATTCACACCACCGATCGTGATCGATGGTGGAAAATCCCCTTTGCATCTCGCCCCTATCGAACCCGGTACACCCACTCCAACTGCCGCAGCTTAAACCACTGCGCCATTTGGTCGGTCACTACTTGTATATCCAAGTTTGGGAAACCATTTTACAGTACCTTAGATACAGATCAACGTTGGAGTCAATTAGTGCTATCTTAGTGACGTTCAATCATGAAATTAAACCACTACCTTACATTGGTAACCTTAAATCTTTCACTTAATGATATATCTACTATTGTACTAAAATCTTTATACCCCACAAAACTAACCATCTCAAATGTGAGTTATTGGCCTCCATGACAGCTTTCGAGAAACATTGGATTTAATGATAGAAAACGATAGTAACATTCGATCGTGATAACTTAAACTCGTTGTCCGGAGCATGGTCTCAAAACCCACGATTTTGTTGAATTATCTGTCAAACTAAATCACAATCTGTCCTTTAATTCAGCAGTTGGTTTTAATAATAAACTTAATTTTAGTTCTGTTACTAACCAAATCGGGTGACATGAAACGATCAGATTCCTCCCAAATATTTAAAACGGTCTATGCAGTGGTGAATGCACTTTTTCAGGATTGACTGGACTCATGTTGAAAAATTTTAAAGAAGGATTGAATTGAACATTCTTTTGTTGTAAACTAAGTAATACAAAATTAAAATTTTTTTGGGATGAATCCAGGAACTCGTAGTTCTTACTCTATTTGAACGAGGTATACATGAAGTAATTGGTTTAGTACTATGTTAAAATAGCATTTTGCGATCTAGTTATCAGTCTGAAGACATAAACCGTGCTTGGGAAGTATTGAAAACCTCGGTGGTCGATGTGGCCCTGCACAAGGTATAAGAAAATTATGCCCCAAAATGGTTGGTTTGATGAGCTGTGTGGTCTTGCTGTTGAGCAACGAAATATAGTGCACAATGAAGCGCAGACTCGGTTTTCCATTGTAAGAAGAAATAAAGCAGTTCTTGCTAGGAGGACAGCTAAACGCATTTGTAGACGGAAGAAGCGCGAATGGTGGAAGGCTCTTAAGTATACAACAACTCAGCAAAACTTCCATTCGGAATCAGTATGGTAACCTCTGTGATTACGTCGACGAGGTACTCGATACATGATGTGAACATTTTTCTGCCTTACTTAATGTTTCTCATGTATCACAAGCTGTATATACCTTCAAATACAGACCTATGAGAAATTTACCAAGGCCATGCCAAGATTAAAGAAAAATCGTTCATAAGAAGTTGATTCCATTAATTCAGAGCCATTGATATTCGGAGGGCCAACTTTGTGAAACCCTCTTTTTCCGACTATGTTCGGTTTGTATGGCGAAATGAAGTAAAGCCTGAAAATGGAAAGTGTAGCTCTCCTTTGCACATCATACAAGTTACTGTCATACATTGGGATAGTGACTACCAAGGATGTTCCGTACAAATCACTGTCCGTCACTGATCAAGTTTTTTCGCTAAGGATAATTCTTTCCATGTACTACGAAACATCTCGCGATGTACACCACCGATTAATCGAGTGAGACTATGTTATTTATAAATATTTAGGAATACCAATCAAATACGTACATCTGTGTAAAATAACAGCAATGCCGTCACAATGCTGTGTCCAAGTTGAGAACACGCTATCAAGAACTTTTGCAATTATTTCTGTTCTGGTTTTCGACAAGGAGATGTGCTGTCCCCGATACTTTTTAATCTCATGTTGGAATAAATCTTCGAAAAAGTGAAACACCTCAGTACAATATCTTATTTCGACAATCCAATCCAATGGATTAAATGGCAACGGAGTGAAGGAGATACTCGATCCACAGAGGTATTTGATCCAATAATCTAATATTTGATCTCTGGTACTATGAAGCCTTCAGTAAATCAATAATTATCGATCAGAAAACAAATCAACCCAAATAGTGATAACATTTGAAGCTTTGAGTATGTAATGTCAAATTTCTTGAAACCGTATCTCAAAAATTGTCGACGTATTTTAAAGATCGTTGTGATTCACGTACATATTTTCATCTTCCTTAAGCGGCCGGAAAACTCACACAATGGACTTGAGTTTTATTCTCTTTTTTTTTATGTAAATCTAATCTGCTTTAGGGCTCAAGGCACTCCCAGCTCTTTCGCGGTTTGGTTATTTACGTACTTGCTTTTGCGCCAATCCGATGACGTACGGCTATAGGTCCGATTTTCCTAACCATCTGCACATTACATAGCTCCATGCCAGCCTATAGTCCTGGGATGGAAGATGGGTTGGCCCATGAGTTCTGCACTACAACAGGGGATCATAGTTGTGTTCATTCACACCACAGATCGTAATCTTATGGTGAAAAATCCCTTTTGTATGTATCCTGCCCCTATCGGGATTCGAACCATACTGCCGCAGCTTTAACCACTGCGCCACCTGGGCTGTTGAGTTTTATTCCATGAGCTACTTCTACAAAATGAAAAATTACAATTATATTTCAAACCGAATGTCGAATAGTTCACGCCTTATCGAAAGTGCCATAAATATGACGAAGCAGTTACTGACATAATAATATTCGTTACCATGAAAAAAATATATAAAAGAAACACTCAGGGTTGAATTAAGGTAGTTTTAACTCTTTCCCAAAAAATTAATAAATTTAAATGTTTTATCAATATTACATTTGATTAAAGTACAACAAGTACAATAATAATATTAGATAAGAAAATTTTGAAGTGGCGTTATTTCAACTTATTAACTCAACTAAAACATAATTGAAGTATTTTTCATTAATAAACGTGGAATCATGAAACGGTTGTGACGATTGTTATAAATATTTGTGGTTACTTCACAAACATGTTTATCATTCCACGAAATCGTTAGATTATATTTGTAACCAAGTTAGATGCATATAAGAAACCTAATTCGTTTGACTAAAAATAAACCTCGTTTTCATTAAATTATTATATATCGCGCATCATAGTCCATTCCTATAAATTACAAATATGTTGCTTTGTCATATAGCATTGTGTGTACAATAATGGAGTTTGGCTCTAAAAATGTTGTCGAGTATTTTGAACTTGATTTTGTTGGATTTCACTTTTACATACATAATTGATTTGATAACATAGAAACGAGCTAAATGCGTAAAATTTATATGTCTTAATAATATATACTATAAGATTGCATGCCAGATCTTGATATGGTGCTCAAAATTTCAATATACGTACATAAAACACATATTTGTAAATATTTCATTCTTAATATATGTATGTATCTACAACATTGGGAGTATTCGTGTTGGCGAATATTTTTTTATTGCCATACCCCAGTTTTTTTCTCAAGACATGAAAACAGTTCAAGTGATTTATATTAGGTGAAGGACGATTGAGAAAGCCTTACAATACTGTACGCTTAATTATTTGTTTAGTAATTATTGGACGATTAGATCATTTTAATAATAAATAAACATAATTAATTGATGGCTAAGGTCATGTTATCTGTGCGTGTAATTTTTTATCAAAAACATGAATGCATGTTCTGCAATCAAAAGTAATTGTGTATGAATATGTTTAAGATTTACACCTTAACCTTCAAAATACAGTATAAGGATAGTTCTATCTGATTTAAGCCCGAGCTGTCGACTACAACAACTTAAACTGATTAACAATAACTGGTTGTAATTATCTTGCCAAATTAAGGCAGTCACTAATAATAGTTTAATTTTCCTTAACATTTGTGGCTGTGGTAGTGAAACCTATACTAGGTTAGGTAGGGCTGAATATGCTACGCTCAAATTACGCCTACCATTAGAAAACAAAATAAAACTTTTTCGTATGCTTATACTGATTTTGAGATACGAATGGTAGTCCGTCCAGTTGCTGCAAGTAAAGGGTATTTTTAAGAGGTTCCCAATTAAGTGAAACAAGCTTTATTGGATAGATAAGCTTATGTCATTGATGATTGAATTAGATTTCGGTCCTGTGGTCGTAACGGCTGGCGTGGGGATGGCTCCATCTGGATGTGCAATTCTCACACTTCGGCCAGGAATTGCGGTCATAACTGGTTTCTCGGCGTAGACAAGTAGCTTAACATGTCGCTAATGGATCTAATCTAATGGAGTGGGGTCACACAATCTTGGTGGCCAATTAACAGGACCATTACATCAAGCTATAGTATTTTATCAATTGTTTCTTTGAGTAAATTATTTATATTTCGCGTTGTGTGGCATGTGGCACCACCGACCACATATTAGCCAGATTTATGCTAGCCAATATCACTTAGGCTTTAACTGCCATGCATTGGTCACATTTTTGACACCATTCTGCAACAGATTGTCTGCATCCTGCCCAATGGAATCTTTTGCGGACTTTTGCCAAAGTTTAATTGATGCTTAGATGGCCACCACTTGTTCCTCCATGATACTCATAAAATTTCTGAAATTCGGATCATTATAGTACCACCACTAATAATTGTTTATTTCTATACCTTCGGCACTTTCTCAAATCCGTTTTAAACAGCCATCTTGAATCAAAACACTATCCCATTGCGTTCAATATGCCTTAATTATAGGACTCTTATCAGCAATCTATTTCTGGTCTGTTCTAGCCTTTTAAGAATTGCAATACGATCGATAAATTGGGATCTTCTGTTTACTACTTTTTGAACACTTCGTTGGTCCATTCATCGGATGGTAACACTTGCATTAGTCTCACATCTATGACATGTTCTTTATACCTCCACTCGACCACAATGTTTGCAATCTCCCAGACATGACCGTCTTGACGGAGCATCTGCCTTACTGTGAGCACTTCCCTTCCGATGGTGAATTGTTAGATTCCAGTTCCAGATTTTCTGCATACTCTCCAAACAAGCAGTTCCCAATAAGTATTCTTATGAGCATTCTTAAATCTTGTCTTCGTAGAAATTAACATAATAGCCCAAGTTTAGTTTTATTTATACTTCTATTGCTACATGTTCTTAAGCTGTAGCGGTGGCTATTCGTCCTTATGTCTTCTCATGGCTGACTAGTTCATGAATAGTACAATTTCCAAATATGTCCAGATTATTTATATAAATTGAACTACTGATCAACCCAAATCAAAATACATCTTAATTGTCTGCAAGGGGATCGAGAAAGTGCAAAGAACGGCCTGCATACCTATAAGCGAGGTGCTGATAACAATACCAACACGTGCCTTGGAAGCTATGATTCACTTTCTCTCCCTCGATATTTATGGTAAGCAGATGGCGGCGATTACAGCCACCCGAATATCAGCCATTTCTCAGTGCAAATGTCTTCAGACAGGACACTCGACGATAATTAGATTGCTAAGGAGGGAACTAGCGAATCTAGACTACGTTACACCGACTTTGTGCTTCGAGAAAAGGTTCTGAACTTACTGACCCTCAAGAGAATCTTGGAGGAGCTGATCGGTGGCGGAAACGGAAGCATTGCAGTTTTTTACGGATGTCTCCAAGCTACACACTGGAGTATTCTGTGATAAATTGGAAGTAGATATATCAATTCGTCTCCCTGATCACTGCAGCTTGTACCAGGCAGAGGTGATAGCGATAGACCGTCAGGTGGCAATCAAGTCGCTGAACTAGACTAGAGTGGTGTTGGGTTGCCACTTGTCTCTGAATGAGATGAGTGAGCATTTCAACATTCAGATAGTTTATGGGTTGCTGGCACGTCATGAGGAACTGCAGGGCGAACAAACTAGCGAGGCATAGTATAACTCATATGCCCGACTTTGGCACACAAAAGACAACATGAATATTTGGATAAATTCTTAATGGACTGCCTACTGTAATGTACGAGACTTTTCACGCCACATAAATAGGTCAAACTGGTTCTTATATCTAACCTAAACTAATTGTTTGACAAACTTCATAATCTTCGACCAGTTTATAATCTCATCAATCGTTATCACTTCAGTTGGTAAACCCTGGATAATTTGACTAATAGAGCCAAATATCTTGCATTTTTAAACATCGCTGCATACGTATTTTCAAGGTCAACTGGTATGACTTCGATGATTAAGTGAACATTGACGTAGGAGAAGTTGTGCAAGTAGATCAGAATAGGTAATAACTATAGTCGAATGTTTAGTTAGGATAGATTCGAATAAAATTTTTTAAACATTTTTAAGGGTCATCTTGATCAATCAATGTACGTGTGTAGGTAATGCCTTCTTGTACAGTTCAGTTGGATAAAGCTGAGTCTTCTGGTTTAGTTGGGTGCTTATTGGGATTATTAGTGTCACGAGATTGGTTAGTATATCCAAATATTGAAGAACGAACCTACTATATACCCTCGATAGCGCGGTGGTTTACTTCTGATCTTTTCACATTAACCTTGGACATCCAATTTCAGCGTTAAACAGCTTCGATTCTACGATTAATAACCATACAGTTTACGTACAAAAACAAATTTGCTTGCTTATATCCGCAGATATGAAGTGTTAGGAACCTTTGTATCGAACAAAAGTTGTTATTTTCTTTTGTGTGTTGTGATATGGACGGAGGTGAACGCGATATAAAATAATCCAAATTGCTTAATAATTGCATATAACAAAAGTGGCATTGAGCAGTCGACCAAGTGGATGTGTATGGGCCAAATTACTATCTCAAAACATAAACCAAAGCTTTGAATAAATTTACTATTTTGCAATGTGATTTTTTGTCTAAAGTAGACGATTATTTAATCGGAAGTGACAATTGAAATTGATACATTTGTACAATGTGCAGTCGACACCTACATATTTTCAACATCATGACTTTCTTAATCTCTTATTTAGTCGAAGTAAACTTCATTTTGGATATTAAATTTTTAGCCAGCTAATCGAATTTTATATATCAAATTGTGCACACATTTGTAACTTCTGGTCGTTAACGTATTAAAGTATTTTTGTTTCAATAACAAAAAATCAAGTCAATTTGTCTTTTGTACTATTTATAGTAAATTTAATTTATTTTTATTCCAACAATAATGATTTCGTTGTTTTAAAATCAGTTGGTGTTGTTTGACTACATATATACAAAACACTATCCACAGTGATGACGAAAAATCCTCGTATTCGATGTTATTTATCTGTCTGTCTGTCTTTATCTTTGCAATCTGTTTGGGGCTCAAGGCAACTCTTTTGCGGTTCGCTTATTTACGCCCTACTTTACGCCATTACAGCCAAATCGAGGACGTGGGCTATAGGTCAGATTTACGTAGAACCATCTGCACATTGCATAGCTCCATATTAGCCTATAGTACCTGACCTGAGCCTATAGTACGGAGTTGGTCCATGAATTCTCGTCATAGATGTGTTCATTCACACCATCGATCGTAATCAGATTGTGGAAACATGGTACTTGGTCAGTGTTATTTATGTCATTGATACAGAACAGAGCCTAACTGGCCTATTTGTAGAAAAGTGATTATCAGGAACAGTAATCGCACTTTTAGTTGCTTAGTTCAAATGTTAGAACTACATAAAATAAGATGAAATATGAAATCTTCGTCTTAGATTAAATAAATCGCCGATGATGGCATTTACTTAATTATGAATTAAATTAAATGACATAACCGTTTTTGGATAATGCATATGTACACATACCATATGGACATATTTTGTATATCACGTAAGAATTGTTTATATTGAATTATTCAAAACAGTGTCGTATTGAAATTTATAATAAATCTTCTGATCCTATAACTTAAAAAATTATTGGCTTTTAACCACACCTTAATCTATAAATACATTTTGAATTGTTTAAATATCGACTAAAATCGAATAGTCAACACCATCTGAACAATAATTATGTTAAGTCCGCCACCGTACAAAACTTAAAGAAACAATATTATTTAGTTCAATGTCAAAGCCACAAGTAATCATTATATTTAATAGAGATTTGAAAACAAAGCGACTCATAATTAAGCAAGTGGCAAATGCAGTTTATCATTAAATTACTATTTATACTCGTGTACAGATTTGTAAAAATTATAGTGTGTTATCATCGTACGCGCAATAGTGTAATAATATGTGTCGCGAATACAAATTGGTTGAAAGCACAGTGCGCTAAACGTGATGCAATGTGTTGATGATATGCTAACTATATGTTAGAAATAATAGAGTATCTAATAATTGGTTAGTGTAACGAGTTTCTCACTTCTGTGATATTCACTTCAGTTCAGTTAAGAGCAACAGCAACTACATCTTCAACAAAAAGTGAGCTGGTTTTTACAGGTGTTACCAATCTGAATCTACCAAAAGGTGGCTCTCAGGACCAACATGCTGAACATGATCGAACAAGCATGCAAGATATCAGAAATTCGCATTAAATTCCTGATCACGTAATTAAATAGCACACGCATAATCCTTCTCTCGATTGTTAAAAACCATATTTTGTAATAATCCGCCAAGGTCCAACTCTCAGCCATCCATGATAACGGGTCTGATCAACACTTTGCAATCCCAGTTTATTTGTAAGAAATTTTTATTTTAGAACTAAGGTAGGAGAAAATCTCAAGGCGAACCTTGATATCTACAACCTCACTATAATCGTGAGTAATGAGAGATCACCACTCTTTCAAACGTATGGTCACCACTACTGAAATCAATGGCTTCTTGTGTCTATGATTCAGTTTATTAGTTGGAAAGGAACGAAATCCAAATTGGCACAATGGTACAGGGTAGCAATGGTATAATTGGTTAGGATATCGGTGTGCATATAAAACGAGTCGTGATCAAGTAAAATACTATACAACGTCGAAATACAAACAGATACCGATAGGTATGGATAAAACAGGTCACGTCCCGAGGCATCAAATTAGTAAGTAGTTATAACTCTTTCGAATCAGCAAACTCAGAATCTGTCACAATAACTAAATCGACAAGGACATTCAACATTAGGAAAACTGCAACATATGAGTGAACTCATATATAGTATGATCGAAAGGTTTACACAAGGTGTATTGCTATATTTAGAACACGATACGATGGGAGAAACAACATCCAATGTAATAATTTTTTAAAGAGGGATCTACTCAGTTTGGAGTGCTAGAAATATATCAATGTGTAGACGAAATGTAAAGGTAATAACCAAAATCATCATAGAGTGCACATAAAAGATTTATATTGTCTGATTACAATCGGTGTTGTGGACATCTATAAGCCCTGTAGGAGTTCATAATCTACATGCCTTCTGCCTTGTATGTTATTCTATTGCTACAGGTAGTATGTACAGATGAACTTCCCAAACTGTGTACATACATATAATCATATAAATATTTATTTCAATGGATTAGTACCAGTGTTAGTTTGAATGTAGTCACTGAAACAGAGATGGCGTTATATTGCGAATCAGTCTGGTCGAGTTCAAAATCCAATAAGAATCAATTTGTGTTCATGAACTCTACTCAAAACAACTACTGTGTTCTTTCTCTTAATACCAGCCCTCTCGTCAGTTGTTGTTTACCTTTATAATGCGCCCATCGGTTGAATACCAGTTTTTATTGCACTGGATTTGTCATCTCCTAATTATCGAGCTGTTTCCATCTATAGTTTGTTTGTATTCAATTTTCGATAGACTTCCTCCTTAACCGCGTTTGTCCTCTATTTTATGACATACTCATCATCTTGGATTACTATTTCACCCTTGAAAGCTCGTTGGTCACCAATTATTTCCTTCCGATTGGTAATCTTCCGTAGATACCATTCCACTCGCCGTACTTTCACTGTCCATTATGATATTTTTTGCAGTCTTATTTATTACTGTACAAGCGATGGTAACTGACACCATTGCTCATCTGGTATTCGTTCCGTATACTCGCTTGACATGTTACAGTGTGAGAGATGAATTAACCACATTATAGATCGAAACGTGTCTCTCTTACTCTCTCACATCGTGCCATTAACTCCAAACGATGTAATGAACGTTTGTTGTCATCTCTCTATTCTCGCTCCAACTCCAAGGCATCATTATATTTTGTCGTTATGTCGCAAACTCTCGTTGTGATAGCCATTTCAAATTAAAGTTTGAAGATATTGAATGGTGATGTATGCAGCCAAGTGTTGAAATTAATTAATCGGTTGATGGGCCACCTGGAATTTTGTGTTCTAATTTTAAAGGCTTTAACTTTATATTTAACGTCACAGCATAACATCTTGAAATTTCTCGTTGACACTTGATATGAAAGTTTGTTGAAGCCTATCCGTTTGTTTGTCTTCGTCTACTCGAAGGCCAAATAGGGCAGTTAACTCGGGTATCAATACAGTCTGTTGAACAGCACCTTCCATTTTTAGTTGTTTCACACGATGATGTTAACTTAATTTTAATCGAACTAACTTATCTATTCTTTTTGGTTTAGGAGGTCCTTAGAATATGCCAAAATTAGTTGTGTCGTTTCGTATTGCTACTGTTTTCTTACTCTTAAAACTAGCACTTCTCAGTTGCCGTTTCCCCTTTTGATGCCTCAATTGGTTGAATCCTATACTTGATATATCGTTTCATTGCTCCTGCCATCTTCTACTTCCTTATCGTCAAGCTAACACTATAGATGAAAGAGTTTGTTTGACACTTTTACGATTTTGAATAGTCTTCCTTCTAAACCTCGTTAGTCGCCAATTATTTCTTAGTGTGGTGTTTGTGTTCCTATGATTTAACTGCTCTTGACTATTGGCCTTTGCAGTCTCATTTGTATACTAATGCTATGGTTACGTCGCCGGTCGTAGCTTAATGGTTAAGAGAGTTTCTCATCACGCCGCGGTCTCGAGTTCGATTCTCGCCGCTGACCAAAAATTAACATGCCACCGGATGACAAAATGCGATTGGGGTGTAAAAACATTCGTTGGGCTGACCACTTACAATGTGCACCACTCGTTAAAATGGTTCGTAAGGTCTCAGTTGAGACGCGGTAAGGGCCGTTTACGGCCTCTTCGCCATAGATTATTATGGTTACGTAAATGTTGATTTTGGAGACAACATGATGGCTCGTCTGGTATCCATTTCGCGTACTCGTATGCCATATCACAGTATGAGAGATGAATCATCGACCGCAAACGTGTCCTTTCTATTTTCTCACATCATCCCTTCAACTCCACACGATATAATTTGCTATTATATTGTTGCGTTACTTTCGAACTATGGTTTCAAGATGGTGTTATACCTTCAAATGTTTGACAACTTGGACAGGACCGTTTGTTTTAAAATCGAATATTTTCTTCGCACTCTATTTCAATTTTAACTTTGTGAACTTTTGTATTTAACGTCACACCATAAAGTTGTAAGAGTTCGCTTCGAATAGTATAAGTCAGCTCGGATCTCTAGTATAGTTATTACAATGTTTGCTGACAGAACCTTTAATGTTCTCCTAGGCAAATTGGGACGTGGGTTAAATGATGTCAGACAGCGTTGGCCTAGAAAGTTGTTACGAAGTGATTATACAAACCCAGATTTGTTTTGTATTTTTTCTTCAAATACTCCAGCATGTTTCTAAACATAGTTTAAACAATTATTTAACACGCATCTAATTCAAATATAATTGATTCATTATTTATAAACTAACATTTTAATCATTTCCGTAACTAATTTTGTAAACCATTCGTTAAAAATGGATTGATTCAGTAGCGTCTGGTAAAAATGACAACTTCGAAAATCAGCAATCTAAACTGAAAGTATGTTAGCAATCTAATTATCATCAACATATTAATTACAATGTTCATACATGATTAGCAAAAGGTTGAGAATTAAATCGCTTTCGTTTTTTGATGTAGTTTAATGGTCAAGCAGCCGCGTTAATTGAACCTATTTCCGTCCACTCTCGATTAAGCTTTACAAAAACAAGGATCTGCGAATGAGTTGGGAGTGTTTTGACCCAATAACAAATTGGAAAGATATTTATCAACAAACGAAAGTGGTTTGTTATTGTTCGAATATCGGACAAACACGCAAATATGACGACACATTCAAAACGGTGCGATTATTTTGTTTATTTATTGATCAAATATTTATAAATCTTCGATATAGTATTCGACATATTGATAGTTTGTCCGGTATGTATGTATAATTGATGGGCTTTTCTTATCTTTCAAGTTGATTCAATGAATGCTGGCACACCACAGACAATATATGTTTTATAATATCGTTTGCACAGTTAGTGGTCACGCGATTTAATCACCTTTAACATTTAATAAATAGTTTTTAGTTCATCGTTTACAAAGTCATTATTAATTCAACATTTTGAATGATAAATGAAAAACTGTCAAAAGCAGTCGTTTATAATATTTTTTGTCTTTTTATTTACAATATTCAATCTACCTAAATGTTTTTATATTTCAATTTATCGATGATAAGAAAACAACTGAAACTGTCTAAAAACAATGTCTAATCGTTTGTTATCTAATCTAGACGTAAAGCTTATTTAAATTATATTTTTATGGTTGATTATATTTCGATTTAACTTTTGAAACAACATGAATTAACACAAATTTTTGTCACTATGTTTGTTCATTAACCCCAACCCATTCGCTTGCGATGCAAGGGTATCAAAGAATCAATTTACAATCGATAACCACTCTTTTGTCTTTTTGGGGATGTGGGCCCTGAGTAAAACTAAAGCATTGGTAGTGGCCAAAACCAGTAACTAATATAGTCAACTTTACGTATAACACGTTAACTATTGCACTTCGGTTTTTGTTTTTGCTCTCGTAAAATTTGGAGGGCTACATTTTTACTTGTAGCCAAACTTTAATAGTTGTGCCCACAGGAAACAATAATAGGCAAAGATAAGCGAAAACCTTGGAATTGAAAGGATGGCTTGAACCTTAGATATTTTTTGACCCACAACAAAAACGGGGCAGCATACAAAATACTTATCTCTCCTGGTACTCGAGCCACTTCTGGCACAATTTTTAAGGATCATCATACTCTGGTGCGAGCGCTACAGATCTCGTTCCATGATTTACCCAGATGTATCGGTTTAGCTAGCATTATTCTATGCCATGTCTTCCTACTTTCCTTTTCCCTTGCGGATTACGGTTCAATATATCTTCATTATATCACGAAGTGATTTCCTCACCGTATGACCAATCAATCTCCACATAAAGGTGTAAGGCTAGAATCATTCTCTATTCGTCAAAGGCACTTGTTTATGAACATTTGTAATTTTTTACTTTTTTGTGTGTTTCCTTGTTTCACATCCATACAGTAGTACTACTTTATCACACCAGTTGAACATTCGTATGTCGGCCTTCCGTAACAGGGCAGTTGAATTGCAGCCTTTATGTCTTCCTTTATGGTGGTAATATTTGTGTTGATTCTGATCGTCTTGGTTTTTCTGATGTTTATCTTAAAACTTCGTTAGTTAGGCCTGATAGCTGTTGTATTTTCAGCTACATGTCTAAGTGTTTGTATGTGAGCAGGTGTATGGCAAAGTCAGTATATGGCTTTGTTTACCTTTATATTGAACTGGGTTTCAAACCTCTCGATAAAATTCTGATATGAGTCCAATCAATTTGTTTGAGCTGCCCATTTCACTTATCGTATCAAATATGCGTTCCAAATCGACTAAGAGAAGGTACAGTGGTGAATTCCATTCAGTGGATTGTTCAGTCTTGATTGGCAATTGATATATGTGATCGGTGTAATTTCTTCCTGGTCTAAAGCCAGCTTGTTGGTTTTTTTTAATTTTGCTTTGCGCCAAGATGAGATTCGGTCACAAGGGTGATCACTACGAGTATTCTTTATTGTTGTGTTGAGAAGAACGATACCTCGCCGATTTTAGTATTCTTTTTCTTGGAGACTGTAATAGACAAGCATATTCTGCCAGAATTTCATACTTCTTGAATTATTGCTGTAGGAATAATTGCACTTGTGTTACTGTCTGACCCAGCATTCTTATTCTTCAGATTTTCAATGCCTGTTCAGTATTGCCTTGAACACTTATGTGCTTTCTGACACATAGTTGAGCGAGCATGATACTAAGTTGGCTTAAATTAGTTGCGGTTTTTATTGCCATCATAGACAATTTTCCAGATTCACTTTTTTTTCATCAGTTAACTCCTGTATCATGTAAATGTTCCTCTTTTTCCAGAAATTTGAACCAAACTTAAATCTACCAAGGTTTTATTCCTTTTTTCTATAGATCTTGCGCTGTTTTTGATTGGGTTCACTTAAGTTTGCCATACGGCATGCCAAATAAATCGAAGCCGAAACGTCACTCAGATGTAAGATATTTCACCATTTGGGGGTCACCTGTCGCGGATTTGACAGTTCGGTACCTATTTTAAGACATCTCCATTCTATTAGATTTGATTCCATTTCTTGACAGTGTGTACTTTTAGTCTAATCGCAGCTACTAAGAACGATTACGTAAACCAAAATTTTTACCGGAAAACCCCAATTCTCAAATCCATGCCGGTTTTTTTTTATCATGTATCCGAGACCTAATTGTCAGATTACCGTGCGATCTATATTTATTGTGTCATAAAATTTGTTCATCCTAAAGCCTTTCGCTTTAGATACGAACAAATGCGTTCGCCGTTGATAAGATTTTAAGATAAGATAATGAATCTGTTGTTGTTTGTGAACTTATTCTTTTGCTGTCATAATAAATTTGTTGGGGTGTTACAAACGAATTTTGGTGCTAACTCCACAATTTATCAATCAATATTAATATGTTGGGACTATAAATTACAAAACGGACTGTTATTAGGTAATAAAATATTCAATGTTAATTCTGTTATCTTAGGTTGAATACCAATGTTGTTGATAACGACGACGACGATTTCATTTTCAGCTGTAAAGGTAACATTGTATACATATGTTTTAGAGTAGTCGACTCCTATTAGACGATAATCTAACATTAAGACAGCATGTTAATATAGATCTGGACTTATATATGTCTAGATATTTCGATTTATCTCAAGGTCAAATTAAACCTCGTTTTGTACAACAGGTACACTTTTTATATAGCCAAGAGCTTATTGAATTGATAAGAAATTGTACAATAATAAAGTTTAATATAAATAATTTGCTGCGATCTTTGATTGATTATAAAATTTTGAAGTCTATTATCGTGCTTTATCTTAAGTATGTAATACAATGAATTTCGGTTACTGATACTAGAAATTGTTTGGGGTTTTAATTAGGTGCATGTGCATCGGAATTGTTACTTAACATGCAACAGATAAATTCAGATGATAGGAACTTCAAAATGTTTGAACTGGACATTCTTCTTTGTTTCAGTAGATGTAACTATGTTCATTTCAGCATTTACATATTATAAGCAACTAAGTAAATAGGCATATATCGGTTTTAGTCTGATTTCTCAATCTTTTAGCAGAAGTAAAGTAACATGCAACATGCTTACAGATTGAGCAAGTCCTGTAAGGTAGTTTTTACATGAACTCGTAATAAGGATTGAGAAATCAATCGAGTTGTGATACTTGTGAGCCTACATTCGTCTTGATTACGAATTCATTTACTAAATTTGATATCGAACCCACCATCATCATGGATTGAATCTATACTTGTATCTCGCATTGTGATATTCGAGAATGCCTTTATTTCGGTCAAAGTTTCCAGACGATGCCTCCAAATATATGAGCTTTTCCCCGCGTTGTGTCTTCTAGTCATTGTTAAACTTCATGGGTCCAGCATTCACATATATACTGTTTTCTAAAAGAATGAGGTTCAACATTATCTGAAGCGACAATGTCACACTTATGACGTAAGTACTTCTAAATCTTCCGGATCATCAGTCATAGGACATAATGGTCTACAATTTAGGCAGGCTTATATTTGAATGTTTCCAAAAGTGCGGTTATAATGTTACTTTAATGATTTTACTCCAGCTTCTCAAAGTGCTCCCATATGTGGCGAGAGATTAAATATCATTATACTCTGTAGCTTGTAAGCTAATATTGTGTTTTAATATCTTGTTTGCTCATACACAATTCGTACCGTTATCGCTATAGAGGTGTTAACCGGTCCTCTTCTTCCAATAAGTCACTAACTACTTCTAGATGAACTGTCTTCGTACTTAAACATACGAAAACTACATTGTATCCTTTATGCGACTACTCCACGTCCTAGGGTTACCCTTAATTCCATTGGCCCGGCATAATCGACACCTGTGTTAGTAAAAGGCCGTAAATTATTATATAATTATTCTTACAGTTGGTAAATTTTCCATTTACTGTTGTAACATGTTCATTTTCAGTCTCGTCAAACATTTTACACATTTTTGTAATTGATGTTTTGCCGGTTGCAGGATGTTTTTAATTAATAGTTGTAATTTTTAGCCAACCTCCAACTCTTAGAATACCCTTGTCATTCCAAAATGGGTAAGGGATCACCAGTTATGATTACCTTTGAGTTGTTAAATCTTAGCTTCCGATGACCTAAATTCATCTTTTTGGGCCAGTTTCGCTAACACTTAGTCATTTTTCGATTATTTCTATTGTTATGATTGGATTTTTTTTCATTTATTTCTATGCCATCTGTTTTGGGTCTCAAGGCACTCTCAACTCTTTCGCGGTTCGCTTATTTACGTCCTTACCTTATGCTTTGCAGCCAAATCGAGGACGTACGGCTATAGGTCCGATTTACCTAACCATCTGCACATTGCATAGCTCCATGCCAGGCTATAGTACCGACATGGAAGATGGGTCGGCCCATGGATTCTGCACTCCAACAGGGGGTCATAGTTGTGTTAATTTACACCACCGATCGTAATCAAGTGGTAAAAAATTCCTTTTTTTCATCCTGTCCCTATCGGGATTCGAACCTCCCGCTCCAACTGCCGCAGCTTTAATCACTGCGCCACCTGGGCGGTATGATTGGAGTTGATTTATTCGTGGCGAATTTTAGGCAAATGGATGTAACTCGTAATAGACGAGTTAAAATAGAAAATCGCTCTTGTTGAAACTGGGACATGAACCTTGGACAACAAAACAAGTAGGTTCAGTAAAACCTTTTTAAATCGAACGAATCGCACACGCCTGATTATTACAATTAGACTTACTTGATTACCTAAAAAGCCTTTTTTTTAAATTCTCGAAACTCCTTCAGATTCTAGTATAAAAGATCAAAGAAAAATTGCGAATGGCTCTGATTTTATCCATCAACGTCCTGTTACGACGATCATTTATCACGTTAACGGACAGTAAAAGATTGTTTGATACAACGATTGGCATATAACAAACACCATTCAGTACCAGAATCAGTTTGAGTTGATGCGGGTGACTCAATGTGATTTCCGCCACCTCTTACTACAACCTCTTTATGCCAAAAGGAGCGATAGGTCTTGCTTTAGCAGTCTATATGTGACCTGAACATAGAGATTAAGCCAGCATATACCCTTTTGCTCAATGTGTGTTCTTGGGACAGTGACCTTGGGACACCTTCGTTGTATTAAATTTAACCAAAAATATCTAATTATCTTATATTCTTCATTTTCTATTTACAGTATGGCCGAGTTAATATAGAAAAATCCAAGAATCGAACAATATCTCGTGACCCGAGACCAACAACAAATATTGGAAACTATACCCCAGAAACCGAAGAAGACGATGATGTGGTTGATGAAAAAACTGAATCAAAAATACCGAATGGTGGTAATGGTTATATACCAAATATGCTAGAACAAAATGGCAACACAGTGATTACCAGAGACGCAAAACTATTGCCACCAGACGATGCGATTAAGCCGCATAAAGACGACAATAAAGAGAAAAGTGATGGAGATGTAAGATAAATATTTTTTTTTATTTTATAAATAGCTTGTTAATCGAATTTATTTTAGGCTGAAAAATTTGAGTTCCACTTATCGAACGTGCTCGAATACATTAAAGTCGGTATGGAGTCGATTATCGAAGATGAGGTTACGTCCCGTTTCGAGGCGGAAGAATTAAAAAATTGGAATTTATTAACACGAACAAATCGTCGCTATGAATTTATCTCGTGGCGTCTTACTTTCTTATGGGTTATAGGTTTTTTCATTCGGTATTGTATGCTAATGCCGTTACGGGTATTCATATGCTTCATTGGCGTAAGTATAACACACACACATATATATAGTTTTTTTTAAATAATTAACACAATAATTTAATACACGAAAAATAAAATGAATTTTAAATCCCGCACACACAAAAAAAAATAACGAAATAGATTGTCTGGACCGTAATATGTTTCTCACTTATTGGTTTGGTGCCTGTTTTATCGCTACGCCGTTGGTTAAACGATAAAGCATCGAGAATAACGTTTCGTTTAATAACTCGATCATTATCCACGGTTATAACGTTGCACAATGTGAAGTATCGGCCAAAAAATTGTGGCTTCTGCGTTGCTAATCATACGTCACCGATAGATATAGCTATATTAGCAACTGACTGTACATTTTCCTTGGTGAGATTTTTTATGTTTAGAAATAATTTATTTTTTTTTAATCAAAAATAAAAATCTAAAATCAGGACAAAATATTTATCCCGAAATAAGAACATTTATTTTAGAGGCTCTTTCATATTCAGCATTCGATTTGAATAATAATATAAATGAAACACAGTGCTTGGAAAATGATATACATACTTTTTATATATTTCTATATATAATTATTATAATTAATAATTGTTTTGTTTATTGTATTGTGAAAGGTATACACACACATAATTATGCTTTATTATATAGGAAATAAGATTACTTTTGTAAATGATATTATATTATACACTACTATTACTTATTTATCTACTACATATACGACCGGCTTTCCATTTTAAAATGCTTTACATATCTTTAAAATTAAAACCAAAATTCATTAAAATTCATTTAATTTTTTTTTCTTCTATATACTTTACTAAATTCATATTAAGTTGACGCAAAAGAAAATAAAATCCTGGGCCAAACGAGCCAAACGATTTTCTTTTCTTTTTGCTATCAGACTTTAGTTTTTGTGTATTGAACACCAAAACCAAAAATATCTATATAAATTACAAACATCAAAAAATATACAGGTATGCTGGTTGACATTCTGTACCGCATTAGTTGGTTTTGTTAAAGAAAGTTATTTAAAACGTACATTGGTCCAAGCAGTATCAATGCATTGCTTTAAATTGCTATCGAGTGCATTGTCGAGCGACATAAATTATCATAACACAGAAAATCGGCCAGTAAATGGGATCTGTGTTGCAAATCATACGTCGCCAATTGATGTTTTGGTCTTAATGTGTGATGGTTGTTATTCATTGGTAAGTTTTATATATTCACATCCGTTCAGTTCATTCAATTCAAAAATCGTTTCGAATCAAATCACGGAATTATCGTTTTTTGTTTTTTTTTTGTTTATCATTACTCGTAGTTATTAATTTGTGGGTAACATAATGTAAAATATTGGATTGTAAAATGTCGAAAATAATCGGGATCTAATAATTTTTATTCCAGAAATTCAAAACCTATTCCAAAATATTTAGTATTCGGGTTCAATTACATCTCTTATTACCAGTTGAAGCTTCTCTGGTCATAGATCACGTTCCCTAATCGTCGTAACTTTGATATTTTAATGAATCCGATGATGACTTTATTGCAAGATCTGTTATTTCAAGATTTATTCGCATCCTGTCGCTATTAGTATTCACGACTTACAATCACAAGTGATAGTCTGCGCGATATGTTATGAAGGCTGAATATTTTCTGCTATACGTGAAGATATATTTACTCGTCCAGGGCCCACCTTGTTCGGTTGTTAGTTCGAAATAGAAGGACTACGTTCCGGGATGTTGCTACCCAGAACGCAAAAATCGTCAGCCTAGAAGAATTTCGAGTGGGGCACAATAGCTCTCTTCTACAAGCAGAGGTGTTCCAAACCAGTGTCTCAAGACAAAAAGCGTTTTCACATTTTAACTATGTCATCCGGCAATCTGCCATAAATGGCAAACGAATATTGCATTTTTAAAGCCACATCTTGGACCGCACCAGCTGGAACCTAACCAAAACTCAAATTTAAGGTCAGTCAAAACCCTTTCAAAAAAGGCAGTCTATTTTTTAAAACGCGTTGCTTTGAATTGGACTTACTCTCACATTAATTCAAGTACTTCTGATCGGATGCCCAATGGTACTGTGCAAACTCTATATCTTTTTAATCTCTGCTTCATAAAAAGCGATATAAGTAATGTATAAAATTGTTACACTGCCAGCTGCTGGCTAGATTGCGAATTACAAGACTTAAGCCATTTTTATTAATTAGTTCTAGATTTGTTATATTTCCGATGTCTGGCAATATTTAAGTATCTCGTTTAAAGAACAGAAAACTTATTCAACTGCTCGATCCGGTTTGGAAGGCTAAACAAGTCTAATAAAATGTTTAGGTATATAACTGTCAAGATACTATCATGATAGTATATCGTCTAAGCAAACTTCATTAGAGCTCGAATTAATTTATAATTTTAAATCAATTTTCGACATTTTACTATACATTAATTTGATTACGTTATCCAATATATATTTAACTAGAGGATTTTTTTTATATAAACATATTTATTTTCTTATCTAACGCCTTCTATACAGTATTGTTTCTTGTATTTTATTTATTGATTAAAATTGTACTTCTTGTTTTGTTTTTTTTTTATATTATATTATTTGTTATTAATTATTTATCAATGTCAATCATTAATCGAATTAAGGTTTTGTGAATTATCAAACCGTTTCGGCATTTGTGCTAGTACACTTGATGGTTCTCAAGACTGAACATCGCATCCGCCATTCATCATATATAATAAAAAATATATTTATATGTTCGTTATTAATATTATGTTATGAATGGAGTTAATAATTTGCTTGTTTTTTTAAGTAGTTTGATTTTTGAACACTAATATTATTTTCTAACCCCCTCGTTTTTTAGTTTCGTACGTTATGTATCCGCGATTTATCCTTTTTTTTTTGTCCTGTTTAGAAAATTTTTTTTGCAAGTAACTTTAAATTTTGTATTTTCTTTATTAATGTATTGTGATGGAATATATATGTATATTGTGTGTAGATTGGACAACGTCACGGTGGATTTTTGGGCGTACTACAGCGTGCTCTAATTCGGGCATCGCCGCACATTTGGTTCGAACGGGCCGAGGCAAAAGATCGTCATGCTGTCGCGAAACGTTTGAAAGAGCATGTATCGAATCCAAATAATCCGCCAATATTGATATTCCCCGAAGGGACATGTATTAATAATACCTCCGTAATGCAGTTTAAAAAAGGTAGCTTCGAAGTTGGCGGTGTAATATATCCAGTTGCAATAAAGTGAGTTTGTTGTGTTCGCGTTGAGTGTAGGACTAATTAAATTATTTATAACTAAATTATTTATTTTAGATATGATCCGCGATTTGGAGACGCCTTTTGGAATAGTAGTCGATACTCTATGATGCAATATTTATATTTAATGATGACATCATGGGCAATTGTATGTGACGTTTGGTATCTACCGCCAATGTATCGTCGCGAAGACGAATCGGCCATCGATTTCGCAAATCGAGTGAAGAGTGTGATCGCTAAACAAGGTGGACTTGTTGATTTACAATGGGATGGACAATTAAAACGAAGCAAACCGAAGAAAGAGTGGAAGGAGAGACAACAAGAGGAATTTACGAAACGTTTGAAGGGCGAATGAAATAATATAATGTATCAGGAATAACTAGTTGATAAAGAATAAAACGAGGAAACTATGATAATAATAATAAAAATCACTCATATTCAGATAGAAATTTTTGATTAAAATTTCATCAATTAAAAACAATATTTTTTTATATAAATGTTCAGTATACTTTTGTGCTAAAGACCATATCTTTAATTAAAAATTTTTAGCATTTTATTTTTATTGTCTTAATTAAATTTCTGGCGCGTTATTTTCAAATCTTGTAAAGATTAACTGAGTCACTAGAAATATCTATAAAACGTGTAACATTCTTCTTCGTTGTTTAATTTTTTGTACCAATTTATATTAAAGCAAAAAAAGAGTTAGAAACCAAAATGTTTTTTTTTTTTTATTTGTTTATTATTTTTAAGAAGACTGAAAAGTAAAATACTATTATTTAGAGATTAATAAAACTATACTATAAAAACTAAAATAAAAATGATGAAACAAACAGAAAAAACAAATTTATTATAATATAATATTAATAATAATATATAAATAAATAAAAAGAATTGAATCAAAACTCTATACAAAATAAAATGCAAAATGTTCAATTGTAAATGTAAAATTAAAATAATAATTCAATGAAAAACAAAAAAAAAAGATGGATATTGTTGAAAATAAAATATTTTTTGACTTTAAACAAAAATAAGAATAATAATTGATTGATAGTTTTATTTATTAAAATTAAATTTAAAGAATGGGTGAAGCGATTCATTACATTAGCGACCTTCTAATGCCACAGAATATGCTAAATTTTCCATTAAACCAAATTCTATTTATCCAGGAAATCAAAGAAAATCTGAATTGGGAACGTTTTCCAGAACGAATTGTATTGCAATTTCTTGATCGAATGCGATCGATAACTTACTATTATTCCTCATGCACTAGGATTAGTACAGTCTAACATGTTAATCATCATACGATTATAATTGCTTGTGGGTGCCACTCATGTGTTCCTCTATGCCAGCATGCCACGGAAAATTAGTTAGCCAGAGTGGCATACCTTTAGATTATATACATGAAAACAAACAATTTCCTACCCACAATTAATTTTTCGATTTGACCAGAAATCTTACAGAGTCGCAAAATCAAAATAATCCCACGAGAATGCCGTGGCACAGTTAGAGAATCATGAAGACGAAAACATACCATCTAACCACATTGAATTAAATTACTACATTTACCACCCAATAAATTACTACAATTACCACCCCATCAATCAAATGATGTCGTGATTTAAAAAATTCGATATGTGCCACAAACGTTGCATGATTCGTCTATCGAACTTAAGAAATATTACACACATATTAGAAGTAGTTGCTCGTACTCGTCGCCCGTCAAGGTTCAGGCCTCACATCCATACATAACGAGTCTGATCAATACTCTACAGTTTCGGTCCCGCATTCGTAAGAAGTCTGAATTTTAGAATTGGAAGTAGAGTATATAAAGCCCGATTACCAGCAGCAATGCGATCCTTCAAATATTACAGTTACTACTCTAAAATCAGACTCGTTGATTTTAAGACCAATGTAAGATTAATACTGGTTTATTATTTGATCAAGTATCTTTTACTATCTAATCAAATTACACAGATATCATCAGTAATCAGTATATACTAAACCAATTTGTTTATGCTTCAAAAACTGTCCGCAAGATACCAATGAAATAAACAGGAGTACGTGTCCTAGTCCCAGACGAATGATTACAAACTGCAATATCATCCAAATTACATATTCGTAAATGGGCTTCTAGTAAAGAACTTTGGTTAAAAAGACATTTTTAACAACCTCCTGCTGAATCAACTTATAAATGCTACCATCTAGGAACACCATTATTAACTAAACCCCTGAACAAAATGCCATCTTGATGAACTAGTGATGCTGTACAGTAAAAATAGTCGTTATCGTGGCCAACAGGGATCGCCTAACAACACTATTCGTCGCTTAATGTTGAATTTTGTTGAGAACGGTACAATGAAAAACCAACATGCCGTTTATCAACGACCAAAACGTGCCAATGAACTGGTTAAACATAAATAAGGAATAATAATTGTTTGATAGTTTTATTTGTAAGCTTGGAATTCTGCAAATTAGATTTTTAGAGATACATTATATTCTGAAACAACACTAGTCGATCTTGTAATGTGACAAAATATGCTAAAATTTTTATAATACCAAATTTTATTTATTCAGGAAATCAAAGAAAAGCTTAATTTGGAACGTTCTCTATATTAATCCAGAACGAATGGTGAAGCAATCTCTTGAAGGCGATCTATAATTGACAAACATTATTCTCATGCACTAGAATTAGTACAGCCTAGCATGTTTCACTAAATTGTACTGTATCATCATACGATTACTTTCACTTGTTGAAGTGTGGACAACTCATGTGTTTCTGTATGCCAGTATTATATGTCATGGAAAATTAGGTTGGCAGAGAGACACAGAAGTAACCTAATGTCTGGGCAAATCACTCCTTTAGATTTTATACATGAAAATTTGTTTTCGTGTATAGAATCTAAAGGAATGATTTGTGTAGACTTTGATGTGATGCAATAGTGGGACTTTATTTTTGACACAATGTGTATAGTAAAATTAGGACACATCTGATGATCGTGAAATGGCAGTAATCAGTAACGTATGAGATTCATAGGTAGCACCTATCCAGTTTAAAACGATTTTTAGCGGATATTTTCGTTAAACTGTTTTTCGTTAAATTTTAGATTTTTCAAGTTACAAATGCTACCATCTAGGTATCACCATTATGAACAAAACTCGTGAACAGTGCGCCATCTTTTATGTTGCTCAGTTTTCGTTGAATAAATTTAACATTTATCAACCGATAAACTTGATTAGACATGTTTTTAAAACTGACCAATTTTAACCATGAACTCGCTTCACACCGAAACAACACGTGCACATAGCTCAACGTGTACATCGTCGAAAATATCGTGGCCTAGAGGCACCACCTGACAACGTAGAATTCAAAAAGGAAGTATCGTCACCGCGTTCGGATTTTAGTCTCAGTGGAACCGTCTTTGATTTTGAAGGATGATTTGTTTCCGAATAAAGTGCAATAAACACAAAGAATATTTTCAATAGACTGTTCATGTTGTTTAAAATACCGACAAATAGTCGCTCGAATGGTTGACACTGAACCTGATTTTTCGAAGCAAATTTTGATAGCCGACGATGCCCCATTATTACACTCATCGGAGGCGTTAATAAACAAAATTGTCGCAATAGGAATGAAAAACCCACACGAAATCCATGAAACTCCATTGCTTAACCAAAAAGTGACTGTTTAGGTGGGTCATATTTTTCAGAGAAAACGAAACAGTCGACTAAAATCGATATGGGTGAGTGTTGGCAAAATATGTATTCTCGCAAATGCGTCATGCCACACTTCAATGAGATCTCTAAATTTGACTCGTCCAGCTTTTTTTTGTGGGGCTATTTGAAAAGCAAAAAGCCAACGCAAGTCTCAGACCGTAGACTTGCTAAAGGCAAACAAAGGTGACTACTTACTTGATATTGTATTCAATAATTAGACCAAATAAATTGCAAATGCCCAAATAGAATAAAAAAAACTCATATATAGAAAACGGTTGTTTTTAATGTTTACTTACCGACATAAAGGGTGTTTTTTTAAGAGGTTGCCGATTTTTTTTTTGAATAAAACACATATAAAATTATGAAATGACCAAAATTTTTTTTTATTTGGTAGATAATTTTTTGGCATTTAACATTTAAACATAATTTCTGGCATATGGCTACCACGACTATTTTTCACAAATGTCATTCTGGAGGTCCAATTTTCCAGCACTTTTTCAAGCATTTGAGGGCGTATGTCAGCAATGACACGTTGAATATTGGTTTCCAAAGCGTCAATCGATTGAGGTTTATCCACATAAACCAATGACTTCACGTATCCCCACAAAAAGTAATCGAGTGGCGTCAAATCGCACGAACGCGGAGGCCAATTCACCGGACCATTTCTCGAAATAATGTTGTCGTTGAAAGTTTCTTTCAATAAGTCGATTGTTTCACGTGCTGTATGGCAAGTGGCACCATCTTGTTGAAACCACATTTCATCCATATCCATATCTTCAAGATTTAACAACAAAAACTCATTTAACATGGTTCTGTATCGATTTCCATTCACGGTAACGCGTCGTCCTTCCTCATTTTTAAAGAAATATGGACCGATGATCCCACCAGCCCATAGACCGCACCAAACAGTACATTTATCAGGATGCATTGGTAATTCTTGAACGGCGTGTGAATTATCTTTGCTCCAAATGCGACAATTTTGTTTGTTGACGTATCCATTTAACCAAAAATGCGCCTCACCACTGAAGAGAATTTTACGGTAAAAAAATGGATCTTCGTTCAATTGATTTAACGACCAATCACTGAATTCACGGCGCAAACGATGGTCGTGTGGCTTTAATTCTTGCACCAATTGAATTTTGTATGGCACCAAACCCAAATCTTTACGTAAAATTGTCCATAAAGTCGATGGACAAAGTCCAATTTGCTGAGCAGGACGACGAATCGATAAATTGTCGTTTTCTTCGACACTGGCCTCAACGACAGCAATATTTTCTTCTGTACGAACTCTTCTCATTCTTGTCGGTGGCTTGGCATCAAAAAGAGTGAATGTAGACCGAAATTTGGTAATTACGTTCTTTATGGTGGTCTCTGACGGACGATTATGTGCACCATAAAATTCACGAAGTGCTCTATAAACATTTTTAATTGAACACTGATTTTGAAAATAAATTTCCACGATTTGAAAACGTTGTTCTGGAGTTAACCTATTCATAATGATTTGCCAAACAATACTGAGTAGAAATGCCACTTTGAGCTGTCAAAACAACTGTCATAAAATAAAACGACATCTATCGGAAAAACAAACCTCCTAAAAAAACACCTTTATAAGATTAAGACCATTGACTAAAATTAATGTACTAGAATGTGTACCAAAATTGGTTTGTATTGCCATCTATTATTGAAAAATGAAATGTGTATCGAAATTAAATTAAAACCACTTTCTGCATAAAAATACTTTCACTTATCATAAATAATGATTAAAATTACCAAAATTACTTTTAAACGGTTGGAAACGACTACAATTATTAGAAAAATTTCAAAATTTAATTGCTCAAAATACCAAAAATTTCATCTGGCATCTCCCTTATATGGCTAAATAAATTTCCCATTTTTACAACCACATCAAAACAAATCGAAAAGAAAAAATGAAATACACTCGCCATTAATTTTAAGTACGTCAAGCTTCTTTTTGTAGTACGAGAAACTTGACAATAAGCAAAGAAGAAAAGAAAAATAAAATTGTTTTGTGTGTTCAAGATTGAAAATTAAACTGAAATTTTGTGAATAATAATAAACCAAGCACAAAGAAAACGTTAAAACACTTTATAATGATATTAAAATAAATGAATTAAGTGAAATTTTTAATTTAGGCAGGTGGGTTAGTTTTGCGATAAATATCTTGTGTGCATAATGTGTGTGGATGTGAAAAAACGTATATAAAAAAAAAACAGGACACTAATCATGTCTAGAAAAAAAAACGATTAAAAATTGATATAACCACATCGTATCGGCGATATCAATTGAATTTCTTTTGTTACCGATTTTGAGCGTATAGGAAATTCTTGTACAGATAAATTTGTAATTAAAAAAGTAATCATAATAAACCGTTTTGTTTTATTTCTTGTTCCACTACACTGTGGCGAAAGAATCAACACTGTAGTAGTTGAAAAATTGATTTATATATGTGTTGAATATTTATTTGTTCGCAATCGCTTCAGTATGGAACACGATGACTTGCGGCGAGAGAGTGTTGTGTTGTTTTTGTCACTACACACGATTCCAGATTTAACTATATATTTTGTAACTGTATTTAATGTATTCCTTCTAGGATTGTAATAGAATTTAATTAGAGTAGACAAACAAATAACAAAATTCTAACAAAATGTGGAATTCAACAAATTCAAGTAACAATAATCAGTCACAAAAGGATCAGAACCAACAAAATGGGGCTTCAAAAACATTAGGAATGACATCGGCCATTAGTACGGCAGCACCAAAACCGGACGATATTGTGAAAACAAAAAATTTGGAAAAAGCACTTGGTGAGTAGAAATTTGATTATGATTTTCATCATCATTTATGTTATGATGTCTCGATATGTATTTATAAATAATTAATTGGAGCTTCATGTTGTTTAAGACTTTTTATGTATATTTTGAGGTTAGAATATCGTCTGTACTTCTAAAAATGCTATAATCTGAATTTTATGCTCGGCTTTTGTTGTTCTAGTTTTACATGCAGCTTTTTCCCTACTGCCTACTTAGTTCCAATTCTCTATTTTAGCACAGACATTGAAATACTGATGTATATAAGTAGAACTATTGCGTTCCCAGAAACTCATGGCCTAAAACCAGATCAAGCTGCTCCTATTGGTACAGAGTGTAGATGACCTCGACAATCTTGATGTCCACTTGCGGATGAGTTTCGATAATCTGTCTTAATGTATGTGTACACAATACAAAAATTCACAATAAACTTCATTGACTTAAGGACAGTCTGATTGTGCAAGATGTAAGATCGTATTAGTCATCAACTAAATATATAGACTATCTGTTTCCTTGTCCTTGAGAAGCTACGTTCAAAATCAGTGATAGTGAATAATTGAACTTACCCCATCTCGGTCTGGTAAGCAATAAAATTATGAAATATAGACAATAATGAAGTGCACGCTCAGTTCATTCATAATTGCAAGGCTAGACGATTTGTAGATATTAAATGGTGAAAAGCCCTATGAAGAATCCATCCACAAATGGAATGTGTAGGCTAAAAACAAATCATTCACCTGGAGCTAATAACATTCACCGATCTTGAAATTTCAATTCGTAAAACTTTATTTGATAGTTTTGTATGGGGTATGTTCGAGCATACTTTCTTTTGGTAATAATCAAAGAGGTTGTTAACGATGGCTCTGCTATCTTCTAATTGTCTACAGTATGAAGAACTAAGAGGCGATCGAAAATCGAATTGCTTGACACATATCTAAGCAGGATTATATATTTTTCATTTCGGTCTCATAATTCAGATGTAGTTTTACCTGTGTCCATTCCATAAATAACTGACACTGATTAGAACAACGAGACACGAAAAGCACATTAGATGTATGTGATATTAGTCATAAACGACACACATGAGAATCTTGTTACGAAATAGGCAAACTTTTCTTTAAATTCAATTTAAGATTTAATCGGTTACAGATAGTCTGTACTCTAGGGTCTAATACTAGAAACGGGTACTTTTCGTGACATCTTTTCATTTTATTTCAAACACTTATTTCATTAGATTCATTCTTGCAGATTCCTCAGGCCAATCGTTAGAAGCTGATGATTACTGTCCTGGTAGATATTATTTCCTTTTTTTTGTTATCTATTGCTGAAAGCCCCGCATACTATATAACGATAACAATACATTTTGTTTGACATTTCAGAACCGTACAATGTATTCGAATCGGAGGAAGAGCTCAATCATCGAATGGAAATATTGGCCAAATTGAATACGCTCGTTAAAGAATGGGTGCGAGATGTTTCGGTTTCGAAAAATATGCCACCTCAGTTGGCCGAAAAATTAGGTGGTAATATATACACATTTGGTTCCTATCGACTAGGTGTACATCATAAAGGGGCTGATATAGATGCGTTATGTGTTGCACCACGTAATATTGAACGAACTGATTATTTTACATCATTTTTTGATTTATTAAAACAACAACCCGAGGTAACAGAATGTCGTGCGGTTGAAGAAGCTTTCGTTCCCGTTATAAAAATGAATTTCGATGGGATCGAAATTGATTTGCTATTTGCGCGCTTGGCTTTAAAAGAGATTCCTGATAATTTTGATTTACGCGACGATATGCTACTTAAAAATTTAGATCCAAAATGTGTGCGCAGTTTGAATGGTTGTCGTGTAACCGACGAGATATTGAGACTAGTGCCGAATACAGAAAATTTCCGTCTAGCACTAAGAACGATTAAATTATGGGCTAAAAGTAAGTATTTGTGATATAAACAAAATTCTACAAATCGTATTAATGTCCCCCGTCTCGATATCTTATTTAGAGCGTGGAATATATTCAAACTCGCTAGGTTATTTTGGCGGTGTGTCTTGGGCTATGTTAGTTGCACGAACTTGCCAATTATACCCAAATGCGGTTGCCGCAACATTGGTACATAAGTTTTTCTTAGTATTTTCGAGATGGCGATGGCCTCAGCCAGTGCTGCTTAAACAGCCCGATACTGTAAATTTAGGATTTCAAGTAAGTCGTGAAATGTTTTTTTGCTCACATATATACAAAACTATAAAAAATAAGCTATATAAAGTGATATAAATTTAAGGTTTGGGATCCACGAATAAATGCACCCGACCGGTATCATCTAATGCCGATCATTACACCAGCGTATCCACAACAGAATTCAACATTTAATGTTTCAACTTCGACATGTAAAGTAATATTGAACGAATTCAATAATGGAATGCAAATAACCGATGAGATCATGATGGGAAAATCGAAATGGGAAAAATTATTTGAAGCTCCCAGTTTTTTTTATAAGTATAGACATTTTATAGTGCTTCTAGTATCGTCACAAACGGCTGACGACCATCTAGAGTGGTGTGGATTAGTTGAATCAAAAATTCGATATTTAATTGGGAATTTGGAACGTAATCAATTTATTTCGCTAGCACACGTTAATCCACGATGTTTCGAGGCAAAAAATGATAAGAAACAGAATATACAGGAGAATGGCAGTGGCGATAGTAATGCATCGGATAAGCCTAATTTCACATCGATGTGGTTCATTGGTTTAGTTTTTGAACGATCCGAAAATTTAAATGTTGATCTAACAGAAAATATACAAAGTTTTACAGATTCGGTTCACAAGCATGCGGTAACTATCAGAATGGGCTGGAATTCAAATTTAGGTTTTATATAATCTGTGTTTTTATATAATTTTCAGGTGAATATAAAATTACTTAAAGATGGTATGAAAATAGAGGCAAGGCATGTACGCCGGAAACAGCTAAGTCAATATTTAGATCAAGAATTTTTAAAAAATGAACGTAATCTAACAGAAGGTATAATAAACAATATGTATTCGATAAATACATCATCATCATCACTGAAGAAACGATTATCAACAGAAGGACAAAGTCCAGCAAATAAAAAAGGGAGGGTAAATGATTCCGTGAGTTTTGTATCCACTTAACCAAAAAAAAAACCAACCCACATTTTCTTATTTTGTTTCTCTTGTACAATCCCAAAATTATTCAAAACATTAACTTTCATTTAGAATTTTTAATTATTTTTTTTTTTTTCATTCTTCTGCATCTCTAAAAAGTACAAATATTAATTATTATATATTTTCTATTAAATGTTAAAAAAAAAATTAAAACAAAAAATTTAGTTAGATGAAAGTCCAACCTCTACACCTAATACATCAGTTATTGTTGGAGAAACAATAAAGGGGGCACAATTGGCGACTATTACTAGCGGTAAGTGATTTTTTTAATTTGCACTTTATAGTTTAAATCAGAGTTTCTCAAATTGAAATAACTCGTAGTCGTTAATTAGGTTTGGAGAGTACGAGTTGTAAGTTATCAAATCAATCCATCTGTTCACATATGTGTTCCATCTAATAAATAATATTTTTGTTGGTCAACATTTTACTAAATCTTACCGTCAAATTTCACAGAACTGTAAATGGTAGAGTGTAAAATATTTTCCCCATTTACCATAGTTGCTATGATCAAGCTCATTGTGATATCGATTTTTTTGGAGACTTTAAACAATATTTAACTTATCTAAAACAACAAAAGGTTCTGTCTTTTCATACTCGGAATGACAATTATTGCTTTCCATCACTGTATACTGTCAATAACAAAGTTAGCCACTGGATGGAATTTTACAAATATAATACAATCCGGTTTTTTTGGTCGTGTCTGGAATCACATCTCTATATAGTCTATCCTGAACAAATACTATCTCGTCATTTACTTCTGTCTGTCCGTTTTTATCTTTGCAATCTATTTTGGTAGCAGTTCGCTTATTTACGTCCTACTTTACGCCGTTACATAGCCAAATCGAGGAGTCTATTGGTCCGATTTACGTAGAATCATATTTACATTGCATAGCATATATTACTGACATGGAAGATGTGGCCCATGAATTCTGCACTCCAACAGAGGGTCATAGATGTGTTCGTTCACTAATCATAATCATATGGTGAAAAATCTCTTTTGCATCATAATCATATGGTGAAAAATCTCTTCTGCTCTATCGAGATTCCAACTATTCCTTTGATGCCTTGAAATTAACTAACACAATTCTTTAGTGTATCAATTCCGTAGTATCGTGCGATAAGCTTGAATACAAATTTTCAAAACTATTTTTATATACATACACAATATTGATCGAATTAATCTGAATGTATCAAAATAATAAACAAATTATTTATTATTAATTTGTGCCATGACACACTTATACCCACACGATTCTCGGAAACCTTTATAGTTCAGGTCGTTCTTTATCCTTTTATTGCTACAATACTGCCCTGTCTCATAGAAGACAAACAGGCACAAAAATTTATTTAGTTGATGTTTCAAAACGTGACCGCCGAGTACTAACTCGTTCTCCAAAGCTCTTGTATTCCAATATTTTGTCTTACTTACACATGTTTTTTTTCGAATCAATTTTACTATGAATTAATCTTCTGACTTTCACTAAAACACTTTCGGCTCCTAAACATACGATATACGTTTGTTTAATTTTCCCTTGAATCATGAACGTGTTTTTTTTTGTTTGAAAATGTTTTATTATTCTATGGTTTTCTTAGAATTCTATATAATATGATACTCGAGTTAATAAAAGAACTCGAATTAATCATATATGCTGTAATCTGAACCGACATAAAATATTGAATAAATATAAAAGCTTTCAGAATACTGACATGGAAGGGGTTAGGATATAGATCTGTTCATCCATATCGCCAATTGAAGTTGGCGGAATCTCTTTTCACTCCAGCTGCCACTACTATAACCATTTGGTTTGAATCGCTCTGAAAAGGTTTATTAAATTATTCGTATCGTTATGGTTTTAGGTTTTGTAAAAATACGGTTGATAATGGCGATCATTTTTGATTATATATTTTGTTTAAAGTAGAAAATAGGTGATAGAAGTAGTAAAACGGTCAGCTATTCAGCTCTTTTATAAACGTTTTAAACGAGAATGACGCTGATCATTGAAATTACTTGTATTATCAACCATGTTTGTAACCATGTAACTTCTATCGAAAGAAATTTGCTCTGACAGATTTAAAGCTAAAGTGGTTTGCGTTATCTACCTGTCGTTATCCAACATGTTTAGTGGTAACTTTATGGTTGCTTTGAAGGTCGTCTCCATCGCATTGATCTCAGTATGTTATATTATATGGGAGGGCTATCTTGAAGTGATTGATGATGATTCCATCTACCAGGTTTGCAGCTATTCGGCTTTTGACAAAGCTCGTCACTTAGTGTTCAACTCTTAAGTCAATTCACATTAGTCAGGTATTGTCATAATTGAGGTTGTCGTATTGAGTTCCTAATTAAAATATCGTATTGAGTGCATAATCGAGCCAATTAAAAAAAAAAAGTATTACCCTAGTCACTATCAAATGTGTTTATCGTTTTTTTTAAAATTAAATTATATGAAATACTTTACTTTTGATATGATATCACAGGAGAAGTAAATGCCAACCATGACGGTGATCCTAGGTTTGTTACTATAATCTTGGAATATTATCGACAGAGTACCAAATAGATATCTGAAAACTTATTATATTCCAGAAATATGCGGGCCCTGGCAGCATATCAACACTGAAGGCTATAAGGAAAAGGAATGCTTGTCACAGAAAGACTAGGGCAATAATCCGCAGCAGATCCATTTTTTAACTACATAATTAGTAAGAAAATATAATTTGTTAGTAAAATATATATTATTTTTTACATTAACGATTTATGATATCTCTCTACTCATCATATGCTTTATTAAAAGTTGCATCCCTATACGTCCCAATCTAACACGAGGGGCAATATACATTTCGCGATGATTAAGCAGCATTTCATATATATACATTATGACGATCTAATAAACTATTAATTCGTTTATAAGGAAAAATGTTATATAAATAAATATGTAATTGTGTAAGTCAGTTAGGTATAATATAAGCATTCATTTTTTTCCATTGTATCCTTTCCTTATGTCCGATTTAATTTTCTAAACATTCTTATAAAATACTTTGATTGAATCAAAAAATGGCCAAAATGGACAATTTCTTTCATAACAAACGTTTAAATAAAAATTGAAGTTAATTAAAAATATTTTTTATAGATTAAAATTCAAGGATATTCGAGATCACTGGATTTTGAATATAAAATTCAACAACTATAATTATTAGACTTAAATTTTTTCCCACGATAAAATACACAAATAATTTGCTTAATTATCTTCACACCTACAACGTCAATCCTTGTAGAAATTATACACATTTCGCAAACTTTCCATTTCTCTTCATTCGTCGTATTTTGTTTAACTTCGTTTCGTTATATGATAACGCTTCATTTTCTTTGTTTGAATAATGCGCCTGCCCCACGTTGGGCGCCAGCATTTAAACAAATTTGAGGACACTGATTTAACTAGGTAGATTTGTTAATTAAAACATTATTAAAACAATATCTGCTCTATTTTCTATTATAATGTAGGCACAACCACTGTATCGAGTGATGAAAATCAATCCGCAACCACAAATATATCTGAGGCTGCAGCGGAAGTTGTTTGCTCGTGACAAAAGAATAAGGGATAGTTTTTGATGAACAGAAACAAATTTACAAACATTAAAAAAGCTAGAAATTAAAAATAAATTAAAAAAAAATATTTTTTTTTAAAAAAAAAACAAACAGTTGCAACATGTAAGTGTGACAAAAAAGTATCAAACGATTTGTTTAAAAATGGTAACACTAATTACAGAAAAAAAATTTCCCCTTTTTTCTTGTATAATTTCAGTGTTGTTATTGGTCACATATTTTTTGTTAAAATAAAAAAAAATTTATTTTAATTTTTTTTTTGGTAAATTTTAGCCGGTGAATTAATTAAATATATGGCGAATTGCTGAACTTTACATAATTTAATTTTTTCAATTTAATTTAATTATTTTTTTTTTTAGAAATAACACAATATTAACTCTCATTTTTATTAAACATAATTTTTTTTTATTAAAAAAAAAAAAAAGAAGAAAAGACTTTTATATTAATGAAAATTAGAAGGAAAAAATACTTTTAAATTTTAAAAATTGAATACCTACATAATATAATACATACATAGTTACTTATTTCTTAATTATTATTATTTTTAGTTTAGAATGAAAAATGGAAACAAAATATTTAATTATTGAAGATTTTAGGGTTAATAAAATATATAAGTTGTTTTTTTTCTATTAAACTGGAATATTTTTACAAAATTATTATAAATATAAACATATAAATTAATTAATTGAGTATTTATAATTAATTTAAACTTTATGATATATAAAATGATGGTTTATTTTCTAGGCCGATGATTATAAATTTTTTATATAATTTTCCATCGGTACAACAAAAATTTCCATTTTTTATTTAACGATTATTATTAATTTAAATTGAAAATTGGCCTTGGTGGATTATTATTTTTATTTTTTTGGTGGCCATTGGCTTAAATCCGAAATTTAGTTGGGGTGGGATTAAGTTTGTGGAATCGAATGTATGGTGCAATATTTTATTAGACTATACATATATGTATATAGTTTTTCGGTTTTTAAAAAAAAAAATTATAATTATTTTGGGCAATAGGACACGGAACGTCGAGACCACCATATTATTTTTGGCTTACGATTCATAATTAGTTTATCAAAAAACCTCAATATAGTAACGCGATTAACCCACCCGGTGCGCGTATTTAAATTTGGAATTTTCATTATTTTTTTTTTTATATTATAAATAGACTTAAGTATTATTTCGTTAATGATTTAGTTACTAGCTTAAACAAAACAAAAATATCTATATATTAAAATAGGAATTAGAAAATACAAATAAGCAAGAAAAATATTTTCTTCTTTTTTTATTCAAAAACAAAAAAAAAAATGTTTTATATTTAAGAATTATTATTATTACTAAATGGGAAATATTTAAAGCACTCATGATGTATAAAACAATTAATAGCATATATAATGGGGTCGAGATTTGACGGTAAGTTTTTTAAAACAAAAAATTCAAGCAGCCGAATTTCTTTTATTTTTTTTTTGGGACGAGGTAACACATCATCAAGCCTAGCATATAAGAGATAACAATAGTATTACTTATATAAATTTTATTATCTACAGTTAGTTAAATATATGTGTACATTTGCATATATATTATAAAAAACAAATAATATTAAATTATGTCATTGTACAATCGATGTATAATTATTTTAAAATTGGACAAAATGATTTTTTTGAAAAATAAAGTTTAAATATACATATATCGACGTCATCGCAAAAAAAATGTTTTATTGCAATCCTTTGTGTCATAATCCACATCCCTATTTCCTCCTACAGAAATTAAGTGATGTAACAATAAGTGGTGCATGCTAGTCCTCTGTACCGCCCAGATGGCGTAGTGTTTAAATCTGTGGCAGTTGGAGCGGGAGGTACCGGGTTCAAATCATGATATAGGCAAGATGCAAAAAGGGATTTTTCACCATCGATCTTTTTAGAATCCATTCGTCCATGTCGAGTTTAGAATCCATTCGTCCATGTCAGTACTATAGGCTGAAATGTAGATGGTTCTACGTAAATCTGACCTATAACCGTACAAATAGTGGTATTACAACGGACCATCGCCGGTTTAAGTGTGCGGTAGCAGCCATCCACAAAAAAAATGCTAGTCCTAGTGTTCACTCATCAATAAATCACTCAAATTTGAACGGGAGGATCGACTAGATTGGGTGAATTTTGAAAGCTCATTATTAAAGCTTGTCGGTTATTTTAGTGACGAATCATTGAATGGAGGTGGCTGCCTTGGTCCTCCAAAACAACTAGACAAAATTAGTTTCCATTCAAAGTATCAAATTACTTTTCCCATCTAATGATCCATTTCTTTGGACCATTTTGTACTTTGTTTTATGTTAGCTTGAGTAATGAATTTAGGCATTTTTGAGCTTTCGAAGTATTTTGAATATTTATTTGTAGGAGAAAACAATCAAAATGGCAATTATAGGTTCCTACCCATTGTGACATTGAAGTTTGGCTAAAACAGGTTTTCGCTTATTTTTGTTGGTCTGCTCCTCTACCACTTAACATATAGTGAAAAATATAGCTACCCTACTTGTCGTAATTCGTATTACTTTGTCAGAGGCCTTAACCCGAATCTAACGTTCTTTCATTAAAACCGACAGTTACGTTTTTTCATTGAAAAAGGACAACTTGAGAATATTGGTTTCTAGTTACTGGACATTTCAAAAGTCACCTTCATCGCATGGTACTTGCCAATGACACCGTATGCGACAATGTTTTGCTAAGGCTGCAGAGTGTGTCTGTTGGCTTTGATGAAATTAGTTTGGTTTGCTCCATGGGCGTTTTTTTGGCATTAAGTGTGGAACCTTGACGGGTTCCAGCCAACTTTAGTAATTAAATGCCTTCCAACATCACTTATTCATTGTGTAGACCTATTCCTGATAAGTCTTACGTTCACTGGCACCGCTTTTTTGATTTATTTGGCGTTATGTTTCTAGGAAAAAGCACGTATTGTGACAATCTAACCTTGCCACGACTTTATGAATCCGATGATATCAACTTTATCGAGACAACTGCTGATCCCGTAATTTATTCGCACTGTATGAATGTTCTTTCTTTATAGGTCCGAGTATTATTCGTATGTACCACCTTAAGAAGATGATAACCTCTACTTCAGTGGTTATTAACTTTTAGTCGTCTTCTATTCTTCCGAAATGAAGTCCAACAACAAATTGCTGATATAAGCTCAAATGTGTGGCCCGATAGGTAGTCATCTCCGTTTTTAACGGATAACGGATGAAACATCGCAATATTGATGTCTGCTTGAAAGAAGAGGGGTATTTCTTCGAGATGTGGTGCTTGTCTGTTGTACATACAGCGATAGTTCTATAAAATCGCAGTCATTAATTTAATGAAAGTTATGGATTTAATCGATCGTTCACAGATTCTAATATGTTTTCCGTCATAATTTCAAGCAAAGGGAGAAACGCGTTACAGTGACCCAAATCTAGATAAGAGACGATAGCTCAAGGGTGATCTAACATCTACTTGTTACGGACTTTCGATATAAATTTTCGGTTGACATCAGTACGTAATAAGTACACTGTATAATTCTCTTTTTATGACGAAGAATTTTATTTATCACTTATCAATATTGTATGATATCAAAATTATTGTGTTATCAGTTTGAAATGTATAGAACAGCGTTATATAGTAACCCATCTATAATACTGTGACATAAACTAGAAATTGAGTTCTGAACTTCCTTTCGGTCTGTAAAAACAACGATTTAATCAAATTTTATTGTCATTTCAGATAACCGCCATATCGACTGACTAAACTCTTACCGAATTTGTCATGAAGCTTTTAGCCGAATTTGTAATTTGATAACTAAAGTTAGTTTCATTGGGGTACACTATAAATTGTTTGTTCAATGCCGGTGTTGATTATAAATATTTGTAGTTTGTCTCGCTAGTTAGTCAGTTTGTAAACTTCGACTAAACATCAAAATGTCATCGTTTAAATCATTATTCGCGATTTGTACAAACCATGCCCAACTTACGAATCGAACTGATGGTACAACACAAGAAATTGTGCCTGGTGATTTAATAAAAATTATTTTGTTGCAAAGTAGTGAGATCACGGATTATCATCTTGTCAAAATTTTTAATCGCGCTACTAGAAGTTTTGGCAACGATCTGTATAAGTGTGACAAAACAAATATAAATCAATTGCCTGATGAGATTGGGTTTTTCTTTAGTGAACTAACTCAGGGTGATAATATAGCAATTCATTTGGAAGTGCCCAATGGCAAAGTAAAAGTAAATGTTCGTATTAGAAATATTAATGATATATCCCAGGGCACTGGACGTTTTTTCGCATTGGAAATAATTGTAAGTTGGTCATAGTCTTACATTAGATATAAAGTTTATCTTATCTATAATACTTCGTTTGAAATTTGTGTTTAAAATAAATAATTTTTATAAAGTGGTAAACGTGCATTGTTTACATATTCGGCGATTTGTGGCAAATATTTTTGGCTTCAATGATTTAAGAAAACGGCAGATGATTTTCCAACGGTTACAGCTATTTAACTTGAGAGCGAAACCTTCATATTTCCCACCTTTAGGTATGATGGCTCTGCTTTTAATGACTTGACTGAAAATCCATTTTTCATGATGACTGAAGTAAGTTTGTTTATGTCACTGGTAAGTCGAATGTAGAAGCCAGAATACTTATTTCTGACAATGAAATACAGCAATACAATTCAGATGTTTTTTACAGTGCAATAAATCCTGATTTAGCATCTCCTATTGATTCAATTTATTCACTATAGATGTTACATATTTTGTGAATATTTATTACTCTCATTCAACTACATATTTTTTATATTTAACAGGAAACTCCAAATCTTACTAAACAAGATAAACGTTATATTCGGCAAAGTTATAATTACAACCAAGATGGGCTTTTAACTGTACGTGGCGATAAGTTGACTGAAATCTTATTTGCCAACCAACCAAATATTGTTGAATCACCATCAAAAATAGTTAGGTCTTCAGAATATCGAGTATTCCAACAACCGACTGTAATTAAACCAGGACTATCTCTACTCGATGTTGATGATGAGTATCAAATAAATCATTCTCATGGGGTAGTATCACCAACTTTGGAACAAATTCCAATGGATTGGACCAATAGCCCAGGAAGCTATGTTGTAACAGAACTACCCGATTTCACAAAACAAGAAGAAAACGGTATGAACGAATATGCAAGGAACTGCTATGATCAAACCAAATATGTGCAATTGCCAGATACTGCAAGATCGAATTGCATGATTTCTCTAAAAGATATTCGAGCTTCTTCTAAACAAGAATCCATCATAAAACAAGAACAAACCGGTATGTAAATACGATAGTCAATTAGTTGTTTTCGTTCTTATTAAAATGTTGTTTTAATTTAGTTCCAACCAAAAAAATCGATGGCCAATCCAAGTTGGATCAGACCCTACATAAGGACAATACAAATAAAACAAACCAGATGATCTTCCATTGTTTACAAAGCAAATGTGATTCAATTTGGTCTATCGACCATACAGAGAATACAACGATAATAATTTGTCCAATGTGTAAAATAGAGAATTGTTTTAAATGCCAGGTCGTTCACGATAATATGACGTGCGAAGAATATCATCGGCATAAATCAGTTCACCCAAGTGGACAGCGTGCGATTTAACGGCTATGTTTTATTTTCAAATATAGTTTAATAAATTATATAAATTTAATATATCGAATAATTTATAATCCTTGCTAAAAAAGTGAGTATTGAACCGGGGCAACTGGAATCGTTCTACGTTGACGGCTCATGAAGTTCATTTTGCTTGATTTTCAAAACAATTTAGGATTTATGGTTGATTAGCTAATTATTTATAATATCCAGAAAACGGTGGTCAAACTCGATGTCTAACATCTTACTATTAAACTATCCAGATCACCATATGGTTCAATTTCTAGAAGAGCTCGTGAGAAGTCTAAAATCAAGATGACATATGGCATTTTTTTATTTTTTGTTAATATAGGCTGGAACCCTTCAAGATTCCACACTCAAGATATATGGTTTGCTCTAATAAACAATGCACGTCTGTATATAACATGACACCCGAATCGTAGACATCTTTATGACGTGACAGAGGAACAAACCAATTGCAACGATCTATTACGTTATTATATATTGAGTACGGATGCTTGGACAACAGGTTCAATGATATAGGGACTAGTCGAAACAAAATTTTTCCTAAACACTCTGCTAAGCACATCGGCTTGATATTAATGAGCCTGCAGAGATGAAACAGTTTTGAAGGTTCAGTAGCAAGACAATTGGAAATTGGACGGTTAAATATCACACAAATTTTTTAGCTCATAAACAAACGAAACGAAAAATTACAAACCATTAATTAAATCCTTTAATCACCTTTGATTGATGCAAATCTAATATCCTTCGAGCAAGTGTACAGAAAGATATAAAAATTCCTTTAGAGAAAAGCAAATAGTGTTCGGTTGTCTTTCGTGTGATGCATAACCATTTAACGAGTTTTGGAATACGGAATACGATTCTACCAACCAATGATATTACACGGGCTGAAGAAACTTTCAATTCAACCATATAGAGAGTGTAGCGCATGCACTTTGTGTATGTCAATTAGGGCACTGAACTTGATATGAATTGATCAGTTTCATTACTGATCGCCATAGAAATCACAACTATAAAGTCGAACAGGATGAGAAAACGATATATTTCATTTCCTGTGCAATTGTCCGAGTCTGATTCAAAATAGATCGAATTTTTTAAGACCATTAGATCTGTGTTGGTTAAACTAGCCCATACAAAGCGTTTAAAAACTCTTCTAAGCTCAGTTGTACGTGTATACATCACATATCGACGTTCGCATTGATAAAAGGTAATAGCTACTTACACTATTTGTCGCTAGCCGCAATCCAACTAAGCTTAAGAGTTGAATTAAATTATTATGTTGCCACTGTCTAAATTGAGCAACTATTTTATCTAAATGATTTATTCTCATCCCTACACAAACACATTCCCATTGGCGATAATGTTTATTTATATCCAATATACATTTTAGTTATTAACAAAGAAATTGTGCAAGATTAAAATTAATTGTGAAGATACATTTTATAAATATGAAACAAATAAATCGCAAAGAGTTTTACTTTGGAATATGTATAAGTCCATGTACACCTTTTGTGCCGAAAGGTTGCTTAGTGAAAATCTTAAATTATAAACCGAACCATGTAGTGCTTTCCCTCTTAAACAATAATAAGATACTTATTTCACCCAATCACTTGAGCTTCAACGTAGTTGAGCGTAAACTATTTAAATACTTAAATGCCATAAATAATTTTGACGAGCGGCTCAAGTTTTATCGGAATACCGAATGGCATGAGTTTGTATTACAGTTAGAGAAGAACACGTTAGTGAATATTATTTGTCCGGATCAAGAGACCATCGCCGTTGTTGAAGATGTAATAGAAGACCAATGGAAAATATTATTGAAGATGCAGTTGTTGGTTAGTATGTGTAATATTATAATGACAACTATGATTTGGTGATTCCCCTTTTAGTACAATATGAAATATGTAGCTTTTCTTAACAATGAATTATTTTAATGTTTTACTGTACATTTTTAGGAGAAGCCATCTCGATCACTCATTGAAAGTCTTAACACAATATGTATAAAATGCGATTCGGCCGAAATGTTTAAATACTCATGTCCGGCCAATATAATTAAAAGGTTGACCAACACAGAAAAATTAATCGAAGGGCAGTTAAATGGTAATAAATTAATAACCATTTTTTCAGTTTATCCACGATTTACATTCGTGATATGCATATTATGTAACTTCTAGGTAAAATCGTATGGGTGTGGAAATGTCGTGTGTGTGAAACGGAAAACAAGAAAATATTTAAAACCTGCACCATTTGTATGATTCCGAATAAGGGTTGTGTTATAATTCCTAAAATAAAACAAAATGTTTTGGACAATCATTTAAAACGACATGTATGGATGGATGCTGAACAGGTATCTAACGAAATGCGATTAGTTTTATTAGATTTTTCACTACCCTATTACAGCATTTTCACTTAGAAGTCTAGACTCGTCCGATCAGTTTCGAAATCATTTCGCATGAATTGATTTAAAGAACGTTCGATATGACTAGTTCGTAGTGGCCCCCTAAATACGTGTGCAAGAGCTATTTCCAATTGGAAATGAGAAGCTACGATGAAAAATCTCGTATAAATCAATAAGGGCTGGGGGTTTTCCTCCAGATATATGATGATTAACAACTTGATGTTTTTTCAAATCAAACTTTTATGTTAGAAAGCTCTAAGCATCTTAAATGTCGTCAGACCATCAGTACGACTACACAAGAATTATTATACAGTATAATACTAATCAGATGTTTATTTCATGTTTGAACAGAATGTTTGATAGTATTTTTCAAATAGTATTTTTTCCCATATAAACAATGGATGTCTAATTATTATATCGAAATGTATTTTTACAGATTTCCAAGAATATAACTGTGGACAATAAATTCCATCATCGAACAACATTCCAACGAGTTAAATCTCCATTTTGGAAATGTAATCAACTTCCCAATAAAAAGGACCTTTCTATTAAGTATAGCGCCCTAAAACCGAACCCATCAAATTCTGTACTAAATGAATACACGCCATCTAATGTTGAAACAGTCGCTAAGATCCCCAAACAAATTCTTATCGATTTTGATAAGAGCCAAATAAATAATCCTCTAAAAACATTTATCGTGCCACCAATTAATCCGAATAGGAACCATAAAATAATTGAACCAATGAAGGATGTTCGTAATAATATGAATCAATATGAGCTTAATCACAAAACGGTTTCACAAGCGTCATCGTCCGATATTAGTAATCATCAAATTATTCCTTACATCAATCCCCGAGTAAAGCAGCCTGTAACGCATTCCAGGCCATCCAATTGTGGTATATAAAATATTCTATAAAATTATTTGTGTTACTAAATTCATATATATCAGTTCCAGCTGCTATTCTTCACAAAATGGGGAAGCATAATATTGAAAATGTTTGTGTACAAGGTGACTATATACCATTTATACTACCGCAAGTACAGTATGATGATGAAACCACCGAACAGTCACCAACATCAAATAAGCCAATGCCAAAAAATGGTAACTATTCAGATAGTTTGATCTGTGATTTTGTTTATTTAGAATATCATTCAGTTCCAGTTAATGTTTCGGAAATTTCAGAAGCTGGTGATGACCCAACTATAAAAGCGGAACTATATAACCAGTCAACACATGTAACAATTGCAAAACATACACATTGTACGATATGTAATCGTATCAGTAGAAATGGGATTCAGTTGGACTGCCTACATACATTCTGCCCATCGTGTTTTGTTAAATCATTTTCGGACGTCGATCATTTATACTGTCCTTTTAAGACGAAAAGTTATCAATGTTCTTTTAAATTAGATGCTGAAGATTTTCGAAGCCTTTTGGAAATGATTAGTAAGAGCGGAAATTAGTGGATGAATAAAGATACAAAATAATAATCGTTGAGTTTTTTAGTATATTTTAAAAGATGAATCGCATTATGAACGAATATAAAATAAGTAGTTTGATGTTAATAGAAAACTAGTCAACGTAATTCGAAGTACCTATTACTTCTCAGGTCTAGATAGTTGTTGAAATCCATATAAAGACGTGGCGCCAGAAGATCGCCCTTAAAAGTGAAAATCAAAATAAATTTCAACAGGTAACTTACCCTTTATAGAGAAAACCGTAGTTGATCAAATCGAATTATCTAATTCAATCAATAATCGCTCGGATAGTTGTGATACAATTTTTTCATACGATCATGAACCAATCTTCAGAATTTTATCTCTTCTGATAATTCTTATCCTATACTGGACATTTACGGTACCATCAGTATTAATTTTATCTAACATAATTGTATTTGAACTAACAACATTATAGTCACTATTACTATCCCATCATTTAAGCTTTATCTTAAACTTTATTGAACCATAGACTAAGCAATGGGCGTCTTTTTTGGTGGAAGGAACACAAAATTAATTAATTGTTTTATGATGCCAACATGACTAACTGCAGTGTTGTATACCAAACTATAATTTGTAGTTTTGTTTCTAAAACAAGTTTCCACAAAACCATAATATCATTCATTATGTTCGTTGAAACGTAAAAATACTGGGTTCAAACACCGACTACGATCGGTGATGTAAATAAACACGTTAATAACATCCGGAACTGTACTCATGAGCCAACGCATCTTTGGTACTGGTATGGAGCAATGTAACGCGATGCTATCTTCCCAAATCAAGCCTCTAACAATTTGATTTTCTTTAGATAAAACTTTCAAACATGCTATCATGCTGCAAACCACCGTGACCAGACACATTTGAACAACGCTACCAAATTAACTAAGTTTACGTTGAAAATTAGTCATCGATTAGTGCAACCTATAGACGAGTTTCCATTAGACACATAATCGTCTATCTAACCATTCGATGGTTTTCAAACACGGTCAAGAAATATAGGGATACCGATGGTGGCATCATAATATAATTAAGACTAACTACAGGCATCCATTTCGGAAATCCATAGCTTTATAAAGCACATTCGAAAAATATGTGCAACAAATATCAAATGATACATGAAGCTTAGCATATTCCAAAATTATACGGGCCCAGGCTCTGCCATTAAGACCGTGTGCAATTTCACACCACACGATTATCTCCTTTAAAGTTAAATGATTTATGTTGAGCAACCAGCAACAAATTGTAATGTCCCTATTTGTTTTCGATATCTAGGTGTATTGATATAGCCAGGCAGAGTTCTTGGAGGATTTAGTTATCGAATACATTAACAGGATTGTTATAGTATACGTTTTACTACACTATCAGCGTATCAAAATTCATGTCTCATATCCCTACTTTTGCAATTATTTCGATTTCTAAATTACACAGGGTAGCTCTTAAAATTATTACAGGACAGATATAAACGTTTTATTATTTATTTAAATAATTTCGTTTCTGTGTTACTTTTTCTGTGCAATGTCACCATACTTAGCTTATCTTGTAAGGAGATTAATGCAGATCCTTTCCACCGTCGTCTTTTAATCTGTAATTTATACTATCTAAGTTTTTTCCTACTGTCACTTTGCTAAATTAAGACATAAATTTGGCACTTATGTGCACTCAAAGCATGAAGTCTGACATAAACGCTTTGGCCGGATTTTGAGATAAAATGATGAGTTCTATATGAAGATTGTTCATTACTATCTGAAGATGTTTCATATCCGTCCATTATTTGTCAGCCACGAGTAACGAACCTGCACTTCATTGAGAGTGAATTTTTCAAAGAATATTGTGATGCTTTCCGTGCACAGATTACGTCACTGATATGGTGGTCCCAGGCAAAGCTTCCAACATCAATCGATTTTAAGACGCATTGCTCTCACCGTTTAGCAAACATTAAAATTGTTTCAAATGGAACTGAATAGTGTTTGAATGAAGTTGGTTTGGTTCTAAAAACAAGAAACATTTCATCAGCTGCGCTCAAACTTAGAGGTTCCATTACAAATTTAATATACTGGTCTTATATGACGAAGATATAGATAGGTGTTATCGTTTTTAGATTTCGGATGGGATCAACATAGATGTTCGAAATGGGTCTCTCTGTAAAAATGGTATGACCAAGACGTGGTTTCGACTAAAAAGTCGTAGCCTTCGTGTAACCATCTAGATTTAGAGGTCATAAGACATCCTTCTACAACTGACCATCTATGTGTAGATGCTTAAACACGACTTAGCTCTACTATTTCTAATTAAATTGAGTTAATAATTTGCACATCGAATATAACCGGTTTAAGAAAAAACCGATGACTAAAACTGAAAATGTTTACAACCAATAACTATATATAGTCCATATTGCTATCAGATCCCCATGGCAATCATCTAATTCTTTGCAGTGGTGACGATTAACACTAGAAATATCAAAAATCATATCGAGATCTTTTGAACGATGTATACTTTTTTCTAATTTGGGTTGAGAGTTTTGACTGTAAATTTTTGCTATCATGAAACAATTTTTTGAGCTGACAGTGTTCATATATCACGATAGATATATTTTTATGGACTGACACTGAAATATGATAGAAATTTTAGTTTAAGTGTTGCCATAGCATTTATTATGAGTTTTGGATTTGGGTTAAGTTCAAATACCTGCTACATATTTAGTATGTTATTTCGTTGTTAAGCGTACTCAATAGCATTGAATCATTATGGGGAAAGATTATTGGCTGAGGTGAAGGTGTTGATGTAAAAAATAATTTGGTTGCGCTGATAATGTAGTAACGACTGAACCGAACGCATCGAAGACGAAATACACCCTATATTATACAATCTACCGTTTGTAATAGAGACAATTCTGTGCTTATTCCTCTTTTCGTATGCCTCAACACTTACGTAGCACCAGTTAAATCTATAAAAGAACAACATAAAATGCTAACGATCTGAACTATTCATATACTTTTATTTTCTAAATATATTTTTTATAATATGTATATAATAAGTTTATAATAATAATAGCATTGCAATGATTTTGTTTTTATAATTAATTCAGTAAATTAATTTATTTTAATTAAACCAATACTGGGTACATATTTTTAATGGTGAGTTGAAGAGAATGTTCTTGTTTTAAAACAAAATGTACCCCCACAATTCTTTTAAGATTTACATGATATTTTTTCATTATTAAAATTATGTATTAATTATATTTTAACTGACAATATATTATTGTATTTTTATACCATTATATGTTAAATTGGTTTTGGTTAATACAATTTTTATCTTATAATAGAATACATATTTTTTTATTTCAATCGTTGCTAGCTACCTAAAAAATCTTATTTTTCTTTCGTTTCGTTAATTTAATTGTATTTTGATTAATTTTTCATAATTTTATCTTGGTTTTATTTTTTCTTCACAACCGCCAAAAATGTTAACAAATAACCAATCGAAGAGATAGTTTTTAATTAATTTATTAAATGTAATGGAATGTTTTATAATTTTTTTTATATTTTTTTTGTTTTTTGGACTGTGCGAGTATTTCTTGTTTAGTAAGTAAAACTTGTCACTTGGGTTCATCATTTCCAGAAGGGAGAGGGATTTAATATATTTTATATTATTTTTTGAAAATATTTTTCTTAAAATGACTAGATTTTTTTTGTTTTGTTTTAAATTCGATGTACCTTTATATAATATAGAGTATATTAGATAGGGGCACTCTCTATCCCTGTGTACAAAGTGCACCATATTCTTATCAATAGTAATATAGTTTTAGGCACTGTTTCAATTGAGAGATCGATTTAATTAAGTACAAATTATACGTTCGAATTATTAGAAGTGGAGTCACAGATTTTAAAAATAACAAGTATATTGGCACCAAAACTGTTTAAAGAGCAACAACAATCCCTGAATTGAAACAGGCACTCTTTCAAGTACATTTTGTTTTACTTTATAAATTGACATTTTTTTATCAAACCTATATAAATATATATTATTTTTATGATAAGTAATTAAAAGTTACATTGACCGAAAATATTTAATAAATTTAATATAATTTTTATTTAAAAAAAAATGTATTTATATAATTTATGGCGCGCTGCTAGGCCAACAACACACCAAACATTATCATCATAAAAACGTTACAGTATAATATTTCAATAGTTAATTGGAAATCATCGCGATTTTGTATTCTATATAGTTTTGTTTTTTTTAAGAATTTATAAATATATAATAATATAGTGTTTAATTATTATAATTTAAATTAAAAAGCGTTTTTACATCATTCTTGAACCAACACAGATTTTTAGTACAATATATTGTTAATATTTAGGTGTACATAATATGCAGTCTTAAACCCTGTCTTAAACTTAATATAACCTTCATTTTTTGCTATGTGTTGTTTTATACTTAAAATTCTCTGGCAAGACAATATTATTATAATACTTTGAAATTTTAGGCAAGATATAAATGATTTGATTTTAATTTTAAGTAACTCATTCTTATTTTTTTGTTGTTGTGTCAGTTATCAGTCATATAAGTTTCCGTTTGCATTCTGAAGTATCATTGTATGTATATAGTTCATTCTTAGATGCATTGAAAGTTGATTATTTCTGAGCGTTTAAACTCCATTGAGCAAATTGTTCCTGCCACTGGCTGTTGGAGTTTTCCTGCAAATAAATATTTATTATTAAAAAAATTGTATTAAACTAAATTGTACATTATCCACGCGTCGCACGACTAACTGGAATTCTAAATTTGTTTTCAAGATGAGATTTAACCTAAATCCATGGCACTGAAACCATCTCGGTAAATTAATTTTATGACTGACAATACCACTAGACTAGATTGTCTAAATTATGTAGATCTAGCATGATTAAAATACTTTCAATCGACGAACAACCGTTAAAGTTACGAACATTTTGCTATGCCGCCTGTATATAATTGGCTATTTATGTCAAATACATAAAACTAACTAAAACTTCTATTATTTAACTAGACACAAACGCCAGGTACAATTCAATGGCGGTTTGCACCAGAAGATATTGCACAATTTCATCTCTTATTGCCTAGCCAAAATCTTCTTTGGAACAATAAATCAACAAATATCGCAGTCTTTCTTAAATTATGATAATCACTCTGACTATCTTACTGGGTCTCTCACTGAACATTGTTCTCTGAATAAAATTCAGAACAACGTGTGGGAGGAGAAGAAGCAAATGTTGAATACTTCATACACTCCTGTCCTCCAAACCCTCCCCATAGACTGCACTACCTTGGATCTCAATTCCTATTTGAGGATCAACTGGCGACCTTGAGCATGCCGGATAACCTAGGCTTCATTCGAAGAACAAACAGATTTCTTGTTTTCTATAATCAAACTGAATTGGAGGTATTCGGCCTCCTTTTCATTAATCTTTTTGGCTGACATACCAATACAGATTCGTGATTTCAAAATATCTCGACGAATAATCGACTTGTGGTTTACCTGGCATCTACCGTTCAGATATTCCACACAGTTTCTGAAAGATTGTCTAAAATAGCAAGATTTAACCTATCTGATATAATGGTTCACTGTAACAATTCCAAAAGAGGAAACACAACTCAAACACGAAATTGTGTATACAAAATTACGTTTGCGACATCCCACATAGGTTTTGGATCCGTCCCGAGAACATTTCACTGAAGAGGATAATGTATTCTAGAAAAACAACACGATGGTCTAATAGTGATTTCTGGTGGCAAGACCGGTCAACTCCAGCACTGGACGTTTTGGTTAATAAATTTTTAAAATATAATTGAAGAATAAGTTTTTATCAATATTATTCATTTCCCTTGTTCTTGTGCCACTAGTTGGAGATATCTCACTTGATAAGTATTCCACTTCGAGGGAAATTTTATTTTCGTCCTTTCATTTTAAAGACAACGTAAACGTTACGATCAAAAAAGTAGCATCTTTTCAACTGAAACTGTAGTGTCGACTAAGCTTGAGAGCTTCTTACATTGAATGTTTATGATCGAAAAGTTCAAATTCATTTCATCAGGCAAATGCCTTGATATATGTACTTTGCGATTTGTATATGTAGTGTGCAATCTTATCTGCGAAACTCGAAATTTCGATTTATTTTTTTTATTGTCGTGATGATTCATTGTAACTGTGTACGACAACGAATTATTATTCAATACTGAACGCCACAAGGTTCAAGATCTTCCAAAAAGTGATTTACTATATTGAAACTACCAAATTCTCTCAAAAATTTATTCAAATTGATACTTTGATAAAATAATCGATACCTTTTCAGCGAGGTATAAAAAGTGTTGCTTCCGTATCATGCCAGATCGGTTTTGCTCTTAATGTAAACCCAAATCCAGAGGAAGTAACTTCTGACTATGTAAAAAACTTTTTAAGATTAAACTATAAAGATCCACAATTTACAATTCAATTAAAAGGTTTATGAATAAAAATGTAGACCGCCCAGATGGCGCAGTGGTTAAAGCTGCGGCAGTTGGAGCGGGAATAGAGCACAAGAAAATGTGATTGTGATTCAAGATGGCAAAACCTATTTAACTTTAAATAATAACGATTGGCAACTTAAAGCCTATTTTTTGACAATGGTACATATAATATGGATGAGAAGGTGAAATTCATACCTAGAGACAATTTCCAGTCAATGTTTTACTGTGGTTGACAATAAGTCAAAACCACTTAACAGAAAAAAGTACAAGGTCGAATGTATAATAATAGTTGAAAAATTGATAAGAAACTACCATGCAAGAAAATTGCTGTTTTGACCGGATCCAGCATCGGCCTTTTTGTATCACAAGCTGAACTCTCCAATAGAAGATTTTTGGACACATATTAAACAGAAAGTGTATAGCAACACTTTGACGCTCGTTAAATCGGAAATTGAAGAGTCCCTTTCACGGACCAACATTTTGTACATTAATGTATAAGTGTAACCACATTTTTAAAATCCGTTGAAATATTCAATACAGGTTTTAAATTTGTCTAAATTTTACTACCCATACATTACTGGTCCTACCATATCGAAAATAATGATATTCTGAATTTCAAGATTCCGTTCTACACGTTTAATCTATCGAGTCTAGCTCAATTTGTTAAGTAACCAAAGGATGTTATATACAATAAAAATGCATTTGTTACGGTTTGATACGTTTAAATGCTTACATATCTGCTTTTACTCTACAAATCCAATTGTTTCAGCTTAATTGCAAAACTAATAACCTTTGTAATAACATTAAACATTCATTACTAGACGTTAAACTATACGAGGACGACAAGTATTGGCTATCGTTAGACGGTGTTATGTTACATTCTTACCTTCTCGTTCCACGTCTGGTTAAGTAATTTATCATCAAAATCTGGAAATAAAAACATTAGACAAAATTATCGATCCACATCATAAATGAAACTCACATAATAATATATATATTAAATTTATATAAATTTTGAACAATATTTTCCATTTTCTAACAAAAATTCAGTGCATTTTACATTGATAAAGAAAAATGATTGAAAATATAATAAAGAAAATTGATTGATAAAAAAAATGTTACACGTATATTATATAAACTATGTACAAACTATATAATCTGTATCACATGGTATATAGTGTAAGACGTTGCCGAAACATCTTATAATAGTTAAATTATGTTATTGTGTATAAAAATCAAAAATATTTCAATTTTACCTGTTCATTTCCAAAAAAAAACCATACACACACACAAAACACAATACATAATATATAATTATGATTTACAATTTTTACAAATAAATAATATATATTTGTTTATAATAATAAATAAATTGATAATCTCACCTCCTATTTGTTTTCTTAGGCTACTTGGGGTCTGATCCTCATCCGATTCTTCTGAAAAACATTCAACATTCCACTAAATAGTAAGATAAATTAAACGCCAGTATTTTTATTTGAACAACACAAATCATGAGAACCGCGATGATTCCATTTACATATACATATTTACAAAGTATTTTGTAATATTTTTACAAACCCAAAAGTTCAAATCGTTCAAATAAAAATACGTAATTGACGGATATATTGGACATTCATTATTATACATATGTACCAGTTTAACCACCATAAAGTGACCATACAACATACTGATTGCTCGACGAGTATTTTGAGCCGCTGTTTTTCCACGTTTCATATCTCCTTTGTTTACAAACCTATTTTGAGAAGTCAAAAAAAAAAACATGGTCTATTCAACTATTTTTGACCCTAAATTGAAATAAGTCCTTATTGATAAATTGTCTGGTGGGATCGGCCCGCATCCGTAAAATATTCAAGTGTTAAAAATGTGAACAAAACAAAAAAATAGCCGAACTCCCGCTTAAGTACTACGACACGAGGTAAAGGTACTGCAAGTGGAGCACGCAATCACTTAGAAAACCTTTAGAATTTGAAGAACACTTCGAATCATATGTAAGAAAGATTATCGACTGAAACTCGTGGCTTTCAAAGAAATTCGATGGTCTAAAATTGGAGACCAAGTGTCGCAAAGCACATGCTACACAGTGGAGATGACGTCGGAAATCTTGGAGTTGGATTCCTCATTGGACCACAGGTAAAAAAGACTGTTGCATCAGTCGATAATCGAATGTGCAAGCGGTAAGCCAGCCCCAGGATAAAAACGATGTCAGATTGGTTACTTTATTACTAGAACTGACAAAAATTATGTAATAATTTAGGTCCGTAGGCCCAACATGAAAATGGAGAAATTATAATGTACTTTGCGATCGCTCGTGATCTCAAAATGACAAGTATATTCTTTCCTCATAATATTTTTGGAAGCAAGGACATATCCACGTAAAACACCGTGAAGCCAAATTGACGTGAGATCGTATCGGTGTTCAAATAAAATTCGTAAGCAGTGACTATTATCTAGTAGCAAAGCTACTATGGAAATTTTCGTACAAGTCAAAGAGAACAGGGGAATATACAACGCGATTCTCCTGTGAAGGTCTGATAAATGAAGAATCGGATACAACATATCATGATCTTGTCAGCATTTTGCGATCAAATTTAATGTCTGATGAAGAGAACACTTGTCGAACTATCTTTTCGATCTTATTCAACTGTTATGTCGAAATTAATTTATGCCCGAAGAAAGTGGCCCCATTACGCCCAATATTCAAAATGGGTGATCGCTTCAAGTGCGAGAATTTAATTTGCACAACACATACAAGTTACTATTGAATATAATCTTGGAAGAATTACTCATCTAGCGGAAGAAATTATCGGTGACTACCAAAGAGGGTTCCATCCAAATCAGTCAGTCATTGATCAAATTATTTTCGCTACGGTTGATTCTTTTCAACTGTCCATCGAACCAGTTGTTCCTAGATCAATCGAGAGAGGTGGTATGGAAAATTTAGGAATACTATACAAATACTTACATCTGTGTAAAATGACAGTAACGCAGTCATAATGCTGTGGCAAAGTTGAGAACTGTCTATCGAGAACATTTTTAATTAGATCTGGTGTTCGACAAGGAGATGCACTGTTCACGATATGTTTTGATCTCATGTTGAAATACATCCTTCATAAAAGTGCAACACCTCTAGACAGTCTCTTATTTCGACCTTGGGTTAATGGGTGTGATTAACTCGATCGTGGACTTAAGTTGGGTATTGAGCGTGGTGACGAGGTTTGTTTATTTTTAGAACAGCAAGTGACTCAGTCACAAACTAACTTAACTCAAAGAGAGTGAAATTCACCCAAAAATCGTTGTAACGTCTAATAGTTCTACAGTTGGTTTATAAACAGGCTCAAATATTAAGGAGATACGACCGTTAGGTCTGTACCTGGGGTTTTCAGGCTTATGAGCTTTGTATGGTATAAACTGGCCACTTTAAGGAGGTTAGACTGTAATTATAATATGTATGGAAAAATAAAAATTCATAATAACGAGTGACTTGAGAAAATGAGACGCGTTCCCATACTCATTTTAACAATATCGTTTATAATTTTCTCATTCAAGAGTTTTTAAATAATTACATGTACAATAATAAAAGATTCTCTATATGTAATATGTTTAAAAAAAAAGTTTAAAATTTAATTTTGGTGCAATTGAAGAGTGTGAGAAATAATTGTACTAAAATTTTGGTATAAGACATAAACATAACGATTAAAGTATGTATATTACCTGTATTAAGTTCTTTGACTAAAGAAGACATGGCCGACGTTACCGAATCGGCGGCATAATGCAAATCGGTCCGAATCCGTTGTCCACCTATTAAATTACCGTTTGCACTATTCATACCACCACGATCCATATTACGATCGTGGCCACCACGATCACCACTACTTCCACGATCGCCACCAAACGACGATCGAACTTCGTTCGCTAATTGTTCGGCTGTGTGATTACCCGAGTTATTCATATGATGATTTTGCATTGATGATTGTTGGCCACTCCCTCGACTGTTCATAGATTGTTGTGGACCTTGTGGTAATGGCGGTGATTTACCCGATCGTGGACTAGAATTGGGTGTTGAGCGTGGTGAGGAGGTTTGTTGATTTTTTAACATTTTCATTAATCCTTCGAGTTGACCCATGAGTTGTCGCCTGAAATGATTAGAATGATAATTGAATGTAGAGATTAATTAAATTAAATTTTGTAAGCGTTCTAATCTGTTCCAAGAGTATCTTTTTTCGAATCTTTAAATATGTATTAAAACGTTCAACGTACCTAGAATCCTGTAGTGCGCCCAAATGTCCTTCCAGTTCCCCTTTCCGCTGTCGCAACGCTCGCAATTCACTCATCAAAGCCGGACTTTCCTGATTCATTTGTTCAGCCTCCTGCTGCCTTCGCAACCGTGCAATTTCCCTCATTATTTCTTTATTTTTCGACTCTAGCTGGGCTATCAATTCGCGCTGCTGTCGCGAATTATCAATACTAATCTGCATATTAGCATCGGGCGTCGTTGAATTCATGTTCGGCCCTCGACTTTCCTGTGCTAAACGTGCCGCATATCGTGCAATAAGTCGATGCTCTTCATCGCTCGATTGTGTTTGACGTTGTAACGATGTGCCGGCACTGTCCAACGACCGTCCAGTAGCACGCGAATCTAGCGTACTACTGCGATCGTATACACCGGGTATGCCTGAATCAGAAAATCCATTGTGTGATGGTAGCGGCGATGGTGGTACAATATGAGATAGGTTTAACGTTTTTTCGGGCTGTTCGGGGAATCGAGGTAGGGCATGATTTGGTTTTTCCGGAACACAACGAAAACTTTTTCGAAGTGAATGTCCTATTTGTTTGCTCGGCGATTTATAACTGGAATATTCTTTAACTTCGTGATCGTTTTGATGACTTAACGATACTCGGCCATGCCAAAAACATTCTTGACACAATTGATACGCATGACATCGTTGGCAACGGTAACGGAATCCGGTAAAATTTTCTTTGTGACACGCTGAACAAACTGTCGGATGGACAATATTTTCCACAGACGCTAATCGATGTAATAATGGTAACCATACGAGACATGCTGGTCCCGGTTCTGAAACTAGAGTACTGATAAAATCGTTAACTGTTATTTTTGTGTCGAGTGAAAATAATTCGGATTCCAAATTGTCAATGTAATGAAAGGTGGGTGATTCGTAAACGGCGGCCGGTAGTGCTAAAACTTCTTTTAAGTACTCGCACAATTTCCAGTGCACCAGTTGTCCAGCACCATCAGAAATTTGTGAGAATACATCTGAAATAGAATAATATTGAGAAAATACCACGAGAACACTAGACTACAACATTCAGACTTACATCGTAATTTGTCAACTAATTTGCCAGCGCACATGGTAGCCAGCGCTACTTTAATTGAAAATACCCTAATCTTACCAGAGTTATCACTATTTAAACAAATATGAATAAATACAGATACAAAATATATTGCGATAAGTACATGTGTTGCATCACTTACTTTGAATATGCGGCTAATAACCAATTTAACAATAGACCAGCTTTTGAATCGACAGGAACTTGCTGTGCCGTTGGAAGACGTTTATTTAAATTGTGATACAGAGACGAAACCAGCGTCTCTAATCGTGCCACACTTACTTCACTCTGTGGTTCTAATGTATTTAATCCATTCTCCCGGAACGCCTCAATAACATTCCATATATCGACTATATGAACTGTGCAGACGAACGAAATTATACAAATTAATGACCATGGAGGCAATCAATTTTTGAATAAATCAATGAAATGCTTTTATGTACTTACGGTTGGTTGATTTTTGTATATAACGTAATTTACTTGCTGTTCGATAGGATGCAAACCGAATCGAATCAAATGTTTGTAGTCGCAAATCCTGTAGGATTGCTATTCTTGGTTCAACTTCCATCTAGAAATAAAAAATGAGACACATTTAATATTCGTGTACTTAGACCTACGAAATAGATTACTTATATCTCGATATTGAAAATCAAAGCTTCGCAGTTTTCAAAGCACGACAATCGAAATTTTTAATATCAACAATACAAGCGAGATACAATCAGTCGCTAAAATGCGGAATTTTCCATCGTTTTATGACGATTAGTGATTGCATGAATGATGGCGTCCTCAATTTAACTAAATCCAAACGAAAGGCCAATATGGTAAAAGTGATCGGTATGTGCATGCAATTTTGATGGTAGCGAAATGTTATTTCTTACGCTGCAACACTTATAGAAGATAATGAAAGTCATAGTGGAGGCAAATCGCAATAAGTACCTGCAAAGAGTCCCGATCTGGAATAACTATATTCGATGTTGTTTTCCCCCTCCAAATACGAAGAAACAATTTCGTAGTGCAAATAAATTCAATTTTGGATAAATTTGATATTTTTTTACTTATTTAGTTCATGCCACCACCGATAGAGTTACATTTATGAAACTACACTTTCGAGTACAATCAGCAGCTCTTAATTAAGTGAGTTTAACGGTTTACGCTGCAGATGCAGTAATTCATTGAAGCTAATTTTACACTGATATTTACGACTTCGAGAAGCACAACTGATTGGAAGAAACACAGAGCAAATTACGTTTAGATGGTTGAAGTTTATGAATATTCAACTTAAAATGCAGAACTATAGCAAATAGTATCTTATTATATATGAGAGGCGCATCAGTCTTTTCACGCCGAATATGTTACGATTTAATTGACATGCGAACATTTATCCAAATTGAACAGATTGTTCGTGATTGATGTCTGATAATTCAAAAATTGTTGTAAATCGAATTTTTCTCGCAACAACAGGTCATGCAGAAGCTTAATTATGTGACTATGTTTATCCATTTATTTTAAGTTTATTTAGAAGCCTAAGTGAAATAGCTCGGATAGCTGCCAAAACTAGAGTATCAGCACTACTATTAGATGGTGGATCGTTTGTTCGGTGTTAGTGATCTTCATCTACTTTTCGATAAAAGCAACATTTAAGCAATGTAATACTTTTCGCTAATGAAATCAAAGACCGGTTAAGTTTGGTTAGGTTATGGATGTGTTGTATGGACCATCAATTTTCTGTCTAATACATGATAATTGCTAACAGATCGCCAGCGACATTAAATTTAGCGTTGTCAATTGCGTTGATTCCAAAGAGTAGTTCAGTGTCGATACATACCATCCAGTTTTGTTCAAAAATGAAAATGGAAGCATGTAACATTTAGTGGAAAAGCTCAGTCATTTGATAAATCATAGGCTCGAAACCCACATGTGTGTTGTCTATACTTTTTGTTAATCAGACCCATAATATTGTTGAGTTTGATAGCCTAGAACATTGAGTAGGGTTGAATGGAAACTTCTAAGCAGCCTCCAAAGATTAGTTTGTCTGGGTTTTGGGGAAGCTATGCCCGCCACACCTCCTGCAACACTTGAGATAGCTGTGGGTCTACTGCCTCGTAAGGCAGAAACAATTTAGAGATCAATTTAGCCCTTATAGGCACTGCAAAATATGAAGGGAGGCAGACATGTATGTTCCCATGTGACCTCAGACACCTATGGTATCGAGGCACGTTTTCGGGAAATTATTTCTTGTAATTACTGGCAAAAAGAACAAATTATTGGCACTTCAGCACATTCAACCTCTCCGATGATGACATATGACGATCTTGACTGTATAATCAGTGTGCTGTAATCTGACTGGTATTGGTAGGTACGCTACTGTCTTTTAGGCGAAAATTGATGTAATTTTGAGAGCAGAAGTCTATGCAAAGGAGATGAACTGCAGAGATTGTCGTATCTGTATCCTTTCTGACAGGGAATCTACTCTTGTGTGCAATACTGTTTCAACATTGGATACTCAGTCACATGGATATCAAATATATTGGCTGAATTAATAAGCTTTTAATTTTTTAGATCCACTCTAGAGGTGACGGTATTCTCTCTTAAGAGAGATATGGACTATCAGTTTGGTGGTCTGCACTAGAAAAGATGGACGGTCTTGATGGGTATAATTACAGGAAATTGTTCAATGAATAATCACATGTTCGTAATGAACGTTCGAACATCACGTTCGAATACTTTTTGTGCTCCTGTTTCCCTAAAGACTGCACTGCTTTAGATCCTATTTGAGGATCAACTGACTACCTTGACGATACAGGATATCTTAGAGATTTATTCGAATAACAAATAGATTTCGGGACTGAGATTTACGTCTTGAAGGGTGTGCTACAATTCGCCAATCGAGCCTGAATGACGAGGAAAAAATTACGATTCAATCATCACAACGGTGCATTGTGCAGAAAGATCTGACATCTTCTCAGCATGAAAGTATATGGTGGTGCTCTTACCATTCCCAGTAACAAGATTGGAATTGCAATTTGGGTTCCCATTTTGGTATCTGAAATGTGAAGACGCCTCCATTTGGACCCACATCCGTATAAGACCTCAATTTAGCACACAGCAGATAAGATAGCACCGGCGAGTCTTATAAGCCAAGATATCCGATCAAGTCATTACAAATAGGTCGTTAAACCAATTTAAATATTCAAATCAACCAAAAATCATTTAAGTCGCTATAATTTGTCCATTATCATGCCCATTCCATTATGACACGAAATATATTTCATCTTTGTTCATAAACTTTTATTTTTAGCCCCAAAATTTATTCAGTTAATTGAGAACATTTCCATATTACTGTCATCATAAGATGTATAGATGTGAGTATATTTACTTAGGTGATTTATAAATAAATAAAGCTGAGCAATAAATTTTTGTCTTAGTAATTATATCAAAGGCTTTTTGTATACATTCATACATTTTGTAATACTTCAGTGATCAAAATGCAATAATACGAGTATTTATACATCATATATGGTTGAGTGGGTGCTAATTTTTTAAGAAACCTTCAAATGATTTTCTCTGTTTTAAAATTAAGAAATTTGTAAATATAATTTATCGCCACTAAAATGATATACGCAGTGTTAATTATAACATTAACATACATATCAATTTTGATGTTGAAGCGCGTAAAGTGCAAACGACAATGTGTATATACGTGTTCCCGTCCACCAACTGTCTACTTAGCTCTGGGATCAATATATGATTATTAACATACGGGTATATTCAATACGTATGTTGTGTATGCGGGGTGTAGAGTTTAAAATTAATTAGTTATATTCGATTTCGCATATGGTTTCTTAATTATACCTATTAAAAGCAGCTGGACGGTAAATATTAAACAAAATATTTAAATTTTCTCGTTAATTTTCAGGTGAGTAGATCTGGTAGGATCACTGTGGGCTAAAATAATGCATTCGTTCAATTAAATACATTAAATTGGATATCGCGAATCTAGTACAGAACCCCGACATAAGTACCAGGACACGACAAAACCTTAAACTCGTAGATCTCCAAGAAACTCGATCGCCAAAAGTAGCAATTAAAGATCCTAAGATCGAGAATAGGTGCCTCGACGTATAGCTGTGTTGTTGTCCAAACACCCGAAATCGAATGTGTAAGGTCAGCTGTCCATATGACGACAGCTAATATTTCAACAACGTCTTAAAAGGTCATTTCGAGAAGCATGATCCGTCACGCCACAATGGAAATTAACAAAAATCGAAGACATTTTGAATCAGCTATCTGTCATTTACTACAACTGATGCAAAACACCAATACGAACACAAAGACAACAAACATAAAGTCCATAGTCGCATATGCCTGATGGAATAGAATTGATTTTTTTGATCACTCAATTATTCAATGACATTATCAGATAAAAACTGGCCTAGCGAGACAACACAACAGAATACACAGATGCCATGCACTCCACTTGAATAGACTCTACGTCTTCAACGGCTTAAGTTGATTCACGGCCTTAACTATCAAGGCTCTTAAGTTATCAAAAAGCGAGATTGGGTTGTCTAAAATGTGTGATCATATCTTAGTTAAGACATGGGTCACTATACCTATAGTCCGAAAATGAAGATGACGAAATAAAGTTATACCAGAAGAAGGTGCCTGTGTTATGTCATAAAATCGTTTAAAATGCGGGAAGCTAGACGATGCAAATTGCAGTCAATGTTACCAATGGAATAAGTATGATAGATCTGCTGGTCCACTATTTATCATAAAAAATGGTTGCTGTGGCTCTTTTTGATGATATATCGAAACTGTAACGAAATATCGGGTGAAATTTGTAAACGTTTTCGTATCAGCTCTTGGATGGTTTGTATCCGAATAACTGACAACCTAAATAGAATACTAAAACGATTATATACCATACAGCAGTGAGAAATAATCACTTAATGTATAAGGAGGTGCTCAGAAAAATGATGTGCCTATTCTTTCGAAGGTTAGCATTGCCGCGGTAAACTGTGGATAATTAATAAATATATATACATGATTCCGAACATGTCGGACAATACAATAAGGCCTATTATCGTGTTTATGCTTTAATAAGCAGACTCGAAAGTCAAGGCGGTCAAAAATTCAAACTTCTATGATTAATTTGACCCATTTGACATGACCCCCAGGATCATAGTTATATCTCAACGAAGCTTCGCATTGATTCCAAGTTATTTAAGCATTTTATACTCTTTTTTTGGTGTCAATAGGTTTTCATAATCATAAACACGTAATCATCTGAAACAGATCACCTGTTAATCATCTAATAGTATAGGATATTTAGTTCACGAATATATGAAATTTTCGTCTCGTCGGCGTACATTGGAACTCCATAAACCGAAGTATTTGAGGGGCTCATATATCATACATTTAGTTAGCTGCGTAATTATTATAACCGATAATACTATCCCAATTTACTAATACATACACACAGCTGTCTTGTAAAACTGGACAAGTTTAAATCAGGATTAATTGGATAAGGTGGTATACGTTTGCATTGATCTTTTGATCAACCTATAGTTTTCCAGACTATGAGGCTTTCGATTTCAGTATAGTGGTCAAATCATAATTTTGAGAGAGTGATGAGATAAAAATATCTTAGGTCTCTCATTTTACTCATGATAATAGTATAAATGAGGATATAAAGTTGATGCATCCAATCGAGCCTTACATATTATCTACAATCACTTCTGAAAGCGAAATATAGCGTCGTCATGGATGGGTGTGAGAATTGGACCTTGACTGTTGAGTACGACAGAGGTCTTCTATATTCGAATAACGAATCATTCTTTTCAGTTGACTCAAAACGCGTAAGATTAAAAGACAGCAAGTACACTTGGTTACATTCAGCGTGCTCCGAAGCAAATGGTGCAGCATTCCCTTAAAAAAAACCTCAACTTTTTTCAATGCAGAGATTACAGCGATACCTTTATAGTGTAGTAATGTGGCAACTTCTATTTGTTTACAACAATATAAAAAGATGATTCGTGGTCGAAACCTGAGACGTGAACGGACACACTCTTATAAACATTGTGTGATATAATGATTATTGGAGAAAGGAGTGTATTAAGTACACACCTTGTAAGATTAGGTAGGATACGAATGATATCTCGAAGGACGGGCATAAACACATTTTGGTCATTAACCAAACCACGTAGTTTAACTTAAACCATCCAGTGCTTTACAAAAAAAGCGTTAAATATTTTTAATGTCACCACCACTAAGATTCTTCAGGTTATTTTGGATGGAGTTTTTTTACCCGGCTTCGCGCAAAAATGGAGCAAGTGTGCATAAGGTTTCTACGTAAATCGGACTTATAGCCGGAACGTACAGTAATATAGTGGGAAGTCACAATGGGCCATTAGTGCCTGAGTGACAGACAACACTACAACAAAAAAAAGGGGAGTATTACTTCTAAATCCTCTACATCTTCACAGTTACTACAGAAATAAGATGACTCGAGTAGACTCTAAGTCTATTCACATGGTTACCTATAAGATAGTATTCTGTAGTAACTCCAACAACCTGACTTATGATATTGCCTTAGCGATATCAGTTGGCCGGATCTTGATCGATCTAGTTTTGGCCAGATTTGTTTAGTTATTATGCACGAGTTAGTTCTGTCTAACCTAAAACCTGAGCAAGTTTATCTGCCTTTTCCTTTCTTGCCACACTGAAGTACCCTGACATCCACAATAGGTGGATCTTGAACTAATCTGCCATCTAAATAGTTCATCGATGAGAAAAAAATGGTGGGCTAAAACAGGGTTTTTACGTCTGACTTCATTACTTAAAAGGTATGCCAGCTAACAACCTCCTCACAAAGGATGGTGACGGGATATATCATAGTTGATGTTTTAGTGGATTTAGACAAATTGTTTTGAGTCTTATAAAGTACTCATACATTTTGATTTAATTACAGTTGTTTCATTGCACTCCATAGCATTCACATATATCAACAAAAATCGTTAAAACAATAAAAATTAAGCTAAAGTCAAAATAATTAAATATGAATCGAATAAAATGTATTGAAAACGCGAACATTACGTAATTGTGATATTTCTGTACATGCTTAGTACATTATTTACATATTTATTGTATACACATAAATTGTTCCAAGTACTTTGCGGAAATTAATTCTGTTGGCGTCGCCAAAAAAAGTGTTAAAAAAATTGTTTTTCTTTGGAATAATGTCGCGCTCTATATTTAAGCACATTAACAATGGGTTAGCTCCGGATTAACTAAAAACTGTTACCGTATCGCGATAATAATTTCTTGCATGGATATCGAGTGTAAATAATTGGACTGTGTTTGTATTGTAATGCATGTTTTTCAATAACTATATACGAGTATAATACGGATAATGGGATTAAGAAAAATTAATTTTCTTTTATGAGGTTCCATGGATCATTGTAATTCTTCATCATGTTTTCAATATACATATATTGTCATAACTTTGTTGTAGAATATAAAATCGACTCTCGTCCTATCGGTTTCAAAGTTAAATTCTTTATTGAAACGACTAAACCTGGACCGCCCAGATGGCGCAGTGGTTAAGGCTACGGCAGTTGGAGGGAGGTACTGGGTTCGAATCCCGATAGGGGCAGGATGGTAAAGAGATTTTTCACCATACGATTACGGTCGGTGGTGTAAATGAACTTATGACCCCTAGATTGGAGGTGTAGAATTCATGGGCCTACCTATTGGAGTGCAGAATTCATGGGCCAACCCATCTTCTATGTCAGTACATCCTCGATTTGGCTGTAATGGCGTAAGGTAATGACGTAAATAAGCTAACCGCAAAAGAGTTGGAAGTGCCTCGAGACCCGAAACAGATTTTAGAGATAAAAACAAACAAACAGACTAAAGCTGCCAATGACTTGGGGAATATAATCAGATCGGATAGCTCTAAATACATTGTTTTGGATGCTCCAGTGTAGCTTGTATTCCTGCCGGAACCAGACCTTGCACCACACTAATATCGAATAGCATTGAATTCTGGATCACCAGGCGAGGTTTTATCTATATTTCTCAACTCTATTATGAGATAATCCTTATGATTCAGCAGATTTGTATTCTTAAGACGAAACCGAGAAACTCGGTCAATGTTTCAATACTTGAGTAAAAAGCATTTCCTAAGCTAATAAGCCGAGGACTTTATTCCGAATTGAAATTAGCTCAATACATTTATAGTAATACATATAATCAGGTCACTAAGCTCCGTTCTTTTAGTATTAGTCTTAACATAGTTGGTCCATTATACTTGCTTTCTCATATTTATTCATTCAACTTTTGATTGATATGTATACTTGTGGCGTTCACAAATATGACGAATAGTCGCCACAATAGTGAAGTAATAACAAAATAATCGAAAAAAAAAATTCGATTCAAAATTCTGTAATTCGCTAGAACCGTTGCAACATACCCTCACAACATATATCGACACGAAATGCAAAGGTTATCAAGTCCGGTCGCATATGCCTGATGAGATGGATTTGATCTTCTCGATCACACAACGAGTCAAATGTGTCATCAGATCGAAACCGGCCTAGCGAACGAATATTACAGATCACATACAAGATGCCATATAATATAAGACAAACGTCTTCAAGGGCTGGTTGATTTAGCGCCCTAGCTGTGTCAATCAATGCCACTCTGTGGAGTTCAAGTTCAACTCACATCATTATCATCTGTCACGATGATAATGATGTATTAGCTGTCACGATTACAGCATCCAGCATCATCACTTATCACTATCCTACATATATACTAACGCTCGATAGCACCTTGGGCTTGTTTGGATTCAACCTAATTTTATATCTCTGAATCGCTCAAAAAGGTCAAGACTGGCACAATTAATAACCCTATCGATTGATCCATCTTGCTAAATGCTTAGCCGTACAAAATATACTGTGAAACGCGACGAAGCAGAAGAGTTCAGCTTACTAGCGTATAGTTACATCCATCCTGATATATGGTGCCCTAATTTGGTCTAATGTAGTGCAATAGAAGAGGTATATAGGAAAAAATTAGAATCGGTTCAAAGATTAAGTGCATTAAGAGTATTATTCATTCTAAAAGGTATCAGATGACATCCCATATACTGGCAAGGAACGGCGACTTATACGAAACAAAACCAGATCTTCGCAAAATAGCACAGAACGAGATCATAATAACATAGCAGAAACGATGAGATGACTCATGAAAAGATCAATATTCTTATCGTCTGATCCCATTGATCGAGCCATAGCACGACGACGTGGATTTCTATTTAACACAGTTCCTAATTGGTCGTGGAGTGTCTACGAATATTTTATGTTGGAATTAGAATGCAGATGGAATGTCATTTGCGACACTATATCACGAATTAGGAAGTAGTTGAGAAGTTTCGAAATAAGCAAAAACGAAGTATGTTTCGATGTTTGATGAGAAGTTTGTATATAGCCAAATTTAGGAGGCCACTCACAGCTGAACCTGTCTCGTCAAGTAATACCTAGCGGTAGTACCATGAGGCTCAACCGGTGGTTAGAATTAGTCTTGCATGTTTGGTAATGGTCTTCAAGTCAAGTCTATCGAAGTATTTCCTCACAAAAAAAATTGGTTGGTGAGATGAATTGATCTTTTCGAGTAGCTCAATGATTTCAGTGATTAGATTGAAACTAACCTAGCGAAACAGCATTATAGATTTATTCGAAAATTTTAATTTAAAAAATCAATGTCAGCATCGACTGGTTGATCCAGCGACATATAGCTGTCTATCAATGATATGCTTTGATCTAAGTTGTTACAAGTAATTGTCATAGTTTATTCTCTATAGTTTATAATCCTCCCGACTATTTATTTCAAGAAACTTGGGAGACACATGCATCCACCAAATCAATATATACATTTGGAGTTGTATATGCTGCTTCAAGATCTCTGTTGGAATGTGTCTCTGGAAATACTTTAAACTAATTTTAACACAGTCTCCAGTTGGCTAATACCCTCCATAGTATTTACACCACACTTAAAGATATAAATAATCGACAGACTGGCATCATTTCGAAAACTTCTGTTTTTTAGTCTCTCAGACACTATATATTAAACAGATATTCAAAAAATTTCATAAACGAAACGAAAAATCGAATTTCATTTGAATATATTTATTCTTAAATGTTTCTGACAGATATCGTCCATCATATAGTCTAGCTAACACTATATATAAAGAGTAATCCAATAGGAGAAACTTTTTTCAATTGGGTTCAGTATTCGTTGACATTTTAATCATGCATAAACTTAAGCGAGAACAACGTTTCTAAATTTTGGAAATTATTTTAAAAATCAGTGTTTAGTTTTCGTGCTCTTCGACCATTTGGTGGTGTTCATAAACATCCAACTGAACGCACTATTGCGAACTAATCAATAAATTTCGAACCAATTTTTCATTAATGGTTGTCATCACCAGACTAGAGTTCGTAAAAGTCGATCTAATGTGAATATTGCTGGTATAGCTGGAGAGTACGTGAAGATCACAATCAATCAATTCGTCAACGTTCTCAAGTTTTGGGTATCTCATATGGCACATTGTGGCCTATTTTGAAGAGATATCTTGGTTACAAAATGCAGCATGTTCAAGAAGTAAAGCCGGTTGACTTCCTTTGTGCATCAATTTGGTTAATGGGCATTGGAACAGGTTCAGATTGATCCGTTTTTATACCGATGAAGTTCATTTTTAGCTGAATGGATACGTCAACAAACAAAATTGTCGTATTTGGGCTAATAAACAACCAGAGGAGATTCAAGGACTTCCAATGCCTCCTGGCGAGCTTCAAATGCAGTGTTTAGTGCGGTTTATGGGTAGGTAGCGGAAGGACAACGTGTAAACGTCAATGGCGCAAACTGCAGAGCACTGATCAACGAATTTTTACTGCCAAAAATTCAAAATATTGAAGTACTTGTGGTTTCAACAGGATGGTGCAACGTGTCACACAGCAGGCCAAACCATCGATTTATTGAAATAAAATTTTAATGTTAACATCATATCAAAAAAGAGACCCATGAATTGGCCTCCAACATCTTGTGATCTGATGCCGTTAGAATATCGGAATCGGAAATCATTTATTTTAATATCGATAAACCACAATCGGTTCCTGCATTAGAAGCGAACATAACCATTGGCAGAAATGCTGGAAAAATGCTAGAAAATTGTGGACAACATTTAACAGTAACTATTTTCAAACATTAAATGTCATAAACCGAACTTACGTTACAAATACAACTTTTGATTACTAAACAACTTACTCGGAAGCTCTTATTGAATCACCCTTTATAATAATCACAAACACTTTCTCATAAACATAAAATGTCTACGATGATTCGTCTTAATCTTCAACTTATATTAAAGTACATCACAAATAATGATTTAGCAAACTCGAAGAATTTTTTATCGAAATTTGGAATCCGTACAATCGATAACCAACCACCTAATTCTCAAACAAGACGGTTTTATCGCAGTCAACAAAGTTTTATGTTTGCATTTGATAATATAAAACCGCAGCTGTTGCATTTGCGTCCACGTATTTCTCATATATGCAGTCCAAAGAACTCGATACATCCGAAAATACCTACAAAATTAGTCATCGTCTTATTTATATATACAGTTTGTATGTTCAACAGAGGATTTATGGTGTTCTTCTCTTTAATAAACGAAATCTTATTCATTGAGTCGTCTTATTTGTGGTTCATACAAAAACTCTTAATAACCAATCAATATGTCTCGCAATGGTTAATTTATCAAAATATTATTACATGTCTGAGTATATACTCGTATATACTCAGACATGTAATAATATAGTCAAAGTTCGATGTAAGGGTATTTGCTATGGATTATCCAGCATTTATCACACTATAAGGCATATATGAGTACGAGTGTATATAGATGTGGTTTGAATTCCAACATATTGATTTGGTATTTCATTAAACCGACAAATGTCGAATTCGTCTTTAATCTTTACACAAACAAATCGATCGTTTCGCCATTGCTTGTTGCTTTTGTCCAATTTAATCAATTTTGACAATCTGGCCTATATACAATATACGCGGTTCTGGTTAGCGTTAGTTGTTTAATATCCTAATTTTATTATAAAATTTTATGGACAGTGAATATATATTATATAGCTGGATATATGTCCAAAACGATAACCCTTACAGTTTACACATGCCCATTAGCAGATTATAATTGTCATTTAAATTAAATTATGCTCATTAATCATTGTGTTGCGGTCAACGATGTTTAGTTGTTTTTTTTTTTTGATACTATACAGGATTATATAGGGATTATCACTGTTATGTTTTGAATATACCAGTTAACCATAAACTTAAATGAAAATATCAATAAGAAAGTTTTATAGTTATAGGAAAAGTTGATGGGCGAACAAGAAAGTATGAGAATGGGTCAAGGAAAAATTTGGAAGTATCGTGAATTTGCAGTGACGTTGACTTCAAAATTTGAAACCTACAAGCAACATCATTAAACAAGCAGGTCGTGTGGAGTTGGAACTAGCAAGAATCAAACCAGTATACGTAAAACCAAACTAGCAGATAATTGGCTGCCAACGTGATTCCAGGATGGATATATTAAGATGAGATGTATGATGAGGATATGTGATAAAACTGAGGCTATTATGAAATAATCCGATTTCGGATTTTTTCAGATATCGGAAAGTCCGATCCGATGCGAATTTTCCTATTATGAAATTGTTGGGTCGAATTTGTCAAATGTCACGATGAAGTTATCAGTTATGATTTTTGTAATTCACTTGAAATGACTAACGTTGGTCGTTTTAGTTTTATAATAGCGGATTTTTCGATAGCGGATTTTCATAATAGCAAAATCCGCTTTCGGATCCGATACCGAATTTTTCAAAATAGCCCCGTTGGAAGAAGACTGCAAAAATGTCTCATGGACTGGCCAGAAATGGAGACAGCTTGATGATTAAAGATGAAAAAGACTGTAGATCCAGTATCATAACATTTGATTCGGGAACCATGAAAACGATTGTACGAGCCGATATAATAAGGCGATATATCGATGCATATAACTAGAAAGCAACTATTAATGTTAAATAAATATAGACAAATGAATCGGTAACAACCAATTTTGGCATATAAAATTTTGGCTCATATAATGGATGAGGTCAACGTAGGTACCGACTGAATAAGGACAAATAGATTCGTGTTGGAATTTTGACGAGGAATGTTTTGGTAATATTGAGCTGCCACGTTCGAAGTTGTCACAACACTTGGAGAAATTTGTAGAAGCCAGTGGAATGCATCGGGCGGGGATAGAAGCGCATCGACTCAACATAGGACTTATACAGAAGACACCAGAAAGAGGTAATGAAGAAGAAATTCATGAAAGGACAAGATGAGAATCCGAATCTGGTAGTAATAAAGAAGTTTGTAATAACTCTTTCAATTATTGCAGCGTATAGTGGTAGCTGAGGTGGTAGCGATTGAGAACATTTAAACGGGTTGCAGTATGATACGCTATCCAGCAGATGTGGGTGGCCTATTATGGCGCTTTAGTAAAAATATCTATGTTCGACGAAAAAAGGTGGGGATTTAGAGACTTAAGCACGGTCGCAGCAATACGTATACAATCTTCTTGAAGCAACACACTGTCTTCTTGAGTGACATGCAAGAAGATAGGTTTGGAATGCTGTGGTAACCTGTAAGAGTAATATATAGTTAGCAACTTTCTCAGCTTCTATAGTCTACACAAGCATACAAAAGGCATATATAATTGAAGTTATATGAACGCCACCCTCTTGGATCTTACTGGTAAAATATTATGCAGAAACACAATTGCGAACCACAATTCACATAATAAAGGTAATATGATCTTATTTATAGTGAAATGTCAAAGTCACCAGATATGTCCATCTTTCAAGTCAGTACGCTCGCATGGAGCAATGCAATGTGCCATAAATGATCTACATAAATTGGACCGATATATATATATATATATATATATATATATATATATATATATATATATATATCCACGGCATAATGTATGACATTAAAAGGGAACTGCAAAAGAGTTAGGAGTGATTCAACCCCAAAACTGATAGTTAAGACAGATACGAACAAACACCATGCACGAACAACTAGCGTACAAGAACGTTTCACCACAACAGCACTTTCCTGGACACCGACAGTCTTGCCTCTCCAACCAATAGAATGGAGACTTTCTGCACTCGTTAGTGAGTAGGACCTCCATTGCTCGATGCTCCAATTAATGTGTTCTTAAGCAAATTCTAGTCGCTCTTTGGAGAGGCATGCTGTCAAAATTGGCTTCCTTTAAGCGTCTTTCCATTGACTAACAACTACATCTCGACAACTACTTGACTTAACTCATGCTGCACATCGATGACATAGAAATGCTGATTTCGCAGTAAAACTATGGATCGTCTCTCTCAGATGTATCCGATTGTAGGTAAAACAACAGATAGGCTCATGTTAATCTGACGAGCAACTTCTCGTTAGTTGCGTCTGCAATAAAGTAACAAATTGTGCTGCTTTTTCTGGAATTGTATCGATGTATGACTAATGGTAAATATCGGCCAACGTACTATTACATAGGGGATAACATCACGCCAATTGTTTTCACCTAAACATCTCATTTTACTACAATTTCTGTAATTTGAAAAGTACTGAATATATTTTAATGATAAAGATGTACTTGTTAAGATAAAATAAAGTTGTTTTATAAAAATCGTCTGATCCGGTTTAAAAAATTTGTACGCGCGGAAGTTTAAGTAGATTTAGTTACTCGGGAGCATCTATATATGATTTAAATGATGTATGCATCAAACCAATTCATAGCACAGTGTCATTTTTGAGACCTCCCTCTTAATATGGACACTAGCATTTGGCTTAGCTTATTAAACTGTTTGAGTGGTTTAACGCGACCTTAATTCGCACGTCCCATTCATAAACTCGTGTATAAATATTCGTGTTATGAAAATCAAATATACATTTCCAGGTGAAATATAATTATGGTGTTGACCTATAAAATTTACTACTATTACAACTATTAAATCATATAACAAGTGGAGAAGCATATATTCACCTTCCCACAGTAATATAGTTTTGAACATCAGTCTAAATAATACACAGCACATTCTTTTGATAATCGTTATACACCCACCTCCCCAACACAATACTACTTTTGGTTAAAAATCAGTGTTATTGTTATGTATTTTAATACACAATAAAAAGAAATTAATACTTTCCCAGGAAAACAAATGGTGAAAACTCAAAATCATTAATCATGATTCATACTCCCAACTTTTCTACGGTATACGAGTAGAGGCACTATCGATCCAAAAGTATGTGTACACAAGTAATTTAATTGTGTTCTTCAGTCAAAAGCAATTAACAATTGTTTTCAAAATAATCGTGTACAAAAAACATATATGCAATTGTTAGTTTGCGAGTACAGGGTGTGCATCAGGAAGTAGTAGTTATTACATATTGCATATAGTCGTGCCAAACCGCTCACAGAAAGTGTCCAAAACAATCCATTCTCTATTTATTTAAAAGTGAAAGTATGGTGAGCCTTTGTATCTTAAATTGTAATGCGAGGTTGAAGAAAGTTTCCAGACGATGTCCAATCTGAAAGGTATATGTTTTCATCTCTGTTGTGGCTTCTGGTCATTGGCGAACTACTTGTTATTCTTCATGAGTCCGGATTCATCGCTCAAATACTGGCGATCTGGAGGGCTATTCTGAAAAATTCGATATAAAGGATTCCAAATCGGATTTTGCTTTAATGAAAATCCGATATCGAAAAATCCGTGTTTATGAAACTAAAACGACAAAACGTTATCGGACTTTCCGAAAAGCGTAAATCAAAATTTGACTACTATTTAGTAGTCGAATTTTATTTTGTGTTGTCAAAATTAAACAACTTCAAGTGATTTACAAAATGCATAACTTCATGCTGATATTTGACAAATTCGGATTCGGATTGGATTTTTCGATATCGGAAAAAATCTGATATAGAATTATTTCATAATAGAGTGCTAGACTCTATTATGAAATAATCCTATATCTGAACTTCATCAGATCTAGATCAACACACTTTTCTCATTATAGAATAAAGGGTCTACATGTGAACTCGTCTAAAACCGGTTGACTATATTTACAAAGCATAGTAACACTGTAGCTTTTATTGAACCATCTCTATACCTGTAAGATTATTGGTGACTTTCTGAATAATAATTCTGAATTCTGGAAGGATCATCTGGATTCCAAACTACAAACAGGAACTGCTTTTTTCGGCAATGCCGAAGAGCTTTTGATAATTCTTGCGCATCTGTTGTATGGTGGCGATTGGTTAAAGTAAAATCAAAAATTTCAATACTTAACTGTCTGCGAAACAGTTCTCCCAGTTATTCTCGGTAAAGCCTGATCGGCTGAATTTCGCTTGAGGTGTGCTGGGGCGTAGAACGTTTTCGGCGTAATCGATGGTGAAAAATCCTTTTTGCATCCCGCCCCTATCCGGATTCAAACCCGGTACCTCTCGCTTTATTGTACTACTCATCAAAACCATTATTCCTTGAACAATCCTCTAACTAACTCTAAATTGGTAGAAGATTGTAAGAAATGTTTTAACCTTCTAGATTGCAACTAAACAATAATGGTCATTTGGGCGCCTGCCGATTGTGACAATAAGAGCAACGCTATTGCATACTGTTTGGCTAAAACTGGTTTTCGCTAGTGTTTCATAGGACCTGAACCAGCTGCTCCTTTGTCCCTTAACAGTTAAAAACAATTTAAAGTGCTGCCCTATTGAACTGTGGTCAGCTACCCCTATACTTGTCGTATGGCAATATGCTTTCTCAGATGGTTTAAGTGGAAGCTGATTAATTACGCTCCATGAAAATGGACAAGTTGAGAATATTTACTGGCAATGACTGTTTCACAAGTCACCTTCATCGCATGGCATTTGCTAGTGATGCCGTATGTGACGAATGCTTTGAGAATGTTGATAATAGCGTACATTTAATCAGCAGTTGTCCGGTTTTTGATCGCATCAGATTCCTTGGGTCATCATCAGACTCCGAATCGCTTGTATTCTATCATATGACCTAAGAACGTCTGGCAGTTGAGGACATACTGTATTATTCATCAAGAGAAATTTCAGTTTCCCGTTGCCAACGATTAATAGATAGTATTTCGTACTGATAGTAAAACTGTCCTTACTCTTTGAACAATCCTGTAACCAGCTCCAAATTGGTAAAACAAGGTTACGGTCATGCGTGTGCCTGTCCACTGTGTATTAGGGACAACAAGATTGCAGACGGTTTGATTAAAACTGATTCTCGCTTGTGTTAAATAGGACCTGAACCAGCTGCTCCTTTGCCTCTTGACAGGTTAAAAATAACAATTTAAAGTGTTGCCCTATTGAACTGTAGTAAGGTACTCCTACTTGTCGTATGGCGAAATACATTGTCAAAGCTTTTAAGACTAAGCTGACCAATTACGTTCTTTCCATCAAAAAGGACAACTTGAGAATATTGGTTTCTATATATTTACTGGCAATGACCTGTTTAAGTCATCTTCATCGCATGGGTCTTTTCATCTCAATACCTTGAGAATGTTGATGATAACTTACATTTCATCAATTTTTTGGTATGCACCTTGAGCCCTTTGTGACATTGAGTATGAAACTTTGAAGGGTTCAATCCATCTTTAACAATAATGGTGAGCCATCTGGTCTGGTATATTTGATTGCCATAATGGCTGCTTATATCAATGTTTTGAGAAATCGATAAGTGATGGCGATTGTTCAAACACCCTGTACATGTACTCGTACAAATTTAGGAATTTATATATATGACGTTTTTATTGTATGTTATTGTGTTTTACTAATTAACATATTGTAAATTTGTTTAGCAATATACGATTTTAATTAATTTAAATATATGTATACACAAGTATTTCAAGTTTGAAAATTATTATTATTATTGTGATGGGGGCCCACTCACTCGATATTTTTACGAAACGCATCGCCGTACAACAACGCGAGTTTTACGAATGTCAGAAGTTGTGTCCGTACATTGCATAAGCCAGCGACAGTTAACACATATCGGCCGTTATGTAAATATGTTGTATCATAAAATCACACCAACGTATACATCTAGCATATTATTAGAACTGTCATTTTATTTCAAAAATGATTAGCACAGATTTATACACAAGGTTTGGCGCGTATATATCATATATAAGATCGGAACGTTGAATAAAATAAAAATAAATTTATAAGAAGAAAACCCGAGTTATAATTTAATTTTCGAATCCATTAAGAATTTAAATAAGAAAAATATTTTATTATTTTGAATTTATTTTGGTTAGTGTTCAAAAGAAGTAAAACAAAGAATTGGATTTTTGTTTCGTGTGCGTTTAACTTTTGTGTGTGAAACCAGTTCGAAAAAGGCTGGAAGCAATTTATCATTCTTTTGGTACCGATTAATTCAATTTTAGATACTTATATATTTAAGAGATTAGCTGGGGCATACAATTTCCCCGTGATCCAATTATGTATAGCGTATTTTTGCCCGAAAATGATTTTTCAAAAAACTTATATTTTTGTTTAATCTTGTCACTTCTTATTTCACCTGTTGTGTTGAATGATTTGTGTTTAATATACGAACCCATGTCATACAAATTATATACGAGATGAAAATTTTGCTTATGGCTGTTGTCTTTACCACAACTTTTTGAGTTAAAATAAAAAAAAATATTTTTGGAAAGATATAAATCTTCTCCCTCTTATGCTTTAAAAGACTTTGGAGAATGATATTCTTTAAATGCCATTTTGTTAAATAACGTCACTTATTATTGCTTTAATACTATTTATGAACTAAGGTCGACTGTCATTGAGATCAGTTGAATATTTGAAACAATAAAGGAATCATGTTGGTTATTTAAAGGTTTTTTATGTCTGAAAATAATATCTTTCAAATGTTCACCACGACTGGAATAACAGACATCGTTCCGATGGCCCGAAGTTATGATGGCATTTTCCCATAGAGACGTTTTTATGGCATATTTATACCAGCAATGATGTTGATTTTTACATTTTGGATGGTGGCTGGACTATTTTCTCATAAAAAGCCACTTCATTTTACCGCGACGCAAAATATGTGATTCTGGATCTTGGATGCGTGTAAACTTATGTTATTGGGCATAATTCGAAACAAACGGATCATTGCAATGCTCAATTCAAATGATCGAGACGTTTTAGTTTGTTTCGGATTATCTCTCACATTTTGCAACAACACATTTTTTGCGTCTCATTTAGGCAACCCTTTACTATATTAACCCTTTAATCAGATCGAAATCTTGTCTATACAAAATATTGTATTGAATATAATATAATATGAAGGCTTGGGCAGGCCATTGCCGACTCTTACCCCATCTACAATTTGAATTGATCGCATACAAGACTTCTCATGCATGTTTTAAACAACCGGTACATGTCCAATCACGTCACGTTTTAGGAAATGTTTCATTCATATGAAATCATCTCTCGTACTCATCTATCAAAGTCCAGCATGTCCACTTTTTCAGCCCACTTCGATTTCAGAAGTGGTCGTAGAGGATATCACGCACTGAACAATTAACCCGACTCCATCCTTATGAAATCAATACATGGTTAGTATAGTTTGTGGGAATGAATGAATCTACTAGTCACTTTGAGATTTTAACAATCTTTTCTGTTTGGTTTTGGCCAACTTGCAGAGGTGAAGCTTGCGGAGGTGATCTTCACTTTTAGGTCATTTGTATGATTCTACTTCGATGATCCATTTCTGGTGTATACTTCAGGTCGAGTATTATGTTTTAGTTTTTTATAGATTATATAATCATTTTCATATCATTCGTTTGTGAGTGGTTTTGAGTTCAACCTCACTTTATCTTATGAATCGGTGCAGCTGCGATAAATGATAAGAAAAACGAAACATTTGTGTTATCTTAGCAATATGCGTTGCAGATATATTATTTTTCGGTTGCCAACAAAATTATCAGTTGTCGATTTCAATCTTTTGCTTTCCAATTCTATAGGCGCTATTTGTACGACGTTAGGATCGGTTTAGCTTTCGAAACGTTTTTGTCTGATTGTTGTCATATTAAGTTGTCCGAATGTTTAGGAATGTAGAGAAGACTAGAAATCAATGGTATAGTGCAGACATCTAAATATCTCAATAAGTTTTTGATAATCTGGCTTCAGATGATGTTGAACTATCTTATCTTCGATCGAGAATAAAATTAGAATCAATTTTATTCCATTTATGCGAATTTAAGTAATTACTCTCAGACGAATCGATATTAAAAATTTATTATCTCCGATTAGCAAATAGTTCATCTGGCATCACTGAAACGTCCTTGGATGATGTATGAACAAAACATTCTTATGTAAAGCGAGTACTTTTTGGTGGCATTATTATTATCAGGTGTCAGATGATAATTTGTCAGATGATTAACGATGTTTAAAATTATTTGTATGTCCAATCGATCTGTGAAAATTCAAGTAACATTACCTCACGAACTAATTTAAATCAATAGATAATAATCCCACAAAATTCTTGGATTCACACGAATTATCTGGTCTTCCATCACATAACTAACGTTTGAAAAATGTTTCGAAACGGAACGAGATTAGTTATTAAAAAAATTGTAAATGCCATTGAAGCAACCATATTAAATGAACAGTTCAGAGAACTGAGCAGATTCATAATATATCTCGAATGACTGCCAATTTGTTTATGGTCAATCCAGTTTGAAACAATTCAATCTAGTTTGAATCAATTGAAAATCAATGAAATGGGTTATGACCTGCAATGTCCATATTTTCAATTTATAGAACAGTAACGTTCCCAATTACACTGGGTGAAACCGATTACTATGGCTAGCGGTAAGTTGGATGTCAAAGAGGTTAGTTCCTTAAAACACAAGTGTTTACAAATATGTTTTCTGTTAAAGTATTTGTAAATAATCCATCTTCGTTCACCACAAAATAATTGGTCTAATAGTCAAATTGTAACATGATCTGAGTTTCTTCTGATATTCGTAAATAAAATTCGTCTAATGTAATGTAAATTCGTCTTGCGAAGTAAAAAAATCATGGCTTCATCAAATTCATGTATATAACTAATTCCTTCTCAATTGTAGTTGCACTTATGACAGTTTGTGCTTTTAATCTGATTTAGAACAGTGCGAAGCTCTAACTCTAATTTTTGGTTGTTTTATTTACCAGCTATACTGATTATCTATGCTGACACCTCCATATCAGTCCTGCTCTTACTATAATTCGATCCCGATACTACTCCAAATGGCGCGTGGTTAATAAACTACGTAACAAATACAATCATTCATTAAGACAATGTTTACAATATACTATTAATAATGTGGCTTGTGTAAAGTGAATAGTGAAAAATAGTGGTCGTAAACCATCTAAGTAAATAGACTTAACTTTACTATAATCAACGAAGTTGAAAATTTCAAATATTCATTATATGATCACTGTATAATTAACGATACCCCTAGTCTAATTCGGCATCAACGCCGAGTAATGCAACACAGATCTATTTGTATACTTTTTGTTCTATCAGAAGTAAAAAATCTCAACTATTGTTGAAGTGATACCTAAAATTTTGGAAATTCATTTCAATGGTACCTAAAACTCTAAATTCAAAGACGAACGAATATTGTATAATTTATACATTGCCATTAAGTACGGAACAGAATTTCATTCAAATGACTTCTACGGCTGGCTTTACAGTACACCATTCTGTCAAACCAATTTTGCAGAACATTTTCGATTGTCCTATCTCATCAATGACAAGCTCAATATAGATATCTTTCAAGTCTTGAATTGTCTCTGGAAGGTTAGCGTAACACTTATCCTTAATGGCTCCCCACAAAAAAATGTACAACGTCGGTAAAGATAATTTTACCGAATTTTGAACACCTTCATTCGACTTTATGCAAAATTCACATTACAGAACTGCATGAAATGTTCAATTCTTGAGCACAATGGTGAGTTGATGTTTATATACATATATTAAACTATATTATTCAATATATTTTTCAACAACTGTATTATTCTCGATTCTACGGTATGAACATACACTTGCATGTGTTGCTTTATCCAATAACAATCCAGTTTCATGTACTCGGTTCACAAATTGTATTTTAGGCATTTCAATTCTTAGATTTATTAAGTAAATTTATGTTTCCCAATTTTGTTCAAACACAAAGCTACTATATTCATGAATTTTAAACATTAAACTAATTTTCAATTATAACACGAATGACGTAAGTGTTGGCACTCTCGAAGTTACCAAAATCAAAACTATAAATCATATCGATCAGAAATAACGAGTTAGAAATATACTAAAATAACTCTTCTAGCCATATTCACCATATTCCTCTTAGGAAGTCACTAAAATTGAAATACCAAAATCGAAATTATGTCATATCTAACTTTAACCTACATCATTCCCTTATGGAGCTTACATAAAGTCATGGTCCAAATCAATGTACAGATCAGTATTAATAACTTGGAAATAGTAAAGTTCACTGTTCTAGCCATATAGGCCATACCTCTTTGGAAATCACTAAAACCAAAATACCAACATCGAAACTAGAACTCATATCGATCTATAACCTACACCATGGCCTTAAGGTTTCATTATAAGGTCCTGGTCCTAATTGTACACTAAAACGATCAATATTAACGATTTGGCAATAGTTCACTGTTCTAGCTACATTGGCCAACTATAAGTCATATCTAACTTTCACCTACACCATGTCCTTATGATCCAGACAAAAAAAACCTGATCTGTATTGTACAACGGATAATTAATAATTTAGTTTAATTCTTCGTTACTTCGTTAAATAGTAAACGCCATCTGCAACCGATACTATATATTCCCATTGAATGATCTTAGTTGATACCACTGGTAAGTATAATCAGCTATGTCTAATTGAAAAATCTAACCACATATTGTCAGGTTAATCCAGACTATCGATAAGCCAGGAAAGGTAATAATTTTACCTTAAGATAGTTGATTATTCTAAATAATAAAAGATGGCTCGGTGGATTAACTTGGCTCCTATTAGTGACATCTTTTATAGAGATTGTAGAAAGCGTGTAGCTTTATGTAAATGTTTGAATGTAATTGTAAATCTGAGTTGTTTCTTGTATCTTGTAATCCACTAGGCCGGTTTCGATCTGATGATGATGACGTCATTGAATGACAGTGTGATCGAAAATATCAAATCCATCTCATCAGGCATATGCTACCGGACTTGATGTTCGTACTGTACGATTCGTATATATATAGGTATATATGTTTAGTTGTGACGCGACAGTATTCGTGAATTACAAGAACTTAACTCGAAATATATTTTATTAATTAATTGTGGCGTGATATAATTTAATTGTATTTGTTGGAGTTGCTCAAGAACGCCACAAGATCTAGAACTAAATTTTGATATTGTAAGAGCAGAGGATGTAACGTTCTTAGTTAGTATACAACATTTCCGATTTAACAACTATACAGCAGCTGAGAATCCCTAAAAATCTATATCATAATCACTATGGTCCGGAATAAATCATTTAAAAGAATGTTGCTATCGCAATTTATATCGTGACGTTCGAGAATATTATTTTTATAACAAAAAATATGATTTAAAAATGATACGCGCAATCCTTTCCGAAAATAAAACCAATAAAAATGATTTGTTAGCTATCAGCGGTATAAAAGAGCCAGACACGTCATTTAAAATGTAACACGTCTATCGATTGTGTGATCATATATCACCATACGACCCAAAACCAAAGTGTGGTCCAACACACAATTGTTAACAATTCATCAAAATTCCTCGTCGATATAAAAAGAAAACAAACCGTATATTCCAATCGACAAGATGGTTGCGAGTAACCACAAACAAGTCGTTAAATATGATGTTTAATTAATAAAAAAAAATTAATTTTAATTTCATTTTAAAAACTAATTTTGAAAAAAAATCGAATAAAAATCGAAATATTTTTTATGTAAACAATCGTCGATAAATTATAAGCAAATCGCGAATGGATGTTTTATTGGCATGCGGAATGAATATTATTCTGTACAACAAATTAATAAACATAATAAATTATAATTTATTTATTTTAAATTATTATATATTTCTTTTATTTACGATTCAGTCAAACTATATAGAAACGATAACTTGTTTGATATCGATATCGCCCACGCATCTCGATTCCGATGGGTATTAATAGTACAAATTACTAGACTATTTATGAACAGTAGACTCATGTTGCTCGTATTATGATGTAGTCGTCTAGCGACTATTTGGCTGAATTTGGACAATTCAATTTGCGTTGTCTTAAGGCAACTATTTTGATGAAACACCTGTCACTTATCTACGTATACCCACACTCATTTATTTCGAGATAATCACTTGTTTTGTTTATATGGTGCTTAATCATCATCGTCGCTGGCATTGTCGCGTATATTTCTGTATGTCTTATTTATTTGCTTATAGCTCGAAATTTTCTTGTCGTATGTATGATGATAAAGGAATTCGAATTGTAAATATTGGATTAATAATACATTGTTATTATTTAAGGTTAGTTACATATGTTAGTAGTTTCTCTTAACTTAATTGAGAATAATATCTTTTATCAATACTGGTGGGATGCGATCTGAAATGACATACAATTATTGTGTACCCATTGAGTCTATCGTAACAGAGTTTTCCAAATCAATTAATTATGAATTGATGATAGCACACGAAACAAACTACAGGTTTCCCTCGTATAACACGGTTATAATAACTCCAACACGGTTTCTGTTACAGGATTTTTGGAGCAAATATGGGAAGAAAATCATAAAACTGACAGGATATCTCTAGAAACACGTTAAAAAATCAGCAACACAAAGGCATCACTCTTTTGTACCTAAGCTCTGGAGAAAAAAGAATACCGGGATTTAAGGTATCTAAAGAGCGACTCGTCGGGTGTAACTTAGTGGTTACAAACACTTAACATTCTCCGAATGACATAAAAAGCGATTTTGTGTAAAATAATTCATTGGGTTCAACCACCTGCAATGTGTACCAATGCGTATGAATGGTTCATAAGATCTCAGTTAAGATGCAGTTATAGTTATTTTCCGCCTTTAAGTCATAAATTATTTTAAAGTGCGATTAACGCTTCAGGCAAAGCCTATGTTCGTTAATGACATATAAGGGCCTTTATTCCAGCGCTTTTCTATCCCCATACTCTTATAGAGAAATTGTATACATAAATATCAATACTCAGTTGGAAATAAACGAGTTGTAAACCAGAAATGACATGCAGAGGTATTTATAAAGTGACACAGTATATTATTAATACCTTGTCAGGTGAGTGCAATATGTATTGACGAACTACAGAACACTAATTTCAGAGATTGCCAGACAGATGTTAAGATCCGACTAAGTCTTTACCTGTACTAACCAAAATATGCAAAGGTGAATAATATGCAAAAGAGCTGATAATATTGCTGGACTAATGAGAGTAAAACCGCTGGTTAAATGCTATAAAAAGTGGTTAAAAAATCAAATCAAATTTATAAGTTTTACGGTTCGTTATTACGCCGCTAAGACCATTTGAATGGTCACCAAAATTATTCGTTCAACATTTTGACCGTGGTCATTTTGTGGTGCTTTATCAAACTTTTATATCACGGTTAAAAACTTGTATCGTGATATAAAAATAATTAAATAAGTCTACAAACACAACCCTGTGCAAAAAAATTAAAAGGGGAAATAATGAATTTTAAGGAGAAATAAATATTTTAGAGTGATATATTGACATTTCTACATAACCCCAAAAGTAATTAAATTATGTTTTATATAAAGTGGTTGAATAGGTAGTGATAAAAATTTTCTAATATGGAAAGCATACGAATACCACTTAATTTATGATATTGGAAACTATTTTAGCTTGAAATATGACAAACAATATAAAACATTGACTGGTAAAAGTGAGATGGAAGATATTGTTGCATTTCTTACCCGTTTCAATATACCACGTGAAGTTGTTCATAATTTAAATAAGCAACGGCAGTTTTTTTTTGTCATACTTTTTATGAGCCAGTAACAACTAACAGTGTATTTGAATTTTCCCTTGACTATGAAATTGGTTGTGTTCGAAAATTATTTCTTGTCTTACACATATTTTATGTAATAAGCTGAGTGTTACTGCAATAAAAAGAATTTAATTTTATACTTTTTCTGGCAGTCACACTACCACAAACTCAAATATTTTTCCAGTCAAGTTTGATTGTGATTTCTGTTTCACTTACACTACTATAAAATCTATATTATTGTCCCATTTAAATATTAACTGACACGTCAATTTTTCTCACGGAATATGGACTTTATTTACCTCCATATATTATTTTAATTTTGTGAAAAGTAACAACGAGAAAATAGTTGCTTTCCAATCAACCAACCGCTAGTTCTCGCTCTGGTCTTTACCAAATTTACTAAGGTTTATTTAGCAAAGGTAAGAACCAAACTACTTGCGGTTCACTAGCTGATACTGACGGTCGATTGGAAAGCAACTAATGAGACAGTTTGAAGTGTTGTATGAAACTTTAACTCGGACCGGAGGAGAAATTAGGACTTTCTCATTTAATGCTCAACCACACAAGAATACGGTTAGGCTCTGTTGGTTGATTGGTTAACACAGTTCTGTAATGAATTTCACCAAAAATCCATTACTATCCTGACTTCTAGCCTCGTCCAACACGGCGCTCGGTATAAAAACCAAACTATCGTACTGCATCTTTGCCATACCATAATCAAACCTAACGGAACACTCTATATATAATTAGATTGGTATATTATTATTGTACATCATTCGGTTTTGTGACCTTCTTTCTTACAATTATGCAAGTAATACATACTTTGTATAACGATCTTAATTCTCTATGCAATTATAAAACATGCAACGAATATTCAATGTTATATGAACAACAACTCAGCTATTTTATCAAGCAAATAAAGATAAAAAATTTAAAAGTCTACAATTTTAATCAATAGACGTAGATAAAATATTATAAAAACAGCAAACATTACGCTGCTACCCGTACATACTCGAATAACATAAAAATTTATTATAATTCTGAATAGTTTGTGTATATATAAATGCCTAAACTAGATATGTAATAACATGATAAAGTTATGATAAATATAAGCCAAATATTTATGTTTATGTGGAAATAGCATAAAAAATCGGCTTATTAAAAATTCCATTCCGAAATCCTAATTATAAACATGAGTAGATTCTAATTTGGGTACATTATGAATGAAAATGTGGTCCAGTGTTATCAAACTTACATATATGTTGGGGTAATTATATTAAACCGAAATTTTTGAACCACATAATTCACTGTTGTAAGCAGAATGAAAATATCGATTTATATATAAGCAGTGCCAAATCGTTGTACACACAGTCGTGTTTTAACAGGTAAAGTGGTTAAAGTGTAGTGAAGACTAGTGTCATAGCTTCCATCAGTCTTGTTGTAATCAGTGAAGTGATCAACTGATAAAGGTGAACGGACGACTATAGTGAGATAGTCCCCATCTTTCATAATTTATTTTGCGAAATAAATAAAGTAATAAATTTGATTAAACTCTTGTCATTTTAATTTTGATCATCGTCTGAGGCCTTAATAATCAGGATACGAATCGTCTTAACAATATGATAACATACCTGATATTGGCCTTTGACAAAATGGCGTGAAAAATCCCTTTTATATGCTTTTATATTATATAAAAATATAAACCAGCTTTAACTTCCGCAGCACCACTGTGCTATTTGGTCGGTTCAAAGCTAGGCTATTAGTATTTGGTGACCCCTACCATGTAAATCGTATTATGAGTCAGTTAACTATCCACAAGAACTCATCTTATGTACAAAATCATCGAAAGTTTCGTTGTTATTTTATCAGTATAACACGCAGTAAAACTGGTGACCCCGGACTTATTGAACGTTACGAACGTTACCAAAATCGATTATCTGTGGATTTCTTTCAAAATTTACTATGCGAAATAAGAACAGTAATAAGTTTGACATAACTCTGGTCGTTTTAATTTTGATCGGCGTCTGAAGGATCAATAATCCGGATGCGAAACGTGAACAATTTTAACAATATCATAACATACCGAACTTGGCGTTTGACAAAATGACTTTTACTTTATGCGCTGACTGGAATTGATTATGTTCAAAGAGTTCAAAGAGAGCCTAGATGTGTTCCTTCACACCACCCACCGTAATCAGATGGCGAACAATTCCTTTCATATCCTCCCCTTATAGGGAATTCAATCCGCTTCAACTACCGCCGCACCAATGTGCCATTTGGTTGGTTCAAACAAAGCTATGCTATTTGGTATTTGATGCCCCCAAACATGTAAATCGTATTATGAATCAGTTAGCCATACACAAGCACCTATCTTAAGTTCAAGACCATCGATAGTTTCGTTCTTATTTTATTTGTATACAACGCAGTAAAACTGATGACCCCGGACTTATTTAACGTTACTAACGCTACCAGATCGAGTATTGACAGCTTTCTGTTTTTATTCAACTGCACTTGTTAAACAACAGAACTCGGATACATAAATTCAGCGAATTGCATATATATTGGGCTACATGATGCTAGCTTAAAACAACATATTTAATTACTAGATATTTTGCAAGTGTATAGTTGGCATCAAACTTTGTTTATAATTCAAATGAATTTCGGCAAAAATAAGATAAAACAAGAAAACTCAATTTACCGCATCATTGTTTACGAATCTATATACAAATTTCTTCCCCGCAACACTAGCTAAAAACCACAGAATCTCATCAAAACACATAGTTTTGTGTATATACGTTTGTGTGTAATCCGAGAGTAAAATTATGTCATATAAAAATTTTCTTTTATGAATCATCATCATCATCTTTATATATAATATTTTTTAATATAACTTTAACTCATCATATTCTTAAGATGATTTTTATCTTTAATGTATTTTGGTTTATTTTTTTTCGTTTTTCTCTTTTGTCTTATGATGTGTATGTGTATATAGACATCTCAACATACATTATCGTAGCTATGTAGCAATTATGTCATTTCGAAGGAAAATTCGAAATCTATATCATTTTTATATGGACTGGAAAAGGGTACTATTATACAGTGTGGAGCGGTATAGGTTTGTGCTTTATGTTATGCAAGTTATGTGAAAAATAACTCCTTTATGCTGGTGATTTTAGGATGGCGCCACATCATTGATTTTCCGTTTTTTTTTTTTCCTATATCAACATCGTATACATATATAGACTATTATGTTGTATGTAGCTACTAGCAACAATATTTTACGTCAGGTATAATAATCGACTCACCGCTACAGCTGTTTCTGTTGTGATGGCTGTATGCCAAAAACTGATGTTATATACTGATTGTTTTGTTGCAAATCGAATGATTTACACTTTCGTTTTGTGTAAATATAAAATAAAATAAGATAGCGTGTTGCCTTAATATCTGACAATATATTATAAAACTAATTGATAACGTGATGGAATTTGTGTCAGCAGTAAAATGACAATGATAATCATCTGTGATATTTGACTTACTTTAGGTATTTACACGTGAAAGGACTGAGATGAGATGAGTAATAAGATACAATAATTGATTTTGGATGCGAAACGACCTATCATGTATCTTACAATGTTGAGTGTAACCATAGCAAATAGCTATTTGATACGCTATCGTATAGATATCAATAGATTTGATAGGATTGATCCGTGTAACTTACCATTTTGTCTGAAAAGAAAAAAAGAAAATTATTAAATATGTTGTAATGTAATTCTAAACGTTTTAATATATCGCATCAAATGAGAGGCTGTATATCTGTATGTTCGAGATAATCCTATTGCTGATGCCATAAGCATCTAATGAAGAAGGACGAATATAAGAGCTTTGTGGTTGACGTGGCTGACGATTACGGCACTTGAACTTTCTACGGAATGCGTATTTCTACAAACATATTTGGATTGTTGTATGCTAAGTAAAAGAAACTTCACGAGTCTCCACTATACACTAGAGAAATCTTGAAGTTGGATGAAAAACATGATTTTTACGGACCAAATGATGCAGTGGTTAAATCCACGGCAGTTCGATTGAAAGGTACCAAGTACGAATCCTGATAGAGGTTGGATGCAAAAGCGACTATTCATCATTCGAACATGATTGGAAGGACATAGTCAAAAGGACATAGGCAGAAGAACTATATAGGCAATAAGACTATAGACTGGTATAGAGATGTACGTTTACAATCTGGTTTCTGAGTAAAGTTTCACGTCAAAATTTTTTCTTTTCAAAAGAAGATGGCAAAATTCAACCAATCCAAGCACAATTTGCTTAGACATTCAATTGACTGACGATTATGTTTTCAAGCCTATAACACTGTTTCAGGTTGAAAAACCTTGTACACAAAATAATGAAACTATTGCAGTCTTAGATAGATGTTGTTATCTGTATACGTTTCAACAACGTGTAATTGAAAATGTGAAAATTCACTATACTGGTAATAACGTTTACACTTCTTATAGTACTTGGTAATCAATGAATTTAATCTACAAAATTGGAAAATATTGGGCAAGTCGCCTGCGGAAAATATCAGCGTATAAGTGGCTGTTTAACAAAACAATTGTAATTCAACAATCACATGTATTGGACATATACAAAAATTCAGTTTAAACTTTAAACCATACATTGTGCATATAAAGATTAAAGGGTTTTCCAATAAGAGGTTTCATTTTAATATTAAAAACACGAGTATTTTTTAAGATAAATCAATGAATGTTTATTTCATTGCAAAGATAAAGGTAGAAACATGGCATTAACAATTGCAAACGATATCTGCCAAATAGCCGCTTCAGCTACGCTTGCAGCCCCATATCTTTTTCATGAAATTTTCCATGGCCAATTCGCACATTTGCGGCTTTATGTCCTCGATAACTTCACGAATTCCATCTTTACAGTCATGAATCTACTGTGGAGCATTGGCACCTTATCTTTCACGTAGCCCTAAAATCTAAAGGTTCACAAGATCTCGGTGGCCAATTGGGATCATCTCTTCGAGAAATAACACGGTTAGGAAATTTTTCTTGCAAAATTGCGTTTGTTTCGTTGCTTGTGTGGCATGTAACGTCGTCCACATCAATATCTTCCAATTCCGGCACAAAAAAAACATTGATGATAGTTCTAAACAGTGACAATTCTGCTTATTAACATAGCCTTCAAGGTGAAAATGGGCTTCATCACTGAAGATGATTTTTCGATGAAAATCCGGATCAGTTTGATGCATTTGAAGGACCCAATCAACTAAGATACGACGTTAGTGGTGATCGATCGGTTTGAATTCTTGTGTTAACTGAACTTTAAAAGCTTTAAGATCTAAATCTTTATGCTAAATACGGTGTAATATCGTTTGTGGAATGTCTAATTCCATAGATCAACGAGGAATAGAAAAACCTGGGTTTTCTTCAACACTACGGGATACAGCAGCAATATTGTCAGTTGTTCTTGAGCATTACACAGATGTACGTATTTGTTTGATATTCCTAAATATTCAAGCACATACCATAGTCTCACTCTATTGATCGAGTCACAGGTTTGATAGAAATCTAGGAATACCTGGTGTAAATGTTTCATAGCATTTGGAAAGAATTATCCGTTGACAGTACCTTTATGTTGTGCTATACCGCGACAATTCTCGCAACTTCAATATTGATTGATTTAAAATCGTCCAAGTCACATCTTTTCATATCATCACGGTTATTTTCCGCATTAGTTCGATCAATATTGAAAATTCTATTTTTATTAAACACTTGAGTCTATATATAAACTAATTTTCTTTTAATTAATTTCAATAATAATAAAATAAAAAATAAATTAGATTATTGATTTTTTAAAATCGTAAATTCAATCAACAAGAATTGGAACAAGAGATAAATTATATTTTGAGGGTCGTATACACATATCAATGGCATCTTAAGACATATTTCTTCTTTTGTAATAAATTTTTGTGTTCAAATCAGTATATTATCTTAGTCAATCCTTTCCGTTCCAACACTCGATATGCTATGATCTAATCGGATTCTTAAATTTATTATTTAATATATAAGTTTACGGCTCATTTAACTTTATAAACTCATTAGTGTCTAGATTTTCCACTGTTCGATATATGGTATATATTCCAGCAACGTCTATTGTATATACTTGTATTTGAACAATTATCTTTGTCAGTCAGCCACACAAACATTTTGTTTACGATTGTTTTATATATTTGAATAATGATAAATCTCGTCTTAATTTTATTAATTAAATTCCGTTTTAATAATTAAATACAACCAATTATATTTCGGAAAAATTGAATGATAATTGGTAACCTTATGTGAAATTGTGCGGCATAAAATATGCAAACCGAATTGGAACTGATTTATATATAATAGCTAACCCATGTCATGTCTCATAACACAAATATTCTCGTTGGTTGGATCCGTTCAAAATTATATTTCTTATGTTGGTGAAAAAATAAAATTCTATTATTGCTTTGTTGTTTTCAGATTATGACAAAAATTTTATAAACCTTGAGAATCGTGTTTATTTATATTCTAATATATAATTTATTTTCATCAAATACTAATTTTATATTCTTTGATGTAACTGTGACTTTATGATTCACGATGTCATTTTGATTGATATGGAAAATTTCCAAAAACCATCAAAACGCTTTTTATTGTATACATCTTTTAGCATTTGGTGGATTCAGACAATACCGATTATCCTAGTGTGAGTGAAGCTGATTCGACGATTCTTTATTCATTAATCTGGCTCATTGGTTACAATTGAGAATTATTATTAATTATAAATATTAACCAGACATATAAAATATATATTTAGAGAAAGCGACTTCGGATGAAATTTGAGCTACATTTTACACTATGAAGATGTTAGACGAGAAGATGCGCCGTTTCCGATACTTTTTAATCTCATATTGAAATACATCCTACCTAAAAGTGGAACACCTCAATATACCATCTTATTTCGATAATCCAATCATACTAGAACAGTATTCATTACTGCAAAAATCAAGGAGTTCAAAACCAAATACCTGATCTCTGGTTTTGGAAAATGGAAAAATTTATATCAAGGTCCGTCTTGTCGCTGACACTCAGACTTCCTCTACGTCCTCTTCTAAAATCACAATATTTTTTAAATGTATGGGAAACTGAAATTGTACAGTGTTGATCAAACCCTGTGTCATGTATGACTGTGAGAACTGAACCTTGACGAATGAGTACGAGAGATCGTTTCTAACATTACAGAGAAGAATCATCATTTACAATTTTACTTCAATATGATTTTACAGCAGATTCCGTCTGATTATTCCCTCACGTTTGTGGCCGATTGTAGCTTAATGGTTACGAGAAGTTCACAAGTTCTCAGTTGAACACGCGGTTATGGCCGATAAAGGCCATAGAAATGAATTCTCTCACGTTTACTTAATGAACTAACGAGATATAGATTGTTGAAACAATTTCTGATATCTTTACTGTTCAACTGGCGGCTTGCTAAACCTTTTACGTGATCCAATGGTACAAATCATTATAAATGTGTCTATCAGAATTTTTAACAATGTGCGAATAATAAATTTCGTCAAAATTTATATTGAACCAGTTAGCATAAACTTACTCGACCTAATTGTATACGAAAACCATTAAAACTACTGGACTTGAGAATATTCTATATGCACTCACAATGTCGCTGTTTGTTAGAGCGTTTTGGCTTTGCGTTAGAACGAAATTCCTAAGTTATGGCTTACGTTTTGACTACATTGGACTACGAGGGTTGTCTTTTATATTTCGGGATTTGGCAACCCTGGTGTTGCAATCTGTCAACTGACAGCTCTATCGTAAAGTTAGAAGTTTTTGAGGTTATACGTACTCAAAACGTTTTGACATACGAGTGCTATTTGTGTTGTTACAGTAAATTAAAAGATTCATCTGCTCTCAAGAATGGAATTAAATCGTGAACATTTTTGTGCGATTATTTTTTACAACTTTCGACGTGGATTAACTCAGCAGCAGTGCATGAATGAACTTAATTCAACTTTTGGCGATGAAGCTCCATCAAGGACCAGTGTTTATCGATGGTATGGTGAATTCAATTGTGGTTGGAGTTTCGTTCCAAGACGAATATCATGAAGGTCGTCCAAAATCAGTTGTGGTCCGAAAAACATTGATGCTGTGCGCGAACTGATATTGCAAGATCGTCATGTGACCTATCGTGAGATAGAAACAACCTTAGGCATTAGTGGAACCAGCATACACTCAATATTGCATGAACATTTAACTGTCAAAAAAATTTGTTCGCGTTGGATCCCACACAATTTGGCAATCGCTCAAAACAAGGCTCGTGTCGATCCCAATAATTTGCTCTTGGCAGTTCCTACATTATAAAACCGTTTTACGGGTGAATGACTTTCCCACTTCGATTTTTTGACGTTCTTTCTTTTTAGTAAAGTGTGCTTGATCACGTGCGAGGTACCTTGTGGATAGGTAAAATATTTTGAGTGTACTTCAAAAAGTAAAAGGAGCTTCTTAGACTTAACTATTCCAATTACAAATTCATCACCCTCATCAACTCCATAAATAATTGATCTCGTTGTCTTCAATTCATTTGCAACTAGATTGAGAGACATATACTTATTACCCAACACGGATTCATACACAAAAAATCTAAATCTTCAAACCTTGTTGAGTTTACGAGAAGATATAAATAAAATTCAAAAGCACCAACAAATAGATACTATTTTGGATTTTCAAGCTTCTAATACGTATCAATCGTATAGTAAAATATTTTACACTTAAAACTTTCGATTTTTGGGTCACATAATTCGTAAGTTCAACATCTGGATAATAAGAGTATTATAGCTTAACCGAATTCAATGACACATCGACTTTATTATACCTGTGTATATTATGCCACGATTATAAAAATATGTTAATCTGATCAAACAGAACTTATTAGTAAAGTACTTGGTCAGATTGACACATCAGTCATCGTAAAACGAATGTTTGTTTCACTAATAAAATGGTAATTGGGATTGTTGATTTAATGTTCGGAGAATATTCACCTAGAAGCAAAATACAATCAGAGCACTTAGAGAAGATTGAACTTAAATACTTTTAACTCATTCAAATTTTGTATAGACAAGTCAAATCGGTCTTTGTATCTCCACCCTAAAAAAGTAAGATAACCTCTTTCATAAGTTGGCCGTCCAAAAAGCGCAGTGATTAAAACTATGAATTCGAATCTCGGTATGAAGAGGATGCCAAAAGGAGTTTGCCCCATATGATTAAGATCGACAGTGTGAATGAAAACATTTATGACTCCCTGGTTAGAGTGCAGAACAAATGGGCCCAACCAATCTTCTCTGCCATTACTATAGGCTGACATAGAGCTATGCAATGTTCAAATTGTTCTAAGTAGATCGAACTGTCAAAATGCCATGAGATTTTTCAGAGCGTAAATAAGCGAACTGCGAAAAATTTTGGACAGACTTGAACACCAAAACAAAAAATTAGAAGATTAACAAAAAAAATTAACAAGGTCTTTTGAAACTGTTTAGGTTGTGCGCGAAATTAAATAAGTTTTTTGTTTTTAAATATACAATCTGTATCGAGGCACTTTCAACTATTTTGCGGTTCGCTTATTTCCGTCCCTTTCTCTTAGGCTATAGATAGATCCGATTTACAAAGAACCATCTGCCCAATGCATAGCTTCATGACAGCCTGACATGGAATATGGGATGGCCCATGAATTCTGCACTCCAACAGGGGTGCCATCGATGTGTTCATTTACACCACCGATCGTTATCGTAAAAGAGGAGATATGGTTGGAACTTGTCTGCAATGAATTCTACCTTATTTAACCCCTACTCTATTCTAGAATTATTTGGATACTCGTCAATAGAGCCTTATATTGCATATTGATATGTGCAGATTAAAATAAAAACAAGCTTTTTAGTCGATGTTGATAAAGTGGTAACCGATAAAAGATCTTTAAAGCAAATCATAAATAATTTAAGGATAGATGAACATTGCATAGCCTTTCATACTTTCGCTAGGTACGATTCCTATAGAATTCCTTGTATTGGATCGTTAAGTGTATGATCTTTGATGAAAGCCATTCAAAACTGTCATTTAATTGCATTAAAGAATTACACAAGACTCGGCAATCGACAAACTAGTTAGAGAAACCGAAGAATTGTTCCTTGCGAAGTTACGACACTCCGAATCACATACACTTGAGCTACCTTAATTGCATTTCAATTACATCAGAAATCCTACAGTGCTCCTACTTTTATAGTCTGTTAAGACAGAATGAAATAAGTTAATAAATACTATGTACCCTTTCTTAACAAAAACAATGTCTTGAGGATCTTTTTTATTATTTAACAATATGTGAATATGTGATACACAATTCAACACGAAATCATTCTATATTCACAATCCCATATAATGCCATGTCTATCAAATAAATTGACCAACAATAAGTATGTACAAAATTCTCGACCTATAAATATTTAAATAGCATCATAATCGAAATGTACCGGCATTTCCACACAACAAAATACATACTTCACATATCATTTGTATAAAACGAAACGAAAAGAAATGTAGCCCCATTTTAACTAATCTTAAATTCTTATCAATTCAAATAAGACACCAAACACGTACTCTTTTGAAATACATAAACATTTTTCAAATCAAATTAGTACATTAAAATTAATTATTCATTTGGTCACAAATTAATTAAACTGTGGAATAGTATAATTCGAATACAAAATAGATTTACATTAGATCCAGCTGGTGGAATTTTTGTTTTTAACACTTAGAAAAATTCCTTGAATCGTGACCAAAAAACTTTATTTGCGCAATATCAAATTATTTTCCTTTCTTCACTAAGAAAATCTCCTTAACTTTAAACAAATATATTTTTTAAAATTGTATGTATTTAGTTTATCATCACAAAATATTTTCACACAAATTGGCAAAAATTAATTTCTAAATTTGTGCATCACCAACCAGAGTCCATTGAATAACAAGAGGAATTCCTTTACACTACTTATGGCAGGCAGATTAGCCACAACTCACAACACGATAACATAAATTAAAAATTTATTTTCAAACAATATCATGTGTTATAATTATTATTTCTGAAAGGTATATAAAGCACATATTTTTTTTCTGTGAACTGTAATAATACGTACGCGGGGTCGTCTCATATCTCAGTGATATGACATTTTGTTGTACGTTTTTTTGTATTTTTTTTATCAATGAAATTTGTCTATAAACATACCTTAAATTTGTATAAGTACTCAATAAAATGTTTTTAAATAAATTGATAACACAAATTCATGTAATTAAAATGTATATTTATTTTAGAAATTTGACACACAATAAATTAAAAAAAAAATTTATATACACAACACACGGTTTCACCCCAAAATTTTTTTTAAAACACTTGCAACAACTTTGTCAGCCATTTAAATGTGTGGTACATTTTGAAGTATTTTTATTTTGCTTTTTTTTTTAATTTTTGTGTGTGCAAAAGATGCTATAAAACACGGGTGTACTATAAATAGGGTTGTCCGATATCATATTCTTTGTATAACAAGAAATGTGATGTCATCATCGACGGTTAAAAAAATTTCATTGTATTTGGATTTGATACGGACATATTTTAGTGCATCAACGGGTGCTGGTGGTGGTTCTTTTGTATCCATTTCAGCTACGGTGGCTTCGGATTTCGTAACAACGGGTCCATATAAGCCAACGTATGTGAGTGTGGTAGCCGGATCCATTGTTGATTTGATCGGTAAACCCGACTTGCTCATTATAATTACATGTTCAACTTCACGTTTCGCTTGAATCAGTGCGAAACTCTTTTCGAGATAGGCATCAGATTTTTTCGTTAGTTTTTTGTGTTTCGGCATTTATCTTTGATTATAATTTTAAAACAAGTAAACGAACTGGCTGGTTACTCATTACTATTTCAAATTAAATTTTCTAAGCGAATAGCACTCTATGTATAATTTTACGTTAGTCAGGTAGTTTTTTGTGCTGTTTATAATATTTTTGAATTGTGGGTTCTCAGATTCTATATGAAACGATCAATTAACTTATTTGACATTGTTTAATAAAGATTTACGATACTATAAGACGAAAGCAAATATACGGAAATTATTGTGTATACATATTACTGTGTCATTTTATTACCTGTTTATATAATAATCATCTCAAACGGTAAACAAACGATTTTTGTTTTAAAATAAATTTAAAAAGCATAAGCAATGGTTATTTACTTAACTAATAGAGACATCTACTGTTCGGTAACTGAACTTTAATAGATATTTTAATAAACTTTAATGGCATGAAACGGTCGATAGGAAGAATGCCGGTTCGAATCACAAACCCGGGCTTACAGAAAGTGTAATTGATGATAAAGCAAATATTAATTATATGCAATTGACATATTTTACTGGAGAAAGATGTGGAACCATATTTGTACATTTATCTTAATCATGTTTTCTTCTTTTTCATACGTTTAACATCAGTCTTACATAATTTGTAGCTTGAATGAAATGCATTACCTTATCGATCAAACGCCATTTCACCATCTCCCAATATGGAGATTTTTCATATATGTACAACTATTGTATCATCAACATTTAATGCGTCAGACTTATTTTTATATATTTATCGACCACAAATCAAAACAACAAAATTTATTTCATTCAATAGATATTTTTATTGAAGCCATTTTTAAGACAGACGAGACTGGAAATAACATAAGCTGTTAACTTAATATTCTTCAGCACCTTCGCCTTCACCGTCTCCAGAGTCCATACCAACTTCTTCGTAATCCTTCTCCAAGGCGGCCAAATCCTCACGAGCTTCTGAGAATTCACCTTCTTCCATACCTTCTCCTACGTACCAATGGACGAAAGCACGTTTAGCGTACATCAAATCGAATTTATGATCCAAACGAGCCCAAGCTTCAGCAATGGCTGTGGTATTCGACAACATGCACACGGCACGTTGTACTTTAGCCAAATCACCTCCTGGTACAACGGTTGGTGGTTGGTAATTGATACCAACTTTGAAACCAGTTGGACACCAGTCAACGAATTGAATGGTACGTTTAGTTTTAATGGTAGCAATGGCTGCGTTGACATCCTTTGGTACTACATCACCACGATACAACATACAACAGGCCATATATTTTCCGTGACGTGGATCACATTTTACCATCTGGTTGGCTGGCTCGAAACAAGCGTTGGTGATTTCAGCTACCGACAATTGTTCGTGGTACGCCTTCTCGGCTGAGATGACTGGGGCGTATGTGACCAATGGGAAATGAATACGTGGGTATGGTACCAAATTGGTTTGGAATTCAGTTAGATCGACGTTCAAAGCACCATCGAATCTCAACGAAGCTGTGATTGATGATACAATTTGGCCAATCAAACGATTCAAGTTGGTGTAGGTTGGTCGTTCAATGTCCAAATTACGACGGCAAATATCGTAGATAGCTTCATTGTCTACCATGAATGCACAGTCGGAATGTTCCAAAGTAGTGTGGGTGGTCAAAATGGAATTATATGGTTCGACTACGGCTGTTGATACCTGTGGGGCTGGGTAGATTGCGAACTCCAATTTTGATTTCTTTCCATAATCGACAGACAAACGTTCCATCAACAATGAAGTGAAACCGGAACCGGTACCTCCTCCAAACGAGTGGAAAATAAGGAAACCTTGTAGACCAGTACATTGATCAGCCAATTTACGGATACGGTCCAAAACAATATCAACAATTTCCTTTCCAATTGTGTAATGACCACGAGCGTAGTTATTTGCGGCATCTTCTTTACCAGTGATCAATTGTTCTGGATGGAAAAGTTGACGGTATGTTCCGGTACGTACTTCATCGACTACGGTTGGTTCCAAATCGACGAAAACGGCACGTGGGACATGTTTGCCGGCACCAGTCTCCGAGAAGAAAGTGTTGAACGAATCATCACCCCCTCCAACGGTCTTATCGGACGGCATTTGACCATCTGGTTGGATTCCATGTTCCAAACAGTATAATTCCCAACAGGCATTACCGATTTGGACTCCAGCTTGACCAACGTGTATAGAGATACATTCACGCTAGAATAAATTGAAATAAAAAATTAGACGCCATTTTTGACGCAGGACAATACAGCGCAGCATCGTGTCATAGGGCGTAGTTTTTTTTCCACCATTAAAATAATCGATTATTAACAATATTTTAATACAAATGGGAATATTATTAACTAAGCACTATTCAATAATGTGAAAACTTGATTTACTTACCATTTTGATTGAATGAAATAATTTAACAGATAATTAATTTAATTACTTGAAATTTTTAATTTGGATTTCCGTTCAGAACTACGCGACAAGGACGCGAATCAAACAGAAATAGATGAAGAGCTTGACATCTGTCTCGTATTTATACAATTTTGTATGTGCTGCCCGATGTAATTATAATCGATTTGTATACAACGCGTAACCTACAATTCTATACTGCCACTGTAATTATAAATAATAATTTTCGTATTTGACTTATTTTTTATATATATAGTTACGAGATGTTTATAATTACTTTATATTATTTTAAATTTCTATTAAAAATTAAAATAATTTCAGTTTTGAGTTCATTCAAAATTTTGCTTTATTTACTTATAAATAAATAAAAGTATAAAACGCACTTACTGAGCTTAATTCGATAAAATGATTCAATCATAGTTGCTCATTAATGTTTTGACAGAATACACAATTATTTTCCATAGACTGATTTGTGCTTCGTAAAAAATCATTCTAAATAATGGTAAGTTCAATTTGATTAAGGCATAAACTGTTATTAATTACCTTATTATCTGAATTAGTCTCAAGAAGTCGAAGAAACTCTAAAACGGATTCAATCTCACAAAGGTGTTGTTGGTACAATTGTTGTAAATAATGAAGGTTTGTATTGCTAATTTGCTTGTGTGTGAAATCCGTAACTCTTTCTTTGTTTTACACAGGAGTTCCCGTGAAAAGTACCCTTGATAATCAAACTACGGTAAACTATGCTGGTCTCATAAGTTTACTTGCAGATAAGGCTCGAAGTACTGTACGAGATCTAGATCCATCCAATGACCTTACATTCCTGCGTGTACGATCTAAGAAACATGAGATTATGGTTGCACCCGATAAGGACTTTATTCTGATTGTGATACAAAATCCCACAGATTAAGGGAATTTCATAAAATTGATATATTTATATTATTATTATTTTAATACAATTTGGTGGTTTGCGCTCTTACATGTCTTATCAAGCCTAAAATACACGATTTCAAAATAAATAATTCAAACTGCAACTGCTGTTAGTTTTATTCATGTTTCATTAGGTAAAACCAGAAGAATAAATTAAAATCCTTGTCTGTCTTGTGTCACGCCCAATTGCATTCTAATAGGGGGAGTAGAGTTACGTAGCAACTTGTTTTGAATACAGTTGAGTCATACCAATCCATAATTGGCAATTTAAAGGTGAACAATTAATCCCCTCCCTCTCCATATTAGAGAACTATTTACCTTCTGCAGATGGAAAGGGAAGATGGATTGTTTTATCAATATAAACAAACAGCTGACATCACTTTCTCAACGCTATTTTGTAGAATTCATAAATTAAAAAGTAAAACAACCAAATTTATTTCATTCAATTGATTTATTTAAGCCGTAAGATAAATGCTTCTGCAATCAGAATTTTACAGGCTTAATATTCTTCAGCACCTTCGCCTTCACCGTCTCCAGAGTCCATACCAACTTCTTCGTAATCCTTCTCCAAGGCGGCCAAATCCTCACGAGCTTCTGAGAATTCACCTTCTTCCATACCTTCTCCTACGTACCAATGGACGAAAGCACGTTTAGCGTACATCAAATCGAATTTATGATCCAAACGAGCCCAAGCTTCAGCAATGGCTGTGGTATTCGACAACATGCACACGGCACGTTGTACTTTAGCCAAATCACCTCCTGGTACAACGGTTGGTGGTTGGTAATTGATACCAACTTTGAAACCAGTTGGACACCAGTCAACGAATTGAATGGTACGTTTAGTTTTAATGGTAGCAATGGCTGCGTTGACATCCTTTGGTACTACATCACCACGATACAACATACAACAGGCCATATATTTTCCGTGACGTGGATCACATTTTACCATCTGGTTGGCTGGCTCGAAACAAGCATTGGTGATTTCAGCTACCGACAATTGTTCGTGGTATGCCTTCTCGGCTGAGATGACTGGGGCGTATGTAACCAATGGGAAATGAATACGTGGGTATGGTACCAAATTGGTTTGGAATTCAGTTAGATCGACGTTCAAAGCACCATCGAATCTCAACGAAGCTGTGATTGATGATACAATTTGGCCAATCAAACGATTCAAGTTGGTGTAGGTTGGTCGTTCAATGTCCAAATTACGACGGCAAATATCGTAAATTGCTTCATTGTCTACCATGAAAGCACAGTCGGAATGTTCCAATGTCGTGTGGGTGGTCAAAATTGAGTTGTATGGTTCGACTACGGCTGTTGATACTTGTGGGGCTGGATAGATGGCGAATTCCAATTTTGATTTCTTTCCATAATCGACAGACAAACGTTCCATCAACAATGAAGTGAAACCGGAACCGGTACCTCCTCCAAACGAGTGGAAAATAAGGAAACCTTGGAGACCAGTACATTGATCGGCCAATTTACGGATGCGGTCCAAAACCAAATCAACGATTTCCTTTCCAATTGTGTAATGTCCACGAGCGTAGTTGTTGGCTGCATCTTCTTTGCCAGTAATCAATTGTTCGGGATGGAAAAGTTGGCGATATGTTCCGGTACGTACCTCATCGACTACTGTCGGTTCCAAATCGACGAAAACAGCACGTGGAACGTGTTTGCCGGCACCTGTCTCCGAAAAGAAAGTGTTGAATGAATCATCACCTCCTCCAACGGTTTTGTCAGATGGCATTTGACCATCTGGTTGAATTCCATGTTCTAAACAGTATAATTCCCAACAGGCATTACCGATTTGGACTCCAGCTTGGCCAACGTGTATGGAGATACATTCACGCTAAGTAGAAAATCAGAAATATTTAAACTTCCATAGTACAAAGTATGCCATAGGGCGTGGCACAGTTAAATAATTATTATTATCAATAAGATAATACTAATGATAATATTGATTCAATAAATCTTACCATTTTGATTGAATGAAATAAATATTACGCAAAGGATTTAACTGATAAAAAAAATTTAAATGAAAATTTACCGTTCCAAAATACGCGACAAGGACGCTATTCAAACAGATATTGTGATAAAATTGACGTCTGTCTCGCTTTTATACAATTTTATATGTGCTGCCCGATGCAAACTTTTATCGATTGCTATACTGCTACAAAACAACCTACAATAATTGTCATATTCTTCACTTCTCCACTTGATTTTTAATAGCAAGTTTGACAGATCAGTTTCATAAAAAATTGGTAATTCTTTTTTCTTGTAAATTTTTATATTAAATAGAATTAATAATGGGTGTTGAACTTGCTGCTCCAGTCCGTGTATCTCCTCTAATTAAGGTATTGAATTATATTTACTGTAAGGTGCATTATGATACTAAATAATGTTAAAAATATCTTGTCCCGGGGTTATGTAACATCCACAGTTTGGAAGATGGAGTTTTTTGACTGTAGGTATCCTATACGGGGCATATCATCAATCACGTTTATCAAAGCGTGAAGTTAAGATTCGTGAAATTGAAACGGCACAGAAGAAAATCCGCGATGAAAAATTAGCTGCCGAAAAGAAATTCGCTGCTGATGGTAAGTGTTAACCTTGTACAACAATGAATAATCTAACCTAATATCAAACTTATTAATATTTTAGCTGAAATCAAGTCATTGGAAGCACTAGCCAAATAGATCCGGGGTTATTCAATTTTTAATTTTAGTGGTTAAAATGATAAATATATAAAACAAAAAATAAACAATATAATCTGCATTTTATTTCTTATTCATCCTTTAAACAACTTATCTGAAATAGGTTTGCGCTAAAATGACGTTACATTCACACCGTCTTATCAAGTATAAGATTATGTCCCGTATAAGATTAAACCACTCCAGACTACTATCACAAACAACATCATACTATGATTTTTAATTATTTTCGAATTCAAGTGGATATCAGATATCATATAAACACATTTCGAGATAAGCGGCTCCAACGGTTATATCTGTTCGAAATAATTTGTATAAAATCCAGTACAAAAATCAAATAGAGCACATAAGTATTTGATACATTCTACAATGAATACTTTATTAATTTTACTGGTGCTTAGTGGTCTAGTTGGATGTTTTAGTGAAAAATTAGTTTCTCGTTTCGATAATTATCGTGTATACACCATTAATATTGAAAATGCAGAACAATTAGAGGTTTTACAAACCATTGAATCACAATCAGATAGTTATTCATTTTGGGATTTTCCAGCAGCAGTTGGAACTGCCATTTACTTACAAGTTGCTCCACATAAACTGAGCGAATTTGGTGAATTGATTGAAAAGTTTGAAATCAAATCGAAGCTTTATATCGCCAATCTACAAGAGTAATAGTTTATCTAGTGCTTAAGAGGTGTCTCTAGTTTTAACTAAATGCTTTTTTTATTCTAATTAGAAAAATTGATAATGAGCAACCGAAACAATTGATCCAACCGAAAGCTGCCCTAAGTTTTACCCAATACAACACATTGGCTCAAATTTACGCTTGGCTCGATACACTACCATCTGCCTATCCAGGTATCGTAACAAAAATAATTGGTGGATCAACTTTTGAAGGCAGACTCATCGAAGGTGTAAAAGTTTCATACCGAGCTGGTAACAATGGCGTTTTCATCGAAGCTGGTATTCATGCCCGTGAATGGATTTCTCCTGCGACCACTACATGGCTCCTCAACGAATTACTAACATCAACCAGTCCAGCAATTCGCAACATAGCCGAAAACTATGATTGGTATATATTCCCAGTAACAAATCCCGATGGATATATTCATACACATGTCGCAAATCGTATGTGGCGCAAAACTCGTACAACACACAGTTTGTTATGCACAGGCACCGATCCAAATCGTAATTGGGCTTTTGGATGGGGTCAAGGTGGTTCATCAACAAATGCATGCAGTGAAACATTCCGTGGAGCTACCCCATTCTCCGATGTTGAAACTCGTACACTATCGCAATACTATGCAACATTACCAAACATCGGAATATATCTTTCAATGCATAGTTTTTCACAAGTGTTACTTATTCCGTTTGGACATACCCAAGCATTACTCGAAAATCATGAGAATGCTTTGACTATCGGTAGAAGAAGTATTAATGCATTGACTGCTCGACATGGTACACAATATGGAATCGGTACAATTGCTGCACTCATGGGAATTGCCAGTGGTGGAAGTATCGATTGGATTAAGGGAGATCAACGCACCAACTTAAGTTACTGCTTCGAATTACGTGATCGTGGACAAAATGGTTTCCTTTTGCCAGCCGATCAAATCATTCCAACTGGCCAAGAAACAACCGATGCTATTGTTGAAATGATTGCGGCCGCCCGTGAATTTAATTATATATAAATAAATATATATTATTCAAATTCATTTAGTAATTATTGATTTTTTTATTTTTGGCGACATGTCGCTCTACTTATCGATTAAACAGAGTAAAAAAATATACAAATATTGGTTTTGGATACTACATGAATAATCTTTAGATTGGAATGTTGTTGATACTATGCGAGATAAAATATTATCACATTCAAATACAATATGTTATTGATAATTCGGAGAGTGGTTTTTCCAAACGAGATGACTAGACAATTTTTCGTTCGATTGATTTACAAAAATAAATCAAAATACGCATTCGATATTCATACGAGGGAGATTGTTAACTTAACATTATCTTATCTTGCCTTGAAAAGACTTGACTAGTTTAAGAAAACAATCAAAGTTCTACAACTATAAATAGGTTTCTAGTATTAATACGGAAAAGATTGAATAGTCAATAACTTTACTCAATTGATTCCAAACACGCGTCAGCACTTTATAATGTTGTAAATAATCAGAAGATCTTTGCGACATTTACCCCAGATCATCTCACAGAACATGACCGTTGCAGCATACTATGTAGTATTTCTTTAAATTCCTGAACGATATTGGGAATTTACGATTTGTCTCGTGACAGACTCGCTCATAATACGATGACATTACATTTTGTCATAATCTCTAGCCAATAATCGTTTTAACAGCAATTGAAATTATTTGAAAGAACTTACAAAGATAACATAATCAATAAGTACGAACAGCTAAAATTAGATATTTTTAATTAAAAAATTAATAGAACACGACGAGTGTTTTACTTTATAGAACGCCGACTATAGCCGGTTGTAGCTTATCCGTTAAAAGAGTTTCTCATTTATTTCCAGTCTCGAGTTCGATTCTCACCGTTGACCAAAACATAACATGCACTGGATGATATAAAAATGATTGTATGGTAAAATCATTTGTTGAATTAATTAATTGTAATTTAAAGTGTATTTAAGTGTATGGTAGTATGGACCGCTTGGTAAAGCATCAAACAACAAAAGATTGTTCAAGCGAACGAAAAACCTTGAACTAATATATTTGTAAGTCATTTACCTGCTGGCGTATTAATTCGCGTTTATCTTAAGATTTACAAGTTGTCATTCATTGGTCATTGCACTACTGATATCAGAAATTGCATTCGTTTATACAGTATAGTAATCTATAACGTTTTTATACCATAGTGTTCACACAAACAGAATCGAAAGTGGTCAAACACGGCTTCTCAGGTATAACTGGAATAACAATAATACCGAACCATATCACGAACGCCACGCTCTTCTACTATTTACTCTGAAGTAATTACTTCAAAATAACTAAATTAGTTAATTAGAGACAACAACCAAGTTGATGCTACCCATTTGAGACGATTAAGGTGCAAGATCACATGGGTTAATCGTTTATTCTTTTGAGGTATCTACAAAACCACATTAACACACACGCTTTCGACGGCTTTGGGTATATATAATGCTCATACTCGTATTACACTATAGCATGTTATCAACAGATTTCTTCTCAAACGAATAAACATTTATTGATTTGCAATCTGTGGAATGTTGTATAATATTTATTACTAGGCCGATTGCTTGATATACGTTGACTTGATCGATTGCATATAATATACAGGGTGTTTCTAACGTGGCTGACACCAATAGAACAGTCGGATTTCTTGATCAAAGCGAAGATGGTTTTACTTCTATTAAACGTCTATTATTCCACAGGCAGGCTTTGCGGTAGAAGTAAAATCTTAGCTTGGATCAAGGAATCCAACCATACTATTCGTGTCAACCTGCACTTTAGGGACACCCTGTTAAGTATTGAGAGCTGAAGAAATTTTAATTGAAGCCTTAAACAGGGCCGTTTGTGTAACCAGTGAAGAATTTCCGTCTATGTGAAAGTTGGATTATACAAATTGAGCGATATGAGGAACTATCGCGTACTAAGCTAATTTCGATGTGATGTTGACGTCAGAGAGTGACTGTTTTTTCATTTTCACACTGTGCATATACATATATTGAATCATTAGTACTATTATCCTTTTGATATTAAACCTTAAAAATGGATAATGATAACCATTTTTTCTACCTTGAGTTCAATTTGCGTAGACATGAATCTTATTTATGAGATGCCAACTGACGTGATTCAATGCATCTTCGAAAAGTAAATTGCCTGTAAAGTACCCATACCTTGTTTTTTATACTGTACTTTTCGTACATAGGATAACAGTTTTTTTTTCAGCTGATACAAGGCAGTCTATACCTTAATTAAGATGTCTGTAGTTAAAGCTAAACATACGAGTATATATAAGAAACATTTTTCTAACAAAGTTCTTTAACCTTTGTATTTTCTTCCTTTAAATTTTTCCAACACAAACAATTTATTTTTAGAGTTGAATTCTAATTATAGTTATGTTCACGCATTGAAGACAGAAACACATGACTAAATTTGGAAAAACATTAAAACTGAAGTCACATTATACTCGTTTCTACTATACCATATACACATATTCCAATTCAGTGTAGGTCGCAGACTCGTAGGTAAAACAATACTTTGATCTTGATGTCATATATAACCATACCATATGCTATATACGAGTAGACGTTAAACCACGGGGACCTTTTACACTAATTAAAATGGTTACAGTAGTAATTAAGGACAATTACATCATATACATATGATTACTCGTCTATCATGTAGGTAAAATATGGATCCATATACTTGCGTGACACTCAATTATATAATTATAAACTATATAAAAGTATAAAACTGGTTATGCGCGAAAATAAATTAAATCTACATTTATGTACATATAATTTATTTCAAGCTATGCGTCATTTTCTTATTTAAGCCTTGGAAATTATATAATCTCATTTATCAAACAAACTTATTTGTACATAAATGACGATACCAACAAACTAAATTTCATTCTTTAGTTAATGCAGACTACTTTCGGAAATTTCTTTCGAAATCATGCAATATCGCTACTTGTGAGCGATTGGCTGATCTTAACCTGAATTGACTGTTATATGTGTATCGTTATAACATCATGCATATACTAACGAGCAACGATGGTTCATTGACTAGAATACATACTTATAATAATACCAGATTAATTTGTAATTTCGTTTCTGGTCGTATGGAATCTGGTCACCATCAAATCATATTTCGAGTGAGGAACTTCTTTGGTATATATCAGATCACCTTGCTTCATGCCATTTCTATCACGCTGCTATAGAACTACAATGCTGTCATCTAAATGTGATCCAATGCAACCAGCACAATGCGAAACTAAATAAAGATTATTTGGATAGAACCCTAATATCTATAAATATTACTGATTATATCTATTAGTAATCGGTTTTTAAGAATTCGATACCAACCGTAACTTTTTTCCATGAAGCAGTAAAACTATTATAGTTCTCGCTTTATCTTATCTATAACTATGTACAGACAATGTGTACCGTTGTCACGTGTATGTATCAACTTATTTGGTTTCAAAAATAAATGGTTGTTCAATTATCAAATTTCAGTTTTTATATATATAGTTTTTTACACATGATAAATATGCCATATCGTTCTCTACGCCGACATGCCATTGTTGTCTACCGTGATCTCTTCTCCATACCGGCAGGGGTATGCTTTAAGCGATTGAACTATTATTTGTATCGAATCAGTACACACGTAATTTAATTCAGTTCGAACGTTAGAACACATTTGTAAAAAACATCCTGCACTGTCTAACTCTCACATTCATGCATGATAACGGTTTTACAACACTCAATATATATTTAGGTTATTTGCAAGATATTTTGATTTCAGAAGTGGACGTACAAAGCATTAGAATTTAGTGATCTGTCGTAAGAAAACCCGATTTAGTGATTGACCTGGTGATGGATTTAATCCTCACAAATAACACTCCACAATGAAAATGAGCCTCTCAAAATAATATAAGACGAATGGGGTCGAAGACGTCTATACAGTTACCCATCCGCATATCAAGAGCTGCAAATAAATTCAATAAACGCAAGGTGAACAAATTGTTTTTAGATTCTGGTTTTTGCCTTTATCTCCAAAATTAGGAGCATAAGGCATCTATACTAGAGCCTGACCATCTTATTCTGATGAGGGCTATTGCTTTTATCTCGTCCTATAATTTACAAATTGTTTCGTTTCAGTTATATATTGGTATTCAGATACATATTGTTCATTTGTCATCACTGGTCTTACTACTTTTCTTTTCCTTTGCGAGTTTCAGGCCAGAAGCATTTCAGTATTCGTCGAAGGTAGTTGTTTAAGTACAGCTGCAGTTTCTTCCTCGTTTTCTGTGTGTTTCACTGTCTTACATCCATACAGTAATACTGATTCAATTTCAGCATTACATTATCCAATATGATCAGGAGAATTAGTGGTGAGAGTACGCATTCTCGCCTTACTCTTTGTGTGTTATAGTATTTTTTAATTTTGTTAGCCTTGATATTGCAACTTCTTCCTAGTTCTTCAAAACCAGCTCGTTCGTTTCTTAATTTTGCATTGATCATAGGTGAGATTCTGTCAAGGATGAGCATTGCGAGTATCTTTATTGTTGTGTTTATGAGAGAGATACCTCCCAATGTTTGCATTATTTTAGATCATATTTCTTGAGGAATGAAATTGTCAAGCCTTCCTTCCTTTTTGTGATATTCTGATCAAATTCCACTCTTCTTTGATTATTAGTGTGCTTGCAGCTATAGAAGAATCTGTTTGAAATTTTCGCGGATTATACTATTAATTGTTCTTCAGCTATTCAATGATATTTTTAACTTCTTGTTCTGTTGGCGAGTGGATGACTTTCCTTGCACACAAGTATAGTGCTCACTTCAGCAGCCTTGAAAATGATTTCTACATACTTCCTTCCATCATTTCTTGCCATACTTGACGAATAATTGGGCAAATTAATCCTACTAGCCACTTCCCAGGGTGGCTGGGTAAGGCATATATTGATAGTGAGGTTGTTATCATCTTAACTATATCTGCCACTCACTCCTCCAAATATTCTTTGTGAATTCGTTACATGATGGATCCTCATTGAACATCTATGCAGTAAGTAATTAAGGATACTGATTCAATAACTGCCTGTGTCACGTTAAGTAGATTACAAAAATGCAAACCCCTAGGTAGGTGCCGAAACATATATGTGTAATCTAGTCGACTATCGTAGCTTCGACAAATTGTCTCACTTATTCACTGGTTGCCATTATACAAGTGTGTCATATTAACGGGTCATAAATATTTACAAAAGCCTGAAAATATTTAATATTACAATAATATATATGACCACCAGAGACTAAATGTTGAAGTTTAGGGTCTGGTTCTGCCAATTCGTCTAATTCCTTAACAGATGAACGAAACCATAAAAATTTGCAACCTTCACACGAATCACAACAATAAAACACGTCATCATTATATTATTATTTACTACAATAAAAACTGGAATCTCATTCCATCGTAAGATTGATTTTTAAGTAGGTGAAAATGTAGAAAAGAAACAACAGAAATTAAATCATTAATTCCATATATGATGATGACAGTAGCGGTCCGTGGGTTTCAAACATGGGTGGGCAAAATTATATAAAACTTCATGAAAAATTAAATTAAAAATAGAAGTGTTATCGATACAAAACTCTGCCATTAAAATTGTCTATTTCATTGATCAGGGTTCTTTAATTGAATATACTGCTAATTTCTTCAATCATTCGTCCCTCATTGTGCTTCTTTAATAAGATTTTACAGTTTTCAGCGTTTAAAAAACATCGTTTTGATACTGCGGTCGACATCGGGTGGTTATTATTATTATCGAAAAGCGAATAACTTCTTCGAGTATTTTTTCTAAATTGTTATTATAAATAGTTTTGACTAGCTCACAAATAGTTTTGCGGGCTGAAAAATCATTGTTTGCTGATAAACTACCTGTAGTTTAGATTTCAAGAGTGCTTTATCTAAAAATGGATATAAATTGGCTATTGTGATTAGCAACTGGTAAGAAGAGTTTAAAGCATAAAGCTTAATCTTTGTGCAATCTAAAAGTACTGATTACTTAATATTCTGCGTTGCTAAACCTATCGTTAACAAGCTCTCGTATTACATCATACGCTTCTTTTAAAATAAATTTAATTGTTTAATGAGAAAAAAATCTTTCAAACGTAATAAACTTTAAATCGTTTAATAATAAAATAAAACCACACGCTTCGCGAATCGTTCTTGTATCAGAAGTTGTGCCGTTCTGAATGGTTGCCATGCAATTTTTTATCTCTTGCACTTTTTCATACACTACGTTAATTGTACGACTGGAAATTCCCGAGATGAAATTTGGTCGTGGTAGCTTTTTGTCACAGATTTGCAATAACTTACTTATTTTTTAAGAGATACAATAAAAAAAATGATGATATCTCATATAAATTGGCAAAAAATACGCAGTTCTGATATTTGTTTGGCGTTGGCGCACACGGCCTGAAGGACTAAATTTGAAACATAACAGTAGACAAAATATACGTAAGGAAAATCCTGTTTTAATATGATTTGCACTCCACCTTTATTTCCACTTACAACTGTAACACCGTCGTAAGTTTGAGCAGTATTTTTGTCACTGGTAATATTCTATTTGTACACCTTATTCATTAGCTGAACGATCTTGGATTCTACAAAAGAAATAAATCTTTAGACGACTTCTCCTGTTTAAATACGTTCTTTAGAAACTAATCAAAATATAAACACAAATTAACTTTTGTTTGAGACATCAGTAGTTTCTGCTTGAATGGAAATGTAAAGAATATCTTGAATTTCTGCATAAACGAAATCGTTAAATACGGTATTGATACATTTGAGAACATAATATGCTTTTAAAGCATAATATGCTTTTAAAGTAACCTAATTTCTGCAAAATGATTCGAATATGGCTCTGAACACTTCCGGTCGATCTTAATCAGTTTTTTCATTATGGCCACATAAGGTCAATTCGCAACTGCCACAAATTTTAACTACTAACCGAGATCATATTTAAAATCTATAATTATATAAAATCACGTAAGTTGAGGTAATCTAGTATTATTTAAAAACAGTCAACACATAAACCAAATCAAAAAACATTTTTTCTATTTCATCTCCCCTTAAAATTAATTCCTATGTTAAAAAGGAGAGAGATAAAATTATACCAGCAAGTGATTTACGTCATTTGCCCACTATTCTTGTATAAAACCAAACTGAGAGACGATATTACCATGGTATTTGGTTTAATAAAATCGTAAAGCTGAAAGAGAAATAATGCATTTAATACTCAAATATGTAGCACTTTACGATTTGCCTAATGAGAGTTTATAGACAAAATCCAAATATAAAATGCAAATAGAAGAGGAAATGCATACGTATGTATATTTTTGAGAGAAATAGAGATGAAATGAACCATTTTTTGCATTTTACTTTATGTACTCGTATATGTGTGTATTAGATATATATGCATGTATTACGAATATTTTACTTTAGAACGTTTTAACATGATTTTTTGAACAGGTTACAAACAATATGCGCGTAAATTTAAAACAAATCTTTGAATCTATGTATTGTTAACGATTTTTAAACTATAATTTGTTTGATCTTGATAGAAGTTTAGTAAATGGTTAAGGTGGGCACTGCCCACCTTGCCCATTATGACGGACCGCGCCTGGATGATGATTTAATAATGTAGCAAAAAATCAAGTCATATGAAAAACCTTGCCGCTGCGGTATTCATTCATACAAAACAAATATATAATTGTGTATGTGGGCTTACTATAAATACATGCAAAACGCCGCGTAATGAAAATCTCCAATCTGGTACTAAAATCAAAAGATTTTCAAGATTAATCGAAATAATTAAACTTAATTACTAATAAAATCATTATTTCAAAAGTAAACTAGAGTAATTTTCTAGAGAAAATCCAAATTTTAATTCATAATTAGTCAAACTATAAAAATAATAATATTTAAAAAATTTACTAATTACAGTTGTGTTGGTGAATGAGTGCATGAATATTTTGTTTTAATTTTTCGAACGGTTTATTTTTTATAGCAACATTTATTTTGGACCAATCACAAAAAAGTATGCTTTGCGTTGGTAGTGACGTCATGGAAGGTATATATACGAGAGAAAAACAGTTTTTCGATTATTGTCTGTTTAGAAAGCAACATTACAGCTGAAGCTAGACGACTTGTGGAAGTTCTACAATATAATTTAATTAATTTATTTTGTGAAATAATTTATTAATTTTTCAATTTAATCAATATGGTGAGTAAATTAGTTTTGTGTTAATATTTTATTTGTTCGAAATATTTAATGGCCTTGACCACACCCGGTCTTATGGATGACGTAATTCTTAAACATGAATGAGAGTGGAAATCAAATTGGATATGATTATTCACACAACGAATTTCTAGTTTAAAGATGACGTGGCCAATAAATTTTTGTACTGAACTAACGTAATTTTAACATTACAGCGTGAATGTATCTCTATACACGTTGGCCAAGCTGGAGTCCAAATCGGTAATGCCTGTTGGGAGTTATACTGTTTGGAACATGGAATCCAACCAGATGGTCAAATGCCATCAGACAAAACCGTAGGTGGAGGTGATGATTCGTTCAATACATTCTTTTCCGAAACTGGTGCCGGTAAACATGTCCCACGTGCCGTGTTCGTCGATTTGGAACCAACAGTAGTCGATGAGGTACGTACCGGAACATACCGTCAACTTTTCCATCCCGAACAATTGATTACTGGCAAAGAAGATGCTGCTAATAACTACGCTCGTGGACATTACACTATTGGAAAGGAAATCGTTGATTTGGTTTTGGACCGCATCCGTAAATTGGCCGATCAATGTACTGGTCTCCAAGGTTTCCTTATTTTCCACTCGTTTGGAGGAGGTACCGGTTCAGGTTTCACTTCATTGTTGATGGAACGTTTGTCTGTCGATTATGGAAAGAAATCAAAATTGGAATTCGCCATCTATCCAGCTCCACAAGTATCGACAGCCGTAGTCGAACCATACAACTCAATTTTGACCACCCACACGACATTGGAACATTCCGACTGTGCTTTCATGGTAGACAATGAAGCAATTTACGATATTTGTCGTCGTAATTTGGATATCGAACGACCAACCTACACCAACTTGAATCGTTTGATTGGCCAAATTGTATCATCAATCACAGCTTCGTTGAGATTCGATGGTGCTTTGAACGTCGATCTAACTGAATTCCAAACCAATTTGGTACCATACCCACGTATTCATTTCCCATTGGTCACATACGCCCCAGTCATCTCAGCCGAGAAGGCATACCACGAACAATTGTCGGTAGCTGAAATCACCAACGCTTGTTTCGAGCCAGCCAACCAGATGGTGAAATGTGATCCACGTCACGGAAAATATATGGCCTGTTGTATGTTGTATCGTGGTGATGTAGTACCAAAGGATGTCAACGCAGCCATCGCTACCATTAAAACTAAACGTACCATTCAATTCGTTGACTGGTGTCCAACTGGTTTCAAAGTTGGTATCAATTACCAACCACCAACCGTTGTACCAGGAGGTGATTTGGCTAAAGTTCAACGTGCCGTGTGCATGTTGTCGAATACCACAGCCATTGCTGAAGCTTGGGCTCGTTTGGATCATAAATTCGATTTGATGTACGCGAAACGTGCTTTCGTCCATTGGTACGTAGGAGAGGGTATGGAAGAAGGTGAATTCTCAGAAGCTCGTGAGGATTTGGCTGCCTTGGAGAAGGATTACGAAGAAGTTGGTATGGACTCTGGCGAGGGTGAAGGCGAAGGTGCTGAAGAATATTAGATTCAGTTACTTGAGTTAATTACCGCCATCTCCGATGGCCTCAATGATTAAATAAAAAATTTATTGAATTATTTAAAATTCGAGTTTTACTTTACTTGCGTACTCTTCAATTTTGAACTTGATATTCAACAGCTGGAGAAAGTTTTGTTTAGTTATTGAAGCATGTCACGTTATTATAAAGGTCGTTGAACCGAATCTTTGATGAAAGGGCATACAACAAATGAAATAGAAGAGTTGATTCAAGCACACTTTCTCTCTAAATAATTACAATAACAGCTCAACACACGTCAATTTCAGAATTCATGGACCAACCCATCTTCCATGTGAGGTGAGCATATAGGCTAGCATGTAGCTATGCAATGTGCTATGGTTCTACGTAAATCGGACCTATAGACGTACATGCTCGATTTGGCTATGTAATGGCGTAAATAAGCGAACCGCGAAAGAGTAGGTAGTGTCTTGAGCCCATAAAACAGATTGCAAAGATATTAACAGACACTCATCTTAATTGTATAACGGTTAATAACTGTTTATTAAAAATACAAAAATATACAAATAAGAGTTAAAGAATTTCTTTCGTTATGCCCTACCACGGTTTTAGTAGTTCTTTGATTGTAATTAATTCAATATTAAAAGTAAAAGGTAAAAGTTATCATGCCACATTGCAGAAGCGTACATTCATTCGTTTATTATTAGTTTGCCGCTATTCTACAATGTCATATCCTTTTGATTAATCCTAATTATTGCTTCTTCGATAATGCAGTCCAGTCCATTTTCATTGTATGTGACTGGAAATTTAATGGCGAATATTTTTGGAAAACAAATTGTTTTAATACAACAATTCAATTTGAACGACAAAATTATATCGTTATTATTCGAATCCAATTCGTTGAGCTTGGTAAATTTTGGCACAGTAATATCCAACTCGATTGGTTCATTGTTACGATAAACACCGTTCAACTGATTAATGTACCAGTTGTCGTACGGTAGATATATGTTCCACTTTTGAGGTGCATCCTCGGTCAGATGTGTATCGTCGATGAATTTTAAAAATATAGAGAGCTTAATTTTGCCCCCATTCGGTTGTATCTTTAATTTTGGAAATTCTAAAAATTTTCCAAAATTTTGTTTGAGCTTCTCATTAAAATCGAAAACGATATCCATCGTTTTTCTTTTCATCGTGTGCATATCGACTATTTCGATTGCATGATTATTGGTATCGGCCACGTATAATATATCGCACGACGGATTAAAACACAATCCCCCCGGTTCGTTGAATTGGTACAGATTATTCGATTTGTCTAGTATTTTTACGGATTCGGCTGAATTGGTTTTCGGATTGATGCGTTTCAGCTTGTGATTGTACGTGTCTGCTATATAGACAAAATCATCTTTGTAGTTGTGCGCCACGCCAAGTGGATGTTGAAATTTGGCAAGCAATAATTTGCCATCGTGATCGCCGAATGCCATTAAATTGTCGGGATTTGGATCGCCACCCGCAACAGCCGAAACATGACCATCGGTCAATGATATTTTACGAATGCACGAACTCTCACTGTCGGCAATAAATAGCTCCTTACGATCTTTAGCTATTGTAAGACCACTAGGTTGCGCAAATGATGCGTTCAATGGATATGAATTATTCTTATTGGCCTCTCGACCGTTTCCAGCTATTGGAATACATTGGCCAGATACAAACTTTTTATACTTCCACCAGATTACATCATCTAAAAATATTGCCCAGATTTGATGAATTCCAGCCATTGCTATTAAAATTACTGTCTTTTCGGGGATCTGTGTCTCGTCCATATGAAATGACATGTCCATGTCGCGTGTTTTGAAAACACACAAGTCCCATGGAGAGGCTAATTCTTGGCCCTGCTTACCAGTTCCAGCGATAGTTTCTACAATCTTGAGTTTTAAATTTATTTTCCTAATCGCATGGTTATTGGTATCGGCTACAAACAAAATATCACCATTCAAAAAATCTAGTCCTTGTGGATTATTGAATCGGCACGATTTAAAATCACCATTTTGGAATCCCGGCAGCTTTCCACCAATCTTTTGTAGAACCTCGCCCGATGAGTTTAAAATAAGTATTCGATTGTTGCCTGAATCCGAAATGGCATACAATTCGGCACATTCTTCGTCAAATTTTTTCTTCGAACAAATTATTTTGCCTGGAAATTTAAGATTATTGTCGACAATCAGCTCGGTAGCCGGATTCAAAGGCAACGAATGTTCTTTTATCATATTTTTACTTTTATAATATTTAATCGATGACGAAATATATTTCTTAAGAGTATCATAATGTCCTTCGCCCATAAGTACGAATAATGGGTTGGAATTTGGGCCAAGCACTAATAACGTTGGCCAACATATTATATTCAGCTCATCCCATAAAATTGAATTCGGATCGTTGATAACGGGATGCGTGATGTCATAACGCTGAATTGCTGACAAAATATTAGATGAATCCTTTTCATTATCAAATTTCGGGCTATGAACTCCGATTATGATTAGCCCATCTTCAACCGAATATATTTGTTCGATTTTTTTCAAATCAGGTAAAATGTGCATACAATTTATACAACAATACGTAAAAAAATCCAAGACAATAATTTTTCCCTTCAAACAACTAGAAAACGTTAAAGGTTCGATGACATTGAACCAATCAAAATCTTCCTTCAAATCAGTTATTGGTTCGAATTTATTATCCACTTCTTTGATATACCGAAACAAAATCTTTTCTTCTTGTGCGGGGTCGCAACCATGTAGTAATCCAGTCAATTCAGTACATTTATTGGCCAGAATATCAAGCATGCCGACAGTTTCGTTTTCATCGGTTTCCATTTTTACTATATTCGACGGATTACAAAAAACAGCGATATCTGTAAATAGTATAAGGTATTACGAAAATTATATAATTAAACATCTTAATACGTACATAATACACGTTAAAAACCTATTTTCTAACAAGTTTACGATAAAATTAATGTGCAATGTATGTTTATTGACGTTTTGATGACAAGATTATGAAATATATATAAGGTTTTATTATATCCACATGTTAAATGTCATATGAATGCAGTTCAAATGTAAACAACTCATGTAGACTCATTTGTCAAAATTTCAAGCATGTCAATAATAAGACGTCAAAATGGGTAAACCAACGTTCAAGGGAAAACAAGATAAGAACAAAACTCACAAAAAAACACAAAATTATAAAACAAAAAATATAAATAACAAAGCTAAACACAAAGTGAATCCCAATAAAATCAAAGCTGATGAAGAAAAACGTCGTAAATTTGTACAGAAAGAGAAACTCAACGAGGAGCGTTTGAAGCAAATCAAAGACAACAAAAAGTTGAGACTCAAGAAACAAATCATGATGACCAAGAAGACGAAAAAGGGCCAACCCGTGATGAAAGGCAGAATGGAATTGTTGCTAGAAAAGATTCAAAAATCAATGAAATAAAAAATTAAAAAATACATTTTTGCTAATCAAAGATTTATTTTCGTTTTTTCTTTTCTTTTTTGGCCAGCTCAAGACCTTGGATATTTTTCGGCGCAATCTTATACGTCTCTGTTAGCAGCTCGTATATAAATTTCACTTGATTGCCCTGCACGAGAAGTTGATCAAATTTTGCACCCGGTGGCCGAGACACTGATGTACTGGCGGCCGCTCCAACTTTACACGACTTTGCAAATTCGTTGATTATGATTCCATACTGTTCGAGATTGTTGACGAGCGTGACTTTTTTATTGCCCGATCGAGTGGCCAATGTCATTTGGATCGGTACCGTTTTACCACTAATCCCTTTGGTCTGCGGTTGGTTACGCATCTCATAGCACAATTTCATTTTCGACAAGACAATCGATAAAATTTCATTCGTATCTTTTACCACGGGTTTTTCGCAGATTCGAGCCAAAAGCTCGTTCAATTGCAAATGTTTTGTGATCGGATCGGGTTTGATTTTTTGCTGGCCAACATAATCCTTTACACATTTTAGCACCTCTTTTTTCTCCAGTGAATTACTACTAAGTTTGAAGTATCTGAAAAAGTCTTTCACTTCTTCGGTGATTTCAAACGTTTCGGTAACGGTTGTTTGAAATAATGTACCAGCACTCGCCTCGGCGCCACTCGATTCATTCGTATTTGGGACTATTTCGGGATTAAATTCGACCAACTCTGGATGGCTAAAATCAATTTCGGTGATTTTTTCGACCCCCTTCGTTTCCTCTTTCACGACTATGAAACCTTCACTCGACATTTTGTCTAGAAACTTTGATACTTTTTTGTAGCTGGACAATTTTATATCGATTGGAGTCGTGGACGTTGGCAAAACATGCAAACGATAAAAATTGCTGGTTAATATGGGCAACTGGAATTTGTTTTGGTTAAATTTGATTGCGGTTAGGAATGCATTCTTCAGAATTGTATCCATATCGACTGATGCCGATTCAGCTTCTGTCACCACATCTTTAGTTTGATTTACATTCGACTCATCTGTAATCGACAAATTTGCCACATCATCAGATATGTCGGCCACATTTTTATTAGCATCAACCGTCAGGTTCGATATTGATGGTTCAGATGGTGACGCTTTTGCGGGTTTTGACATTGAGTCGCCTAGTGAAGGGAAGTCTTCTAGCTTCGGTGCCGACGTAACTGAATCGAGATTTGGAACTTGAAGACATACTGTCGGTTCGATACACCATAATTTATCGCCAAATACATGAAGCATTTTTACACCAACTCCATGTCCGCCCATCATGTACATATCCTCGCTGCAGTGCGGCAAATATCCAACACCAATAGCCGCACGATTTGATGTTAAATTAACATACACTGGTTGCCCTTTGTTGTATCGGCCCCAAAAATTCAACGTATTATCCTTCTTTATAATTCCGGGAATCATCAGATCAGCTCCGTTCGCTAATTTCGGGAAAACCATTGGCAATGTTGTAAATTCGGGCAGAACATCGTGTACCACCCAAAGTGCATACACTGTCGGATACAATCGATCTTCGAATTCGAAAAACATTGGTCTCTTATCGACTGAGTAGATCGTAACCTGGATCCCATTATGCGTTATTATCTTGATCATATAGACACTCGCCTTAGTCGGAACAACAGCATTCCAATTCTCTTCGCTGACATCCGGATAGTCGGTACACAGTTTTGTACGAAATTTTTTCTTTTCTGTCGCTTTCAATTGAACATTGTTTTTTATTTTAAATGGTTTTATAAACATATTTCTATATTTAATAAATAAATAAAATTATTAAATAAAATTATTAGGTTATACACTTTACACAGATTTTGACAAATGACTTGAATAGTTCCCAAACGTTTTTAATACGCATACACATAAACAAACACAAAAACAACTTAAGGCTATTTCGTTTATAATAACGATTCGACCATTTAAATTTCACCCATCTCTGCTTTGAACAATATATTGTTTATCTCTTGGTGTACGATACATTTGGTCCGGGCATCCGTGATCTTCTTCAACCTTCGGGTTATATATTCACCAAATATTGTATCCTCATCTCGTTCAAACGAATCTGTTTTATTGACTGGTTTTATAGCAGGTACTGGAGTTGGTGATGATGTTGCCTTCGAAAGATTAACCGCGGCCACAGCTGTTTTTATCACACGATTTATTTCCGTCTCGAACGTTTGTTTCTCAAGTGATTGCGAGGGTTGTTCTACCTTACAAAACGTTTGCGCAACTGGTTCAAAACTATCAGTCGAACGTGTTTCCGTTTTATTGTCAATCGATGAGCTGGTACAGTGAAACGAAGGACGTCGATTTCGTTTGGGCACTTCATCGATAAATCGTAAACAATCGTATGCAAACCATTTCGTTAGCTTTTCATTTTCCGAATACGTTCCCGCCTTTTGCATCAACGATACTTTCATATTTTCGCGACGATATTGTGTTAAAATTATTTTCATTTTACGTTGCACTTCATGAAAATCCATCGATAGTACATCAGCAATATCTTGCCAGGCGGAACAATTCTTATTTTTATCCTTGTACTCATAATTACGGGTGTCCCATAAAAATGGCCGAGCCTCATATTCACGAATCAACGTTAGAACATCTTTTCGCGTCCACATAATTTGCCTGATTTTATTTCAAAACCGAATATCGGACAAAAACTTTTCTTGCTTATCCAAACAATTTTACACCAATTTTTGACAACATTTTTCTCTCTCCAAACAATGTTGCTACACTGCTACGAAAATTTTGTGGAATCTATTTATCATAATAAAAAATAACTTTGTATCGGCATCTAGGGTGACATGATGAGTATTTTATTTTTTTTATTTTTGGTTTGTTTTTTGTCAAAACAATTTTCTAAAATGTCATTGTGTTGAACAGAAAAGAGAAAATTTTTTATTTACAAAAGAATTAAACGATTATATTGATTTAAAACCCTACACATAATAAAATAGTTACGTTATTATTATTGTTATCGAAAAACAGAAAAAATACAATCCCCGAAGAGTGGAAAGAATAAATCAGTAGTTTTCGGTTTTGTGTGTGAAATTAATCGCGACACTGATAAAAAGAAAATATGGAGTCCTGTGCTGCCGTGGAAAAGGAGCTCGAACGAGTTCTATCTAAGTTCACTACAATGAGTGGATATGCCCAAAGAATGTATGACGATGTAGCACCCCATATCGATGAAATCAATCGAGTCTTAGCTGAAGGTAAGTTTTTGTGTGAAATGTGTAATCTAGGTCCCTGCTACGTCACCAACTCCTTCTGCTCCTCAAAAACCTTTTGAGACGAGAAACGACAGTCACAAGAAAAAAAAACTAGTTTCCAAACTTGAGAGTAACGGTGTCGCTTACAGATTTTTTCCACACTAATGTAATACATTGAACTTTAAGATAAACAATAAGACAATGAATAAGATATGATAGTCAACATCATAATAATACTAGTTTGTAAATAATGATAATGGCCTTAGATAAGTTTAACCTTGGAGTAGTTTACACAAAAAACCAAATAAATTTTACCTTGAGACCATTTTGTACCAAACAAGCCAAGTTTTGTACGATAGGGGCAAATCGTAAAAAATAAAACTAGATCACTTGTCTGGCACTAAACGCCATCGAAATAGATATTACCATGTCCAAAGCAATCAACATCCTAACAGTACCCAACTTAAGCAAATCAACCCTTTATGCCTCTTCAATAGAGTTGATAATACCTTTTACCGGTTTTTACAAGGCATATGCTGGCCTCAAATCAATAATTCAGCTCAACTAGTTCCTATTCCGAGTGTTGAACTATCGTTTACCTTAAGGGACATCTGTACGACCTGATACACATTACCTATATGGAATATTTAGATTAGAAAAATGTTGAAATGAAATCAGACGATTCTGACTAGTAATTGACCGAGGCCTTGATATCGTGCTATCCGTAAACTAATTTGTCCACTTTTATACATTTAAAAATTCAATTAGCTAGGCTCCTGGCACGTGACGCTGCATTAAGACGTCAAACGAATAAGATTTTGTTTTCATACTTCCTAAGCAGAGTTCAGTTCTTCAGTCTGGTAAATAGCTAGCATAAAGCTTTGGGACTCCAAGTTGTATAAGGTCATCTCCACTTTGTAGTAATGTATAGGGCTTGGGATACTTATCATTCGAGAATTCAAATACGACAGATCTTGTTTTGCGAATCGATAACTCGATTTATTCAACGACACCCGAGTGTCTATAACATACTAAATAATTTTGATTATTTCAGTTCCTGAAAACGAACAACCATCGCTGCAACAAACAATGATTCTGCGACACATGCTAACAAACATCAAAGATAAGGTACACGTACTTACATCCGACCATCGTGACTATCATGGTACCGTGAGTAAAGTTGGCAAAGCAATCGATCGTAATTTTTCATCTGATTTTGTCGCCACAACTCGTTCCGAGGTGTTTTCGAACGAAAAAAATGTCAAACTGCTAAACAAAATAATCGTCCAACATTTCTATCGGCAAGGTTTGGATGATGTTGCCGAAATCCTAATGAAAGAGTCTGGACTTAAAATGGACGAAATAAATGTGGAAGGATACGCTGAATTGCATAGAATATGGGAGTCAATACATTTAAAAGATTTAAATCCAGCTCTCGAATGGGTGTCAAAATATTCGGTGCAATTAGAAGGCAAACATAGTTCACTAGAATTTAAATTACATCGTCTCGCATTTATGCAAATCTTGAGTAAAGGTGTTCATTCCCAAACTGAAGCGATTACGTATGCGCGCACAAATTTCGCCAAATTTGTTAATAAATATGAAAAGGAGATCCAAGTTTTAATGGGAACGCTTATGTATTTACCAATTGGAATTCAAAATTCACCCTATCGCTATCTTATAGCGCCTGAGATGTGGATCGAAGCAGCTGATGTATTTTTAAAGGATGCTTGCAATATACTAGGAATAAATAAAGATTCTCATTTATCGGTGGTCGTCAATGCTGGATGTACAGCACTTCCGGCTCTATTAAATTTGAAACAAGTTATGCTATCACGACAAGTATTAGGAATTTGGAATGGACGAGATGAACTGCCAGTAAGTATCAATTATGTTACACACATATGTGTATTACACTTTAATTTAATTTTCAGATTGAAATTGATTTAGATCAAGACAATCGATATCACTCGATATTCGCGTGTCCAATATTACGACAACAAAGTTCCGAAGAGAATCCACCAATGAAATTAACCTGTGGTCATGTTATATCGCGCGAGGCGTTACACAAACTAAGCAATGGACAAATGTATGTGTACATATTACAGTCTTCAATCTATAAAACCTAATCATTTAGTTTTTCCTCCAATTTTAGATTGAAATGCCCATACTGTCCAATGGAGCAGAGTCCATCAGAAGCTACACTAATTTATTTTTAAAATTAAGCAATACTTACATGTTACAATTGATCATATTATTATTAAAAATTATAATTATTATTATTATGTATTTAAAAAGAAACTAGTTTAGTCTCGAAGGAAGCGTGTGAAATAACCAGATGAGCGAGTTGATTAGAATCGAAAAATTGCGTCTATAATTTTTTTTAAGTGTTTATATATCATTTTATTTTATCAGCAGTTAAGAATTTTTATAAAAAAATAAATAAAAAATAAAATATATAAATAACAAGAATTTATTTGCAAATAAAATATTGAGATATTTAAAAATATTTCTGTAGTTTTCGTTTAATGGCGATCAACCACGAAAGATTGTAAGTATCAGAAAAGCGAGATAGCTAGTTCACCTATAAATACTGTCTGTCTTTTTCTAACTTTGCATTCTGTCTTGGAGCTCAAGGCATTTTCCAACTCTTTCGCGGTTCGGCCGTTAACGTCCTACTTTCCGCCATTAACATAGCCAAATAAAGGACGTACGGCTATTGGTCCGATTTACGTAGAACCAATTTGCACATTGCATAGCTCCTCCATGTCAGCCTATAGTACTAATATGGAAGATGGGTGGCCCAATTCTGCACTCCACAAACAGGAGGTCATAGATGTGTTTATTCACATGGTTAAAATACTTTAGCATCCTTGCCCTATCAAGATATCTATGACCCCCTGTTGGAGTGCAGAATTCATGGGCCAACCGATCTTCCATGTCAGTACTTTAGGGCATGGAGCTATGCAATGTGCAGATGGTTCTACGTAAATCGGACCTATAGCCGTACGTCCTCGATTTGACTGTAATGGCGTAAGGTAAGGACGTAAATAAGCGAATCGCGAAAGAGTTGGAAGTGCTTCGAGCCCCGAAACAGATTGTAGAGATAAAAACTAACAAACCCTATCGAGATACAAGATTCAGGTTCCTCACGCTCCAATTACCTAAGCTATAATCACTGCGCCATTTGGTCGTTCACCGATACTCCTAACATTCAAACGACTACTACTCAATGCTTTTGACAACCACAGAAGGCTTTACTTACAGGGTAGCAATAAGAAGCTGCTACAAAAACTTGCTTGTTCTTCTAATGAAATCCAAGATTTCCTTAAATAGGAATTTGCATTCAAAGCAGTGCATGGGAAGAGTATGAAGAACAGGAGCTCAAGAAGTGCTCAACTGTTTCTTCTTCTGCTCCCTAGCTTGCGATGTTCCGAAATTTCATTCGAAACATATTCAGGGAGCAATGCTCCGTAAGAATGTCTAGCAAGATCCTTAAAGTGCGTCTATCATATTTTAAAGACTGGGATCTTTGCTGATTTATTGATCCAAAAAGGATTTTGGATAGTGACAAGACCCTTTTATGGTGCAGATCACAAAATTTCACGTTTAAGAGATAGTGACGTCACTCCTAAAGCGTGCTCAAGTCCAGAGAAGTCGAAGCCGCACCCAAATCGAACAATTTATCAGACAATATATTTCCTTTGGTACGCATGTGACTATGGGTATCCAGTTTAATCTAATGTTTGAGATAAAATCAATATGGAGTCTCCGAAACTTTTGCATTTGGAAAACTGTGATCATTTCAAGCCATTTAATCAATGGATCATGTAAAACTTCAAATGAGTAATTTAGGGTAGTTCTCGAGAAGATCTTTATAGACACGATAGAGGTGTAAGAAATCACTCGGTTTGCTTAGAAATTTAGTTATGTCATACGACATCTGTCGGCTCAGAGGATTCATTCTCAAAAGGTGTATAAAGCTGGTAAGCGTATTTCTAATAAATGAAACGAAATAACATATGTTGTCTTAGTCTTTAATCGGACCGGTAAAAGGGGTCACATGGTGACACGAAGTCATCAAAACTAGAGAGATTATTCGACTTATAACAAAGCTAAAAAGATCGCTTTGCTTATACAGTCTCAGCATCCATACTGTAAGATTAAATCGATACAGTGGTACTGTATATCTTGGTTCGTATGATTGAGAAACCGTCGATTTCGCGGGATTATTCTTTAATAGCACTACTGGACTACACTGGGAAGAAGGTTATTAATCATATAAATGCTTAAAAACAGGATTACCAACTTAGAACTAGAGATTATAATCAGAAGGAGTATCAGGTTTAAAGGACACAAAACTAGACTACTGGTAGAATCACTAAAAAATGAGAACAGATTAAGGTGATCACTTACGCAGATGATGTCGATAGCTATCTCAAGAAAAGATCTGTGTTAAAATTAGGAAGTGATGCAGGAAACCCTATCTGTTGTTACAAAATGGGAAGAAAGGATTTAGTCGATTAGAATTAGGTAGCCTGTGCCAAACAGACCTAGTCCGTTTATTGAGGCAATATTCTTTTTCATTTGTTAACATTTCGCGGTATTGAGGAAACTAAATATTTTTGAAAGGATACAGGCTTTACAGTCATACAAGAACCATTTTGAAAGAGAGCTCGTACACTGGGTATATAAAGATGTAGTAATAAATATATGTACGGAACTACTTTGTATTGGCACGTTCTAATAAAGCAACTTATCGGAGAATGGTGAAAATATATAAGAAATGTTTATGTGTAGGGTTAAGTGTGACACGTCAGGACCCTACAGTAAAACGAAAATCGATAAAACGACAGTTAACGGTGGCTGCTATATGTTCGTTTTATGTTTCAATAAGAGGTTCCGGACCACGTTTAATAATGGCCTAAAGCCAGACCTTCAAGCGATTTAAAGTAAATAAGAATATGTTTGTTGTTGGCACCGTATGCGAAGGTGAGACGGTAGCAGATTGTAGATTGAGGGAGTTCTGAAATCATTTATATTAATTATCGAAGTGTGAGATGATTTCTAGTATGTGGGAAGATTGAATTCATCAAGTTTTATTAAAGAGTTTCAAGTTGAATTTCATTATTCTCAACACGTATTATAGTAATCACTACAGAAATCAGTCATGGCGTTATTTTAGTTCCCAGTACCATTAAACAAAAGAACAGGTATTTAGTATTGATTTGGAGACCAATGGCTAACTCTAGTTCCAGTGGATCTGTATAAGTTCGTTGGAACTTCATCCATTCACACCGAAATCTATTTAAATCCTTTTTGCCGAGCATAATCGAGGACGTACAGCTGTAGGTGTGATTTAGGTAGAATATTACATAACTATAGTACTGACATAGAAGAAGAATCGGCCCATTAATTCTGCACTCCAACAGGGGTCATAGATTTGTTTGTTTTCATCATCGACCGTAATTTGCACCATTTGGTCGGTCTGGCTTCAATTGTATCACAACATTCTGATTTGATTACAGCCATTCTACCAAAAGAGCTTTATATTATAGACTCTCTAATGATCGAATTTAAGCCATGTGGTGTGTGTTAAGTAAAATAATCAAACACACATTGTCTATCATGTTTATAGCATTCCGTCACAGGATTTAGGGCGTGTCGTTGAATTCGACCAAACCTACATAGATGGGTCGCTGGTCTGAACATCAACACATCAACAATTAAGTATCACATATTTTTTATAACTCTACGTTTTGAATAATCAATTAATTACAACAAAAATAGTTTTACAATCTTATAATTAGCAAGTTTTCAATAGGTTTAATGACAACAAATCACGTTTTCAAAAATATAACATCTATAAAACTAGAAAGACTATCTGATTTCTTGCGAACTGGTCAGAGTAATTGCGCGTATACAATTCAAGTGATTGATTGTTTCATTACAGTTTATCTCTCGGACTTGATTAGATTAATAATTTACAATTCGTTGGCTGTACTACATATATCAATCTGGTGAGCAGTGTAAACATTTTTAACGATCCATTATTAACATTTAATTTCATGTTGTGCCCACCAATAATTATAAGATAAAAATTCAAAATTAATTAATTTCAATTCTTTGCCACATACGAGTAATGTATGGAAATTTTAGATTCACGTGTTGTTCAAGTGTGTCACCTTTTGTCCAATATGTATAGAAATGATAATAAAATAATTATATACTTATTAAATGATAATTCTAAATTAACACGAGCTCATTTTTGACATGATTTTGATTTGAAGGTAGTTCTCGGATGGGTTGAGCATGCTTTGAACTGATTGAAAGAGTGTGTGGTATTCATACACTCGAAACTATAGCTTGTGTAAGACGAGAATCAAGTCATGAATCGTTGTGACGTTGAAGTGCAACTCATCGCTTTACGCGTTCAGTTAACCAACGTGATCAGTAATTCAATTAGGTCGAATTTATAATTGGGCCACTAAGAAATTTTGGTTTGACTACAAAGGTGAAATTTATAAATAAGAAATACTTGGGACACCTGTTAAAAACTGGTTGAGGAATCTAATGATTTCTGTAAATATTGTAAGGATGTGGATGAAACAGTTGTCTTCTCTTGCCCGTTACAATCTCAACTGTTGAAGGTCCTTACTGATCGTAACCAGATCTATGGCATGAAAAACTTGGTTGTTCAGTTTATTCTAATCTATTTTGTCAAAGAAGGAAACAATCCTATCATAAATAGGTATAGGAACAAGTAAAGCTCGTTTTAACAATATACAGTTTAACATCTTATAGAAACTAGCTCATTGCTTATTATCCAAGCCAGATGTTGAATTGTTTTTGAACAATTCAACACCTGGCTTGGATAATAAGCAATCCCACAAACGATTTTGGAACGATCCCAAACGTATGGACGTTCTTATCATTAATAAATTTTAGAGAATTGTTTTGGAAGAGTCAAGTTAACACCTTAAATATACCAAAATCCACTTTAAACTCTATTTTGGATGAACATTGTCCACGAGAAAGCTGAGTTCACCCAAAAACATCTTGGCCTAAAAACAGCAACGCGGTTATGTTTCATAGAGTGGCCTTTTTAACTGTTTAACCGTAAACAGATCCACCCGACAGTGAAAGCCTATGCTATAAATAATAAAAAACACCAGTTGTATTCGTCGACTATCTTGAGAAAACTTTAAAAATATTTCAGGACAAGAGAATGGCGTCAAATGCTGAAGACGACTTCACAATCAAAACAAAAGCCTCTAGTTTGAGGCATTCTAAGAGAAGTTATCGCTTCAAGACTTCCTGAGTGACTTGTTATATTTACGATTTTATAAAATCAGATAAAATAGAATAACAAAATTGTGTATACTATAAATAAGTCAGGCGCGTGTGACGTTCATTGCCACCACTCACAGCTACGTGTACCTCACTTTGTGCGATAATAAACTAGAATTTGTTGATTAACACTTCAAACATGCATATAATATTAACTATTGTTTATTTACAATTTCTATAATTGAGCTGATTTTATAAGATGTCTCATACTCAAATCGACAATGATTGGACGGCCATACTATAAATATACTAGAATTATATCTCGCATCATATTTAGATAGACTATATAGAAGAACTCATGTGCCACCCATCTAGATAGTCACGCCCACTTGTTCTTATCACTAGCATTTGATCACAATACAGTTTTCCAATCTTGAAATGAAATGACGCATTTTGTTCATATACAATTGTTCATTCAGGATCTACATAAAGAGCGAAATCAAAGTACAGAATACACATTGATAATTGTTGTGGCTTTCAATAAACGAAATTAACACGCAATCTCGTTTATAAACAAACAATTATAGATATTCTCGAAAGTCTAGTCTTGGTTATAATTTATAAGTGTTATATAGATCGTATATATAGATAACGTGTGTTCGATAATGTTGCTTTAATTAAATTTTAATTTACAAATTACAATTGAAAAATTATAATTATATGAAACAGTTCGGTTGATATGCATAATTGGACAACCGCAAAAATCGTTGTCAAATGTTATATATGAGGTGCTATTGTAGTCCTATATATACTCATACTTGACTTAGTATATTGTGTATAGTAAGTACTTGAAGATAAGTACAGCTATCGATTTTTCAGTTATTTTCTGATTAATTGCATACAGTAATTACGATTTAGGAATAAATAACGATTCTAAATCTGTGCAAATATGTACGAAAAGTCAAGTGTATAAATATATATGATGATATAAAATATATGATCGATATATTTTACAATGTGCAACACACATTGATAACCGCTATACTTTTGTTAAAATGTTATTTCATAAATTGTTATATATAATTTTCAAGTCTACTAATAATAGAAATTTCCGGTTGCAATCAGATTGAGATTGAAATTGTATTGAAGTGCTTCGAGTATAAATTGGTTTGTTCTAGAAGTTTTGTTTAGCTGTAACCTTAATCCGTCATTCAAGCTCATTTTACCCATTATGACATTCATTTCCAAACGCTATATGGTACGAAATCTATTTGTTCTCCGAATGAAGGTCAAGAGATACGGTATAGAAGGCTCAAAGAACAGTGTCTTGTGAGAATATCCACAGTCTTTATGTACCTGCTCGACCCACGAACATATTTTGAGGGTATATTCATGTGAATCTGAAGTCATATTTTTCGCCGCGTCAATCTATCTGGAATCGGTGTAGTATCCATATCCTTCATAATGCCTAGGATAGATAAACTTTGAGAACAGGTAATTTATACGTATTAAATTTGAAATGACCTCATTAAAAAATTTGTACTTGTTGAATTGTTTTAATGGTTAAAATATCTTCAAATTCCGAATATCGAAACTATATCCTCATGCTGGTAGCAAATATGGATATAGCATGGTATATCCATATTTTACAAAGAAGAATTTACTAAAGATAAATGATAAAAATATAAACCCAAGAAACGCCTCATGCTTGATCTGATCACAGAAAAGTTTATTAAATAGTTTTTTGGAAAGCCTCCCAAGAAAAATGTTCTTATATGATAATAAGATTACTACCTAATATTCCTTAGCGAGGCCCAGGCTTCTGACAAGTTATGGCGTAGAAACCGAACAGTCGCTTTCCAATCGACCAACCTCTATTACCGCTACAAATAACTTATAATAACTATAGGGAAATCGCGTCGATATTATATGCCAACATGATATTATTTAATTACGGAGAAGATTAAAAGATGGCACTTGTAGTAGTTGCACGAAATGTTTACATTTTTTAACTGCAGTTTTGTATATTCAACGAATTATTAACGAAACAAAAATTTAAAATTTAATAAATAAATAAATAATAATAAATAAATAAAACAAAATTTGTTGTTTTTTCAAATTATGTCATTTCATTAAAAAATTACTTAGCGTGCCATCTATTGTTCTCAATAACACGTATTGATATGCCATCTAGAAATCTTCTCCGAAACTTATATTTAACAAAATCATGCTGTCGTTGGCATTTACTATGAAAATTGACACGATTTCCCTTATAGTGTTATAAGTTATTTGACCCGCTACTAGTTCGGTTCTTATCTTTGCTAAATAACCCATAGTAGATTTCTTTGCTAAAATACCCATAGAAGACACGAACCGAAATACTAACGATTCACTAGCGGGTTAATCGATTGGTCGGTTCGATTTAAACTAATGTTCAAACAGAGCTCTTATCATGCATATTCAGAAATCATAATTGGAAGCTAAAGTACTGCAAAGCAATGTTCCAGGACTCGTCCTAGATCTATTATATATATATAGGGCAGATGTTAAAACCGATTTAGATATTGTATAGTGGATATTGTAGCCACAGGGAACCCAGAATTCAAAGTTTCCAGCGAGACATGCTAGTCCCGACGAAGTCTAGAAGAGAGCTTGTAAATCCCAGTTTGATAGAGAAAATCTAAATCACATGTGAAAGGAGAAGCCTCAAAAGGTAAGTACATTATGTAGTTACTTTACAGTCACCGCGCATTTCAGTACGATTAAGAGAAAGATTCTATGAGAAATCAATGAGATATTCGAGATTGCGGGCGGATCATTTATTAAGCGGAATTAATTGCGATTACCTGTGTGATTGCAACTTCAACTTTTATGGATAAGAAATCAGCCTCCACTCGTTGAACAATCCTTTATTCAACTCTAAACTATGGTAAGGAACTGTTAGAAAGTTCTGAATCTTCTCGGTTTTATTTAATTTAAAGCTAGCGTGGTCAGTTTCTCATACTTTTCGTAAAATTATTTAGCTCTTGCTATAAAATAAAAAATAACGGAAGAATAGTAGTTTCTATACTCAATGGCAATGCCGCTTCAAAAGTCATCTTAATCGCATGAGACTTTTGTGATGAATGTCTAGAAGACGTTAGTATGGCCTGTACACCATAAACAGCTTCCGTCTTTCGATTGCTTCAGATACCTGGTGTTCAGTTCCAGGAATATCCCTGCACATCTATTATGTTCTCTGTCCTGGTTTAAACAGTGTACTTCAATTTCCTTAGGATGCAGAATGCGTTGGTGCTCTTTGGTGGAATCAATATGGTTTGCACCATGTGTCCTTTGTGGCCTTGAGTGTGGAACCTTGATGTGTTCCAGCCATCTTTAATAATATATATTACAAAATATCAATCATGGTCAAAAATCAAATATAACTTTTACTCTAGACTGAAAAATTGAAGATAACTACATCTATACAATTTACTTAGTCTAGACTATACTATAATCAGGTTTCGATAATCAAGAAAACAACTATTTGTTTGTGTTAAAAGTTAAAAACTTTCTTGTGGCTCAAATCACTCCCAATTCCTTTGTGCGGTTCGCTTCTTAAGGTTCTACTTTACGTCATTACAACCAACTCGAGACAATAGGTCTCATACACGTAGAACCTATCTGCACATTATATATATAGCTCCATACCAGCCTATAGTACTCACATGGAAGATGGTTCGATGAATCCTCCAACTAGGGGTCTTAGATGTTTTAATTCAGGCTACTGATCGTATTCAGATGATAAAAAACTTTATTTTACATCCTATCCCTATATAGTTCCGTACCAGGTCCCACTCCAACTATAGTAAATTATTCTTGATATTAGTTGCTTTCCAATCGACCAATCGCTAGTATGTATCCACTAGTGATCTACTAGTAGTTAGGTTCTTATCTTTGCTAAATTAACAGTATTAAATTTTGAAAAGACAAGAATCGAATTACTAGCGGTGGTTCACTAGCGGTTGGTCGACTGGAAAGCAACTATTATTTTCAAAACTACCGATATGTTGATAAGTAAGATGTAGTTAAATATGCGTACTAACTGTAGCTACTATCCGATTAAGCGTTCATTCCACATTACACTGCGTCTTACGACTGCCCCTTAATGTTTGCTATATATCGATATTATATTTAGTCGATAAATCACTGCATTATCAAAACTTAACGGGATATTTTAATTTTTTTTTCTTCACGTTTCGATTATTATTGGACTATATGTAGTGGGCCCGCCTCAATCTTGATCATTTAAACCCTGTGAGGTGATTGTGTTTAAAAGATTATATTTAAGCATTTTTGAATTTTGGGGACAGTTCTAATTAAATATTAATAAATAAATAGATTGTAAAACAAAATAGATTGAGATAAGAATTCAATTAAAAATAAGTCATTTGATGATGGTCACGCGCTATGCTCAAAGTAATGGTTAACACTTACATGCTATAAACATCAATTCATAAATTTTTATTGTAAATTAATATTAATTAATTTATCTCTATTCTCTATCAATTGATTGTGTTGGTTTCAAAATCCAATTATAGTTCTCAGTATGTACGACGATGTGCTATAAATATTTTTATTTGTTCATCAACTCACTTTCTCTCTCTAATCTCTATACTCTCTTGTACAGTAAAATTTGAATTTAACCAGTTTAAACGATCGTTTATTATGTACGATTCCAATGTACATAATTACCCAAGTATAACAAAGCTAAACTCAAAAATGAGCTATCGTTTTTCCCTTCGAAATATGCGAAAATAGTCGAAAGATAAATATCTTAGTAGTGGTGCGTATATGTATACAGCGTTGTGTTTAGAAAACTGCGTATTATTTGACGTGTTTAAAATTTTGTTTGTTAATTTATATATTTGGAATTTCTAAGAAATGTGAACACATGCACTTTAATAAAATGTCTGGGTGGAAATTGTAAGTTAAAAGTATTCGTTCGAAAATATGTATATAATTTTTTTGGTAAAACAGTGATAAAACGAGTTTATTATACCTTAAATATCTATCCTATTTTTTAGGTAAAAAATGGGGAGGAGACACAAGTTTCATATGTACATAGTTTGTTTTCATTCATCACTAAACCGTTTTAAGCTATTTATCAAATAGTGCATGTCAATTTCTGTGTCTTGTGATTTCATATAAATATAAGTGTAATCATAATTACAATGGAGAAAGATCGTCCTTATTGGTGGCATCTAAGAAAAATTACTGTGTTGTGAACATTTTGTTTCAGATTTGGAAATACATGAATATGATATAACTAATATTCATTATTATCGAAAAAATAATTTAAAATATTATTCAATCTTCTATATTAATTTTAAATCATATTTATATACATAATTTATTAAAATTACATTTTACATTCGAAAAATTTAAAGTTTATATGAATATTAATTTTAATTTTTATTTAATAAATTTGTAATGCATATTACAGTTATATTACAATTACAAATTAATAAAAATTATTTTGTTGTTTCTAAACCATTAAAATTTGTAGTTTTATTTAATTAACCCGCTACAATTTGAATTTGGCATTTCACATATAAATGCACAAAAATATTCCCGCCAAATTTATTTTTGACATTTGAACACACATACATAAGCACAGTTTTACTATATTAAGTTTCGTCAGATTCGACTTATCGCGACACGTTCCATACGAAATCTTATTCTAAGTCGAAAGCAAAACTATGTAAAAGTCGAAACTAAATATAAGTTTTTACTTCGATATTCGACGAAAAAGTCGAATTATGTTATACTTGGGTAATTATGTATGTATGCACGAGTGTGACTGATCACGAATTGTAAAGTTATATTTAGTTTTATCCGAATATTTGTATCTCTGTGCTCAATGAAACGTTTCATTGAGAACTAATAAATTTTTGGATAAAACTAAATATTACGAGTACTAGTTTATTACTGTTTACTATAAACTGTCCTCATTCGTTTTTGTCAAATGATCTTGGATATATGGAAATTTAAGTGAAATCACGTCTTCCCCAATAAACGTTGTGACTCATAGTCATCAATCAGCTGTTATATATTGTTGTTGTTATTGTCTTACTTTTAATTAAAAGTTTCTACGAACCCATTTATGAAGATGCTAATACATTTATATTTCTTTCTTGATTCGTCGACAAACACCTTTATTCGTGGTTGTGTTGATCAAAATAAAAAAAAACAGTTTTCATTACGTTTTCTTATCGTAATTCTTCGAATTCGCATTATTATATAAAATAATACGCAAAAATATTCTCTCATCTCACCCAACATTATTTTTGTTGAAGAGTGAGAAAAATTTGTTCAAATAAATCATGTAATATAACAACCGCGTCACCGACCAAATAGCACACTAGCACAGTGGTTAAAGCCATGTCGGTAGGGGTGGAACGCATCGCGTTTGAGTCCCAATAGGAATGAAAGGCATGTATCGAGGGATGATATAACCGGACGTGTTTAAAATGAATGATGTTGGTTGCTGTAACATATTTTAGTTTTACATCACATGTGACACTACATCCCATAAAATGTATGGCCGGAAAATCCATTAACTTAAATCTATTTTAAACAGTCTTCTTTGAGGACCTTCATCTTTGTTGGAGTCTGTATCTATAGACACTGTTTGGTCTCTTATGCGCACAATATACGTCTTGTATAAAATTGCTCCGTTACCATCGTTTCTAGCTAAATATTTAAATTAGTTTAGTTTGTGATATTGAGTACGTTGCATGAAATAAATGCACGGTTTGTGTAATCGATCCAAGCGTCTGTATTTGTGTGGACTATTGAAGGCTCAATGACATAACGATCAAGGAAAGCTATCCATAACCAAGAATTGATGAGACACTGGATACGGTTTTAGAGACAAAATGGTACAGCACACTGGATCTGAAGTATGGGTAATGGCAAGTGGCAGTCGAACCAGACAATCGAGAATCTTGTCTAGTTTCCCTCGATGATATCATCATGCTAGGTTGTACGTTAAAGGAAAATCTGGACAAAGAATCCGGAACGCAAATATGAATTTAAATCGTAACAATGGCAGACAAGGTTAAGGACATAAAGGACTTCTCGATTGCGGAGTTTTGTACATAGTGTTAGCATATCCAGTACTGCTATTCTTACTGGATACTGATGCCAGCAATGTGGGAACTTTGGCTGTTCTATCGCAAAGGATGGGAGAAGATGAGAGAGTAGTAGCATACTTTAGTAAAATGCTGTTGAAGTCGGAGAGGATACTGCCTTACCAGATGAGAACTTTCGACTAACAATAAGGCAGTTAAACACTTCCAGTAATACTTGTATGGCCAGCCATTACTGATAAGAACTGATGACACCGCACTAAAATGGTTGCTCCAGATACGATTTGAAATATTGTGAAACATTATGGTGTCATTATATTTATTATGTTTGTATTCTATGTCACCGGTTGTAGCTTAAATGGTTAAAAGAGTTTCTCATCACGCCACGTCTCGAGTTCAATTACCGCCTTCAAGACATCGATTATTATAATATAAATTCTATTTCAGTATTATAGGATGACATGGAGATACAATGTACATAGATGGTCTCATCAAACTTACAACCGTACGTTATTGAGTTAGTTGCAAAGCTTAAAATTCTAATAGCAAAGATTGAAAACAAAATATAAGATAAGCATACCAGATTTTCCAATATGAAAAGTTTACAATAACCGAAAACTTTATACTTAGCTTATACACTTAGTCAGCAACATAAAAGATTGTGCCTTTTTAGTACCAATATAAATTAATAACGGGTTTTTCAATCTAAGCTTGTACCCATTAAACTGTATTTGATTGGATCTTATCATTTTTATAACATCGAAATGAACCATTCATTAAATAATATTTGTACTTGTATTAGAAACAATGTTGATGAGTTAAAATAACAAAAACCAAATCTATATCAGCAATCGCTGCTCACATTGTTCAATTCAAGGGTATATCATTTCGAGTATGTCTATTTCTTAGAATTCAAACATCCGATAAATCAATTTTGAGTTCAGTTATCTCAAAATTGATTTACTTAACGCCATATCTCGTTTTTACGAGATTGAAGTTTGCGACCCTCTAATCAATGTCAATGTTATACATGTGCATATACTCCATGTTTGGTAAAATTAATAATTTAAAAATGTTGTTATTATTTGTCTTATTTAATTTAGCTGATAATTTTGACATTCTTTTCAATTTCCTTCAATTTCTGGATAAAATTTGTGCATCAACACAAAATATTAACAGAATTAGGTCATCCACGTGTAATCTGATATTGTATAATGGCACCTCGTTATCAAATTGAGTTGAGACTTAGCCTTGATATTAATTAAGTGTTCAAGGGTTTTACATTACCTATATTTTTAATATCATTTTTATTTGATAAAAGTATCAGATCGATGAATTAACAAAACAAAATTTAATTATTAATGCCCCACCAGAGCTAATGCACTCATGCGTGAGGAAACCTTAGACACGTAGCTTATAAATGTCTCTTCAGTTTAGTGCAAAACACTTTTATGCTTGATTAATTTCAAGTATATTCAGTGCATCTTAATCAATGTCTTATAATCTAACGGTTTTTTTTCCTATTTAGAAATCAATTAGAATTTTTATTTTTCTCCACAGTACTTCTCATGATATAAAATTTTAGAGAAGACGGATTCGCACATTTGAATGTTAGTTTTACAACCTTTTGTAATAATCCTGAATACTCTTTCTATACTAAATTGACATCCACACTCATCTTTAATATATTTATAATACCATAAATAAATACTTCTGTACAATACTACAAATAGTCAGACTCAAAACCAAGTAATAATAAAAGTCACGAAAAAGCAAAGTGTACCGTCAACATACGTCTGACGGTATGCTTGATGCTGTTAAAGTAATCGATTAACATCATGTAATCGGTTCGTTAGAACTACGAGTATGTACATCAACTTGAAAGAACTCATTTCTTCTTAAGTGTCTTCTGCGTAGTTTAATTTGTAAATTTTCAACTATTGCGTCAAGCGTCTATTTTCCAGAGTTGCTATGTTGTATGTTTTACAGCCATCCAGATATGATGATTTTCATGATACTGTAGTTCGTGATCATACTTCCAACCGCGTTTGGAAGTTAAGCATAAACTTTTTCTGTTAAGGATAAACTTTTTCTAACAGAATATCCCAATTGTGCCCGCACGTATGCGAGATACCTTGATTATGTCCGTCATGTCCGTTTCGTAATGTTTTAAAACTGGATTCAATATCTGGTGGAATTGTAATGTCTTGCACTTATTGATGTTCAGGTTAAGAAGATTTGACTCACGCCAATTCGCTAAATGGTCAATATTCTCTTCGAGTTTCTTGGCATTGACGGTCTGGCGCAACACGATTGTATTAAAGATTAGATATAATACTTTTTGGTTGATTGTTGATATTGCAGCTGTGATAGAAGTTTACTAACTTGGGACTGAAGTTCATTAAATTTTACATCTACAAACTGATTGAAAGAACTCTACAAACATATTGAAAGTTTCAAATGGCATATAGATTCAAATAGGCGCGTTTTTGCCGGAAATTTAATTTACATTTGGGAGATTGAACTATTCATTAATGATTTTAATCAATCCGATTCTATTTGTCTCTGTCGTAGATTGCTATTTGGTACCGTTAGTGAAGTGTGGATTGCTGTTCGAGTTACATATGATCCTTATCTCTTCTCTTTGTGGTGTTATTAATATGGTTAGTTCTAGCTACGCATTGTATAGAATTATGAATACAATTCATCTAGATTACTTCATAGTCCTTTCATAATTCCATGTACTTCGATTGATGCCGCCCTTGGTGATAAATTATCACATTTTTACTATATTATTTTAATGCTACACGATCTTTCATCGTATAACAAAATCACAACAAAATTTTCTGGATTTATTTTACCAATATACATAATTATAATTATTTTGGTATTTCCGGTCCAAAAAACGTTTAAATTTTATGAACAACGAACGATAAGCAAATTTTATACATTTCTCATCCAAAACGAGAGGAATTTTGTTGTTTGGTCAATTTTTTAGCAATTCAGGACTTTTTTATTCAAATAAAATTCTAATCCGTTTAGAATTTTATTTGAATAGGATTTGTTGCGTTATATTATTTTTTAATATATAATTTGTGGTTATATATTATCATTTTTACATATTTAAGCAATGTGGCTATGTGATTAATAATTATTAGTTTGTGGCTTCATAACTAATAACGAAATAAAACGTCCCTATGCTGTTTAGACGTCGATTTGAATGAATGTCGATGTTTTTATAAAGACACACACACAAAAAATACAAATCACTGTATACAAATATTTTACATACAAATTTAATAAAAACATGCGGCACAATATTCCCTCTCTTTCTCGCTCTCATATTAAATTTGATGAGCGAGAGAGCTAACTTCATAATATAAATCGAAAGTTTATGTTTTTACCACCAATGCGAATGATAACATCACCCTTGTGTTTATAAATTTTCGACCAACCAAAAACTGTGGCCAAATTTTCAATTGATTTTTAATTAGTTTAAATTATTGACTATTGTATTATCATAATTTCATTGAATGACAAAAAATATTAGAATACAAAGATAGACCTAATGTTTTTACAAATAACTTATTGTACTATAAAAATAAAAAGTCTGTCTTTCGATTCATATTCTCTCTGCTATAAAAGAAAAATTCTCTCTCTCTTATCCCCCGTGTGTAATATAAAAACATCCGTAGCAAATCGAAGTTTATTCAATTTGTTGTACAAATTCAGTTAGTGACAAGCTTGTTACTAAAATAGTAGTGTTGTGTCAAATTTTAATTTGAGTTTTTTTTGGTTATTCAATTTTTTATGTTGATTTTATTTAATAAAATTTATAATATTCTAATTTTTTTGTGATAAAATAATTTTCTAATAAAAATATAAAGCGTGTGATATATAAAAAAACAGTGCAAAATCTTTTAAAATTAGTATTTGTTATATTTCGAGAATTTATATTGCAGTAAGTAATACGACAATAGAAAAAATTTTTATGTTTGGACGGATCTATTCGTTTTTTCATTCAATTAATTTACATTTTTATATAACATATCCATATGGTGGTGCGTGTATATGTGTTTCTAATTTGGAATAGAAATTATTTTCTATGGCGAAATAAAATTTTAATTCCTATAATTGATGAGTCAAGGAAAAATTTTTTAGTGATTTTTCGCAAATACACTGTAAATCATTTGATTGACGCGTGACCACATTTACTAAAAAAGCTAAAACAACTTTTACCAAAATATTTTTCAATGAATTATGTTTTGTTGTTATCAATGCTCATTCGTATATTATGTAGTTTGGGTCAAATATACAAATCTAGCTCCTTGAAATTTAGTCCAAAATTTACTAGTTTTGTTTGTTTTATTTATCGATAAAAAGTATTAATTCTGTCGAAGTCAGTGCCAAATATTAAACAGTTTAAAGTAGCACGTCAGAATATGTTAAGACGATATTATCCAGATGTTATTTTCGTTAAAATGAACATAAATACCCTATTAACCTTTTAACACGTAAATTGCCAATTTATGTTTTTACCACATTTCGTTGTCAGATTTAACGTTTTATGTCTATTTCGTTTACATACATAAAATCAGTACACTTAAAACCAATATAATTGTTTTATTTAATACAAAACACTTTAAACACAAACTTATCAGGTTGATAATTTCGCACAATAAAGTTTAATACGATCGAGTCGAGTGCCTTGGATTTTAAGGTGGCAACAAAGCTCACAAGCCCAAATTTATTCAATAATACGTATTGCTTAATATATAATATATTGGTCTTATCTGAACTATTGGTTTAACCCTCGTTCGTGTGTACACAACTAGATAATGCATAGTTTTAAAGAAAGTGATTTATTGTCCTTGGCATTTAAATTGCTCACTAAAACAATACGGAAGATAAACTATTGATTGTAAATACATTTTATTTACATTTCCAAACTCTCTATCTACATGGGTTGATTTAAATCAGTTAGTCACCTCCAGTATCTATTGTGGTCACAATCACTTCCACTTTAAAAACAAGTCTAGACTAACCACTTGGTTAAATGACCAAAAATTGAATCATGTACTTGAATAAAGAGAAAATATCTATCAAAATACGTAATGAATTAAGTATTGATTAGATTGTTGATCTTGTGAACTGCGGTACTCCTTGTAATGTATAAACGTGTAGTAGCGTTATGACCTCAGAAAATTGTGCATGCCAATAAAAAAAACTCATAGAAAGATAATTTTTCAATTGATTTATAAGACTGATCGCCAAATACATAGTAATGTACAACGATTTCGCACTACAGAATATAATAATAATTTAAATCTAGTATACTCTAGTTGTGGCGTGTCAAATAACATCAAATCTTATCACTATACGAAGACGAGTACATTTTATTTTGGACGAGTGCCAAGAGATGTGTGACATAATGGTTCAAGGTGGTTTTTCTTTGCATATTTATGATATATAAATACGTAAATGACTAGAACATTCGTTGATCAAAATTTCCCTTTCGATCTCTCTGATGGTGTGTATATTTAGATAAAATATAATATTATAACATAAAATGTCGTTTTTGTTCGCGGTTTGCCGCAATATTTATGTTATACATAATCGTTTTGCCCTTGCCACCGAGCAAATATATATTATACTATGGCATTGATGAGTTTTACTTGATAATTTGTTCGATCAGTATAAACTGATACGAATTATGTTAGCTTTTAATGGAAATATCCTATTACGTTATTAGAAAGTATGTGTCTTGGATAATGTTCCGATTAAGCGAAGATAATTTAATATTCAAATAGCACCATCTATTATTAATCACAAACATTTAACGTATTTTTTTTTTATTACAGACACCATTGTCAGGTCAGTTGCCCTTTAGACAGGGCTCTGGCCGTCATCGCTGTGAAGACTACCAATCAATTTGGGCTATAATCCTTGAAGGTGATCCGCGTGTTACGTAAATGTTTTGACATTGTTCCTTACGATCAAATTTTTAATCAAGTTTAATACAATTTTCTAATTAAAAAAAATAAAGTAAAAGCACTGATTTTTTTTGCAAATTCTATATAAAAAAAGCGATAAAAATTTATATAAAAGAGAGATTAATTAAATAAAAATCGAGAAAAATACGAAATATTAAAAATGAGTACCGCAGAAGTAAACTACAACAATCAAAAAAATAAGTTCATTAACACCGAAATGTTGATCACGGAGAAGAAGGATTTGATCCAAAACGATTTATCGGTTTTCGATAATGTCGACGTACGTCAAATCATTCACGACATTGTCGATTGCAAATATCAAGATGAGCCATTCTTTATTTGTGATTTGGGCAATGTTGTCGAAAAATATCGTATTTGGATGGAGAAGATGCCACGCATCAAACCGTATTACGCGGTCAAATGTAACGATAGCGAAGTAATTCTCCAGCTGCTCGCCTCGTTGGGCACCAGTTTTGATTGTGCCTCGAAGGGTGAAATTTCAAAAGTAATGAATTTAGGCGTTTCAGCCGATCGTATCATATTTGCGAATCCAACAAAACCGGCATCGCACATCCAATATGCGATGAAGCAAAATGTTACAACGATGACGTTCGACAGTGATTTTGAACTTTTGAAAATTAAGCATTTCTATCCCAATGCAAAACTAGTGTTGCGCATCAAATGTGAAGCGAAGGAAGCACAATGTCCGTTGGGAAATAAATTTGGTTGTGATCCCATTCACGATGCGCCCGGATTGATTGAATTGGCGCATCAAGAAGGTATGGATATTGTTGGAATTAGTTTCCATGTTGGTTCCGGTTGTAACGAGCCACCAGTATTTCGGCGTGCGATTAAAGCGGCACGCGATTTATTCGATTATGGAAGAGGTTTTGGTTTTGATATGAATTTACTCGATATTGGCGGTGGTTATCCAGGCGATTTTGGTGCATACGAATTGCTCGATCAAATTTCAACGGTTGTAAATAATGCACTCGACGATTTATTCGGCGATCTAGATGTTAACGTTATTGCTGAACCTGGCCGATATTTTGTCGCGTCTGCGTACACGCTCGCTTGCAATATTCATTCCAAGAAAATTGTTAGCTCGCCCGAGGATGGTTCCAAAAAAGTTATGTATTATATTACGGATGGTGTGTACGGGTCGTTTAATTGCAAATTATTTGATCACAAACATATTGTGGCAACACTTTTAAAGGTAATTAGTTTGTATTTAATAAGACAGCAAAAAGCTTATTTATATAATTTTTAATTTCGTTTTTACACACAGAAACCAAAAAATACATCAAAGAAACTAAGCTCGATTTGGGGCCCAACCTGTGACGCACTCGATTTGATTTGCGACGATGTCTTCTTTCCTGAGTTAGATGTCGGCGATTGGTTCGTCTTTGATAACATGGGCGCGTACACAATTCCAATTGCCAGTCCATTCAATGGATTCAGCCTTCCACAAGTTAAATATTATATTTCGCACGAAATGCTAGCGGTAAGTTGTCAAACTGCACATTGACCAATTGTCTCAATTGCTCACCATATCTTTTGTATTTTATCGTATCCGTAGATATCACAAAACAGAGACATCGCCAACAATAACACCGACATTATTAACCAGGATGGCGATTTAACAATTGATAAATAATTATTAAAAAAATAACGCAAAAACGATAATTTTTTATTATAAAAAAGGAAAAACAAAGATTTAAATTAGGGTAAATTAATTGGGGAACACAAAAAAAATAATAATTTAATTTGGAGAAGGATTTGTTTTTTTTTTAATTTAGAAAATATGTATTAAATTATGATTAAAAATTAATAATTATTCCGTTTTTTTACAAACTTATAATACACACATACATTATTAATATAATATAGCATTAATAACTATTAGATTTAATGTTTATTTTTTTACTTAAAGATAAGTTTTTATTTTTTAAAATTTAAACATTCATCATTTATATTTACAAAAATTGTATTATTAATTTAAAACAATATTTGCATAAAATATCTGTAAAAAAAGACAAAAAAAAAAAAAAAAATTCAAAATAAATGATACACTACGAGAAAATAATTTAAGATTTTTATTTTTGATATGGTCTGTTAAATTCGAACCGTTTGGTGGATCAATTGTTTTGCAGAATGTTTTGCTGATTTCATTATTGTTTTGAGGTCGTCACAAAATATATCAAAAATTCAAAGACGTGACTAACAGTTTTTTAATAATTTTGTTTTTGAATTTTAATCGAGTTGATGGTCGATTGATTTCATGGCGAGCAATAATATGTTTGTACGACTGTGCATGAATGGCGGATAAACACATGACTAGTTTGACTGCCATGGGCGTAGTGTTGATACTATATAATCAATCAAGTCGATAAGAACAAGCCTCACATTATCAAGCTCGAGCTGGTAGTGGTAGAAGAAACAAGGCTAATTGGTAATGATGTCGCTGATTCGGAAAAAAATTCGCGTGACTCAAATAAAACACGGCAAACTCCAAACGACTTAATGAAAAAAAGAAAAAAATTGGCAAGAATGGCACAAACATCAGACTTTAAACGTCCATTAACGCAGCACTACAGTGTTTCTGATGACTGTATCTGCTTAACAAATCATTTGTTCTAATCGCAAGTCGTCCTTTACTGTCCTTTATTGTTTCCTTTATTAGGTGTCCTTTATTGTGATCCTCACTGTCTCTTAAAATTAAGTTAGATATATAAAGAGTTGGGTTGACTTTATCGCACTCAATGGCACACTGCACATACATTTTCAATATTGATTATCATGAATAATACAATCAGGTTATTTTCTAATGATTCGCACGTTATATTTCCTGGTATCGTAAGCGCCAAGAAACGTAAAGCGAAAATAACGTAAATTATATTTTGAGAAAGAGAGAGAGAGAAGGATAGAGATGTAAGAGCTAAGCAATTCATAACCGATGTGGCTGATTATTTAGATATTTATCGTCAACACAGAACATTCCGATTGTAGATTTCAAAACAGAGTTATGAATATATAAAACCACCAGGAATGTCTAAAGAAATGAGTAAAATCCCTGAAATAAATTAAAAACCTTTAAACAAAAAGGAAAAAGCTATTCAGGTATTATTCTTTCTCTTTTTACTATAGCTCAATAGGATGTGTCCAACCACATAGTTCTTAAAGAAGCACTTCTTCCAGTTCCCATTATCAATCTAACTCTCTCAACCGTCCTTTTTATTATGGTGATCCCACGAACTTCTTATATAAAGTCAATAATTTATGGTACCTTTTTCCTTTTTTAACTTAATGGTTTTAAGGGTTTCAATGAATTCAGCTTTCATTTGAAATCCAGATGCCTTGATCGAATCAAAAAGATTTTGCAACATTTTTTTATTTATTGTCCTATACCTTTTATATACAAGTGAAATACCACAGTCCGACCATGTAAGCATATAACTATAAGCAGTGTTTTTTTGGCTATTGTACAACAATAATGCCATATAATTTCATTCCGAAATAAATGGTTTCATTCCAACTTTCAGTATGTTTTGGAATAATTTCATTCCGCTAGTTGCAGTGTTTAAATCCAGGGGATAAAATAATAAAATAATTTGATATATTTTTGAATAATTTTGGCAGTTTCCATGACAACTGTTCACAAATTATATAAACTATTCCGTGTCCTTTTATTGAGCATTATTTTCATTTCTATTCCTATTCTAGTGACCAACAAAATACTGCTAGACGACTCCGCTAAACTAGCAATAGGGCAAAGCAAACTGATGAAGAGACGGCGAATAAACGTCAATGCGCAAATGATGAAATTCGCCAGTGGACCAAGTGATGGAAAATCAAACTTAATGAATGCCCATGTCAACTTTACGAATAAATCATTGATTAATCCGCCAACAAACAACTAAAACGATGTGATGGTGCCTACGAGAACTCTGCTAAATACTTATGTATAACAAGAACACTAACATCAAACTTATACAAAACTTCCACAATAAGGTACTTTGGAGTATAGTCAATGTACCCTGGCACATTCGTAAAAGTGATTTGCATCGTGATTTGGAGATTCCTGATATAAAACACGAAATAAAAAATTTGCAACGAAGCATGAATCAAGGCTAATGGAATGTTAATGTGGAAGCCTCTCGGCTACTGGTTATTGAACATTTGGTTAGGAGACTAAAAAGAACCAAACCCTTCAAGCTCGTTAGTATGTGAGCAGTTACCTGCCAACGAACAAGCATTGGTGCATCGCTGGATCTACACTAACCACATTACAGTTTAGTTTTTAAGAATTCGGATGTAAATAATAAATAAAAAAAAGAGCGTTTCTCATCACGCCGCAGTCTCGAGTTTGATTCTCGCCTTTGACTAAAAATTCACATGATCCGGATGGCATAAAAAGCGATTATGTGTTAAAAACATTCGTTGGCTCACCAACACATAAGGTCTCAGTTAAGACGCGGTTAGAGCGGGTTACGGCCTTTAAGCCAAAGTTTAAATGCTTTACTTTTTGTATTAAGAAGGAAAAGGGTATATGGAAGCAACCTGTAAAACTTATTACGTCCATTAGGCATAACAACAGAATCCCGTGGAGATTTAACAAAAAATGAGGAACTTAAAGAGAGCCTATAGTACTGACATGGAAGACAGGGTCGGGCCCATGGATTAGAACACGACAGGGCTTCCCAGATATATGTTCATTTTTACACATATGATCGAACGTGAAAAGCCCATTTCCATCTTGCCCCGATTTGGGTTTCGAACCCGGTACCTCCCGCTCCAAATGCCGCAGCTTTAACCACTGCGCAACCTGGGCGGTTAGATACTTTTAATCATAGAGATACTTTTGAAACATTTTGGTTACCTTACTGTCACCACTGAACAGATTCTTCAACTCATGAAAAATAAGCGGAATAGAATTTATGTTTCTCTCGAGGTAAAGTTTACGAGAGCCCATTTGTCGAACATAATAATATATTATCGTCTTCTTGCTTACTAACTAATAATCGAGAGACAATGACAATTTTAAGACAGATTCTGTTTAAACAAAAATTCTAGTTGATAAACTAAATAAAAAAGTCAAAAATACAATGTAATCTATTTACTATCTATTTTGTCTAGCCAGCATCTTTTTGTGGACTAAGCAAGTTTGAAGTGGATTTTTTAAGCATATTAAACAAGAGATAAGGAAGTCTATATGGTAGATAGAGAGGTACACAAAGAATATAATTTACGCTTGTGATTTTAATCATAATTGAGTGAAATGAAAAGATTGTGATGTGTAAAGTATACAATTTCTAAATTTGTTATCAAATTGTGTTTGTGTGAATTCATTCTCGAAGAGTTATAAATTAAATTTCTTTAAATGTATTTCTTAATCTCAAACTTCATACTGTGGACTATTAAGCGTTATTATTAGTATATCAGACCCATCTGGTGTTGTAGTAATTAAGTAGTTGCACAAATATTTCAAAAAGCCTACATCAACCCATGAATTAGGATGTTTCCATTAACAAAATTTCATTAAACGAATATCTTTTTGGGAACGATGAGCAATCGATGAGTTTCGGGTGCTACACACATAAAATTTAATGATATTTAGGCGAATAATAGTACATATTACCAACCCCAAAACATTTCACGTAGGGATACATACTCTACTCAAACCACTTCAGTAGAAACTGAAAAGTTCTAGTAATATTTTTTTTTACCGATGAGTAGCTATTTACAATTAGACAATACTTTAATGCTTAAAATTGATATACATATTTAACAAATCACCTCCACGAGAACCTCAAAATGTTGAAAGATTTCTCTGTGCAAGATCCATCTTGAAAAGCAACATTAACTATATTGATTCGAATTATTGTCACCATTATCAAGATTTATGGAAGTGGAATTTCTCTATGTTTCGAACTTTTGTTGAAAATTTCGGTAAACATTTATATTATTGTTGATGTTGATAGAGGCTAAATGCAATCTGTTTTCAGTAGTATAGGCTGACATGGCGTAATGCAATGTAATATACAGATGATCTACGCTAATTGGATCTATAGTTGTACGTGCTTGATTAGGCTTCGTCGTAAAGACATCTTTAAAGGGAATTGTGAAAAAGTGGAGACCAAAGACAAGTAAAGTAACTGAACTAGAAAAGTGTTCATATGAAAAACAATTGTTACATTCCATTTTTGTTGGTAAAGTAATTATAGCAAACTACTACTGGGCAATCAGATGAAAGCAGGAAAAAGTACAGGTATAAAAACTTTGCTAGTGAAAATCGAAGAAAATAAATCAAAACCATTTTGAATGAACGCTATATGAATATGGTCGGTGGTGGGGAACCCTATACTATTATAGGTAATCATTAAAACATTGAGTATTTATTCAAGGTATAACAAGATTTAAAAGTATTAAAGAGTAGTGCCCTGAGTTAATTTAACACTTTCGCTGCCTCATGTAGCCCCGCACATCATACAATTTTCTCTTATACTAAGCTTTTTGTATTTTTGAAATTATTGGGTTTATTTTTTATTTCACTCCGAGCGAGCAGCACATTGTCAAAAAACAAGTAACAACTTGAGTAATTTTACACTACACCGTGTTATTTTTGAGAACTGAGCATACTTACTGCATACTCGGTTTATACATTTTTACACTGAAATCAAAGAGATTGTTATTGAAAACATTCATATCGACATTTATTTACTCAGTACTCTTGACACATTGAATATTTTGGCACCGTACACCATTTGCTCAATTTACACTGGATTAAGTAATATACTCACTAGGTTAGTAAAAAATAGACCCATTCGTTACTAACCCGTAACTCATTGGCCTGTTGATTAGTCGATATGTTCATGCCACAGCTCCTTGAGTCACCGGTAAATCATAATGTCGTGTATTATTTTTGCAATTGGAAATTCACAAAATATAATTTTTGTCACTTATTTGAGTGCAGTTGCAACCAAAATTGGTTTCAGTTGAAAGGGAATAGTTAAGTGAGTAACATTTTAATATGCTGAATAAGTCACATGACTTCAACATTTAAAAAGTTTTGTCCGTTGTCTGTTCTTGAAATTGTTTGAAATAAAATTATTTTATCGTTATTTATTCAAATATTTGCCTTTAGTTGTGGTTAAGATTGAGAATAATACTGATATTCCTGTGCACAAACGTATGACACTTTGGTACATCAGAGTAGAGGTAAAAATGAGGCCACAGTGGCGTAGTATATGAAAAAAAACTTGATGCACCGGAGCATCTGTGGCAGTGATAGTGTTATATGACATTTAACAGTCAGTAGTAAACCTAAACGTGCATTAATTCCTCAAAAACAACAAATCCAAAGCGCATTATGTTATAACGAACACAAACAAGAGAAAAATAATGGTTACAACCGTCAATAAAAGAAAAAAATACAAATTCAAAGCACAAAATAATTAACTTTTTTTTTATTTGTATATAAGTTTACTCATTATCATCGATCAGTTAATTTTTAATACGTAATACATAAATTTATTCATTTTCATCTTAAAAGTTATTTGTTTTTATCATTATATTGTGTGTGGTACACATAAAACGCAATTCAAATTTTAGGTTCAAAATAGAAAAAACAAAATTATATAGTAGAAGTCTTAATATTTATATACAACATTGAATGTTTTTTGTTTTGTTTTAATTTTTTTTTTTTATAAAAGAATGAATATTAATTAAACTTATTATATTTATAAAATATATTTGTGTACGTGTGGGTTTGTTATAAAACAAAAATTATTTAAATGTTGCAACAATTTTTTAAAAGAACATTTTGTTTTATACATACATGTTTTTCTGTTACACTTTTGAATACCTTATATTGATTAACTTTTGTTTATTGTAGTACGTCATAGACTAAGACATGGGATAATTTTATTTTATAAAATTAAGTTTGTAAATATATATTTTTACATTACACCGAAACAAGTAATATGGAATGTTATAAAGATTTTAAATAAGCAATGAATTTTAATTATAAGAGAATAAAAAATTGAACAACGGATTTTTAGTTTGTACAGAATTTACATTATGATTTTAGTTGTTTTGAATAAAAAGAGCATGCAGATTGTCGGTTTTACAGAATAGTGTCATTATTGCCGGAAGTGAGAACTGGCCTTTTTTTTGTTCAACCCTAAGATTAATACATCGGTTTAAACTATACTATATTTATTTATATAAAGTTTTACAACTTATTTAATACACTTTATATTATAATATACATAAAAATTATATTATGTCATTTATTATTTTTGTTGTAGATTTAATTTTTGAACACTTGAGGCATTTTTAAAATTTGTTTTATAAATAAATATTAATAAAATATTCCCGATTTTAGATGAAGTTTTAATTTATATATACCAAAAGTTTTCTTTTCTATTTATTAAAAAAATATATATTTATAATTTTTTTTTTATTTCGATCCTCCATTTTGAATATATAATTATGTAATGGCATAATATAACGGTCATAATATTTTAATATATGTAATATAGAAGATGATTTATTATAACATGAATTTAACATAATTTTATATAAGCAATTTTTGTATATAAAAAATATATATTTTTATAAATTTATTACATATCTATCATATTTTTTAATGTATTAGTATAAAAACTAAATAAATATATATTTGTTTTTTTTTAAAAATAAGCTGCACATTATTTATTATCAAATTACAAAAATGCGTGAATGTGGACGAATTTGTGCGAAAATGAAGTTAAATTAGGCCATTATACATTTTACACTAAGGATTAGTGGTAAAACGTGTATTAAATACTTACCCGACATTATCTTTAGTACAGCACAGTGGCAGGACAATATAATAATTTTATTGGGGGCTCTATATAAATTATGTACTAAACAATGATTTAAAATATTCAACGGTAATAAATCGAAAAATTAACGTATATATTGACCAGAACCTATAAGAATTGTGAGATTCATTTGTGATGCGGGCAGCCTTACCTTATACACTATTATTTATTCCACAATTCTCCACAATCCACGCCATTTTTGATCTCGATCACACCACAAAAAACAAAAAACTAGGGGCCACTCCTCTCTCAAATTAGCCAAATAATTTAATTTGAAACAAAAACAAAATTTTTCTGTGAAAATAGCAATTACGATATAATTTCGAGTATTTATATTAATTAAATAAAATAATAATATTTTTGTGTGTAGTTCATTTGTAGTTTTTTTTGCTTGTAGTGTTTAAGTCGACAATCGACCATTCTTTTTAAATCGTTTTGTAAGAATTTTATAAAATTTATTTTATTTTTTTTTCATGTTTATATAAATCTTAACTTAATAAATTTATTTTATTTTATTTTTTTCGCAATATCTTGTAAATATTAATTTGAATTTTTATGTTTATTTCTTTACATTTAGTCATTAATAGTAATAATAATATATAATAATCATAATATATAAATGTTTACTTTTTTAGTTCTTAACGCAAGAAAAATTAAAAATCTACAAAAAATAATCAGTAAAAAGATAAAAGTTTTTTTAAAACTAGGCAAAATAATAAAATTAAAAATACAATAAAAATTAAAAAATATTAAAAAAAAAAACAAAAATTTGTCATAAAAACGGTTTCTAAAATCTATTGGGTTTGTTGTTGAATTTCTATTTTTTCCACTGTCATGTCTGGATTCATTGCGGTTGCTTCCTATAATTTTCCAAAATGAAACATATTTTGTATTAGTATTTCGTGTTAAATGTTGGTAACAATAACAATTGACGATTTACCTGAATAGCTTCAGCCAAAGCTTTGTCATGATCAATTGGATCGCCATCTGATTGTATTGTGATCTTCTGTTCTACTCTTGTTTCTACTAAACCATCTCGTTCAGTTTTATACTGAAATGTAAGGGAGAAAATTATAAATTTTGGTTTATCAAGGTTGCGTTTGAATAGTCTAAGAGGATCCACCTTCTTACGAATAAAATTATGACTTGAAAGATGCAAATATGTTGGGTAAATATCCAAAAATTGAGAAGCTGTTCACAATTGAGTAAGTCATCAAAATAACGTATATGGTTAAAAGCGCCAACTGCAGAAGTTTGGTTTCAGAACCGCTGGGAGAAATTTACCACGGAAACCTTTTATAACTCACAAAGCGCCATAAATTCAATAATAGACTCCGTATTTTTCGTATTAAGGCGACTATTTTGTTTGGGTATACTTGGGGAAAAACAGTGGTTCATATATCGAGGTTGATAAACTCTTTCAGAGGGAGGAACAAACTTTAGGAATAGTATCCGATTCTTATAATCATCACGGATATAATTGGGCCATTATTATTTAAAAGTTTGGAATTCGAAATGCAATAATTGTATCATCGATGACATCAAGTAGTTCTACATCGTTCGTATCATCTATGTTATCATTATCTGCGAGCTTAGAAGTTTAATTTGATTTAATATATGAATTGAAATTCATGCCACATCAATATTATCGACTATGTTAAATTGGCTTCACTACTCACTTTAGTTAAGTCTAACACTGAATTGAAAGTGGTAAACATACTAAGTATTAATCGGACAGCATTAAGTTTTGGAAGAAATTATTTTAATTGTAATTGAAACATTCGGTTGTAGTAATCGACAGTCTGAGTCGGGAACATTATTAAAACGATACGTATAATCGAAAATGTTCGAAGTATAAAATTAAGTATCTACATTTAATATACATTCCGGCAGTAGAAGTAAAACAGTCTTTGAACTAAACTGTATGGGAATTATTGAGTGCCTAAATTATAGATCCTCACAATTTCAAGAAAACACATCAGAAGGCTGAGTTCTTCTTGAGGCTTGGTTGTTACTGTACAGAACCCAATGACACAAACATTGTCATTGTTGCACGTATCTATAAAATTTATGAATAAAATACTTACGGTAATGGTCTCAACAGTACGTGTTTTACTACTAACATTCACCGATGAAATAACTTCACCTCCCGCGGAATATCCAGGACTATTTTCGCCTATCACAATTCGATGCTGTTCCACGTTTGGTGGTAGTACGGTTGTTTGTCCGACCAAATTTGGATCGACCTGGGTAAAATACAATTAACCAAATTAAATAAAATAATATTTTTTCGAGCTAGACACACAAACACATTCGTTCGTCTTACTATCAAAAACACTAGCATTCTCTATACATTACGATACTAAATCTAAAATCTTACTAACTAAATATTTATACATTTTCGTATACAAACCTCGTATTTGATTGTACTTTGTACATTTGAACTGTCGTATGGTCCATCAATGGGGGTACCTGAATCACCTGAACTAGTAGATGATACACTATCTCGTCGATTATACTACAAAATCGTATTTTTGTGGTTTAAAAGCGCAATTAAAGCAATAAAAAATAAATCAAAAATTAAAAAATGCACAAACCATGCTCTATAATTATATAAAATAATAAATAAAAAATAATAGTTCTATTTAGTTTTATTTTGAGATTTCGTTTTATACAGGTAGATGAGCTAGCAAATGATATAACATTCATGAGTCGCATGGCACGCAATATAACGCGCCACATAACAGTAATAAGTTTTTTTATGAATTTGAGTAATTCGAGATATATAATTATACAATTAAGGGAATAAAATATTTATTATATAATACTAAGCAACGTTATAAAAGCGACATCATAATTTGCCGACTTAATGAACCATTTTAAGAACTTCTAAGTCAAGATCAAACTGTAATGCTTCTTGTATGACTTTCATCAGGGCCGCATCATGATCGACCTAAATAAGTTTATATAACGATTAGTTATGTAAAAAATATTATTGGCATAAGAAGCGATTAGAAGGCAACTGCTTTAGTATAGAGGCTTTATTTTGGTTAAGCAATAAGAATAACGATAACTCGCGTGTACTTATCGGCGATGTTATTGATTTTTGAGTTACTTTCCTAAAATAGCCAAGAATTCATATATGGTAAAATTGTACATGGATGGTTAGAAAATAGGTGGAAAGTAGATTATTTATAGGACAATACGGTTCAAATGTTCCAGGCTTAATCACGTCAAATGTAGTTCGTTCCCGATTTCATCTCCTAACGAGATGGCTGAACAGTTCAATTTACGCATTTCACGAGAGTCAGGGCCTAAATTGTAACTTTAGAAAGAAGTTTATAAAACAACAAATAGCAGGATGGGGCTCATTTCAAATATAGATATACACTGGTGTAATGTTGACTCATTGCCAAATATGTGATCAGTCACAGCTGGAATTACGAAGAGATGAAGGAACTATACTCATATATAGTATCAGAACAACAAATATTGTGTTGCTGTTCAGACCATAATTGGCTATATCTCGTTCCTGAGATGACAAAGTAACCCTAAAATACTTTGAATGATGAAATTATATCTGACACAGTTATATTCATGAAGTTGAAAACTAAATGAGATTATGTGTTTGACCTTTTTGCATGCTCATCACTAAGTTTAACGCAAGCCGCATATCATAAAATCAATTTAAATTAAAAAACTAAATTTTGATAGTAATAAAAATCCAAAATTTCAAAAATAATTAATTATTTACAAAAAAAAATCAAAGCAACATTACCTGATCACCACTAGTTACAGTGGCTGTGGTTTTAACTTCCTGTGTAACAACTCGCTGTTCCTGTCGATTAGCGTGCTGTGTTCGTGTTGTCGCGGTCGTTGTCTCTTCCAATTGTTGTGTTTTAACATTTTTACCTAAATCTTCGTGTGTCGTTGCCGTACGAGTTGTTACAGCGGTTGCGGTTACATAAGCGCCTGACGTATCATCAGTTGGTGCATCCTATATTAGATATTGGCGGTTCATATATGGATGAAGTTTTGTTGTGTTAATAATCAAAATCAAATCATAATATTGTTTTCTGTTTTATAAGAATATTGGATTTTGGTATATATGCAAAATAAACGTCGAAACAAAAGCAATAATGTGTGTTTGTAATCTAATCTCTAATATATGTATATAAACTAAATAAAAAAAATAGAACGAACAAAGACATGCATTTGGACTACACACTGAAATATTTGTGGTATGAATTAGGTACATATATTTACTCGATATTTCAAAATATTGACTCTGGGTATCTAAAAAACAAATTACATGCAATTTATATTTACGTACTCTAAAATCTAATCTTTAAATTTTAACATCCTGGGAATATTAAATAGTTATCGATTTGATAAAACTTACAACTAGAAAAACAAAAAGTTTATCACATTACCGTATGCTCCTGTGTCTTGTACAATATTTCGCCGGTTCCCAAATTTTGTACTTCCTCCTCGACATTATGCGTTACCCCACCATCATTTTTCGTTATAACCTGTTTTGTCGTTGTCTTTATAACGGATGGTGTACCTGGTTGATAGCGAGATGTATTTAAATTTCCTTTCACCAAATCATCTTCACCCTCGGAATTTCGTCGTGTCGCATTTTTGCCTAGATGCTGAATATTTTCGAAAAACTGTTCTCGTGTTATCGGCACCGTCTCCTTGGTAACCGTAACCGGTTTACCAAAATGACTTGGATCGATTTCGCTATAGTTTAGTATCAATTTACCCGTAATTGGATCTTTAATTGCTGTCGCCGGATCAATATCACCAGTTTCTAAATCAATATGGCCATATTCGGTTTTTAGTTTGCCTGTGGTTGGATCAATTTCACCCGTCAACGACATAGTATGCGTCACAGTTGTTTTGCTACCCTTGACGCGTGGATCATTTGGATCGACTTGAATGAGTTCACCAGTTATTGGATCAATCATTGTATAAACATAAACTGTTTTAGTTGGAATGGATTTGATGCGACCGTATTGATCATATTCACAATTGTTGGGATCGATTTCTTCCGGTTTGCCACGATCATCGCGCGTCTTAATCAAAACGATTTTCAAAATATATATTTTACCCGTTTTCGGATCCACTTTACCAATTTTAGTGTATACTTCACCATTCACTGGATTTATTTCGGAGGCGGCAAATAATGGTTCCCCAGTCGTCTCGTCTACAGTTCCGGTCGATGTATATATAGTTCCAGTATCAGCGTCGACCTTATTCAAATTGGGATCGAGCTTGGTCTGTTTATCGATTTCATTAGTTTTTGGATTAAGATAACCATAAATAATAATTACACATCCTGTTTTCGGATCAACTTGTGACGATGAATAGATTATTTCGCCAGTGGCTGGATCTTTACGAGTTGGTACCCAAAGCTGGTTTGTTTTAGGATCGATAATAATTTCCTTATCGGAATTCTTTTTGTCCGAAATAATTCGACCGGTTTTTGGATCAACATTTTGCTGAACCAATTTTAGGGCTAAAATACGGCCATAATCCTTATCAGTTTTACCAGTTTTAGGATTAGCTTGATTCTTGAGAACAACCTGTCCGGTAACGGGATCAATTTTAATATCTTTAGTTTCTGTTTTACCGCTCTTCGGATCGGTGAACGTAACGGTGTGCTTAATCAAATCGATTTGACCATATTTTGTATCAACCTTGCCCGTTTCAGGGTTAAATTGTCCACTTGATACATCGAGCACAAGAGTTTTTGGATCAACGATTCCTTTTTTAGAATCATATTTGCCACACACTGAGGTAACCTCTACAATCGGATCGATTTCATTTCCAACCGCAATTAGATATCCTAAATTAGGATTCAATTTATTGGTTTTTGGATCAACAACACCATCGATAATAATCTGTCCATTAACTGGATCAATTTTGGCCTGTTTCGAAACGAGTTTATTTGTTTTTGGATCCAAAATCTTAACCTCACCTGTTTGAGGATTAATTTTACCATACTTGGTGTCGATAAAACCAGTTTTCAAATCTAAAATTCCAGTCGTCCGTTCAATATCAGCGTTGACGGTGTCAACTTTTCCAGTTGCAGGATCATATTTACTAATAAATGTGGTAATTTCGACTGCTGGGTTTGTTTGCGGTACAACCGAGATAATTTGACCGAGTGTTTCATCGATTTTACCAGTCGCTGGATCAAAAACTCCAGCTGTTGATACAATAAGTCCAGTTTTTGGATCAATTTCGCCTTGGAATTTCTCCACTTTACCAGTACGTGTATCGAACACTTCAATTGTTCCGGTCTTTGGATCAATTAATCCATATGGAGTTTGTACTTTACCTGTCTTCGAATCTTCAACACCACTCAAATGAAGAACCTCACCATTTGCGGTATCAATACGTTTTGTTTTGGGATCGAATTTCGACAGGATAAGCATGATTTTGACTTGTTTCTCTTTTGGTTCTTCGGGAACGGCTGTACTAGTTATTGTACCTGGTGCACCGGTTGTGGCTGATTGGTATCCAGGTGTTTGTTCGTAGCGTTCACCTTCGAGGAAATCATCGAGCGGTTTATATAGTCCCGCAGCTCCGGTTGCCAATGTTTGGCGATCTTTACGTGGCGAATAGGATTGAGCTCCGTGAGTTGGTTTGGCCAAAGGTGTGTCTGCATAGTGAGCCAACTTTTCACGAGTTTTTGGCGATAAGTTACCTTCTTTTAATAACTTAGCTCGTGTTTTTGGCGATAATTCACCCTTGGCGAGTTTCTCACGCGTTCTTGGTGATAGTTGGCCATAGTTGGGTGGTAGGAAACTGGATACAGCAGCGGCGGCTGTTGTAGTCTCAATTTTTCCTGGTGAATAGCCACCTCTCGTCGTTAATGGTGTATCCTGATTTATGAGTTTAACCAAAATTAATAAATTTTGTAATATAATTTTAGGAAGGAAAAAATTAAAATGCCTCATATTTATGGCTGATAGTAGTTGCACTCTGCTGTGTGACGGTGTTATATAAGAGTTAGTAGAATTTCGTGAATTTTGCCATCCTCATTTGAATTAATTTGTATTAATAATTTTACTAATTTCGACAACATTTAAATGAAAAAGCATTTTGGACAATAAATTACTACATAAAAAGCATAACTAAGCACAGTAAATAGGCTACGGATATCTCATGTGTATGCTTACCTTTGAGTTTAGTAACAAATTAAATCAAAATTTTTATAAATAAATGTAATTAAAAAATTAAATTCATAGGGTGCTATATAAGAGTTAGTCTCTAGACATGCAATTAAATATTAATTTGTTCTTACCTTACGCTCCTCAGTTTTATATAGAATTTCCCCTGTGCCCACATTCTGCACTTGTTCCTCAACATTATGCGTTACACCATCCTGGTTTTTGGTTAAAACTTGTTTTGTCGTCGTTTTAACTACGGTCGGGCCACCAATAGCAGCCTTAGCGGCATCAGCACCCATCCCTTTTATATTTTCCGATCCATACTCATCCATATCATCGTCGTCACTAGCTTCGGAACTTCGTCGTATCGCGCCCTTTCCTAAATGTTTAATATTATCGTAAAATTGTTCACGTGTTATGGGCACCGTCTCTTTTGTGACTGTTACTGGCTTACCAAAGTGACTCGGCTCAATTTCACTGTAATTCAAAATTAATTTTCCTGTAACTGGATCCTTTACGGCGGTTGCTGGATCAATATCTCCCGTCTCCAAATTAATGTGTCCATATTCAGTTTTTAATCTTCCGGTAATTGGATCTATTTCGCCCGTTAGTGACATGGTATGTGTGACTGTAGTTTTGCCTCCTTGTACACGTGGATCGTTAGGATCGACTTGAATTAGTTCTCCGGTAACTGGGTCAATCATTGTATATACATATAATGTTTTACTTGGTATGGATTTAATGCGACCAGTAGTTTTATCGATTTCACAATTGCTTGGATCAATTTCTTCTGGAATTGCGTTCGTTGCCTTCGGCTTAAGCAACATAATTTTAACGAGCACAATTTTACCTGTTTTTGGATCAATTTTACCAATTTTGGTGTATACTTCACCATTGGCCGGATTAATTTCAGATGCGGCAAATAATGGTTCACCCGTCTTTTCATCTACCTTACCCGTTGCGGTGTAAATAGTTCCTGTATTAGGATCAATCTTGTTCAAATTAGGATCCAATTTAGTTTGTTTATCAATTTCACCAGTTTTTGAATTAAGATATCCATAAATTGTAATGACATATCCGGTTTTTGGATCAATTTGACTCGATGTGTAAATAGTTTCACCGGTTCGTGGATCTTTACCCGTGGGCACCCAAACTTGATTTGTTTTAGGATCAATAATTATATCCTTATCAGTTTTATCTGTAATCAATTTACCAGTCTTTGGATCGATACGTTTGTTCACAATACGTAACGATACAATACGACCGAATTCCTTATCAACTTTACCAGTTTTTGGATTAAATTGATTCTTGAGAATAACTTGACCGGTAATGGGATCGATTTTGATTTCTTTTGTTTCTGCCTTTCCGGTTTTGGGATCCGTTGATGTGATTGTTTGCTTAACCAAATCGAGTTGACCGTATTTTGTATCGATTTTACCATTTTCGGGATTAATTTGTCCACTCGATACTTCAACTTGTGCCGTTTTTGGTTCAATTATACCACGTTTTAAGTCTAATTTACCTGAGACGGCTGTGACCTCAACAATTGGATCAACTTCGTTTCCGATTGCAATCAAATGTGCTAAATTAGGATCTTGCTTGCCCGTTCTAGGATCAACAATTCCAGCAATAATGATTTGCCCATTTTTAGGATCGATTTTAGCTTGTCGTATAACCAATTTACCAGTTTTGGGATCAATGCTTCGCACTTCTCCGGTTTGTGGATTAATTTTACCGTACTTGGTGTCAATGAAACCAGTATTTAAATCAACAATACCATTACTACGCTCAATATCGCCGTTAACAGTATCCACAGTGCCTGATTTTTGATCGTATTTTCCTGTTACTGCTATAATTTCAACAGTTGGGTTTGTTTCAGGCACAACCGATATAGCTTGTCCCAAAGTGTCATCAATTTTTCCTGTTTTAGGATCAACAACTCCAGTTGTGATATGAATTTGGCCGGAACGTGGATCAACTTCACCTTGATGTAAATCTTTCTTACCCGTCTTGAGATTAATCGCTTCGAGAGTACCTTTCTTTGGATCGAGGAGACCATATTTTGTTTCGATCTTACCCGTTTCTGTATCTAAAATGCCATCGGAATGTAAAACTTCACCGGCTGCCGTATCAACCTTTCTGGTCTTGGGATCAAATTTAGCGATAACTACCATAACCTTAACACGCTTTTTACGTGGTTCAGTAGCGGCAGCAAGGGCAGCAGCACCAACATACGCTGGTTCCTGGTCATAGCGTTCACCCTCGAGGAAGGCCGCAGTCGGATCGTATTTTTGACCAGCACCTGCCAATAATTTAGCTTTAGTTTTTGGTGACCATAAACCTTCTTTTAATAATTTATTTATCGATTTAGGAGAAAGTTCTCCTTTAGCAAGTTTTTCACGTGTTTTGGGTGATAACTCACCGGTTTTACGTTTTTCAACCGATTTCCTGACATTGTCAGCCTCACCTGGGGCATAATTAAATGCAGTCGCCTGGCGTGTCTCCACAGAGGGACTTACATCTTCGCGTGGATCACGATTTTTATAGGCTGGATCTTCAGGATCGTATCGGAATCCAAGTTGTTTTGGATTTTTAGATGTTGGACTGATCTCGGCATCATACTCATACTCTTTCGTATGACGTGGATCATCGGCCAACAACGCAATCGGGACTTTGGACGGCGAGGATTTTTCTCTACCATCTTTGTCTTTGGATGGCGAGCGGCTCTTGTCTTTCGATGATTTGCGTGCAGATCCGAATATTCCCTTTATTTTTGCAAGGGTAAATTAAAATAAAATAAAAATAAAAATCAAACACAACCAAAACATAATAACTAGGTCTTTCTAAACTCGTGAGTTTAAGATAATAAAAAATACCGAAAATTTATCTGGTAAAAAAATTCAAGCAATTTCAACAACAACGTGGTTCATATCTTGTAAAACATTTCTCATCGCAAATTAAGAAAATTTCAATCAATACAAATACCGAAAATTTTATCAGGCAACTATTTACTTTATACGGAATTCGATTCAAATAAAATTTCATAAATATCGAAAATAATACGATTACATACCTTCCGTCCCGATTTTGGTGATCCCTGCGATTCATTTGGATCAGTCTCATTACCTAAAAATTAGATATAGATTCGTTATTATACGATTTATCACAAGAACTATCAACTCGTTACACTCACCATTAGCACTGGTTGGTAGTACGGAAACACCTCCAACAGGTTTTTTCTAAAAGAACACGGAGACAAACACATAAAATAAGTGCATATTATTTAAAGACTAAGCTAAATATGGAAAGAAATTCTAGAAATTTTCAAGATTTTATTTTTTATATCACCATAATTACCGTCATCCACTAGGAACAGAACACACAAGTACAAGAACAAGAAAAAATAAAATCATGAAATGTTTCGCATTTGATGAAGTTTTTTAATAGTTAAAATATAATTAAAATGTTATAGTTACATTTAACGATTAAAGAAAAAAGATTAGATGTGCCAAAACCAAAGCTCATGCAATATAAAAAAAAATGAAAATAAATAATTTTGAGAGACAAGGGGGTTTGCGTTTTAGTGTTTCAAATTGTTTAGTGTATGATGTGCTTGAGATGGTATCCAACCATTCTATAATGATGAAATACTTTCAGATGTATGTCCTTATCAGCTCATCGTTGCACAGCAAACTAGTTACTGTATTATATTATTCTAGGACTACCAAATAGGATTCGGCCCAAATCGGTCAGTCACTGACCACGTTTTTCTCGCTACGAATAGTTTATATTATGAAATGGTTTATGCTTTAGTAAAAAAATCGAGTGTGCGATATTTGGCCCAAAAAGGCAAAAAGTTACCGAAACAAGTTGGCTCGGTTACGTTTTTTCGTGCTGATTCGAAGCGAAGGATGGTTGGGATGTCCTTTCGGTATATGTGACGATGATTCCACGGTGTAGGGAACGATCTGATATATTGTTGTTTACAACAATATGAAGAGCAACAATATGAAAATATTTCCTAGATTATCTAAGGTTACCAATTTACTATTAATTGAGTTTTAAATTCAATTTATTATAGCTGGCTTTATAATAATGAATATGCTGATATTAAGTAATGACCACATACTAAGGTTACATGCATTTTTCAATTGGAAACTACCATATGTTTATAATCGAACATATGTTATATTAAAAATAGAAATATATAATTTTTAAATGATCGATTTCACGCTTATTGTGTAAGGTGACTCAATGCTATCCATACCGTGTTAACTGAGTTAAATGCGATGTGTAAGCAATAAAAAGTAAACAAATTAATTTAAATTTTAGTGAGATGGCCGATTTCTGATCATATTCAGTATACATTTCATAAACACTACTAAAGGTTACTACTTGAAACAAAGGTGCAAGGGAATAATAACTATGTCGCCGGTCGTAGCTTAATGGTTAAGAGAGTTTCTCATCACGCCCGCGGTCTCGAGTTCGATTCTCGCCGCTGACCAAAAATTAACATGCCCACCGGATGACATAAAATGCGGTTCTGTGTAAAAACGTTCGTTGGGCTGACCACCTGCAATGTGCACCAATCGTTAAAATAGTTCGTAAGGTCTCAGCTTGAGACGCGGTAAGGGCCGTTTACGGCCTCTAAGCCATAGATTATTATTGATAATCATAGATTATTATTAATAATAACTATGTAATATGATTACTATCAGCTATGTTAACAAAAATCAAGTGTAATACAATGATTTATCAGAATGTAAAAGTTCTATTTTTAATCAGAGGGTCTTTCATCAAAGCCAATCGCATGACTAAAAGAAATCGATATAAATTTGCTCCTTTTTGGGACTAGTACCGATATGGTCAACTCGAATTTTTTAACACATTATATCCTATGAGTAAAACTTACTATCCATGAACAGTTAGGACAGTATCAAAACCCAGATAATATTGAATGCAGATTTGGCGAATCTCTAGCAGCTATGTAGAAGGATCTTAAAATAGGATCTGTAATGCAAGAATTATCTTCCTACGCTGGGTTTGAATTTATTGAGTTGGGTTAAAATTTACTTAGGGACGTCATCTAATTGTGGAAATGAATTTGTTTTACATTGTGGAATTGAAAAACGAGTTCGTAGAGGTCAACGAAAACGCCGTTGATATGTCGATACTGTTGCGTTTTGAGCAACTCCAACAAATAAAATTAAATTATCTCACGCCACATAAAAATATAAAAATTGATATTTCGAGTTAAGTTCTTGTAATTCACTAGTACTATTGTGTCACGACTGAACGTATATATACGAGTCGCATAATTTGAACATCAGATCCGGTATTATTAAAATATTGTTACATAAAATAGCATCTACCTTCAACAATGTATGTGTTGAAGTGAAGGTAGATGGTTTAACTACTAGTGTCACTTAAGTAATTCAACGACGTCATCATCAGACCGAAAACGGCGTAGTAGTAGTAGCGGGATAACAAAGCGCTACATAACTCGGATTAACACTATTCAAAATTTACATAAAGGTTCACGCTTTCAAAATGGATTATTTTTCTGTAAATCAACAAATGCGTCTTGATATATTTTGACGAATCTATTGATTGATGATTTTGTATTCTTTCATAAGACAGAACAACGTACAGTTGTTAGTTTTGGGTTCGAAATCTTATGTTATAAATAGAAGATTTCGAACCCAAAACTACTGTAAGTTGTTCTTCGAAGAATGAATGCAGGATTTGGTTCTTCCTCTTTCAGAGTTAACCAAAGGTAGCATATAGCATATTCTATTAGCTAATAATTCGGATCAGAATTCTGAACCTGTAAAATAATGTATCAACAAATAAACACATACAGGTGCTGAACATTTGTGCTCTGTGGCAGTTTGTTGAAAAATATTTGGGCTGAATCTAGCAGTCTCAACTGACGGTGGTTACTCAACATCAAGTAAGATACTTCGTTCTTTAAGAAAACGATATTTGAATTGTTCATTGAACTTGTTCAGGTAATCATCTTAACATTCTTTTTGTCTTAAGTAAAGTGTTAGTCATTAATCTTCTACTCCCCAAATGTAGTATAAGCGTATTAAGCGAGGTTTAAAAGCGCGATACAATTAACACAAGCTGAAGCGAAAATTACTCTCATTAATTTATTATTCGACTGATTATGTTATAGGCTCGTCATCGAATATATCGATTTTATAATCAATATTAACCTGTCAATCAATACATATTAGTTCTGCGTACGAAAATTACTGATATTATACAATTAAATGTACAAATCACGTTGATATAGAATCCAAATGTGAGTGCCTTCCATCTACGATAATCGTTACAAGTAGCATCACTCGATAATAGTATCAGTCATAACACACTTATAATTATACTATAAATCCATAGTGGAGTCGCGATTAATCGATTAGTTAATAAAAACATTCGGTCAAGGTTGGTCAATAACATTTTGATGATATTTTGGATGTTGTATCGTAGTAAAACGATAATATGCCAAGTCATCGAGTTTATTTCGTTGAAAACTCTGTTAACTGTTGTTCTGCAATTAAAGCTGCTGTAATAATTTATGTTGTGGTGTGGATGGAATTACATTGCCCAATTTTGATATAAATAATTAATTATTAATAAAAACACAAGGATAATAAATATATATATAAATAAATTACAAAAATTACAAGAAATATGTAAAAATGGTATTCTGGAAGCGGAATATTTATATGCGATTATATTTTACATAATATATTAAGTGTAATAGTAAAATATGCGGCTTTTGTCACACACACAAATTAAATAAATATTTGAAATTTAAAGTGATTAAATGTTTTAAATATATAATAAATAAAAACGAAAACAACAAAAATAATAAATTTAAACAAACAAATTAGATTGGTTTAAAAAATGTTAACCTGGTCAGTAACATTAGCTCCGGTTGTTTCATATTCCCCTTCTAATGAACTCTGAGATGATGTACCGGTGCTTGATTCTCGCTTCAGCTTTACATATTCGGATTTAGTTAGTTATTAGTTTTAGTAATAGGTTTATTATGAATATTGTGTAATTAAGTAGTAGTAGTAGTAGTAGTAGAATAGTAGTTAATAAAATAAGAAAAACAAAAGTTTATTAATTTAAGTTGATGAACGAACAAAACATAAAAAATAATAAAATTAAATTAAATAAATAGTATAATGTGCTTAAATGTTAACTTTTGTTGTTATATTATTGTTATTGACAAATAATAATATAAAAATAAAATCAAAGATGAATTCTGTTTTTATTAAAATTTATAATTTCAATATTAATTCCTAGCACGCATGAAATGAGCGCAATATAATAACCCCCAATTCGATTTACCTTATCCTTAGGATCCTTTTTGATTGGGCTACGCGATGGTCGTGTATCAATATCTGGAATACTATCTGGCGGCATTGTGTGTCGTTTATTAGCATCTTCTTGTTTCTTATTCGCCAGCGCAATCGCTAAATAATTTTAATTAAACAAAAAAAATGAAAATAAATTATTATTCATCAATTTGAAATCCGTAACTCACCATCCATGCTGCGACTTGACAAGCGCTTACCGTTGAGACTACGCTCGAAAGCGGGAGCTGGCCGATCAACTGGCGTCTTATTACTTTCGTACATTGTACGTCCCGAATAGCGATATTTCGATCCAAAACGTGGGAATAGGGTCGTTTTTGGTGCCGGTTCTGGTGTCGTCAATCTAAAGAAGGTATGATGTTCGACACATGATTTCCATAATTTTTTAGCAACAGCATGATTCTCGAGCTTAAAACCAATTGTCGATTCGTATTGTTCAAATTCGCCGGGTCGAATTTTTATATAGAAATTATTTCGTTTATATGAAATTTTCAATATTTTTGGCCAAGCAAATCGATTTATACGTAGCTTGTCGCGATATACGAGAATACCTGAAGCGCAAACGCCAAGCATTATATCAACACCTTCGGAATCTTTAGCCGGATGCAAATCAACACCGTACATCGCTAATTTTTTTGCATTCTCCAAATAGTGTAGCTCAGCTTCGGCTGGCGTTTGTCCCTTATGAGTTCGATGCAATTCAATTACTTTTGCCTCTAGTTCAGGACTCTGATTTGGTGCCAATTTAAAATCTTTCAAATAACTTCGATCCTTGCGCTCCTGATTATCGTAATCGCCTAGCTCGGATTGTACAAGGTACGAACCGAGTAGAGCATGCGTGACAAACGAGCATGGTAAACGTCCCTCCAATATATCATTTCGAACTTGTAAACACAATTGATAACGGGTGATGTCCTCCTGGAGTTGGGCCGGTTCGGGTGGATAAAATTTAACAGCAAATGTTAGTATCCATAAATCATTTGAGAATACTTTGGCAACCGATTTGTCCAAATCGATCCAGACGCGTGGATCTTTTTCCGTCGTGTAATATAAACCGAAGTAATCTTTCTCGATTATATTTAAGCCAGCACATATGGAATTTAGTAAATCTCGGCCGACAGCTTTACGCTATATAAAAAGAGTAAATTAAACGAAATGGTCAAGTATACTAAAACGTGAAACAAAGTGTTTCTAATAATAATTAAATCATCTTGAAAATGATTAAATAAATGATCAAAGCGAATATTTATTTGCAATCGATAAAACGATCATTTAACATGTATGTACGATCAGCCATGCACGATCAAACATATTCAAACCCATAAAATATTTCATTATTTATTAAACATTACGCTGCCAATAAAAATAAATAATAGCAAAAAGAAACAGATCTTAAAACTGTTATTAACTTACGTCAATAGTAACTTCTAATAACGATCCATCGAGCAGGGTTACTTTTGCTACCGCTGTTTTGCCAGATGGTTTTTTCTTTGGCGTTTCAGATTTTGTCGTTGGCGACGTTGCTGTTTCAGCTGGCATCTTTGTAGTATATTATGATTCTATTTTATCTTATATCTACTTTAAGCCCACCTTCTTCGTATCTCCACCGCTTAATTTAATTTCTCCACTTTGACGACGAAAAATAAATCAAATCTAAAACGAAAAATCGATTTATTTATAATTACACAAATAGCGCACAACGAATAATGAAAAAATAATAATAATTAAATTTTGAAAATAAATAAAATTACGAAAATCGTGACACCACATCTCGATTTTCCACTGAGTGGTAGTAACAAATAATAACATCACGAAATTTCCAATTAAACGCCTATATATAAAAAAGTAGACTTATTGCCGCCAAATTTATATGCATGAACTATATACCGGCACCGAAATGGCGAGACTACAAGTAATTACATGCCAGAATATAAAGCCGCTCGGTTCGATGTTTAATTCAACGAGGGAAAATTTATTATTACAACGAGATTCATTTCATTTTAATGTTCTTTAGTTCATGACACTATTATATTTACTATTTACCTAGTGCATAATGTATGTACATGTTTCAGTTTTATATCATATGTCGTAATTATAGTTTAGTAACCCCTTTATTTTATATATATGTACATGTATATGCACAACAGGTAATTCGAAGTCCCAAAGTTTATCGTTCTTATAAAAAGTTTTGTTTTAAATAATAATTAGATAGGTATATAGCAACTAAACAATAACACATACTAGTATTTTATGTATAGTTCGGCGGGCGCCAATCGGTGCCCGTATAGTTTACATAGTCACATTTCATGTTATAGTGGAATAATAGGTCAAACCAATTTTGGGCATTATAATGTATAAGCGTAGAATAGCATTTTGATCGATTTAACATACTCGTATTGTACATATAAGACTACTTTATAAAGCAATTGGAGCAAGATGTCTGATCTTGCTAACCATCAACCTGTTAAATGTTAACCGAAATCTTTGTAATAAAGCAGAAACTGTTATACAAAATAAAAGCTAGATAAGAAAAACTTAGGAACACTAAAAGCTTTGAAAATTAGAGATCATGGTGAAAGGACTCAGCATTTAGGAGAACCATGGATCAGTTGCAAACGAACGGTGGCCAAGTGATGACATATATGGCGCATTATCTACACTATTAAAAACGAGGGGTGTATTTTTACTATATACAACGAAGTTGTAGAAATCATCCCAGTTAAACTGAACATTTCAAAGTTCCGTCGAAGTTTATTTTATAATTTAAGTTGATACATTTTGGGTACAATCCACAGCCCATACATAATCTCAACCGTTCAGCGTAATCCAAAATAGAAATTTTATCAGAAGATAAGGTGAATTACTTTGGATGATGTTTATAGCCGATCGATGTTAATATTTGACCAAAATTGTAAAATGTTAAAAAGTAAAAATAATCTATGGCTTAAAGGCCATATCTAAATTACTCTACCTAACCGCGAGTCTTAACTAAAACGTACACGAGTCATTAATACGTAGTATTGTAAGTTGTAAGCCCAACGAATCACTTTTTATGTCATCCGGAACATGTTCATTTTTTAGCGAGAATCGACCGCGGTGTAATGAAAGACGCTCTTAACCATTAAGCTAAAATCGGTGACAAATGTTCAAACAAGTGTAACATATTCCACTATGGTAAGAGAAAGATTGCTTCAACCTATTCCTCTTGTACAAACAAAATAAGGACTTCGAGCAGCTGAATTACCAACAGTAACAATTTACTCAATTATCCTTTTGGTTTTGTCTATCTTTCCAATCTGTTTTGGGGCTTAATGCACCATCACTAACACTTTCGCGGCTCGCTCATTTACGTTCTTCTTTACGCCATTATTACAACCAAATCGAGGAAGTATGGCTAAAGCAGGATTTACGTATAAACATTTGCACATTACAGAGTTCCAAAGATGAGTCATTTGAAACTTAAATATTATAATTCTGAATTAGTTTCCGATTGGGTTATAAATTGAACCAAACCGTTGAATAGCTAGGCTAAATCAAACGCATTTTGCACATCGAACTTCTACATACTCTTAAAAATGATACATGAAAATAATGAAAAATGATGAATAATAAAAAGTCGAATGATTAAAACACGTTTTAGATCTTATCATTTGGTACTATCGGGGAAAAGACTGGTTGTAGCTCGAGAAAAATTAACAGTTCGAATGTTTCAATCCTTTTCTGAATAATGTTGAGCCTGTTAATATTTGGTTAAACTATATTGTTACACTACCAAATACCTGGTTAAAGTGACGAGAAGGGAAAGGTCGAGATTCAACATCATTCGATGTACAGATTGCACGTACAGGGTTTACGAGAGAACAAGGTAGGAAGAAGTTACATTCTAAGGAGACATTTCAGCAGTGGAAAATACAACGTAAAGCAATAAGTGGTTCGAATAAGCAATCTGAAAGAATCTGAATTTGATTGATTTCTTAACAATATTTGGGCTAAGAAAGTAATATTTATATATAGACAAGAAAACGATGAATTCTAGGGTTTCTTTGGAGGAGATGGTAATTGTTCTCTTATTTTATTATAATAGTTGATGATTATTCACGACTAGAGAATTTCTTGCTACACCACAGCCATATGAAAAGTCAAAATATGCAATTGATCATCATGGTGTCGCTAACTAAGAAAATAATCGTTCAAAAAGAACAATGTTTCGTAAATTACGTGACAATTTTGGTAGACATGGACGTTCTACTGAGCGTGCAATTGGCAGAACTATTAATCATTTTGAAGAAACTGGTTCAATGGAAGATCCTATTCGTACTACTGATGTTGTTTGTAGCTGTTAGTGAAAGTGTTTGTAATGAACCAAGAACATCAAGCGAGCAAAATCCTCATGTTATTCACGAAGCAAAACTTCATCCTTTACGAGTCACATATCATGGTTTGGTGACATCATTGGGCCGTTTTTCTTTGTAAACGGACAAGAAAAAACCCTTATACAGTGTATGGAGAACGTTATCGTAACATATTTACTGGTCCAAATTGAATGATTTACGTGTCAACGACCTTTGGCTTTAGCTAGACCGAGCTACATACCACACAAGTCTTGCATCAATATAATTATTGTCAATAAAATTAACTAATAACATATTTTCCAGAAATTGTGAAGTTCCATGACCACCAAGAATCTCGGATTTAACTTCACTTGATTATTTTGCACACTCATCATCCACAAACAATACAACAGCTTAGACAACATTCTAGCGGAAATTTAGGTTATTAACTCACTTTTATTGGAAAAAAGTCAAATAGAAAAAGGTCTGGTTATGATGACGATAAAGAGACAAAGACGCTATAATGTAATGTGTGATATGCAATACCACAGTCACAGTATATTGGCCACTCCATCGAATCGTGAAGCTATAGGATTGCTATTGGATTACTTATTGAAAACATATGTGGAATAGTGTGAATTACAGCCAAATTCTTTGATAACTAAGTTAAAATCCTGGCGTACACAAAACTCAAAGCATATTTACTGTATCATTAGTTCAAAAACTCTTTGGATTAGTAGCTTCATTCGGCACATCAATCCACATCCTTTTTTGTATTCTTACTGTATACGAAATAAGGCTACGTGTACATGGCGGGATACAAAATAATTAAAATTTTACTTATGTTTTTCTCGGTTTTCCAAACCCAAAAGTTAACTGTACATAGTTATATACATACTCGTAATAATAGGTCGAGCACAACTTTTTATTTATGTTTTTTGCTTATCTGAGTGCGCAAAAACCAACAACAAATCTCAAAGTTTAATTACCTGTCAACCAGATTTATTTTCTAGCTTTGAAATAATTAAGGCGGAAAAACAATCACATTAACTTTTCCATAAAGCAGAGCACAACTTATACGTACATATGGGTAAAGTTATACACAAAATCTCAAATCAGAGGTTTCACTATATACGACATAAACCTATCTGATTTGAATAATTTATAAAAATTCTATCACTAAAATTATATAAAGTTTCCGTAAGTTTTGTCGGTCGGAACCTATACTTTTATATATGTTATACCGTTAGATTATTTTAATTATGTATAAAGCATGCATATATATAGTTTTGATTCACACTTTCTTAAGCACGTCATATCATACCTTATAATGTATATATCTACGTAAGACATCCATATAACGATGTAACGTGACACATGCGTGTAAAACGCGCATTTACTAGACATATATGTTTGTGAAGAACACTTAGGTTAATTTAATTTTAAACGTTTACCAATTTATATCGCATTGATGCAACAGTTAATAGAGAGACACATCTTGTAAATTAAATTAATTTTGTTGTCAATCTCTTTAAGATTCGTTTTTTATCTGCGTTTGTATTTTTGACACACTTAAAGAACATTTAGTGTATAAACGAGCATATAAGAACAAGAAAATTAGAAATTTGAAAAGCGGAAATGTGAGTTTAACGCTTTTTTTAAATTATAATTTATGAACATATACACACATGCAGTGTATATGGATTTGATCAATTTGGGTCATTACGATTATCAAAAATTTAAAAAGATTTTCGAGTTTTCTAATCTCCCTTTACCCAAAACATATCACTTATGCCGTCATATATAAGATGTGTGTAATAATTATTTTTATTTGACGTATATATGATGCTGTAAATGTTATAAATCATAACTAGGCATGATTAATGATGATGTGGTTTAATTACCTCACACGATTGTAAACTAATGTAATGATGTCATCGAAAATTAACTGCATGTCATATACATAAAAATATTCTCATTTCCGTGAACAACTTATTTCTCACTTGATAAATGATTAAATCTAATTAGAGTTTTACAAGACACGACAACCCTTTAATGCATTTTCATTAAAAATTAATTAATTAGTTTTTTGTCAAATTCATTAAGGCGTGTTTCGTAACTTTTAAGAATTTCATCAAAACTGGAAATCTTTCGAGATAACATATGGAGTGTTTCTTCCATTCTTCTTCCATTTAACCAGGCTCAGACATCGCTTTTGGCTGTGAGACTAGAAAATTATAAGCACTCGTCTCATGCGAGTCCTATATTCGATGGATAGGCATTGGTCACAGAAATCTAATTTCTAATCTTGGCCATCGTGTCTGCCAGCCAATTAGTTTCAGGGAAAATAGTGCCAGCGGAAACAAAAGAACAGTTCAAGTTAAATAAAATACTTATATATTGTTTCTCAATACGTTTAAGATTTTCTCCAAGATCTTTTAGATTGGCAACAAATGATAGCTGTTAAGATTGCAATCAAGATAAAATTATCAATAATTTTATAATAAGAATGTGTCCCGTTAACATGAATAAGTTATTAAGGTGTTACTTCAAAGGTATAAATGAACAGGGTATAGATTACAAAGGTGGCCTAACTTGAACTGAGTTATTTAAAATGTTTATAACTTTTTATTTTTTGAGCAAAGAACGTGCAACACAAAAAAAATTGCGACAGCATTTAAATAATTCGATGGCTCATATTACAACATATTCTAAAAGTTGATCTGAAGATGTTTCTATATAAAATGCAATTGACCCAAGAATCATCGCCGTGGGATTATCCACAGCGGCAACAATATGCCAATAGATTCATTTTTTATTCAAATCGGCGTCAGGAAAGGCCAAGTTTTTGATCAATCTTATTATAAACGATGAAGCACATTTTTACGGAGAATCCGAAAGCATTGCATCAGACAATTATACCCTATTAGATGCACTATTTGGTATGGAATTGTGCCTGACAGAGTTATCGGTCAAATTTTTTCGAAAATGAAAATAAGCATCCAAAAATCGTCTTTGCCCAGTAGCTCTCAAGATCGTGACTTATTGTTTCAGCAAGATGGACATACAGCTCATTCCGCGTTTCGCCCCTGTTAAAGCAGAAAATTCGTAATGAAATTGCAATATTGACCTACTCTGTATAATGAATTGAAGCAACAGGTAGCACATAGCAAAATATCATGGCCTAAGTAAGAAAACTGAATGTGTATAATTCCCGCCTATTTCATTAACCGATGGAAAATAAATAAAAGATAAAGAAGAGAAGATGTATTAAAAATTTCTTGAAATGCCATCTCGACCATCTAATTGCGATAGACGTTACTTTTCACGTTGTACAATTGAGTCAAATTGCACGATCTCAATGATCTAGTTATTTCGTGAGATATTTTAATATGCGTCTTATTCACCGTAACAGTTTGACCGGCATAATCTTGAATAACATACGATTTAACAACTTACTAGCCCAAAAGCTGAACGTATCAGCAGTAGCAGTAACTTGTTGTGGATGCATATTTAGGTGAAAATATATCTCATTACTCATAATGATTTTTGTTTGAAAATCAATTGCTTGTTTTTAGAGCATCCAACTATAATGTCAATCAACGTGAGCAGTGTGATTTAAAAACACAGTAATGTTTCCACTTCTGATTTTTCGAAATTCTGATCGAAACAGCTAATTGTTTTATCGGTTATTTATTATGCAGAACAATAATTTTTAAACACAAGTACTCATTAGAGTATTATTGCTTGATTAAAGTTACTCGAAGCAGGAAATCGCTTAACTCGATATAAAAGTTAATAATTTTAAAAAATTAGAATGATTCGTGTGCTGCCAATTGCACAGCGCTGACCTTTTTACCATAATAATCGTTTACCATAATAATCTCTGGTGAACCACTAGTAGTTAGGTTTCTTGTCTTTGCTAAATTATCAACTCTTAACTGATCTTGCTTTTTTTTCATAAGTTTTTAGAAGCAGTTACGCATAATTCCACCAGTGGTTGGCTAAGTGTAGAAACGCTTTTTCGTTCAAAAATTATTTTTTATTTAGTATCGACAATTGTGATAACAGAAACATTTTAAAAGGGTTTTAACAGACTACACATACACAATATAATATAGGTTATGTTTTACTCACACCATACATTTTAAAGCGTTCCAATCGACTATAGTAAAAATAAGAATCCAACTACTAGCGGTTCACTAGCGGTTTGTCGACTGGAAAGTGATTAATATATTTTCAACCCACCACGTTTCTCGAAAAAGCAACGTCTATGGATTATAACAGTTTGAAAATAAAACAAGTATTATCCGGTCATTATTGCGCCAAAATACCAGATACATTTTTTCATATACGCTTTAACGTATTTCAACGACAAGTTTTAGTGCAATCATAACTTATTTGTATATAATCCAAGAAAACCAAACCACTTGAAAACAAAACGAAAATAATTACTCTTGCCGCTAAAATGACATCACATCTTGCCAATGACGCCTAGAATAACAAGACAGGAATAAACAACATTCACAATAGGCTGTCATCGTATCACCATTAAAATTATGAAAAAAAAAATTTTTGCACATACGAAACCAACAAAACTAGTTGATGCTGTGTGTAATCAGTAATTTGTGCGAAAAAATGTTTAAAAATAAAACACTTTCACGTGTATTTAATTTTTGTAAATAACATTTATCATAATTTTCCCACTAAAAACACAAAATTTTACACATCACTTCCTTTAAGTATATAATACTGTTTGTGTGTGTGTGGTATTTTACAGGGGAAGATATTCCAACACAACAGTTTTCGTGATAGTTAATTTGCTCAAAAAACTAAAACAAATAAAATTTATTTTTAGAAATTATAACACATTTTCGACTTTTTTTGTTCACAATATATATTTTATTATTTTAATTAATTAATATATTTCATGATAAATTTATAAAAAATAATAATGTTGTTTTTGGCTTTTAAATGAATTTCCTTCGTGAATTACTTAATATTTTTTGTGTGTGTGTGTGCGAGATATTTAAATGAATTAGATAACGGCGTCGTTAACGTTGGTGTGGATGGAACTTATAATTGGGAGGTGGCAATTTGGTTAATTTTTTAATTAGAAAATTTAACAATCACATCATTTTCTTTTATTTAAATTTATATCTTTTAAAAACCCATCCCAATCAGAATGTGTGTGATGTTTTAATTTTAATTTTATGACTGGATTTCCGAAATGTTGTTTTGCGCGATAAATAAATAATTTTTGTTTTATTTTTAATGATAAGGTGATAGCAAATTGCATATATCAAAACTGGATTAATTTTGAATGTTTATACTCAAAATAAACCAATTCTTATCACTTCCAGTTGAAAAATATGGCAACATATTGTAAACATATCCTCTCCCATTGGCTTATATTATCTTATAGAGACGCCACTGCATAATTTTGAATATTGATTTTTTATTTATTGTTCACAGTAATATTGTGTGTGGTCGATTCCTTCGCTAAGTGCAAACTAAATAAACTAAAGCGTTTGCCAAATACCAGGACAGAGACACTTTTCAGGCAAGAGAAAAGATGAAACGCACTATTGGTTTATGTTTAAAAAACAAGTCACAATTGAACCAATCTGGCCAATATACGATGAATTATTAGGTTCAGATATCACACATATAGTTGACATTGGTGACAGAAGTTGTGTTTTGTTAATAGCGTGGGCAGTTGTTACGGTAACAAGTTATAATACCAGCACACCAGTTGTAATGCCAAATTAACAGCATTTGTGGAAGACAAAATGAAGCTGAAGCACATCTTTTGATGAGACCCACAACGAACATGCATCATCGAAAACATACTATAAAGTTTGGTTTAAAGAAGTGGTATTGTGTACTGTGTGAGCTGTTTAAATCGGACAAAATAATTAATTTGCACTACCAAAAAAACTATCTAGGACACCATCAAAACGTTGAGTTCCGGCTAAACTTCCAGATTGACCACTTTTGAAGAATGGTAAAATTGAATGGCAAAAATTTGTAGATAAGGACAATACTTTGAATAAATCATTTTATATATTTCTATTGAATGGAAAATTGATATGCAACATGATATGGAACATTTTCCATTTTCATAAAAACTCGGATATTTAGTTGCGCACCTTATAGGTAGTAAACTCATTCAATTCATTGTTTTTATGCATAAAAAGATTCTAAGGAATGAAATATTATCCAAATTATTTGGATAATATATCGGTACTATATATACATGAAAATTGATCACTCAAATGTTCACCTAACGACTAGATTGACAGACGTTGATTGAGTGGTCAAAATTGTTGATGACATTTTCCAATAGAGAAGTTTCTATGGTATTTATCTCGGCAATGCTGTTGTTTTTTAGATTTTGGATAGTATAACTAAATAAGGATCGATAATGTCTTTTGACCACAAAGCAAACCAAACAGTCAAATTCACATAGATTCATGTCCCAAATGCGATGGTTTTGCTTGTTTATCGTTTTGTTTAACTATAAATGCGCCTCATCGCTAAAGATGGTTTTGGAAGAACATAATTTTAGTGCATTGTAAATTTATAGGCAAAATGAACATTTTTGAGGAGGAAAGAGTGCCATCTCCTAACATTTACCATGTGCCCAATGAGTAATGCCTAATATGCTATTTAGACGCTCTATGAAGTGTATATATGATGATTACATCAAACTGTATTGTACATAGAATTTCACAAATAATACTAATTGAAATACAGATCAAAGGGTTTAGAAATAAAACTGAATGAAATAAATGAAGAATATTATGCGGTCTGGACTGTATTTCATGTTCAGTGAAAAATCTTTCAAAGTCACAACTAGGCGAATTGAAGATTTTTGTGGCATCTACCGCAATTATACTGATATGTGATATGATTCAATTGAAAGTTTACCGAATGAATTAATATAAATCTAATAATTTTTTTTATCAAGTATCGAACGCAAATTCCCAGTAATAATTCAATTTATTCAAGGTCAAAAAATATTTGCGATAAACCACATTTAGCTAAATAAAACGATAACAGACGAATGGTAAGTGGATTAAGCTTTTAATCGAAATTAAAGTTGGAGCATACTATGCAAATGTTAAACAACTGTAGCCGAAATGCATTCCAGTATAAGTAAGTATTGCATTTTAAAAAACAGTATAAAAGCAAAAATTGTGTCCAGACTGCCACCAAACTGCCAGTTGTGTCATAAAACATGCAACATGATGTTTATTCAATTCAAATCATGTATATTATTGGAATCCATTAACAGCACATATAGCAAAAGAGGTTATAAGCTCAAAACAAAAGTGAACATACTAAATTAACAAAAATGATTATTCTGTCGATTCGATGTTATTATGAATGATCGGGAATTAAATATGACTATACATATTTTTAAACTCAGCTTATCACCATTTTCAGATTAAATAAGTATGTAACCATCGAATATTGTTTGTTATCGCAACCCATACATGATACAGGAACTTTTGATTGAATTAATTGGAAAAAATGATGTCTTTTTACGATCATTTTTCAAAGTGGGGCATTTACTGTTCCAGCCCAGCAACAGCTTTTAAAATAATTTTCCTAAACTTATTTAATGGTTTTACGACACTGAATTGAGACAAGTATAGCATGAAGTATATACCAAATATTATAGGTTAACGCGGATATCAGGTATACTTATCTCAAAGATAAACCAATACCAATCCCAATCAGACTGTCATCCAAGCGCATTTAATGAGCAAAAAAGTAAGCACCTTATCAGTGACAGGTGTTATCGCTTTGTTGGTTTATTGTGTACACATATTCTCGTTTAAATATACGAGTTACAACTAGGCTAAATCACTGCAAAATCAATTAATTTTAAATTACAAAATCACAAATCATATAGTCATTCCCTATAAATGTATAAATATGTAGCAGACATTATATACAACAATTTCAGGTTCCCCCTATTTTAACATTAATTTCGGCGAAATCGATCACTCCTGTGCCTATATATTCCGTATATAATCTAGCAAACGTCAAATTATTTATTTTATTCGATTACAAAAATTTTCAAGTCATTACTATACAGTAAGGTAGGATTCGGTACACGATACGGGTTGAGTTAAAATATTCATACATGATATGGATACGTGGTACAATGCACACGAGACAACACAATAATTTTGCAAAAATCATTCGCGTTATAATTAACTAATCAAGTAGTGTGTTTTGTGCCGTACTGTACCTATATTATAACACTGTACTGTGCACATATCACGATTCAGTAAACACACTATATACAAGACTTAGGGAAGGAAGTACATATACACAATGCCGAAAAGTTGAAAAGAGAAAAGAAAATCAATTCAGAAAAACAAAAAAAAAATTATGGCGACAGTGCGACTGAGTGCGTTTTGTGTTTTAGTGCTGTCGTACACACATACACTAAAAACGATGTCTAAGTGGAAAATCGAATGGAAAATTTGTGTACATGGAAAAGTATTATGCTCGGTACATAACAAATTTAATTAATAATATTATCAACATACATACATACACAACATACTCGTATTATGTATATTATATACAGTTGATGAAAAGGAAGTTGTTCCTAACTACTCGTATATAGAGTAACTGAATATCCTTGTGGCTCGTTTAATGACTGATATTGATTTTCCTTCTTGTTTTATGTCTATAGATTTTTTAAACTTCATTAATTTTGTTGTTATTTATCGTTGTCGTATTGTATATAAGGACGCACACAACACAAACACACACACATACATATGCACAACGGAAAACTCATTTCAATTTCCTTTATCAGTAGATTCGTTTTCCATCGACATAAATTTATGTATATATATAAAACTCTCAGCTAGCTTCTTATTCATGCTAGGCTAATCTAGTTATAGATAGATGATATTTTGGTCTATATATAACAACAATAATTAGCAAAAGGATGTTAATTAGGAGCAACATTTTATTGGGTATTACAGTCGTAGAACGTTCATTATGTATTTAATCAAAAATATATTGTCTCATACCTAGAAGCTATTCTAACAATACGAAGTAGGTCTCGTGTTTTCTTATATGGGAAAATTATGTACATATTCATATTAATAATGAGTCACTACTATACAGATTTCCTTGAAAGTTTTTGAAAATTGCTATATGTACTAACTTAGCCATAGCGATAAAATCTAAATATGACGAAATGATCTCATCGACATAATGTTAAACTCGTAAGACTATATATCGTAACAAAAACTAAGCTGAGGAAAAACAAATCGGCTATTGACAAAACATATACACCAATAAAACAAAATAGTTTTGGTGGGATTTTTGGGTGGATGGATATTTTCCTTTGAATGGGTTTACAAAATATTACGGAACAACAAAACAGATGACTCAACTCTAGCAACCAAAATTGGATATTTATAGTCGAGTTTTTATTGTGCTGTCGCCACCAAAATTTTTTATTATTTGGTTGCTGTTATCCAAAATGTAGTGTTGGCGTAGAAAAATTCCATTGTAAGGGTTGTTTGTGACTTTATAATTTAGCAAAAAATTTCAAAACATATGTCGAAGGTTAATTTGGTTAATTTCAAAATTAAACAAAGGAGTCTAGTAACGATTGAAACTCAGTTAATCTATAAATCTATTGTACGATTAAGATTGTAATTGTAACATGGCAAGAAACGATTGAGCTTCAAATTTATAAATCGACCAGTGTTGAACGAGTGTAAACTAAAACTATTACAACCTTAACACCATGAACTTAACTCTATTATTCAGATGATACATGGTTATAAAGGTAGTAGAGCAAGATGAATAGCGTGCAATATTGTCTGATTGCAAGGTTAACGTGATATTGTTCCCCGTCACAGCGGCTCGATTGACCAATTTTGACATCTCCTCCCAGACGTATATTCTCAGTCTATCCGGTATCTTCAAAGTCGTCAGTTAATTTTCAACTATAGGATTCCTGGTCTAACGCAGTGCTGTCTATACGGAGAATATGAAGGACAAGGACACTATATGAAGGAGACTACTCCTCCCCTACACGATTTGCAATTTTCTTTTGTCCGTGTGATTATTACGGGAAAAATGGTCCGTGAGAATACGCAGTAAAGTAAGATCCTCAATATGCGTCTATCATAATTCAAGATTCTTTGCTGATTTATTGTTTCAAGGGTGAAGTGATGATCAAAAAGTATACGTGAGGTTTCTCAAGGGTCTATCATATAAATGGGATCTTTTTTAACATTCAAATGTGGTATTAGACGATATCAATATTTGTCATGCCATAAACGAAATTTGCAATATTGAACAACCACAAGAAGTTATCAACAGATCTATCGAGTGGTGTGATCAAAACTGGGAGTTAAACTTTCGACTCCACAGAGTGGCATTGATTGACAGCTAGGGCGCTGGATCAACCAGCCGATGAAGACGTTTGTCTTGAAATGTATGGCATCTTTGTATGTGGTCTGTAAATATTCGTTTCGCTAGGCCGGTTTCGATCTGATGACGTCATTGACTCGTTGTGTGATCGAAAAGATCAAATCCATCTCATCAGGCATATGCGACCGGACTTGATGTATGTTGCATTTCGTTTCTATATATATTGTGAGGCTATGTTGCAACAGTTCTAGCGAATTTACAGAATTTGACTCGAAATCTTTTTTCGATTATTTTGTTTATACTTCACTATTGTGGCGTGACTATTCGTCGTATTTGTAAACGCCACAGTGTTTCTTATGAATCGTTTTCGTTGTCTGAATTGTGGGTTTCTTGTTTAGTAGATTAGTAATATGGTATCTTGGGATTATAAATTGTCTAACTGAATTCAGATAGATTTTTCAGACTGGAGATTGCGGATTGGAGAGTACAGATTAGAGATGTGATTGTCTTGTGCCAACAGTAGTTTGGGCTGATTTGCTAAGTGTCTGTAACCGAGTCATTCTTTCCTAACTAACATACCTTTCTATCCCCTATATTTAAAACTAACAGCTGTAGAAATAGGCTCGGAGTTATCCGGGATTCTACATTGTGACAGAAAACAATGCTTAATGATTTTAAATGGAATTCGAAAAAGGAGTAATTTCACAAGCTGCGCTATAGTTAATGACTATTATAAGAGTGATATAAGTTTGAAACAAAAAAGTAGTTAACCAGTATCTCACAAGCCTACGTATTTTGTTCTAATAAGTCTATTGGTTCGTTATTACACAATAACATACCTTTCAAACCTAATTACGTGTTTTAAGATTTATAATTTTATAAGTGATTGACGAGAGACTTACTACTCAAACTCCAGACAGATGTTCATGTTTGATCGAACTCACCTGTAATAAAATAAAACAATGATGATTAAAATTAAACATTAAGGAAAAAAATAATTTACTGCATTTAATGGTGATCTTAAACATTTATGTCAAACAACATATAACCAATACTGGCCAAAAACAGAAAATGATTACAAAATATGTAATTATATAAACAACTTCAAGTTTAATGAACGCGTTATTGAAAAAAAAACAACTTTTTCTTCTTGTGAATCGCGAAATTTTTCGCTGTAATTATGACTGCATACCGTAACTGTGTAAATGCAAAATATAAATATGATCGAATAGAAATGACATAGTATGTGCATTAAGTAACGATGACGCCATTTTTATGCTTCATACGACCTTAGAAAACTATATATAAAAATAAATAAATTTATTAAAAGTGATTCAATGCCTCTTAGCTTCGTCTAGAAATATTTATACTGTAACACAAATAGTTGTAGTTTTCTTATGAACTGTGTATACGATCGAATATAATAATGACATCAGTCGAAAACTATATATACAAATTTATAACCTTGATGATTAATTTTTACTAATCTAAGGGTAAATTATATTTGATTAAATCTTCATTCAGTAAAAAAAAACACAAACTATTACAATTTGAATGAATGAACGAAAAAAATGTGTCTTAATTTTATTAAGACTCTTTTCTTCATTTCCTTCTCATAACAAAAAGAATTAAGTTTCATCGGTTATATAATGTGGTGATCGTGATTTTTTACTGGTTGAAGGTTTTAATATCAAAAACTGAAAAAAATTTGTTTGCCCCGCGCACTATTATCATTGTTGGTCGGTCGGCGTCGTAGGAAGTTTGCGCAATTTAGCATTTTTTTTTTTATGACAACAAAAAATATTTATTTCTCAGTCTTCACATCCGATTATTATAAACGGTAGGTATATGTATGTATATCGAGCTTAATCTAACAATTTACCAAATAAACTCAATATTCAGCTGAAACTAAATCTGATTCGATTTTTGTTTATATTTGTCTACTCTAAATAATGTATACAATATAATGGATTTGCTTGTTTGATTGGTGTCGGTGAAAGTCGCTATTTTATTGTCATCATGCAACATAAATTTTGTACTACATATATGTCAAAACAATACCTTTGGGGTATTATCTTATTTTGGACATAGAATTTTAAATTTTGCGCACCCAGTATCCACTACAATGGAATGATTTCTAAATCGTAAAGACAAAGCAAAAGTCTATCTTACAGTATAGATGCCAAGTTAAACTCAATTATCCCGGTTATACAATACAATACTTAAGCCTATCTAACAATATGGATGTCAACTTAAATAGATATTCAAATACACTTTAGTAATCACGAACTGTGTATATTATATTGATTTGGTATATGGAAGAATCAAAGATGGCAGTATGATAAGGATAGTTGTCGTTTGATACCACCTGGCCATTCTAAGTCCGGGGTACGGCAGAGCTCTGGTCGGGAAATAAGGCTGTTGATAACCTGGCTCGTCGTTACAGCCATTTAATGGACCGTGAGGTCATAGGAAGACATTACAGAGCGATGGTGGATAGCTGGATAGCCGGAAACTACATGAATGGTCTCACTCTTGGTAGATAGAACGAAGGATTTTCTAACTCAACCTCCCGGGTCACATTGTTCGAAAGTTGTTGTTATTGCGATTCTGAAGTTGAATCGGCGGAACATGACATGTGTTGTTACGACTGCATCACTTGGGAAGTAAAACAATAAGTGCTAATGGACTTATCTCAATTGGCAATAAATATTGTTAGTTTCATTAAAAGTCTGAACATATACTGGACGTTTATTGTATAAAAATAAACTCATGCACTGCATGATACAAAACACAAAACCAGAGATGTAATCGATTACTATGCGAACAATTTGTAAGCTGCACACCTCATTTTGAGTTCGTCGATTCCAAATATAAAAGTGTACAAACATAATCTTTGTATAATGTCGCATTAAAACTGGCCAGCAAATGACTACTAGCCTGTTCACTAGTATCTGTTGTTATTTGGTGGTAGCTGGACATTACAACATCCAGAGAAGTTTTTGTGTCAAAAACAATTTACTTCCACCTGACAAGAAAGTCAAATCTACGTTCGTTTGTCTCTCTTAGTAAGTAGAACGAAAGTTCCTCGAGGTCTATATAACGAATACAAGATTTTTTTTCATACGGTCAAATGGTTTACTTAACTACAATGGTTAGTTTTAAATTCTCCTTTAATTCGTTTAGATATACCTACCGATGAAGGTCACATTTTTAAATATTACCCAAGCGATTTCGCCAGCTAGATAGATGAAAGATGACCTATGGTATTCTAACCAGTCACTTTTTAAACAAAAATTCAACCACAGTGTTTTCAAAAACAGTCGCATCTTCTATTTTATTTGTTGATGTTCCAATCCGATCATGTTTTGGTTTTTTAGAGTGACCAACAGTGTCAGCACCATGGTTGGTGAAAGATTATGAAGTGTCTGTTATTGAAAAAAATGTGTTGTTCTTTGTACTAAGGGACACAAAGATTCTGTTTAATAAACAAAGGCATGTCTATCAAATCCAGAAGTTTTGATGAAATGGTTGTTGAAAGTTTTATTTTGCCAGTGGTGTCAATTATAGTTTGTACTTCATCAGGGTTAAATCAAGTTCGTATAAGTGAAATTATCGTTCATAAATGACTTCTGAATTTAGTAAAGAAAGTATACATTTGCGTCAAAACAAAAAAAATGAAGACAAAAGACAAAATCTATTAAGAAGGTACCTTCGTCTATAGTAAAACTGTATCATGCAACAAAATATAGTTATTATGCCCCAAAAATTAAAGCCGAAATACCACAAAAATTCACCAACAAAATCGATATGTTTAGGTAAACAAGCAGAAAGTTTATGTTTCACTCACCAACTATACGTACCCAAACAATAATGTATATTAAAAAATTATGTTTTGTTTGCATACCACCCTTCCGACTCTCGCTTTTTATGTCTCTTTAGCACGTGTGTTGTTTGTTATGCTGGAACTCACACATATCACATATCATTATGTATATTGTTTGATTTTATTACGCGCTTTGTTTGCATGCAAAATATGGATGATTTAATTTGAAATCGCGGATGTGAGAAATATAAATAAGATTATTAATCTCATCCAATTACATTACTGCATGTTTAAACACCAATAAATATATCACGATATAATAATTTAATACACGATTAATATCCTAATATACGAGGGATGTCGTAAAAGGTCGTTCAAAAACAGATGTTATGTGTCAGAAAACATCGATGCTGTGAAAAAAATGCTTGAGAAAATTGGGGATCGTCATGTGCCTTATCGTGAAATCGAGGCATGCCTAGGCATTAGTAATAAGCTGTGCCGGAAGCTATGTGCACGTTGGATTACACATTTGTTAACAAAAATCTTTGAAAAATTAGTTACAGGTACTTTCAAAATCGTATACAGGATTATTATAGGTGACGAGCCATGGATATGTACGTATAAGGCGGAAAAAAGAGCAATCGACTGTTTTGTCTTCTAATTCGAAGAGAACCAACAAAATTGTTGCGAGCTCGGAGCGTTGGAAATCAAATGCTAGCATTTCTTCACGAAACCCGTTATGTGGTTACTGAGGCTCTTGAAAATCAATTCACCTTGATCAAAAAGTTCCTGGAATAAACACCGTGTGGCGCTCCCATCGTTCCGATTTGAGTTTTTTTTTGTTAAGTTGGTATATCTTTTGTTGATATTCCTTCTAAATCTTAGTGTCATAGCTTGACATTTGCAAAAGTTATACGTAGTCAAAACGTGTGTTAGCGATTATTTACAATTTTAGAAATGGATTTAAATTTGTAACAACGAACTTGTATTAAAGTTTGCGTAAAAAACGGATTTATGGTGCGCGAACGTTGGAAATGTTAGGAAAGTTTAAAAGTGGTCGTGAGTCAATCGATGAACGCAGTGGTAGACCATCGACATAAGAAACCGACGAAAACATTGATAAAGTAAAAGAAATGTTGGTCAATAACCAAATCAACCATCAGAAAGATAGCGAAGGAGTTGAAAATTGCCTGTGGATCCGTTCAAGACATTTTAGTTAGTAATTTGTGTTGCCGTCGTGTAGCAGCAAAGTTGGTGCCAAAAGACGTCAATTTTATGAATTTCATGTGTCGACCTCACAGAAGACATGATTTGCGAGGATGAATACGATATCACATTCATCAAAAGGGTCATTACTGAAGACGAGACGTGGGTTTATGAGTACGACACGCAATCCAGACATCAAGCAAGTGAATGACGTTCACCCAATGAGCCGAGACCAAACAAACCACGTCCTTTTCAGTCAAAAAAGAAGGCAATGCTCACAGTTTTCATGGATTACGACGATGTAGTACATCATTAATTTTTGCTAGAAGGCCAGACCGTAAACAAAGAGTATTATTTGCGCGTTATGAGATGTTTGTGTGAAGCAATTCTTCGAAAGAAACAAGAATTGAGGGCAGAAAACTCGTGGATTTTGCACCATAATATGTCAATGACCTCTTCCTGTTCCCAACAGTTACAGATAATTGCGTAGACAACGATTTTTATCGTCTGAAGTAGCGAATAATTCGTTCAACCATATTTTGAAGCGATCATCTTCGCCTTGGCAAAATTGTTTCGATAAATGGTTTATATTTTATTACATTTAGCTAAAAACTTTTACAACAGCCTTAGTATCAAAGCACCACACACTACACGAGGGGGTTCCAATTAATTAATATTATATACGTGCCCACCAAATATGTTCCGATGATTTATATCATGTTTTATTGTCTAGCCAGAGCGTTTGTCATTCACATTCATTCATATTATATGTATAGTTGGTTAACAAAAATATATAAAATTATTCGACTTAAATCAATTTTAATTGACCGCGATACACCCAAATTATATACTATATATACATATGATGTATGTATCACCATGAATTTAATGGTACAAATTGATTTCATTCAATTTAAATTTAATTTTATGATTTAATGTATATGTAGGTAATCCAACTATATATAGAGTACGATGCAATTAAAACTATATTATTATACGGACTCATATACAATACTATATGCTATACACTATACATTCATTTATATTATATACCTACTACCTTACATTACAAAGTGTTGTAAAACTGCGATAAGATATCATGTATTGATTATTTAATATTTGTTTACCTATTAACATTCTTGACGGGAAATTAGAGTTTGCCTCGCCTTATTCGATGCACGATAGATTGATAGAATACAGGTAAGTGATAAACATAAATGCTTTTTCGATCCAATAAATATAATATTAGATTTCACGTTTTATGAAATAGTATAAATACAAATTTATTAGCTTCTGGTTATGGTTTGTTTTAATACACTTATCATATTGCACGCAGCTTATCAAGTGTAAATTCGTTTCGTTCACGTTCCTTCGAACCATTTTTCTACCTAAAATAATTATTTGAATTTAGGTATGGCTTCTACAGATTATAAATAGCACTCAAGAAAACTAATAAATATCTTTAGATATATATAGATAACACTTTACAGTTTAACCAATTAAAGGTGATATTCACTGGTTGCAAAACGTCTTGACAAAAGCACAGTCGGAAAATTTCTCAGACTAACAACGAATCTCAAAAAACTTTAGTTCACAACGTTTTTCCAATGTTTCAATATCTGTATTAAAGTTTGATTACGGAAGGACTCCAAATTAAGCTGAAGAAATATACACACCGTCTCACTTGTTTAAGAACAGCTGTAAAATCAAAAAGTAATGAGTAGTGCTACTCTGATATTCAATAACTTCAAGAAGTCTCTTGTGAATTGCGAAATTTCGGGCTAGGCTGGTCTTATGGCTCTAATTAATTCCACCAAATTCTCGTAGCGTCTCTCTTTTCGTGATAGCCATCCCGATACGTTTTCCAATAAGGAAACCAACGCAATGAAGTGCATACTACATTTTACTCCTGAATTCACACATTTATTATCCTGGCAGTATGAATAGGATCATTGTTATAGGATCATATGAATAGGATCATAGGAAAATCCAACGCTATTCATTTCAAGAGTTTGGTAAATAACGGAAAAACTCGTTTCAAAACGGTGTGATAGAAATTTGCAGTCAAAAGGTACTGCTCTCCACACCATTACACTACCCATCCCTTCAATATGTGTCTTTTGTTTTAAAAATAGTTTATTCTTCATAATAGTTATATCTATCTGACCCATCCACATAAACTTTAGTTTCATTGGAACAGACAATTGTTTTGCTCTCTCTGTCCCTTCTATCATGTTGCTTTGTAAAGCAAAAAAGCTGATTAATGCGTGCTTCATTTAATGAAGATTTTTTCTTAATTTTTAACTTTTTCGATCCAATAATTTAAAATTTTAATGTGGAGCACGCTGTATTATGCGTTGGACGATTGCTCTGCTGGCTATAACACTGGTTCTAGTTTTTATTTTAATAACCAATAGGGTAAAATGTGCAGCTTATCTAAGTATGACTGTCGGTCTTGGAATGTTGTAGTCATACTCACACTGCCTTTACTGTTTTTTCTATAGCTTTCTATGTAACTGAGATAATTCTGCACAAAGGTTGAACTTTTTCCAATTTTTGCATAAATTTGGAGGATGCATTTAATCGACCTCATTGAAAACCCGAATTGGGGATTTTTATCTATATTCAAGAACTTTCCTTTAGACATAATCAACGATTAATCACGAACTGATATCCTACTAGACAGAGCAAGTGAATATGGTTCATGACCACACAATTCATACTCTAATTTGTTAAATTTTGCCATCGAGCACGTTAAAATACGTTGACTTGATGAAAAATGATTATTTCCTTTTTTAAAGTAGCCCTTTCATCAAGAATTTTTGGATTCAGAGTCAAACAATCTTACCTTTCAGAAAATAATTACTCAATAAAGTAATTCCTAATTCCAAAAAAATAATATTTTCCACAATTATTACCAATTGCACCTACTTGTTTTTGCTCTGGAATGCTATTAGTGATAAATCTAAACTTCGTTTAGTTAACTTTTAAATTAATTTTTTCCTCTTTCATCTTTTTACATAAGTATATCGATTTCTTCAGTGGATTTTATGTACCTCTTATGAAAAGCGAAACGATTTTGGCTGAACGATTTTATTTTGTTCCAACGATTCAAACCGCGATCAAACTCAATTGTTCACAATTTTAACAGTCTTATTATGTCTATCTTTTTCATTTATGGTTCATGTCTTATTATATATAGAACTCTATCAAGTTATAGCACAGCTGAATTTGCCAAAGCTTTCCTAAACCCGATTCTAACATCCTATTTACCAGAAAAATTGAATCCCTTAAACTAATCTCAGAATAAAACCTAATTGAAACTTTGAATCCGAATACGATATTACAAATAACCTCAAAATTCAAAAAGGAACTCTGGACAGCAATATACATATTTCGGAAAATTCGAATACCAATAAGCGTTGCCGCTATTAAAATGGAAATCTGTTAATTATAAAACTCTGAGTTAGCTGAAAAAGAAGATCACAACTTGACAATGAATTCATTGCATAAAGCAACTCGAAATGTAGAATGACCAAATGTTACATTACCAAATCTAAAATTGGCAAGAAGCAACGACCAGAAAACTTATGTATTCGTTGCTTTTTAAAAGGTATTTTCCCCACTAGAAGTATCTATAACATTTACGTACTACCAACAGAACCGAATTCAAAACCCATAAAGATTTAAACTTTATGGGTTTTGAATTCGGATGAGAATTAAGAATAGAATCAAATGCTCCATTCGTCCAAAGACGAATAACCATGCCCTTATTATAATATAAACCAGTACCAGAAAATTGACCTACAGATCATGAATTGAGTTCTGAGAACACCAAAAGAAATATGTATTGCTGTGCAATCTTCTTAGATAGTATACACGCCTTTGAGAAAGGATAATATACAAAATTAGATAACTTTTGCCAAAGAATTTCCTAGCATTCCAGCAATATATATCTTTCAATCGCAATTTTAGGTTAAATGATTCAACACAGACGACCCACAAGAAATACTGAACCAGTTACCTAGTATACTTGCTGTACAAAGTCGATTGACATAATTTACAGTAGACACTTCCCAATGAATTGGGTATTAAAGTAGTCGAGATATAAATCAGTTGTAGTCACTACTACAATCACACATGGAAATATTTTGAAATGTACAATATTGAAATAGATCCACTACATTGACTATTGGAGCAAAATGGAATGATCGAGAATTCATCCCATTTATATGTAACAAAAAGGATGAATTCTATAGTTAAAGTAACGTAAAGTCTAGTGTCATAGCCCCCATCAGTGGCAAGAGGCTAATCTTTCAGAATTATATATAAACATGGGAGTTTTGATAAGTTCTGCTCTTCGAATTTCTATCTATTTAGAGTCGTGAATAATACCATATCAATAATACCGAATATGTACCGAGAGAGAGTCGTAACGATATCTTCATGTCTCAAAAAATAAAAAAGGATTGCAGAAGGGTGCAAACAATGAATGAGTCCTGCGATGTGTAAAATAATCTTTGTCATCGTAGAGTGATCATTAGTAGAGTACTAAGTAGCAAATGAGAATTAATAGGATTTATTATCGCAGAACTATAGAAATGAATTATTAATCCAATTAAAAGGGCAGTGTTTGTGATATAATCTTGACCAACTGTCTATTTAAAGGAGGGGATTATTGTTCCCCATTAGGGATATCTAAAAGGAATAATACGAAATTTCTATTTCAAGCATGGCGAATAACTAGTTAGACCAAAAATAATTATTGAATTATTGATTATAGGGTTTAGAATAAATTATATTTCTTTGATAAGATATACGAAGGAGAATTTAACGATGTGCAGAGTCTAATTATACCAGAATAACATTATCGCGTTGCGGTGAAGGTAGGGTTTTTTTTACCAGCCAAACTTTTATGGATGATATTGTTTCATGACAAAATGAATATCTCCAAATGAAAATGTATAATTAAATTTAAAATTTCCATATAATTTTGACCAGTATTTTACTTTTTTTAATTTCCTCGAATTTCGTGAACAAAATCAATTTCCTTTTTATACGTATACTAACACATTCAGATATGCCACCCTTATAGTCGAACTATATACATATAATGGATCGGTTAGTCACTTTCAGTATCTCACATGAATGTTCATAATTCTTACAATTTTCTTTTTATATACATACACACAGTACATAATTGCATTCTTTCACCAATAGGGGAGGAAAACAATAATAACGCACTGTATGTACATAAGGGTTAAGAATACATAAACATCAACCAATATGCATTTCAAAGCATTACAATTTTTAACCGCACTATAATTTTTTTTCATGAATGGTTTATCAGTCTCAAATTTTTCTCGAGGGGGTTGAAAGTATACGTATATGTAATGAAAATAACTATTACTACAATATTGTCTATACATAATAGTTTTTAGGGTACATAACATTTCATTCTTAGAACATAGTATATAGTATATAAATATATACGAGTATGTAGTATCGTATCGATCAACAACGATTTGCATAGAAGAATAGTTTCGATGATAAATATACTTTGTTGGTTTTTCATAGCAACCCCTAACTATGTGACTATGCCATGTCTAATATAAATGCGTTTTATATACAATTTAAATACAAATTGCTTTCAGTCAGGTAACAATATTTTTAAATTTTTTAATACAATAATGGAATAATGTAAGATGATATGTGTATGCATATATACTCTAATAGAGACAAGAAATGAGACTAAAACCGTGAACATTTTACGCGATCTACGTACAACATTCCGATATGTGTAAACATTTTGTTATCAATGTCAATCCACCTCACAATTATGCATTTTATTTTAACGTCTGTGTGTGTATTTAACATACACAAATCAATAAAAATAGATAATATTTTCTTATCAATTTTTTTATGATTATTTGATTTTTGATAACAACCATTTAAATGAAAGGCAGGTGAACTAATTACTTATTTACTAGTATGTTAGTACAATAATAAATCAACCGTGTAGACGGTATAGTGTAATAATGAGAATCAGTCATGTGTTTGCTGAAAATTATGAATATGTACATATGTATAAAGACTTATAAGGAAATCCATGATTAACGATTCCATTGAACAGGGTGTTTAGCTAAAAAATTTCAGATGTATAAATATGTTAAATAAGCTCGACATATTCGTTTAAGTTTTTTCAGAGTCGTAATCTTTTTCCCTCGCAACCTAGAACAAGGTTAGACACAACGCGTCTAAATGTGTTTGTGCTGACCTGAAGATACCAAACTATCTGTGCCAAACTATATACTTTACTGTCCTGAAACTCGTTTACTTCTAAATATGTTAGGTTTTATGCATGACATGGATTTGTAATATTGGCCCTGAAATGGAGATATTTCGACATCGACATAACATCGAGCATAAATTTGCCCGACTTATTCGTCTAAAGATTAAGCCAATTCTTCATGAAGCGGGTTACAAGATTAACACAACCTGGGGCAAGTTTAGACACGACGCTTCCAAACGTGTTCGTGTTGTCTAATCTGAGGATACCGTTTAATGTTCCAAAGCATATACATTACTGTCCTGTAACTCGTTAAAATTTAACTATGTTTGGTCTTGAGGATGACTTAGGCTTGTAACATTGGCCCTGAAATGGGGATATTACGACATCGACACTGTATTCACCTATAGTTATCGTATTAATTTGGAAAAATGTTAGATACTGTCGACTTACCAATTATGATTTCACATATAATATATCTACGGTTGTGGCTAATTTTGAGAATATTATATTCAACTAGAGGTGTCCAATATTCTAGGTTTACTATAAATATGAGAAACTTTAAAAAAATTAACCAACTAAATGCCACAGTTTGACAGAATTTCAAGCCTTTCCCATTTTCTATGCCAGTATAGGCTGGCACAAACAATACAATGTGCGGATATTTAGTCAGTCCTCATTCAAGTGATATATAATGTGGTAAACGGCATTATATATCACTTTTCTTGATATTATATTGCGGGTGTTGGTACTTAGGCTGAACTAATTAAAATATTGTCAGCTAATCCATTTCAAACTATTACAAGCGCGAAGAACTAAATGAGCCAGGTTCTGTTTATTCGATTCAACAAAATTGTGACATCCCACTTTTTACTTGACGTTCCGGCTATAGATCCGAGTTTACGTAGAAACCATCTCCACATTGAATAGCTGCATGCCAGCCTGTAGTATTGACATGGAAGATGGGATGGCACACGGATTCTAAACTCAACCGGGTCTACCATGAGTTCATTCGTACCACCAATCGCACCGCCCAAACGATCGATGGTTAAAATCCCTTTTCGCATCCTGCCCCACGCCGCAGTTTTTTAACCACTGCGCAACCTGGGCGGTTTATTGAAGCTTACTTTGTAAATAATATAAGTAAGAACTATACATTAGATCTCCAGTCTATTTAAGAATCTCACCTTAAAATATCCAGTAAATAAATCAGGTTTAGTTGTGCAGATCGTATATAATTTGTGTGTAGTTGAGTGACCTAGAAAGAAAAATGAAAATATTTAAATTTTTTAATTAAAAACGAAAACCTTTAACCTTAAATAAATCAAATATAAATACACGAAATTTTAATAATTTAGAGGCTGTTAATATATTGATAAAGATTTACGACATCTTAAAATGATCAATGACGGTAAGCTTTTCGAGGGAAACAAATGAAAGCATATATTTATCTTTAAGTATCGTCTGAGCGCAGCTGAGTGAGTCAAAAGTTTATCAACTGTATAAAAGTTGAATAACTTTCTTGTTTATTAATTTATTTATATTTTACAAATTAAACCTAAAGTTTATTACACTCATTAGATTTTGCATGAAAAAGTTTCTAACATGATAGATGTGGCAGCGAAACCATTATTAATCGTTCAGTTGCGCACACGGTTCTAAAACTAGTCTCAGTATCTAAGTTGTCTCTATTCGAAATTATTCCAAAATGTAGCACTCGGTATTATAACAGAAGCGTTCAGACACCCGGCGAAATATTCAAATGGGTTTCATCTACAGCTGCATGTACACTTACACCAATAATCCAAGAAGATGTAGACTTCTGGCAGAATACCACAAAAATGGAAGGAAGGCTTAACAATTATAATCCCCGAGAAAGGTGACCTACAAGTCTACAAGTAATTCAAAAACTGTCGAGGTATCTCTCCTCAACACAGCAATAGAGATATATACTCGCAATGATCATCCTTGACAGAATCTCACCTACCATCAATGCGAATTTAAGAAACGAACAAGCTGGTTTTAGACAAAAAAATTAATTCACGACTGTACTGCTACTGCTACGACTGCTTTTAATCGATTTCGACGCGCACTTGATACGATAAACAGGAACGCAATATGACAGACACTTTATGAAAAGGAAATCCCAAAGTAATTGATTTAACTCATATAACTAATGTAATGAACACGGAAATATAAAGGCAAACAAACCGAAAAATACTATAAGACTCGAAAGTCAAGGCTGCGTACACTCACCATTGGAATACAATGGGGATTAACAGATGAACTCAATGATCTGGACTATGCAGATGACATATGCCTGCTCATACCTAAACATTCAGATATGCAATATATAATACAACAACTATCAGATCTAGTTAACGCAGTTGGTCTCATTGGTGCGAGACATGGAAACTCCTTTACTCACAGTGTAAAAGAAAGAAACTACACGTGTTCGTTAACAAGTTCATAAACTGTGCGACGAATATTTAAATGCTTCTGGCGTAACACCATAACTAACATTGAACTGCATAGAAAAACAAATCAGTCAGACATCGAGATCGAAATAAAGAAACGAAAGTGGAGATGGATTGGAAATGAAATCACGATAACGAGGATGTCATTGGATTAGCACCCACAAACAGAAACGGAAAGTAAGAAGACCAGCGATGATATATGAAACAATGCTAAAACGAAACAACTTGGTAAATCATGGGAAGAGATAAAAGCTGTTACTCCCAACAGAGTAAGATGGTCCAATATATTAGTCTCCATATGCATCTAAAAAATTGGAGATACAGGAAAAAAATTTCTGAAGCGTGATTCTTCACTTGAAGTGATTATTCATGATTATTCTTTATGCAATGCGCAGAAGAATAATACTCTTGGTGCTCTTACACTGTTATTGTAAGTAGTTGACCTTAAACGTGTACTCACATCACAGATATTCTAGCGCATACCGTAAAGACACTTTCGATATAGTAATAATTTATTTCGCAATTGATTGCAAAACTACATATTTAGACAACAAAAGTCTCGTCTGTTAAATAATGAGTATACATTGATATAAATTAAATACCTTGCACAGTAGCACACAATCGATTGAAATTTAGGTGAAGTGAAATTATTATTTCTAAATTAACAGATAAGACAAGACAACGAGACCACAGCAACAAACGATAAAAGCAAATCATAGAGAAATTTAATTGAAATATAATTATACGTTTGAAGTGTTTAAAATGCAATTACATATATAAAATTTTTTTATTCTTTTATAATTTGCACCAAGAGAGTGTATACTGACTGCTCTTTATGGTCTTAATCTTGAAAATAAATCATAAAAATTCGAAACGCGCAATAATAATATTTTTTTCGCGATTAATCAAATGAACTTCATTAGGCGCACAAATGAAAGTAACATTACTTGATAAAATAAAATGACCTACAATAGAAGATGTTGATGTTTAGAAAGTATACATACGAGTATCAAGGGCGGTATAATTTATACATACGTACAGCATAAAATTTATGTGGAATTCTAGAACATAATGAATAGTTTTATTTTTTACGCTCGCTTGGAACGTAGCCAATATATATTTAAGTACTGTCATAAACGTCTGTCCTATAATAAATAATTCAGCTCATATAATTATTTGATCGTCCAGTGCCAGTCAAAGATTTGATTTTTATTTATTGTTTATAGCTGAAAATTTTTTAGTTGATATACATTGGAAAATTTAATAGACTAAACAAAATAAAATATTAGATGAGCATAATATAGCTAATTGCAGAGGAAAAAAGGAAATTAAATAAACAAATTTTGAAATTTTTAGCCTTTGAGTGACAAAACCGAAAAAACCAGACTAAATTTGAATTTGAACCATCCATTTGCAAAACAAAGATTATGTCCCACAACCTGGAAACTTCAGTATCTGTATGATATGATGGCATACGTGATAGTGATGGGAGTTACGAGTGAACTCGCAGGTAGAGTTGATTGACAACTATAAGCTTAAGAGAGTTGAATCAAACCAACCGTTGAAGACGTATACTCATTTCAAAAGTTGAGTGTATTACATCATGCGTATTGTGTATTGTTGTTCCACTAGGTCAGTTACAATCTGATGACGTTATTCAATAATTGAGTGATTTAAAATATTAACTAATCACTAATCAGACATATGCGAATGGACTTGTTCGTATATATTTTGTGAGTCGTGTTGTAATAGTGCTAGCGAATTACACACAGTTTTTGAACTTCTATTGTGGCGTGACGGATCATTGTACTTGTGAATGATTAATCTATCTTTTGTTGTATAGAAAACTCTATATAGAATCAAAAGGGTCATATTGGGCCACTTGAAACCTAAGTAATGGGTTTAAAAAAACACTTACACCTAATCTCGACAAACACTCAACACAAACCTCCACACCAAATCATGAAGCAAACATATATTTAAGACCTACGAGTATACGTTAAGGAGCAAGATATGTTGTGAATAAGAAGGTTATGTCTCAATTCTTAATAAAGGATATCCGCCGGAAAGGTATACTAATTTGTTTGTTAATAATTTTTGATTAAATGAAAGAGAATCGATCTTATATTGATAAATGTTTTATTTAATGTGAGCAATTATGTATGAAATACAATATCAGATAAATGTCCACCACTGCTAGCCTCACAAATGCGAGCACATTTTTTATTACATTCTCACACATTTCACGCGCTATTTCATTAATTTCATCACGAATATTTTGTTTGAGTTGCTGAAGCGTTTCTGGTTTGTTTGCATAAGCCTTGCTTTTCAGATATCCCCACAAAAAGAAGTCCGGATTAGGAGCAGTCAAATAAGGCGACGAAGCAGTCAAATAAGGCGACTGTGGAGGCCAATTAACATCACCATTTTATGAAATAACTTGTTGTGGAAAAAAGTCTCGCAGTAATTTCATTGTAAACCTGGCTGTATGCGATGTGGCTCCGTCTTGTTGATACCACATATTAATCAAGCCCAAAGCATGCAGATGAGGCGTTAAAAAGTTTTCAATCATATCACGGCATCGCTCCCCATTCACGCCGTTTTTATTTTCAAAGAAGTAAGGTCCAATGATACTTCCTGACCAAACTGCACACCAGACTGTCACTTTTAATGGATGTAAAGGTAACTGATGAATAATTTGAGGGTTTTCCATTGCCCAGAACCGACTATTCAGTTTATTCACATATCCATTCAAATGAAAATGTGCCTCGTGACTCATTATGATTTTTCCATGAAAATCGGGGTTGTCATGGGCAAGCTGTAACATCATATTGGCATATGTACGGCGGCGTAAATGGTCTTGTGGAAGAAGCTCTTGGACAACTGAATCTGAAATGGAAACAAATGCAAATTGTGGCCAAACTTGTTCTTTGAAGACCAAGCTCCAGAGTAAGGCGTCGAATTGAGGTTGATGGATTGTTTTGAACACTTTTTTGAGCAGCAGTAATCTTGCAATCGATCTTGCAGTATGTTGTGGCCCATGCTTGGGTCTATCTTCTACAAACCCTCTTTCTTCGAAATCATTCACTACATGATAAATAGTGCGTTTTGTTGGCACGTTTTTTCTCCCAAAAATTTCACGTAGCTTTCTCATCGTCACAGTAATCGATGATTGATTTTGATAAAATGTTTTAACGATTAAAACACATTGGTTTATCAAATATTTTCCCATAATAAATTTGCCACGTGACTACTTTACGACTGCCAAATATAAACTGTCAAGACTAACGTTTACCAAAATGGAGGTAAAACAAAGTAGTATACGAACTAGGTTGCTCAATCCATATAGGGATGGATTTAATAAACTCATAATGAAACATTCTACATTATAGATTTTAACCACTTTCAAATATACTCTTTTATTTCTTATAAGAGTCAAAATTTTGCCAAACCAAGTTTATCGATGCAATTTGATCTTTCCATCGTCAACCTCATAAGTGTATTAGGGAATCAGCAAATCCGAGACATTTTTTATGTTTGCACCGTGTTCATTATTCTGTTCACGAGTGTCACAAATATTTATAGCCAAATCGCATCTTTAGTATACTTCGGTCTTTGGTAACTGATGACGGTACTGGCTACTTTTATATATAATACATATTATAATTAATACAACGATGATAGACTAACGCAGCATAATGAGATTATTGGCACATAAAAAAACTTTTACTTTCGACGATTGTATACAGCAGCATCCTCTACAAATTAGCCTAAACAATAAAATAACATGATTCATTATGTATGTCTAATATTCTAAAAAAAAATTTTGATTAATTCATCTCGTCTATGAGTAATTTACTCAATTAAATCGTTTTATTACTATACAATTCTGTTTAAGCAACAAGTAAGTAGCTAAGTAGTTTAGTAATCTTTTATAAGAGATAAAAGTTTGATCGTTCTCAATTCGATCATATCATATTGAAGATTGAGATAAATAAGTGATTACAATATATGGCCATGGGCCAAAAACTAAATTCACTTTACCGAGAAAAAAATGAAGTGTTGTAATTAATGAATTTTATTGGCAGAAACGCCGCGATCATTTCTTAAAAATAATATTTTTATTCCTTTATAATTTATTGCTCAATGTGACCTAATATTTGCGAATCGATCGCTAATTTTAAAATATTTCTAACGTTTTTAATAAGGGCGTCGTCATTAATTATTTATATGACATTAAAAATTTGTCCAGTTAATTGAAGCAAATTACTTAACAACCAACATTATGATGTGGTATTTGACTTTGAAATATGTTTTAATTAATAATTTGACAACCACCAACTATACATAGTATAATTATAGACTCGTACCATAATCAAGTACCATTTTCAGAAATTTGACATGTCCCGAAGAATAGATTTACCCCATATACAGTAATATTCCACTTTGAGTACAAGCTGATTTGTAATAGTGTGAGTCGAATATAGAATAGACAATATTGTCATAGAACGTCGTTCGAGTAATTTTGATTTAAATGAAGTATTTGGTTAGTTTCAAACCTATAGAAAACTCCTCAGAGAGAACATCAACAATAGAAAGTGTTAAAATCCTCATTCCAATTACACATTTTGGCACCTGTTGAGACCTATAAGTCATACTAACATTATGTTAAAACAACCTTGGACAGAAATTAAGGATCTAACCTATATCCAGACAAGAAATGATGCTTAACTGCCCTGTTAAATGTGACTTCAATTGATATTATTTGTTGTTGAAATGTTTTCAGCAGTGTATCGGTCGAATACGCCTCTACGTTTTTCAACAGCTGGTTGATTAAGCGATTCACTCGTACCTCCCATCACGTACAGCACATCATCTCACGTTCTTAAAATTAACAGATTTATTGCGTATGACTATAATGGAAATTAGTGATTTTTAAAATTTATGCGTTTTGAACTGTAAGAAATGGATTGGTGAAACTGTGTTGGTGAAGTATATTTGGAAGCACCAAACCGACCTAACTATTAGACGACAGCAAGGTCTGGGAATTAAATGGTATGTATACACAACGTTGTTACAAATCGTATGCGTTTGGTTGACTAGTTATTCCCGAGTGGAACGAAGCATGGTGTGGTACATATTGGAATAGAGATGCTCCAGAGCTCTAGAAGTACGATCGAGATTCTGAATAAATTGTTTGACTTATATGTATATGGATCTACTCAGAAATATATTTGCTCTGTATTGTTTTACTCATTAATTTTATGTGTAATAAGTTGAATCATCCGAGTAATAATTTGATTTACATATATCGCTAAAACAACCTTTTCTAATTCAATTTTGTTCAAATATTTTATTGTTCAATGAGGAAATTTCATATGTTTTACACTGAACAAAATTGATCTGGAACGATGTAACATTTCTTTTCAAAATTGATTAGGTTGAGTGATTCATTGGTTCGCGATTACTGTCGGATTCCGGTTTCGATTAGAGTATTGATTGACCCTCTATGGGATGTTTCTTATGATTGCAGAAAGAATAAAAATGCATTTATACTCATGTCCTAAATGTATGCATCAACTATCTTTTTATAAGTAAATATTTATAATACCATATATTTTTTATATTCAAGAATTATGTATACGCTCAGCTCAGAGCAAAAACCGTATTACAATTACATAGTTATATGGGCAGCAGTAATACTCCATCCCCATTCGTACGTTATGGGGCTCATACTTTTCATCTTGGTGAACCATTTCGTCTAAATTATATCCTATACATTACACTGTGACTTTTAATGGCATTTTATCTGAAGTCATCGTCTCTCAGGCCTATTATGACATCATTTCAAAAACGAGTGCTAACAGTTTCGCAATCTTTTTGTTGTTCGATTGATGTTCGTGATAAAGGTTGTCTTCATGTTCGTTTGTTGATCCTCAGTCATGATCCCGTCTATGAAATCTAGAGTTTAAGAGCACAGAAAGTGGTCCACAGCTAATATTTTGTAGATATGACTACCATTCTCCCGAAAAACTGGAATAAAACTTATTTTTTATTGTTTAAAGGAAGATTTTGGATAAATGACATGAATAAGTCTGTCCCTTTTCTCCTGGTGAAGACCATTTAAATAATCGTCGATGTTTTTCTCGAGAGATAAAACGTCACTCCTAAGAGCCAGATCAAATCTTCCAAAAATGAAGGATGTCTTGGATAAATTTTCGGCCAACACATTTCCATATCGTTGAGGTCTTTACCCTTATCTAGGTATCCAAACTGCCAAGTTTCGAAGAAACTGTGTTGAAGTCAATTGCTTCAGAAAATATGCAGATAACACTTTATTTTCGTCCCATTAAATGCTGCTCTATTGAAAAAATTTCGGCTTAAAAGTTAGTGGCTTACCAAGTAGGGTACATTATTTCCTCTGAGGATTCAATAATTATTATACGGCAATATCTAGTTTACAGCATATACTGTTTTTTTAGTATACCATATATATTCTTATAACCATAGGCCATGTTAGTGAAATTCGCCCGGATAAATTTTACACTCTTAGCCAAATTTCCAGTATTGATTTTATAAGACGATTGTATCACACTATATTCTAAAAATGGCACACTAATACCAGAAATTCAACATCTTTGCTGGTTTTTGATAAAAATAAGCGCAAAATCACCCAATTCGTTATTAAGCTTCTATATCGTATCGAGAGTTTTCACCATTTTCAAATCATAATTCGATTTTCTAAGATTCGATACGTTACGTTTCGAATTATGTAATTTTGACGGTCTTTATACCATAAACAAAGCACACTAAAGTATAAGAATTAAATATTATTTGAATTAAATATACAAGAAAGTATATAAGGTTAATGTGTTAAAGTGAAATTGAGTGAAACGTTACGTGCGTATTTAAAGAAACACGTCACGGTTCAGGAATTGAACAACACGTAAACCACATATATGTAACAACACTATATATATATACAGCGAACACTAAATTTAAATTTATAATATAATTCAAACCCAAATGTTAAAGTATTTGGCTGCGCGGTATTGTTTACAGTGTTTAAATCAACTAACCAATAATCTTCTCATATATGCGATGATACCCTGCAGTATATTACATATTTGGATATATTTTCTCATGATATGTGACAACATAATTCCATCATCATCCTTTTTCAACACTTTGTTCTAACACACAACATATTCTTTAGAAAAAACAAAATCCAATAACTTAACATGTACACACAAAGTATATGCAAAAGGTAAGCGCCGTAGAATATATACGATAAAACCGAAATGTTTATGTGTACATGATATTCTAAAAAGCTGTATATATAGAACCAACCTACGTAAAAGGATTAACCTTTGTTACACATGCATCGTGGCACATACATACATGACCTTTTAAAAATCATGATCTCTTCGAACATATACGATTTTAACGTTAGTTATATAGGTTTGGTTACTTTCCATTCCTCTAACTCGTTAGTTAGTGTTTTGTTTATTTCATTTTTTTTAACTCTTTTGTATATATGTACGTATATACACGAGTACAAATCGAAAAGACATCCAAAAACCACCGATCTACCGAAAAAGACAAAATTCTTATATAACCATTAGCTTCTTGCATGCATACACACATTCACAAACGCGAGTATTGTATTGTATGCTTTAAATGAATTTATTGTTTTTGTAATTTATGTAAATTTTTCATATATGACGTAACGTTAAAAGTTCATTTAAGAATTAAATAATATATAGAGAAGCAGAAAATAAGAAATAACTTCTCAAGTGTTTGGATATTTTTCAATCAACGATTGTTTAAATACAATCTGGGTGTTTATCATTTATACTATATTATATGTGTGATGAACAATGTTTTTATTAGTCATACTGTAACTTTAATTTTATATTTATTTTGCTTTCTCGAGACGGCGATGAAGAAGAATATATATATATTGTTACTCTACACAATATTATAAACAACAACACACACGTAAAAGAAATGGTTTCATATACTATTATTTTTAAGTTTGGGTGTGGTTCTATGCTAATATATAGTGTAGAATGGCGTATAGCTGTGTGGTTCAGCGGTGAATATAATATGTATTTTAGTAGAAATCGTGTTGGAAAATTGAACAATTGAGCGTTGACACTTTTATGTTTACAAGTGAAGAACTACGATATAATGTCGTTTTGTTCGTTTTTTATGCATAAGGCGCACGTTTTTTGCCAGTTGCCTTGTTTATATATGTTATTCGTTATTGTTAATTATGGTTGTATTATGTAACGTATATAACATGCTTATGTTGCCGCTTTTTTATTTATTGTATGTATATAGCATTATGTACATCTATATACAAAAACCGAGTATATAAGATAATCTAAGGTGAAAAATGAATAATATTATGATTACGTATCGCGCGCGGTCACTCCTCTTTTCATGTGACATATTTGTATGTTTTTATACATATAAAATGTCATTTATACATAATTATGATTATATATGATTAACGAGCTTTTCTACAATTGTGTTCGTTACAAATAATACGGCGACAGTTAAGTTAACAAGTGCAGATAATGGTATTTATATAACGTCAGTCAGATTACTGGTAAGTCAAAATCTTAGCAATTACATAAAAGTGTTTTATAACTCGAGTCGAATATAAGAAATAACTCGACCATTTTATCTCTCAAATGTCTCTAAATTCAGTGATTACTAGACTGTAACTATGCTAGTTTCTTACTCCGAGCGTTTAATTGTGGTGAAACTTGTTCAGTCATAATTTATCTTATGTATAACAAGGCGGTGCTAATCTTGAAGAAGTGTTTACCGATTTGCCATGGCCATTGTAATGCCCCTGCTTTACGCTGGATTTCATCATATTTACGAACAAGACCTAAAAAGTTCTTGTAAACAATGTAAATGTTATGTTCAGGGTTTGGCAAGGTATGTTGGACTTATTTTATTCATAGAGGATGTGAAGCTATGTATATATGCCACTATTATTTGCCTACCATAGAGATACTTTTTTCAGTAGATTTAATGACGAAACACTTGTGAGTCGTGTCAAATAGATATGTCCGCATTGTTTGACATTTTATCATGGAAAGGCTTGGCCCAACACAGCGTCTATAAATTAGTCGTTTGTATTACGAAAACCAGCGTTCTATACAAGGAATATGTTTCGTGGGCTTATAGAGCAACCTATAGTCTTCATAATCGACCTACCAAACACGCTTTACCATCGAAATATTTTAAACCTAATTTTTTATTATTTTATAATAAGCGAAGAAATAGCCCACATCCAGCACGTTGTGAAGAAAATATAGTGGTGGTACCTGAGAGTGTACGCGATGATCAATCTTAACAGTTTGCCTTGTCGTACGCAACAACTTCGCGTAAAAGAATACAAAATCTAGCTCGTGCAAGAATTGAAACCGATCTGATTGGTCGATCGTCATCATTTCAGCCTGCTCTTTTTAAAAACTCAAAGCTTATCCACTATTCTCGACTCAAAATTTTGTTCAGCGATAAGACCTATTTCTGGTTTCATGGCTTCGTTAATATGAAAATTTTCCCTTTTTGGGATGAAGAGCTACCCTAAGAGGTTCAGCAGGTTTACCATAACACTGAGACAAAATAACGAGTTGGTGTAGTTTATGGGCTGATGGAAATCCGTTCATATTTTCACAGCGGTGGACTACCGTTTTTTTCTCCTCCTCATCCATACCGCTTGTGCAAAAAACATTAGCTTCTAAACCTAGCCTCCTCGCATGCTATCCAAGTAGTATTATAAAGGTTTTGGTTAAACTAATTTTCGTAAAAAGCGCTACGCATTCATTTCTGATTCAAAAACGCAAGCCTCAATGTTTATTTTTAACCCACCTATATACTATAGAAAATACCATAGACTTGCCATAGGTTTCCTCTTTTTCATCGTTTTACACATCTCGGTCAAAAACTACAAATGGAAGTTCAACGTTAAGCCTTGTGAAATTTAATTTGTATTAACATATAAAATATAAGTGAGTAGCTTTTTCGATAAACCACTTGATATTAGCTGCTTTCAGTTTTCCATCTGATAGAACATCAATATCAACTGAACTTGGATTACCAAGGAGTACAGTTATTAGCACTAAGTTGTGCCATAAAGCTTTTGACAATCACCAAGACACCAGTTTCCAAGTCACTCTAGCTCGTAGTGAAAATGTAATACCAGAGCAGACAATTTTGTAGCCATTGTCACCCAGACGAAATTTCCACCATTCAGATAAACCGTTTTCCCAGTAAACATCCTATACTAACAAAATTTTCTCATATGAAACTATAAAAAGAAATCCGTAACCCTTGACCTATATTTTGCAACATATATACATAAATTTATTCATTAGACACAAAATGAAAATTATCCACCTCGAAAAATGTTTTCCTAATTTAAACCACCAACACTAATTCAAACAGTGTAGTATATACATACTGACATAAAAGAAAACGAATCCATGATGATGTTATTAAACGCGGAGTCAAGAGGAGGAAAACAAAGAAAATACACCGATATTTATTGTTGTTGTGTTATGTGGTGACGTCAATATTTTCCATTACAGTTTTTTTAGTTTAATTTCTGTTCTAATTTTATCTATAAAACTATGTTGAATATTCTCACAGGTGGTTTCCTTTTATTTATTCTATTTCTCGTCTTATGTAAATGAGATAGAAAAATTTTTTTCTTACAATTTTCATGAAAATAGATAATAGTTGAATAGTATATAGACAAAATATATATGTAGAACAGTCGGAATCGTTAGATATAATGATACAATATAATTGGTATGTAAATGAATATATGTATATAGTTATTTCTTAACCCATTAATGGCACGGTATAAACATTTCAAATATTTTGTCGATGATTATAATTCTATCTATTTCGAGATTAGATAACATATATGAAATGACATTACAAGACAATTTGTTGGAAATGGAAAAGATAACGCAGATAACGACAAAATATTGTGATACATAAATCTACTTGGCACACATACACGAATATAACCTCATTACTTATGCGTATCGAATCAAGATAATTTTCTAATGAGATTTTTCGTTATATTGTATTATTCCGCATCAACATACGAGACGAACGTGATTAGAATCAAATAAAATTTTAAAACAAAATCAATTATCGTATACGTCTTAATCTTTGGGTGCACAAATTTATGCTAATTGAATGTTAAGATTTCCGTACCGTGTCAACTATTTGACTCCATCAGTTTCGATCACGAGCCAGCTTCTTCATATTGTTGTAAACAATTAGAAGTTGTCAGATCGCTCTCTACCCGAAAACTTTGCCTATTTAAATCTTCTTCCTTAAAGATCGCAGTATCATTTTGCCTGAACTAGCACGCAGAAAGTGATTGAGGCAGCATTCTCCCTATGCTTTAATTTCATGCATGATATCAGGAATTCGTATTAAATTCCTGTTTTCGTGATTTAAAAAACATTGTATGTGCCATCAACGTTGCTTTTTGGGCCATACATATCACACGCATGATTCATTTTCAAATGTTAAAAGCCATATCTCGTACTCATCCGTGAAGGTCCAACTCTCACATCCATACATGACAACGAGTATGATCAACAATCTGTACAATTTCCGCTTATCCGCATTTCCCGATATTTCGATTTCAGAAGTGGACGTTGAGGATATAAAGCCCAATTGCCAGCGGCAAGGCGAACCTTGATATCATCTCCTACAATATGATCGTAGATAATAAGAGATCCAAGGTATTTGATTCTCATTACTTCTTTAAACGTGTATTTACCACGAGTGAAATCAATTATAAACAATTATAAAAACTATCTCTGTCATTCTGTTTCCATTTAATCCTGATATCCAACTTTTAGCATAGATGATATCACAGATGTCATCTATGCTAAAAGTTGGTGTTTCGTACTATTACGAAGGATGTGTTCCAACATGAGATTAAAAAGTATCGATTAAAGCGCATCTCCTTGTCGCACACTAGAACTAATTGCAAAAGTTCTCAATAGCATGTTCTTAACTTTGACACCGCATTGCAACAGAACGTATTTGTTTGTTATTTCTAACTATTCAAGCGCATATTATATAGTCTTTTTCGATTTATCGAGTCGCAGGCTTGCTTGAAAACGAAGAATGGCTTGTGTACATCACGAGATGTTTCATAATATGTACTTGGAAAGAATCTAGCGAAAAAACTTGATCAGTGACTGACCAGATTGAACGAAATCCTCCTTGGTAGTCACCGATAATTGTCTCCTCCAGAGGAGTAATTCTTCCCAACATAATAGTAACTGGTATTTTGTGTATAGAGGAGAGCTATACCACAATAATTCTTGCATTTCAAGCGATCGCCCTTCTTGAATATTGGGCATAATGTGACACTTTTCATTCTTCAGACATAACTTCATTTCGTCATACCAATCGAGCCGAAATAAAGTTCCACAAAGTTGGATAACTCCGAATATCAAGAGCTCTGAATTAATGCAATCAAAAATGAACGATTTTTCTTTATCTCTGCATCGCGATGTTGAATTCTTCATAGAGATCAAGATCACATATGAAAATTTCTGAGGCCTGTTTTTGAGGTTTTTCAAATACAGTTTGTGATACATATGGAACATTAAGAAGGTCGAGTACCGTATCGATGTTAACACAGAGGTTTCATTCCTAATCCCGAATGGCAAATCTTAAGGTATGAACAATCTGGTGACTCTTTTAAGGAACAACGCGACTTACACTTATTGCTGAGTTATTGTACTGCGTTAGCCTTCCGCCATTTGCGATTTCTGTGTCTACAAATTCGTTTAGTTGTGCATCTAGCAAGCTCCACTTTATTTCTATTTTCGATTATATTTCGTTGCTCAACAACAATAGCATTTTGCGATCCCAATACGTTAGTATATATGTATAGTGTTGCTACGCTTGACACCAGCTGTAGTGGAATTTGTAATTACACATTTCAAAACTATATCAAGTTTATACATACTTGACCGTAATACGTTCACAGATAGTGCGCTGTGATGAACAATTAAACTCGATAAAATACTAAAATAATTAACCAGAAGGGTCATCCCATCAATTTATCATTATATACTTGTAAGTCATTACAATATAAACATATCATCGGTTGGAGGAATATCTTTGTATTTAATCTATCAATTATAACAACAAACCGAGATCAAGATCTATGTAGAGCAATAAAAAATGAAATATTAGAATTTGAACAACATTGAATCTATTTAGATAAGATGTTTAGAAAATCAGGCCATCACCACACCACATACACTCTCGCTTTCTCGATATTTTATTTTGAAAATTAAATTTTCATTTTTTTATAACATTATGCGGAATGAAAATAAAAAAAAAATTAATCGAATTTATCTGGTTTCATCAAAAATTTGTATTTAGATGAAAATTGATGCGGAGAGATTGAGCATCGATAAAAACCAGATATTGTCGACATGCGGAATTTTTATCCGCTGCTTGTTTCGTGTATAGTAACAGAGAGTAAATTTTTTTGCTACTTAGCAATAACAATAAAATTGTAATATGTGGTGGACGAAATGTTTGGATTGCACGCAAGATGTTATTTCTACAAAACTATTACACATACATATTTATGTAACAAATAATTCCTGCAATTTATTTTATAGACTTACTCTTAACTATTCGTAATTGAATCACATTGAGATATTGGCCATCGCATAGTCAGTATAATATAGTAGAAAGTTTGAATCGTTTCAATTGATGATGTAATTACACACCAAAATAAATTTTATTCAATTATTTCATATAATATTTTAATTGTTATTATATGATAATTTATTAATTTGATTAGTTTTTGATTGATTCAAATTAAATAAGAAATGAGTGCGTGTGGTTTCACAATAATATTCAAATAGTTGGCATGAACAATATATTAAATTTAAGTGAGTGAATTTATAGACAACATACGTCTATCACAAACGTATTTTATTGTAGGTATAACCTATAAATCTATTTTATGTGTACGGGGAAAAATGTAGGAAAACCCTCCAAGATCACGACATAACCTATAAATATAATGTGTGAAGAAAATGAGTTTGATGAATACGATCAAATAGAACCTCTAAATTATCAAAATATTATATTAAAAACAGACAGATTACAGAAATAATTTTAAAATTTCTACTATACAGGGATGGCTTAATTCTATTAAAAGAGAAAATATGACTTTTCCAAACGAGACTTCTTTCAAAAATTCAGAACGATCGTTTAAATTGGAGACGAGAAAACGCAAACTAGCTGAGGCTGTATCGCGGATAATAAATAAACAACTGGGATACAGGAAGAAATTTGCTCGATGGGTTCCACGAATGTCAAATAAGGCCCAAAACGAGGCTCGAGTGGATTTTGTTAAATTTTACCTTAATTCAAAAATATGCTGTCTAGCAACTTTAAAGTCGTTACTGGTGACAAATAGTGGTTCTATAAGTACGATCCGGGAACTAAACAGCAGCCCGTGGTATGGAGCCCAATAAAAACAAATCCATCCGTAAATGGTAAGCAACAAAACTAAGCTATTGACAGTTTACTTCACCCGAACAAATTGTAGCTGTTATTCCGCTGAAAAATGGTTAGACCGTAACTGTAAAAATGTATACTGACGACTGCTTATCAAAAGTTTTCAAGAATTTGTTGGAACATTGGAAGAAAGAGGATTTGCGGCGTTACTTTTGACACCGTGACAACGCGCCAGCTCACATTGCTGAAATAACGAGTAACTTTATTGCGATCTCTGGACATTATTTCTAAAATTAAAACAAATTTCTTTAAAAAAAGGTCTTGAGGTGGTTAATAGTGGACTTGATACGCTTAAAAAGCAAGATTTTGAGGACTCTTTTGAAAAGTGGATCTAAAGGCTTAGAAAATTTAAATTGAAATCAATGGCGATTATAAAGGCATAGAGACTCGGGACTAAGAGTGTACATTTGGGAAGTGTTATCACAATGGACCAATCGAGCCGAAAAATGCATTTAAAAACGCCTTACAACTAAGAAGCAACGGCAAATAATAATGTGAGACTTTAAAGTCCTTCGTAGCCTTCATGAATTATTAAGATTCTAACTTAGCTAAAGGTCCAACACATAAGAATATCGCACTTTATGTATGATCTTAAAAACCTACTCCGCTTAGAGTGAAAATATCCAACCAAAGAAGTGTATACTTTCTAGAAAACACAACCAGCTCGGTTTACAATAATAAATTAACTTACCAATTGATCATCGATCTACTTCGCCAAGTTGTATGATATTGAATTCGCTTACCTGCAAAGAAATTAAGAATTTGGTTATTATTCAAACGATATTGGTTAACGACGTCATGCACAAAATTAAAACTGCTAATTAAATCATAAAAATTGATTCAAACTATAATAATTTTGAGACGCCTAAACTGTACGGAACATACTCATCCAATTAGCAACGAATATATACCCTGGCATTTAACATGTTACCAAACAAACATATTAATCAAGATTATGTGGATTATTCAGTATTATATATAATATATACAAATCGCGATTTTTATTGCATACTAACAAAAAAACTATATATTATGTCACCGTCACATTTTGAGCTTGTTATTTGTATTTTATAGTGCTTATGTAGATTTCCCATCCATCCATCCATTTACTGTACTAATAGCACAACGCACAGATCCAAAATAAAATTAATAAATTAATTCAATTTGTACACAAATTATTTATAATTGCAAATGGTATGTTTGGTTCAATTATAATTTTATACGAGTATATGTAACATATATTTAAAGGGTGTCCCTTAATGTTGTACGCTAGTCAGTTTTGCAAATTTATAAGATTAAGATAAACGAAACATGTTATGCATCATAAACGCCTATATTTTTGTCAGTTCACATAAATCAAAATGAAATATCTAATTGGGGCACTCTTTAAAAGATTTGTGATTAAAATATGATCTCGTATAAGGTAATTTTATACCGGTAATTTGAGATCAACATTTTATTTGAAGTGCAATTAAATTTAAATTTTGTTTTGGAATTCTAGTTTAATGTAGATATATCGCTTCATACGTTAAAATAACTGCGTTTCTCGGACCTTTCGAACCAATAATACGTGTGTTTGTTTGCTACTTTACGCCATTACAACCAAATCGGGGACATACGGCTATAGGTCCGATTTAGGTAGAAATCCATCTGCACATTGCATAGCTCAATGTCAGCCTTTCGTACTGACATGGAAGACGGCCCATGCATTTTGCACTGCAACAGGGAGTCATGTGCTCTTTTTTTGTCCTTATCAAGATTCGAACCGGGTTCTTCTCGCTTCAACTGCCGCACCTATAACCAATATGCTATTAATTTTGTCATTAATACGTTTTGGTGCACATTGTAGGTGACAACGATACCTCGATTTAACAAATATCATAAACCGATGTCCTGAAATCTCAAGCCACTCTCAAATATATCTTAACAAATTATTTAATCTTGGTGGTTAGAACAAGCCGATGTTGAGTCACGAAAACCAAATATATAAGTAGAACATACAGCGTTACGGCTCATATGTGTTAAGATGGGCGAGTAAACCTGAACAGCCAATACAATGGAGAAACAAACCGGGGAAAAATAAAACAGAACAGAGATCCAAATGCTGTAACTCTAAAAGACTGCAACGTTCACGATATAGGACATTAGAAAAACTGGGACACCTTATTTCAGTGATAGTAACTGGAAAAGCAAAGTCGAAAGATATTTTCAAATATTGACCGAACAAAATCAACATTTAACGATATATAAATGTAAGATAAACTGATGTTATTTAACAAGCTGCAGAATCAGTCTTAAACCATCATCAATATGAGTATCCTTTGATAGTCGACGGGCGAGACTTCCGGCATTGTTTTGATATGTCTTAATATATATTAAATTTTCCAGAATGTCCGTACTTGGAGTTATATAAAGTGTAGAGAGATGATCAACTAAAATCAGTTTGATTGGCAATGGCGTAATACACTAGTCAGACTATACGTTTTGGCAAAACTTCCTTCCTTGACTCCATTGTCGCTTCTTCCCTTGAAGGGATCTGTCCGCCTTAGCGATGCTTCTCCAAAGGATCCGATCCACGACAGGAGATCCCCAGACATGATGACCGAGTGTATTTAGCGTCACTTTTCATTTCCCTCGAGGTCCTACTCCGATTTTGCTTATGGAGATGTGTTCAAGCCATTCTATATTTGACGATTTTATGAATCTAATGATGTCAACTTTATCAAAATCATTTCTGGCGATTCACTCGTATCTGGTAAATTGCTACTTCTTTAATTGGGCCAAGACTTTTTCGAATAAAAGTACGCTTAGTTACAGCTAATTTCACAACCAACGGTCAACACTGATCTTTTCAGCTCTTTAAAGATATCCCGTTTTACTTTGCGCGATATATGGGAGGCTTTAACTTTAATATTAGCGAAAAATACGATCGTCGATGACATGTCTACAGAAATGGAGCTTTGCTCGTTGATCAATGATCTCAGATATTAACACGCATTCACCTTCTCATATTGTGTTTATCGTAAAATGAAGTCTCCTCGTGTGTCTCAGTCTCATATGCTAATATGTATTTCCAATGGGAGCAGGACCTATTTGAGTGACATGATACTGCGACCCAGAATCCAAATGACGTCAGTGTATGCTTATAGTTGAGTTGATTTGTAATAAAGATATCTGCATTGCGTTATAAATTGAGCTAAAGACGGCTGCGTTGCGTTCCACAATGCGTTCCTTTTAATACTATCGTACGCTTGCTGGAAGTCTACGAATAGACTATGTACAAAGATGTCCTTTTTGTAGCACTTCTCTAGACCATCCTCAGAGTGATAGTTTGATCAGTTGTTGATCTGTTTGAACGAAACCGCATTGGTAATCACTCATGATTTTCTCGCTGTATATATTATAACTTTGTTGCGACTACGTTGGTCACAACCTTGTAGCATGTGTTTAGGAAAGCTATAGTGCAGTAGTTGTTCTATAGAACTTCTTCTTAGTTTAACCGAACTTTAATTTTCTGCGATGTTTAGGTTTCTAAGAAAGATTTCTCATCTTATTAATTTATGTGGAACTAATCTACTGAGTGTTACGAGTATGGGAATTTTCAATTGGTTAACTCTACTCTTCATTGCTGTTTTAATCGTCAGTTGAATTTTCATTATAAGTATGGATATATATGTCCCAATAAAAGTCAAAACCTCTTCATTAATGTCGATCAAACGTCAGGATGATTAGGATACAGAAATGCTTTTTTCGAACGGTTTGATACATATGTTGAATAGACGATATCAAAATATATCCCGGACCAATAACTCTTAATATATCGTTATTTTGAAGCATAATAAATCGCTAAAATCGAAATCAATATTTCTTTTTAGAGACAATCTAATGAATAATGACATTTTCCTATATGTAAGGTATATAACTCTGATGTATATGTTCTCTTAAATAAGCTATGCTGAGTCCTATATTACTGATGTATATGTTCCCTTAAATAAGCTATGCTGAGTCCTATATTACATGTACCGATTATCCCATAGCAAATTTCACTAATCGTGCTGAGCTTATTCACATAGTCTGTCAGTGGTATAAGGTGGGAGTTATTCGGCCTCAAAACTAAAAATAGTCTCAATTCTGGTATAGCTACGAGCTGCTTAACTTTTAAAATCTAACCTAGTAACACAATTCCCAACGTACATATGTGTATATAGATAAGCCCAGTGAAGTACAACAAATATGATTTATCCAACCTCTTCAAATTATATTTTTGTAATTATAAATCTGCGCGCGTATATAAATATAACAAAAAACTATTTTTTATAGCTGATAAAATTTTTAATATTTTTGTAGTTTTAATCATAATTTTATGTTTATATATATATATATATATATATATATATATATATATATATATATATAATTTTGATAAGTAAACACACAGCTCCGTATAACTCAAAGAAACGATTTATTCTTAAACACATAGACGGTCGTTATAAAAATAGAAGATTAGTCAATTTTTCTTTTAATATCAGGCCAATATAAAAAAAAATATAAAATAAATAAAAACTAAATATCTTAGCTAAAATAACTACAGAATGATATAAATATGTTATATATGTTTATCTATTGTAAGAGATAAAACAAAAATTCTTGTTAGTAAATATTTCTGCTCTATGCTACTTTATTCCCAAGGTCAAGGGTAGTTTGATGTAGTTATAGCACATCAGAAATTAAATAAAACGTTGTACATGTTGTAATTTTATAATCCTAATTAAACATGAATTATTTATAGCATATACAGATAATCTCCGAATTTGGCGGGAAATTTGCATGATTTATAGCTCCGGAACACAACGCAACATTTATTTTATTTTATATTTTTTATGTGGTTATTTTGATACTCTGGAAATTTAGTTAAACATAACCCACGCAATTTATTGATATTACGATATCAAAAGTATGACGTAACATATGTGTATATGTGAATAATATTGTTGAACGGAAAATTATGTGTAGAAAATTTATCTTAAAGATATACATATTTATATACGAGTATGATGAATTTTTCAAACAATGAACAGATTTATGACATAAGGTTTGCGATTATTTTTATATATTATATGTTTATAATTGGGATTTTATTAATGATTGGCCTTATCATTCTTCCCGGAATAACTATAGTAATGGTTTGTAAATTGTTTTGTTTGATAGTAAGTTTTTATGATATATTTTTAATTGGTTTAATATAGCAGATGTTAAGGGTAGTAATGGTTGGGTCAAATATAATTGAACAGAATAAATCGCTAACGAATAAAATTATGCTTTAAGAATCAACGAATATATCATCAGAATATAATCAACTAGAGCCTAAAAAGTGCAATGACTCATAAAGCAACCATAAATAACGCAACTTATATAGGTTCCGGAGTATGCTGGTGTTGAAGTAAATGAGACCACTGATAGCCTTGCTTGTGCCACAGTTAATTATTGGACCAGCACCATTCTCATAAGAGTCTGTAAGGCGATTGGGTGACCAAAAAACCTACACTAGCCGATAGAATTAATAATGAGTTTCTAGCACTCAGTTAACCCGACTAAATCTGGTTGGATCGCTGGGCTGACAACCCGCATCCGTAAAAAAAATCAAAAGATAAAAATGTTAGCAAGAAAGAAATCTGGAAGAGGAGGATTGCATGAATTCAGAGTTCTTGATATTGGGAGGGCTATTTTTGTGGGACTGTCTTTGCGACCTTATTCGATTGGTATGGTGAAAAGTTATGTCACAGTTACGCCTAAGTGGCCGCATTATGCCCAATATTCAAGAAGGGCGATCGCTTGAAATGCGAGAATTATCGCGGTATAGCTTTTCTTTTCACAAAAAACAAGTAACTGTCGTACCTTATCCGACCTTGACGGATGAGAACGAAAAGTCGCTTCTAATATTCGAGAGAAGAATTATGCGTGTGATATGTGGCCCAAAACGCAACGTTGATGGCACATACCGAGTTCTTTTCAATCACGAGATCACGAATTTAATGCGAATTCTAGATATCGAGCATGATATTAAAGGACAGCGAGTACGATGGCTCGGTCACGTTCTGCGAGCTGATCCAAATTGAATGATACAGCAATCGTTTAAGGAAGGATATGTGGTATGCGATGAGATCGCTGTCGGCGACGATGGTTCCACGGCGAAGAGAGTGATCTGGCATATTCTAATTTTTACAATAGTATGAAGAACTGGTTCGTGATCGAAACCAATGGAGTCAGATTGTTGACATGGTACTGGCCAATAATGACCTGTAAAATCGCCGAGTTTAGCCTGCTCACTAAATTTCTCAAAAGTCACATTATGTTCAGATACCACCTTAAATGGAACTGAGTGTTTTCGGTTGTTACCATTTTTGCGATTTGGAAGAGCATGTCATATGAAATTCCGCATACCTTATTACGGTAGCATACATATGGCATTTATACCTTATACTGTTATATTTCGATTTCTTGATTATGGTTAAAAATAACAAAGTTCAGGATATAATTGTGGTATCGTCATGTCAAATTGCGTATCATACTTTTCGTAGAGGGCATTTCTGTATTCTAAACATCCTGTCGTTTGATCGACGTTAGTGAAAAGGTTTTGACTTTTATTGGGACGCATATCCATTCTTAGTTACTGATTTACTGAAGACATTTAGTTACTGATTTGAATCTTATTCATCTATTTGCCGGTTATTCAAAACTTGCATAAGCATTAATTCTAACAGAAATTTTAAATAAGAACTATAAACATCTAAAAGTAAATCTCATAGATTCAACATATTGTTATACTATTTCATACATATACCACAATGTCCTACGCCCAAATTGAAATTCAATCATTTCAGTATAAGTATTATAGTTGGGATTCATAATTTACAGAACAATTCATTTCGAAAAATCTTAATTTCAATAAATGATCACCCACCTCTCATTAATGTACTACCAATAAATATTTTATATACTCGTTAACAATATCTTGATTGATAATTGGAAGATTTAGAATCATTTCAAGCACGGAGAAGACTAGAAAATTTATCAATGTACAGATATGGTCGGTAGACAAGATGTGCCGTGTGATTAGGCTGTTAAGGGTTATATAATTCATAGATGTGTTCATTCACACCACCGATCGTAATCAGATTGTGAACAATTCGTTTTGCATCGTGACCCTATCGGAATATCGAGAGCTTTAACCACTGCGTCATTTACTTATACCAAACACTTTATAATTTTATGCCACTAACTCGGACATATAAATATAATTCTTAATCATATCATACAGTTTTATAAGTTTCGACCAATTCCTTCCAGTATTTCAAAATCAATAAAACCAATTTTAATAGTGTCTATATATAACATACATATTCATACTGCTGTAAATACACAAAAAACTCGTCAGTTCTAATTAAAATATAATACAGATATTTGTATTAAGTTTATCTTATGTCATAAGGCGGATATTTTATTATTCATGAGATATGTATAAAAAAGAATTTAATCAGTTTATTCATTATTGATGACAGAACAAGTTCATTAGCTTTCATATGGATATTGTTCTGATAAACTGAAATGAGTTCACATATCAAATACAATGAATATCACTCATAAACGTTCGTATAAGTATGTCAGTATACATTAGCGTACCACACGATGTCCAACACCAGTGTAAAACTTAGCCAAACGATCTATGAGTGTATACATTTTCTTAAAATAATCTCGTTTTTTCTGATATTTATCAGAACATGGTTTCTATATGAGATATGAATAAGTATATATTATTTTCTAATATATTTCTAATAAATTCGCGCTATTTTTATCTTTACCACTATTCAACAGAAATATAATGAATCTTAAATGTTTATGAAATTCAACAAATCTGTATCGTTTTTAAGCAAAATATATAAAAATAATTATTTTTTAATGTTTAAAGTGCTCGTGCAGATAAAACAAACATATAATTTTTGGGCGATTTAATTATTGAATGAATTTTTTTTTAGTATTTCAGTAGCGTACTAATGAAAAAGCGTCTGTAATCCATATCCCAATAGGACCCATATGTTTGTCATTTGTAATTGAAAATATATGAATATATTACAACAAAATATTTTTTATTTCAAGATTTTTCTAAAGAATTTACTCGCTAATTTTTTTCAGAAAAAAATTCTTAAGAAAACACATTTCACGTTGCTTTGTGTATGTGTGTTGTTGTGACTGAAATTGTTATTTGCCACACATAAATAAACACAAGTTGTTGAAATTTTCTACAATTATTGGGTTCAGTATATTTCGTATTAGGTTGATGTGAAAATAATTGCAGAAAATACGTTATTCTAGTCAAATTTGGATGTCTGGAAGAGTAAAACATTTAGAATTTAAGATTCCGAAAAATAACACCTTATCCGTAAATAAGAGTAAAACCTGCCAGTGTATGTAACTGGTGTGTGTGGCATGTGGCTCCGTACTGCAAGATTAATGCGATTCATGTCAGTAAGATTAAAAAAAGTATGTCCCTATCCCGCTTATCATTGAAAGTAACATTCTGACCATCATCGTTTTTGAAGACATATGAAACAATGGCTTCGCCAGCCTATTAAGCGCACCAAACAGTTATTTTCTGTGGATGTTATGATGTTTCGACAAAAGATTGTGGATAATCCTCACTCCACATGCGACAATTTTGCTTATTTGCCTACCCACAACCAAAAATGGGCTTCATCGTAGAGCAAAATTTTGAATGGAAATTCAACATCAATATCAATTTGTACTTCAGCCCATTTGCCGAATTGACGGCGCGCAAGTTGAATCTTCAAAACTTTTAAGCCAAGAACCTTCCGTAAAATCTTCCATAAAGTGGAAGAACACAACCCCAGTTGCTGAGAACGGCTACGAATTGATTAATTTGGATCTACTTCAATGCTTTCCTGTACAGCGGCTACAGCTCTTCAGTACGTACTGTTCGGCGTGTGACGGGCTGCACATAATCTTTGAGAATAAACGTTGTCCGAAAACGATCTATTGTTATTTGAATTAACCGCTTTGAAGGACGATTATGTATGCCATAAAATGGACGAAGTGCACTATAAGTTTAAAGAATAGAACTATTATTTTGATAAACAATTTCAACAATATGCAAGCGTTGCTTTGGTGTAAGTCTATCTAAAGTGAAATGTCAAACCAAACTAAACAAAAAGCAACTATCGACAAATTTTGAACGTTGATGACATGGAGCTACTTGGAAGAACCGTCTAAGACTTTTAATCTCAATCAAGCAAATACTACGAATGCTTTATCTCTAGAGAAATGCAAATATATCTGAAATACCAAAAGCCTTGAAAAAGAGGATCTAATAAAACACAGCATATAGATAGATGCCGAGCTCTATATTGTCCCACTGAATAGATTGATATCGAAAAAATGAAACGATAACATACCAACAGTTTCCTATACAAAAATAAACAGAACTACCAGATTTTATTAAGCTGGTATATACCGTGTCGGTAAATATAACAATGCTAACTTAAATTAAGGCTGAAGCCAAACGAATCATTTTGCAAGTCAATAACCAACAAAGCGACACTCAGCCCTTTTATATTTTATACTTTTTGAAGTTATCGATGTACCTTTTTATACTTTACCTCGCGTTATTTTGAAACTGTTTTCGACTTACATATCATCAGAGGACTTCCATAACTAAACATGGTTTTGTGTATAACTAATTTTATGCCTTGGCTATACTCTTGATTTAGTGTATCGAAGGCGAAATATGATAGAACTTTTGTGTGTGGAATTTTAAGAAATTTTTTTTTGAATGTGTAGAAGTGTGATGAAATACGTTGGGCGTTGGCATCCAACCAACTGAAAACTCTAGACGTACGGCTAAAATATATATGGAACGACATTGAAAAGTTGCTAGCAGCTTTTTCAGACGCAGATATTTCGATTCATTTAGTAGGCTGAGAATTCGGTTCTTTAGTACTTAAGCTTGGTTTGGTTTGGTATAATAAAGTAAGTATTGGCATTTTGTAGCTTAAAAATCGTGACATAATATTAACTGCACATCTCTTATCTTGATTCCGAAAACTATTTATTATAGTGCTAAATGTTTAGTTTTAAACTGTATGTACTTTATTTATATCTTCTGGTGTAATAAACTATAAGGTTTGTTTAAAATATAAATTACTCAACCATATAGAAAATCAACAACACAATATATATATGTACATTATATTCTTATTGTATCACGAATAATTTAAAATACTATGATGTCATAATCACAATGTTATAATATCGCAACTTAGCTATAATGTATAAATGAGCCACAGAAACATCAAAAGTAATAAACAAAAACTGAATTAAATAACATTCTAAATTTAGTAAATTATATATAATTGTGTGTATATATTTTATTTTAAAATATGTATTATTATAAACTACATTGTACACGTAATCAATTGTGCTACTGTTCTCCTGTATATATTTTGTTAAAAGTTACTTTGCCTAAATTTACCTCAAAATTTATTCCGTTTTCTTTTTTGATTTTCTTATTTCATTGCTTTATATTCGATATTATCTTAAATATCTAGATCAAGGTTTATTTATTTATTTACACACAACCAATGTTCGTTAAGAAATTCTGAAGAACACAAGTCATCTTTCTTATTTTAACTTACAGTTACATTCCCATATACAATATTCGAATCAATCATTAAATTTGCAACAATTATTTATATATAATTCGGTGTTGAAACAAACAACAGTGAAGTAGATTTGATGGGGTGCGGAATTTATAGTTAATTAAATGTGCGAACAATACAAATCCCACACTTAATTTGTATTACATATATAAGAATCTTATTAGTGTAGTTATGCAATTCTAGTTGAAACTAGAGTTGCTATATACAAAACGTATAAGTACTTACCACAGAGATTTCAGATTATAAAATTTGTTATCACGGTTCGTAGTTAAATGTTACACAAACACACAAAAGGTAACAAACGATATCACAAGAAAACCACACGAGATGTCATTATGAAACGTTATCAATGTGGTTGATAACTATTAGGAAGCTGATTTCCGCCAAAAAATTAGTGATATATAATTACATCAGGTGAATGACAAGTTGATATACACACAAAAATTATTTCATACTTCTAAGATAGTAATTGTTTCCAGTTTAACGCCTACACGAGTAATTTGTATGAAAGTAACTGGATTAAAGTTGGCTCTAATGGATTATAATCTTAAATCATTGTGTTCTTTAGAGTATATATATGGTATATACTTATAATGTTAAGTTAGCTATTTATAGAAATATTTGAAGTCAATATACTATGAAGTCAGAGGTAAATAAAAATGCATTCTGGTTTGGCAATTTTAAGAATAATTGAAGACATTCAAAAACTGTTTACAGTAACCTGAAGACTATCGAGCCGTAACTGTGCGTTTTCTTTTGTGAATTGTCTCAAAATCAACAGAAATTGGTGAATTACATAACATAAAAGTGACTACAAATCCGAACAAAGGGGCGAATAATTGTTATCAACCATTTATTGTAAATAATAAAATAAAACTTGTAGCTTATTTAAAGCGACGAAATCGTCGCTATCAAAATCTTTTATCCATATGCTTATTTCAGTCTAAAATAACAAAAATTGTATAACTCCCAAACTTTTATCTCTGCAGTCTTTTTGTAGCGAGTCGCTCGCATTTAATCTGGCCAAATACGCAAAATCCATTTAACTGTAAATTCTCCTTTCGTAAAGTTTATTGATATCAAATGTATACCAGAATAACTATAATACACTATTAAATAGACTGAACTATTCGCCACACTTTCAAAACTACGTCAATAAGACGTTATTATTTAACCCTTGCTAAGGTTAAGTAATTTTGCAGATCATTTTCTCAGTGATACTATTACAAACCATTTTGGAGATATATATTAATATCTAAATCCTTCGATCGGAAACCAGTATCGATCTTTAGTCAAATCATAGACACATAACGAAACTTCACAACGACGAAATGCTGATATTTGCAAATGCTGATTGTCAATCTAAGAAATAAATCTGATATGATTTGGCAATGTATTATTATTAAAGTTGGCTGGAAAACTTCAATCCTTTAGCAAATTGGAGCAGTTTGAAACGAGGCAGAGAAGACAGTAGATGTACAAGAATACTCATAGAGTAGGACACAAGGGATTATGTCCAATTCCATGCAAAATTCAACAAAACACGCTGTTTAGCGTTGTTTTAATGTGGTAATATGACAAACACGTAGCGTTTTAAAAGCAAGAGTTTAAAACCATTGCAGTGTATTTAAAGACGTAGAGAAATATTCCTTTATCAATTTCAGTGTTTTAATGTGCCATGTCACGATTTGATTGATAGATTAAGGTCTCAAACTGTGCAAAACGACCAAATGAGATTATGCAGTAAAACATATATAATGCTGAAAAGATACGAACAAATAAATTCTGACCCAATTTCCCATCGCTCCAATTACGAAAAGCCCTATATACATAATAGTTTATGAATGTTATATTCCATGGTACTTTATTATTAACAACAACAAGTTTAAAAAAAACTAACAAGCATACCATCATTATTCTACATAATCGCAAGTTGTTACACATCGTTGCCCGCTAAAATTTTACATTTTTTTTATAAGTAAAAAATTATGTACTGTATAAAACAAAGCGAGAGGATAAGCGACATACGGAATATACGATAAATTTAATTACGCAAGTGAATTTTTATAGTTTTATTATGGATGTCGTTCTAACCACTATCAACATAAAACTAAATATTACTAAGTTTCTTACTTTGCTTGCGGAAAGACGCGAATTGCTATAATCGGTTACGAAAAATTCGAGGTTGCGCGGTCCTCTTATTAAGAGCCACTGATATACAAAAATGATTGATATCAAACGCAAGCAAGAAGTCCATCCATAAATTAAAGGTCAAGGAGACGAGTAATGTTTATATCAAAATGAGAAAGAGAGAAAACGAAGAGATAACATAAACAACAAAAACTAGAAAAGGAAAATCTCGCGCGCCATAAAATAAATTTTCAATTGACTAATTTACAATAATTAATTAAATAGTTTTTTTTATAAATAAACTACAAAATATTTTTGGGTGTGGCTATTTTATATAATATACCTACATAAGTATAAAATAAAATAAAGTAACATCTTTTTTCAGTTAAAGTTAAAATTAAATTAAGCAGATTTAGAATCTATCTAAATTAATTGATTATTAATTAGAAATCAAAATTTATTTGTACAGTGGAGCAGTGTACCATAAATAGGTCAACTGCATTGGAGAACCAAAACTAAAATCGATTGACTGCAATCGAGTTCAAATCGCGCTGAATTGGACGCAACCAATACCAGCGACAACATTCAACAATAAAAATTAATTCAAGAAAAATGTTTAATTTAACAACAGCTTTTGATACTTTTGATAGTGCGAGATGAGTATGAGATCATACACCCAGTACGTACATTATTTAAGACCACCAAACAAATCGAAAATAAAAAGATTGTTTTTCGGCGAACACACATACAAAAAAATATTTCGAAAAAATAATATATTTGTTGAATTAAAAAAAACGAAAATAACTTGATGACGTCATTTTCTTTTTATACTAAACCTTACCTTTTTATTCTTAACACACGAAACTACTGGCTTTTTCCAAATTCTTCAATACTTATTTTCAATATGTAAATTATACAAAAAGTATATTTCGACAATTGAATCACTTTTATTTATTTATTTATTTATTTATTTTATGATATTCAATAAAAATAAATTCACGTCACTTGTATTTTTTGACATTCATTCAATTCAAATAAGATATTAACTTTTTTCTTTATTTTGCAAAACTATAAATCAAACCAAAATAATTCAACAGAACCAGCGAGAACAGAAAAAAATATATGATATATTATTAATTAACCGAAAAAACTTATATAATTTACTTGTTGACGAATTTACTTGTTTCTTTAAATCTTTTATCAAATACACAACTTAACCGTAGTAATGTCACGAAACTACTAAAAATATAAATATTTACTACACTTACACAATAAAATAACAACAAAATGATTGTATTTTATATATGTATTTTGTATATGTACACGCGCAATTGATTAAAATGTGCGACAACACAATCAAACAAAAAAAACTGTTCGAATTAAAAATGTTTGATTGGGCAGGGCAACTATCATCAATACGTAAACAAAAATTTTATTACACGAATTACACTGTATTTACTCACTTTTTGTATATTTGAAACAAAATATTATGATAATATAGTGTTATGTTCTATATTTATGATTTAAAAATTAACTTATCGATTGATTTAATTAAATGACCGCGGTTTTTAATTTAACTGCTTAACGCCATATTTCTAATTACGTCATTTTTATTACACATCGAATCGAGAACAAGGTGAAATTTATATAAAATTTTCGAACAGTTTATGAAATGATGTGTGTATGTGTGTTTATAAAAATTCGATCTGTTTGATATTCGGTTATGGATGAAGGGTTGTTGAACCTCTAGTTATGGACATAATTTTAGGAAGGATTCTATTTATTTACGAAGAAAACCCTGAAATAAACTAATTTCCATAGCGTAGACAGGGTTACTTAAAAAATAGTAGAAGGTATTAAGGTTTCTTAAATTACTAGTAGTTAACCGCTACCGTTAGTTAACCGCTCAGGTTGTGCAGTGGCTAAAAAGCTGCGGATTGGGTACCGGGAGGTACCGGCTTCGAATCCCGATAGGGACAGAATGCGGAAAGGGATTTTCACCATGGATCGGTGGTGTGAATGAACTCATCTGAGACCCTTTAGCAACCGTGTGCAGTCCTATTTTCCATGTCAGTTCTATAGACTGGCATGGAGCTATACAATGTGTAGGTTGGGAGTTATGCAATATGTAGATATAGCCGGAACGTCCAGTAAAAAAGTTTCATAATGGGCCAATTGAGTCTGAATGATGGATAACACAAAAAAATCGTTAATTAAGATAAAGCACTTTTCATGCTAGAGGCTTCTTTTGTACTTTAAAATCACTTTTAAGAGATCTATATACAGAATACCTATAAGATCTATATACCTATTTTCGCGATAAACGAGAAATCATGATTTCGTTAATTGACTAACGTTTAGGATCCTTCCGTTAACTGACTAAAGTTTAGGTTTTCAAAAATGAGTGATAGTGGTTACATAAAGTGATTTAGAAATATAAATGTACATGTCAAATAATTCTATATTTAGATATTAGATAGATATTCTAGTTTCAAGATTCCTTTTTCGTTCTATTCTCATCTTCCTACAAATTCATTTAAGTTTATAGATTATTTTCTGGTAAATATGTCACATATTTACCTTAAAAGGTAAACTTTTAAAGTTTTACTTTTAAGGTAAATATGTGACACTGACAACATGATTTCGTCAAATATTAGTATTTTTTCAGTTTCATAGGTAGCGCATTTGGTTTACAAAGAAATTTGTATTGTTTTCAAAAACCGTTGGTTGCAGTATTTTTCATCACACGATCGAAAAATTTAAGTAAACAAAAAAATTTTTTAACCAAATAAAATTAGTCTATTTTATAAAAGTTAAAAGCTCAATAAGTTAAAAAACTTATTTGGAACTCTTTCGTTCAGTTAAACTAAATTTTTGAATACTAAACATATTTTGTATATCATGGTCTGTATAATTTATTGTTAAATCAAATGACTTAGATATTTTAGTGTTAATTAAATTATCGTTTGAAAATGTGTACTAGTCGTATTGAACGTCAATAATTTTTGTGTGTGGCATTGCTTTAACCACATCTCCATATTTTTATTCCATGTCTACCGAACGCATTTTTTCGGACAGTTTTTGTTTCGATCACCACATTCTAGCCACAAATTAGTGAAATTCTCCAGTTTCACGCCATTTTAGTAATTTTGACCTCGTGAAAACGTCGCGTCGGTATCTGTGTGAGGAATCTTGAGTATTTGCAAAAGAAATTCTATTTTATTCAGTTTTAATTGCATTTTTGTGTGTTATACGCTTAAAACAAAACTATAATAATAATGGGTGTACAAGTAATTCCAATTTCTGGTGGAGATGGTAAGTTATTGTTTTATAAATAGTGTAAATTATAATTAAAACGAAAAAAATGGTTTCTACGACCTACTATATCGTCGAATTTTTTTGCAGGCAGCACATATCCCAAAAAAGGTCAATCGGCTGTTGTACATTATACCGGAACACTAGATAATGGAAATGTATTTGATTCGTCACGAACTCGTGGTAAACCATTTAAATTCGTCGTTGGCAAAGGTGAAGTGATCCGCGGCTGGGATGAGGGTGTTGCCCAAATGTCGGTCGGACAACGTGCCAAATTGGTATGCTCACCAGATTATGCGTACGGTAGTCGAGGACATCCTGGTGTCATCCCACCAAATGCCACACTAACATTTGACGTTGAATTGATAAAGGTTGAATAAATGTCTGCGTAATTTAATAATTTTAATTTAATATAAATTTATTATTTTTCGGTTAAATTTAATTTTTTTTCTATATAATTATAATTCATCATCATCATAACGTATAAAACAATACAGAATAACAAAATGACAAAAGTTAATTGCCTTTTCCGATTTTTGAACATAAAATTTAAAAATATCTGTTTTATCCTTTTTAAAACATTAATTTATAATAAAATAAAGCAAATTTAATATATATATTATCTAGTTAATGTAATAATATAAATATGAATATATAATAGCATGAACGGAAACTTTATAATGATCTTCTCGAAACAATTGCGTACTTGGTGTTTGGTGCATCTGAACTCCATGTGACGTGATTCTATAGAGGTGTAGGTAATTTTTAAATCCCATATTCATTTTAGTACTCGTCAATTTCAAACATTCAAATTTTTTGCAATAATTGTGAGATTTAAATAAAAATAAAAAAAACAGATTAATAAAAATTCGAGGTCGTTTCAATTATTGATTTTTGTCAAGATGATACAAGACGTTAATTTTAATAATGACGTCAGCTAATAAGCATATGCAGTTCACACGGGTCGTTATATTTCCTGTTATTCGTGTTTTTATACATTGCAGTAAGTATTTGTAGATTGTGATATTTATAATGATCGTGCTTTATAAAAAAACATAAAAGATGAACTGACCCCGACGTGATTTGAACACGCAACCTTCTGATCTGGAGTCAGACGCGCTACCGTTGCGCCACGGAGTCATAACAATGCGAAGTCTAATTTTTAACCGGTGATATTGAAATAAATATCATCCAATGAATCTTATAAAGATTAGATTATTTAAATTAATAATGAATTACAAATTTCCAATTATGATTCTTTATTTCTAATTTCCCAATGCACATACAACAGTCCCAACAATAACCAGACTCATACCAATATAAACCTTTGGCGACGATTTTTGTTCACCCAATATTTGAGCAACAATCGCTGTAAATACAAAACTCAACGAGTTTGCAATTGGGACAGCAAGTGAAAGATCGGTATTTTGTAATGTCAAGAAATACAATAAACTTCCAGATTGATTCAGAACGAATGGAATTAAATATTGCCATCGAGTTAGCAGAAACGTGAATTCGGCAACAATTTGTTTAAATTTTGAGCTGTGTTTTATGTCATTAATACCTTTTGAACCACGCCGTATTAGTGGATTTGTACCACCCCAGAGAAGCCCAACGACCAGTAGTGAAACTAAAATAACCATTATTTATTTTTCATTATACAAATTTTAATAATCGTAGGTAAATAACATACCAAAATCCCATAAATTCATATTTTGTTAGTAATTATTTTCATTTAATTGTAAATTTAATTGAAGTCGACTACCTAAACAAAACCCTTGTGTGTGAGAAATGTCAAATTTGTAGATGGATTCTAAAACACCTTGGCTCAGTGCTACCAAAACAGAAAAACTAAATTTTATTTTGACATCAAAACATATTTTCAGTGAGTAGCGAGTAAATTTTTCGAGCAATGGAAAATGAGGAAAGTGGTCTACCATTAAATATAAAAATAAAAAAAGAACGTATTTCACCTAAAAAGGAACTGACCCCACCGCTTAGCAATTTAAGTAAATTACAAAATGATGTTATAGACACGCCCACCGAAGTGCAAGAACAGAAAAAAGTAAGCCCAGTGAAGTCATCGAACGAAATATTGGCTGAGTTATTTCAGGTATTTAATGCAGCACCACCTAAATCTCTACTCTCAAATAATATCGATGAGCTATTGCGAGATAGCCGGGGCGCTAAAAAACATCATCGCAAGAAACACAAACGAAAACATGACGACGATGGCAGTGAATCGGACTCAGATCATCACATCAAATCCAAGAAGAAGAAGAAAGCGAGCAAGAAAATCAAAGAAGAACCAATCGAACAAAAAAAATTGGAAGAGGTCGATTTGGAAATGACCGTGAAAGATAAAAAGCATTCTAAAAAAACCAAGAAGCGAAAGAAATCGAAAACTCGAAGTCCCGAGAAGGGACCGAAAATGAAATCAGAAAAGTTGGAAAAAATTGAAAGATCTGTGTCTTCTAGTAACAATAAAATACAAATAAATCTAAAGAATACAAAATTTGTGGATGCGCCTGTACATGGGAAACATAAATACGATCCGGATGAACTAAGTTCAGAATTATCGTTGTCCGACGAATACGACGATTCAAATTCAGTCCACTATGGCGATAAGCGGTACAATGAGTTCTATCGGTCGTCAAATCAACACGGGTATCGAAGTCGATCTCGAGACAAACATCATCGCACATCACCCAGACGATCGTCGAACGACCGTGAACATTATCGATACGATAGTCGATATGGGACATCACGTCGAAATTCTAACTACCATACCTCATCGCGTTATCGTTCGTATTCCAGGTCGAGATCGAGATCTCGTTCGCGATCTGTTGAGCGAATTGATAAAAAACGACTATTGGAAATTGCAAGAAAGAATGCGATTACTATGCTTAAGAGTGGTACGTTACCGGGTTCCCAGTATTTGGCACCGGATATAAAGGAGAAAGCTCTCGAAAAGATGCGGTATGGTGGCAAAACGATCGAAGAATTAACAGAATATTGTCGCAAACTATCGAATGGCGAGTGTTTGGGAGATTTATCTAGTGTTTCAGGAGATGACGACAGCGACCATGACAAGGAAGGTAATGAGAAGGCGTTCCATCATCCGTTTGTGCTTAAAGAACGGGGTCCTATCGTTATGAATATAAAGGTAATCAAATGTTATTGTCTACATTGTATTAAATCTATGTTGTGTATTATGATGGTATTTTGTAGAATGCAGTTCCTATTGCCCCCAAGTCAGCTGAACAAACGAAAGCTTTACTAATGCAATATCCCGTATCGTCAGGCCAGCAGCATAGGCTAAACGAGTCCGAATGGGTCCCAGTAAAGACAACAAAACCAACCGAAACAGCACCAGCAAGTAGTACGAAAAGTAAGCAAGACTCTGATCATTTGATTCCATATCCGTTTAAACGATTTATTGCTAATTGGACAGGATCAGCACGTCCATCGGGTCAAACTGGACAAGGAAATAAAGTGACATTTGAAAGTTGGTCAAATAAAAATGTTACACCGCCAGTGGTTGAAAGTACTGCCTCGCCACCAGTTGTGGTACCTGGTAATATTCCAATACAATATCCTATAGCACGACCAGCATACGAAACTGTTCCACCCGTTGCTGAACCACCCGTATTACCCGATTCCAGTTCTCCACAAATTCCTGGCGATTTGGATATTTCGAGTATCATAACACAGCGTTTGAATGCAATGAGAAAATTACAAAATAATCCTCAAGATGGAGAAGCTCAGCTACTAATGAATAATGCCCAAGATAGTGTAAGCTTAATAATTTTAAATAGTAACTATTTTCGATTAAGGATTAATTTTGAATTTTCGGTAGATGTCTGCATGGTTGTCGTCGAAGCATATACCGGGTCAATTTATTGGTAGCACTGGAGCGACAATGTTAACCGTGAAACAACTGTCTCCCGGATTACAAGCGTGGGCGAAAAAAGTAAGAATTTATTAAAAACCCAATTGGCAATACTACAACAAAGCAAAGCAAACTCTTATTTATATTTTTTTTTATTACGTAAACATAACCTATAAACGTAGCGTCTTATTTAAACTTAACCTTAAATTACAAAAAAAATATATCAATTTATTAAGCTTAAATAAGACGACACTGAAAAATATTACAAGCTCCGAATAATATTTTCGCGTTAATCTTTGGATAGTCAATCTATGTCGCAAAGATTTTAGTTATTTATAAATTACAAGAAAGAATTGAATATTCTTTTTGTATTTTATAAAATGGTCGCCAATCATTAATTTTTATTTTTATGAAAATTGAAATCAATTTTTTTTGCTAACGAAAAGAAATTAATTTCAATTTTCAACGCCTCAATATTTACCAAACAAACCTACAATGAATAAGATTAAAATGTATTTGCAAATTGCTTGGGCAGAAATAATATAATTTGCGATTACATTTTAATCTTATAATATGTACATAACCTAATTTAGGACATGATAAAAATGATACGTAGAATCAGGCGATACTCTTAAAAATATAAAAAAAATAATCTAAAAATCGTTAATTACGAATTAAGTAAGTAATATTTTTTATATATTTTGTGATAAATCCACAAATTGTTGTTCTATTATATAAATACTATATGTCTCTCCTCTATATAAGTTAATTTGACCGCCATTTTGTCGTTATATTATTTATTAATTTAGTGTTATACTTTTTGTGTTTCTGTTTTTGTTTGCACAATTCGGTTAACTATAGGACCAATTGGTGAAAACTCAACCAGTTGCTGGTGGCATGGGAATGCATTTATTACAAAAAATGGGATGGAAACCAGGCGAAGGACTAGGTAAAGATAAAAGTGGTTCTCTTATACCTCTATTGTTGGAAGTAAAATTAGATAAAAAAGGATTGTTGTCGAATGAAGAGGTAACAAGAATATATATTTTTATAAAATTAATTATATTAATTATTTTATTCTACATACACACAATCACACAGAATCCACTTAATCAGCAGAAGCGTAAACTAACCAAAAAAGTATTACCCGCGAATGTTGAACACAAACATCCTGTCTCTTTGTTAGGTGAATTGGCAGCTAAACGAAAGTGGCAAACTCCTGTTTATGATATGGTTGATGAATCGGGTCCCGGACACAATAAGAATTTCTTATTTAAGGTAGTGGTTAATGGACAGGAGTTTGTACCAAATATACCCGCCGCAAATAAAAAAGAAGCGAAGGCCATTACGGCAAAATTTGCCTTGCAACAAATGGGAGTTTTGATTAGTTAGATAATGTTAAATATGAATTATATTTGTATATATTTATTTTAAAAGGTGAATACTATAATAAATAGTTTTATTTTAACTGTTGTTTTTTGCCAATGGCCAAGTTCTACTAAGTCGATTACTATACGTTGTCTGATAAATTACTACTGTAGAATAAGAAACATACATGAATTGATCAATGTACTTGAATGCTTAAGTCGGGTTTGACCAGTAAAAGATTTATTTGGAGAATGCATTGCACTAGCAAGAATGTAGAAAACGTAAATCATGTTATACTATACTAAATGTGGGGCTCGGGGATTGAATCACACACAAAAATATTGCGATCGGGTCCGAGATATATAAAATATTTAGGCAAAAACACGACTTAGGAATTTATAATGGGCCAAACTAGGTCGAAACATTTTATTATTACAAAGCGACAAGATGAACAAAGTTATTTGAACAATTACCTAACAGAAACGAGGCAAATTGACTATGAGGACATAATTAATAAAGTATAATAGAGATGGTGGTAGGTGCAAGGATAGCGTCCAATGATATAACAAGAATGTCATTGGAATGCCATCCACTAAGTAAGAAAGTCAGCTATAATCTGGAGAACGATGGTACCTATAGTGAAACTTTAAGTAGTCCATAGAAAATTCTCTTTGTTTGAAATGAAGCAGAAGTAATTATATGTTACCAAATCAATGGCCAATTGCTAGTATTGAGACCTCAATGGCTAACTTCTAGTATTGGGCGCAGTTGTAATGAACCAAACATCTTGGTTTGACTAGTTCATTAACCTATGATAGTCAGGCTTCTTGGCCCATAAAAGTTACAGTTAGAAAAACCTAAAAATGTAGGTCTTAAAACTACCTAGAACTACCTCATACATATCACCAGATTGAAAAATATGTTGGGGATTGAATCACACATAAAAATATTGTGTTCGGAGGACATCTCAGGTCGCCAAAAATATTTATGACAAACATTTACAATATATAGAAATCTGTTGGTTTAAGACACAACGAGGTAAGATCAACATCCGTCTAATTTTGAATATGAGTCTGTGAGTCACACATTGGAAGTTGGAACATTTTTCAACAAACTAATGCACTACAAAAGAAAGCGTGTAAGATTTGGATTCTATAAAATGTATGTATTCTGATAATAACAGAATAAGGATGAATATTATGAATAGTGTCGAGGTAATGACCTAGGTTAGAGACTTATTTAGATACACAGTTATGAACTTAGAAATAATAAATTATTGAACAATAACATGTCGGAACAACTAACGACAAAAGTTTTACCTAATAATTAGAAAACTAGGCGTCTTGATCTTTAAAAGTTATAGTAAGAAAACATAAAAATGTAGGTCTTAAAACTACCTAGAACTACCTCATGCATACCACCAGAACATAAAATGTTTTGGGGGATTGAATCACACATAAAAATATTGCGTTCGAGGGATATCGTAGGTCGTCAAAAATGTTTAGATAAATCCATGACTGAAGTATTTACGATAGACAGAACGATAGTAGCTCATGCCAAACCACTAGATGCCCAAAGAAAGTTCTCTCCGATTGAAATGAAGCAAAAGTAATTATGATATGAAATCCTAATAAAACAATTAGCTGGCGAAAAGCTTTGCCACCATTGATATCAACATGATGGCACAATTTTCAAAAAATTACTCTTAAATGACCTCAAAATGTAAAGAAATCAAAAAAGCATGTTGAAGTATTTTCTTCAATACTATCAAATATCGATATTGTAGTTTCGCATAAAGATCAGTCGAGGCCATTCCATATAATATTCTATCAGATTATAATCACTTTTGCAGGAAATGCTGCATTTTTAATGCGTCTAATGCTTTTTGTAACCGGATAAAGTTTAGGTAAAATTCACGGTATTTTAAATATCAAGCATGATACAACTCTAAAACTGCGGTGCTAAACTCAATCGGACATACTGAATGTCCTCAATAAGGACATGCAGTATACTTTCTTCATACGATAGATGAACGTTTCTACAATCTGACGCTACTACAAATTAAAATTGGAATCTCGTTTTATTCAAAATAGGACTGACCATTGGATTAAGTTTGAAATTTAAATAATTGACAGTCTCATCATCTGTAATGAAAAAAGACCATTTCTAATATGCAAATACACTTCTATGCAGTATGTATAAACCTATAGCGGACTGCGGAAATCTTTTGTCTGAAACTTCATAATACATGATACAAAATAAAAAAATTCTTAATACCAAATAATTATTTTTTAGCCTTAAGGTATGCTATGCAACTAATGAATTACACACAGTATGGTTCACAAATTAGTTTATTACTCCTGAATGTATACCCTTTATATGTAATTATTAGTTTACTTTTGGGTACATAATATCATAAATAGCTTCTTTTAGGCGCAATGTAATTTGTAACTAGCATTCGTTATTCCAATGGACAATCGATCCTATAAGAACAATTTCGTGACTAAATCCTAATGAAAAATCATAATTTTGTTAAAATTTTTTAATTTTATTTATATAAATTTTTTTGTCTTGCACAATTTTTTTTTTACTTATATTGTCATCTTATGTTTATGTGTTTTTAACATGGCAATCAATAATAATATGATTTTGTTTTTAATTAATTAATTAATTAACGAGCTAGATATTTATAAAGAGCATACAATTAAAAATCAAACAATTGAAATTAAAATTAATTCTTATTATACGCCATATATCCATTTTTATCATGGCTCCCACGATAGCAGATTTTGTCCACACACCATCCCGATAATTTTAATTAAATCTACACCGTCGAGCTCGTTTTAATATAACGATATACAGCGCATTTCTATACAAAGTGTGTAGTACATTTATTTAATATTGTGTTAGAGCACCAAATATTTTGTTTTTGCTTATTAATTTTATTAATTATTTTATAAAAAAGAAATGTGTTATTTATTTGTATAATAAATGTATTTTATTTTAATATATAGTTTTAGTTCCATTTTCGGCCGCTCGAATTTTCCTTGTTGCTATGATGATTGTGTACTTCAACCGTTTCTAGTATACGTTTATCTTTGCCATGACTTCGCGATAATGTACCATTCGTTGGTTTTGTAGCTGATGTTCGCTCTGCAGCGAGTATATCATCTTTCGAACGTGTTTTCGATTTAGACGTTCGTGATAGTGTGCTACTACTGTTTGCTGTGCTCGATTCTTTTTTGGGCCGCGTCAACGTTGATTGTGATGATGCTAAATGTCTTCGTTGTTGTTCACTTTCTCGTGCACTATTATGATATTTCTTGGCTGCCTAAAATTTTAAACAACAAAAATATTAATTTATATATAAACACTATCGGGATTCTAAATTTAAACGCACTTTTTCATTCGATTGCGAATAATTAATTTCATAACCATCACGTATATGCTTTGGCTTCCATGGTGCTAGCACGGATACTGAACGCGATACTGTTTTAGTCATTGGTGTTAGTTTTCGATTTGGCGCCGTTCGATACGACGACGATGTTAGATCGTCTCGTGAAATTGCCTTCCGACGTGTGTTTAATATATACGGTTGTGGTATTTCGCCAACTGTTGTCGCATGCAAATATACAACACTACGTTGACTTAGTTGGCTTGAATCACCTTCGGTTCCAGAACTGTCTTGAATTCGGTCTAACGGTTCTTTAGACATTCCACGTCGTCGATCGATTACGCGCGCCGGTTTTGGTGGTGGACCAGGTGGTGGTTTTTTAAAGTCGCGCGATTTATTAACGGGCGGTGACATTGAACGTTCTCTCGATTTGCTACGATTTTGATAGTCTTCGGCTGCTTTGCGATAGCTTTCTTCGAATAAATATCGTTTTTGTTCAAACGGAACTTCATCTTCGTTGTCACTTTCGTTGAGTTCATGTCGTTTTGGCACTGGCGAGCGATCGTACGATTTGTGATGTTTCTGTCGCTCATGTTCATCGTCCGATCCGCTGTAATCGTATCGTTCATTATCCCGTGATCCCGATCGCCGCGGTGCATGTAACTGTTGCATCGAGGCGCTCTTACTGCGATCACTTTTCAATTTACTTGATTTGCTATGTTTTAATGTTTGGCTGTGATTTGTGGCGACTGTGATCGGGATTTTATCCAATTCGTATGAACTTTTAGAATATTTTTTGTTATTCGGTTGCGATAAATTCGATGTGGTTGCTATTGAGTGGCGTGATCTGTAAATCAAAAGTATATTTTAAATAATCGATGATGCTCTTTATGATAAACACTTACTTTGGTTTCCATGCCGCTTTTGACAAACTTGGATTCGATTCAATGTCTGTGTCACCGAAAAATCGTAAATTTTTCGATGGAGTTGATGTGGACTTTGGTTTCATTTTTAAATTTGTTGGGAAAACATCATCGCCTTCATCAATCGGCTGAGCTATCGATGTTGTTGAAGATATCGTTTCAACCTATAAATTTTAATAAACGCAATTTTAGCATGTCATATTCAAGCACCATTTTATAGAATTTGCTCACCTTTGATGATGGAGCTGTGGATAGCGATTTTTTTCGCGAAAGTCGATCAATCGACTTAAACCATCCTAATTTTTGTGCAGTACTCTCGTTACTCGAACTCTTTTGTGATGGTAACGGACTTGCTTTAGGTGTTGACAGCCGTCGTCTCGTTGATATGTCATTTGCCTGTAAATAAAGAAATTATACATAAGTTTCCAGTTTTTAAGATGATTATCTTAAATGAATCTAACCTACTGAACACATAATTTGTGTTTCGCTATACATTTACAATAAAGAAGTGAGAATGGCGCGTACACATATTGTCATATTCAAATGTATTAATCATCGCGACCAAATCGATTATTACTTTGGGTAAACGTTAAATTGTTATAATGGTGTGGCCGTTCTAATTTCGTAACACACTGCGGTGACATCACTAGTGGTAAAGCAGCGGTGGGGTTTGTGCGGAATATCAATGTACATTTGTTTGCTAATACCAGGTAATAGAGTGGTCGCATTTTAATTTCTATTTTTATCAATGCAAAAATCAAGTTTTTAAGAGTTAAAAATCAACATAAAGCGCGCGCGATGATCTCATACTTCAAATATAATACAAAACTACTTGTGTACGGTTTACTTTGTCATTTTCAACAAACAACCGAACCTAAAAAAACTATTTATCTCCGTATAGAATTGATTAAGTTTTGGTCATTTTAAACTATTGTCTGCGTTTACATCAATCTCCACACCTTACCTACAATCACATTTCATTCATCGATCGATCATCCATTTTTGGCCGTGCATCTCCATACGGTTACAAAAGTTACACAACTCGGTATATACATACGCGATATTCCCAATAAGGAATTGATCAATCAATTTCAACATTTTATTCGAACTACATATTAAGCAGTCAGTATATAGACGCAATCGTGTTGTATCGCAGACGGTTAATTATCAACGTAAATCTGGATAAAATCAGCGCAAAAAATTTCTCTTTTTTCGATTTCATACAAAAAATAAATTAATTTAATTTAAATTAATTTATGTAATATCTACAATACATAAATATGTACAATTTGCTCAATTATATTGAATATAAGGATTGGTCGGTGCATGAATGAGTTAAAGCACATATATGTGCGCCAAGTTGAAAATATTTTTAAAATTCGAATTCATATGGAATACAATACGACAACGACGGTGACAATGACATCGATTGCCTATAAAAGGTGAAGTACTACAAATAATTGTTATTCATTTAATTGACAGCATTTGTGTATAGTGAGGTAATAAAGTAATTGAATTTTAAGAGGTGTAGGATTAATCTTTTTGTTTACCGTTGTTCATTTCTCTAGTAACCACTTGAAATTGTTTATAAAAGAAAGCGCGATTCAACATATATGGGACACGATATCTATTGAGTTCAAGAGTTTAAATTATGTCCTATAGTAATATGTAACATGTTATCTAAAACAAATGTAGTGACTCAACGATCTGGATCCGTAAACGATGTTACTCACGTTCAAAAATGTCACGATTGCAAAATCGAGGAAGCGTGACCATCTGAATCACAATTATAGTGAGCCTGATTGTATAACTTTAGCTGTAGCGCGACTGTTTGTGACTATATGATAATGTACCTAAATTACAAGATAGTGCAATAGTCTATAAATTTCTTTATTGCTGTCGGATCAACCCGAAAAAATCTACAGAGTATTCGAGAAGTTGAGATATGTTTTATAATAGTATAACGTAGGTTTTTAACTCTTAATGACTTTCAGCTTAGTTTGCTATTCCAGATAAGATCCTAAACCATGATATTTAGTCATGGTTAGTATGATTTAAACTCCTTTAGAGAGAGTTAAAGGGTCAAGGGATTTTTTACGCCATAGTGCACTTTTCTGTTAAGTTTCAAAATATATAAAAGTGTCGTTCAGGACTATAAAGTTAGCTATCGCAGATTGGAGCGTTCAATTTGCAAAGCCAGCCAATACCAGAATAGTATGATTTAAATCGTATTTAGCTAGTGCGACCTTAACGCTTGATTATCTACCGTTAAGAACGAGTTTTGCCGGCTATATCAGTTTAAATCATAAGCCAGCTTTTCATGCTGTTGTAAACAATTACAATATACCACATCAATATCAACGCTGTTAAATGCAACAGCGATGTCTTGACCTACCGAAAGGCGGCTCTTTCTTTAAAGATTTTTTAATGCTTTACTGTTTGGCGTGATTCAGCACGCAGATCGTCACTATAAGCTAGAATACTCGCTGTCCTGTGATTTCTTGCATGGTACCACAAATATATATTAAATCCTGATCTCGTGATTAAAAAGAACTTGGTATGTACCATCAACGTTGCGTTTGGGTCATTATTCACAAGCATGATTCTTCTATTGAATGTTAGAAGCCATCTCACATACTCATCAGTCCATACATGACAACGGTTTCTAACAACACCCTATATATTATCAGCTTATCCGCATTAGTAAGACGTTTTGATTTCAGAAGTAGACGTAGAGGGTATAGAGTCCCTCTCACACTATTATCGTGAGTTGTGAGAGATCCAAGATACTTGAATCTCATCACTCCTTCAAACATGTGCTTATCACTACTAAAATGCATTACGTCTTAGTCTCGAAAACCATAGATAAGACATTTGGTTTTGGACTCGTTGGTTTTGAGACCAACTGAATACTGTTCTATATAGTAGATCAAGTATCGCACTCACTCCGTATTTGAGCGAAAACCATAGTTTCTCTCGATACATCGGTCATATATATTTATAGGCTTCGTCGAAATCTAATTATAACCGGTATATATTTCGAGATGTTTCATAGAACTTGGTAAAAATTATTCGTAGTAAAACCGATAATTTTCTTCGCCAGAGTAATTCGCCCCAAGATAATGTACGTCAGTAACTTGAATGCTGTGCAAAGGAGAGCTATACCGCGATAATTCTTGCATTTTAACCGATCACGGTTTTTGAATCTTCGGCATAACGTTGACACGTCCCATTCTTCGGGCATAGCTTCCCATTCAATCGAATAAGGTCGAAAAGACAGTTCGATAAAGTAAGCCCTTCGAATATCACGAGTTATGACTAATGCAATCAACTCCAGGTGAACAATTTTTGAATTTCTCATACGATGGATCCTTAATAATTATCTCTGTGGTCTACATTTGAGGGTATTCAAATACGTGTCATGTGTCATATTGTATAACATTAAGCGCAGGTCAGAAAAATATTCACGCAAATAATCATGTATACCTCATCGATGTTAACACAGCAGATTCCATCCTTGTCGCGAATGGTAGTTGTCCAATATCTTAATGTTAAAAAAACCACACTTGAATTGTAGTACTCATAAGACCTTAGCCTTCCACCATTCACGCGCACCATTCCACCATTCAACACAAACGATTTGTGGGGTTAGTTTTCACTATACCATGATAATTGGGGTTTTCAATACTACCCAAAGCAAAGATCGCAGATCGCAAAATATTTTCGTTGTGTTTACATTTAAGGGACCCTCAATCGCGTTGTATATTCCCTTGTTCACCCTGACTTGTACGAAAACTACCCGCTCGTTTATAATCAACAGATGATCAATTTCGCTTTGGGACGTTTTACGCATCGATTTGTCCAGGTTTCCAAGTGTTTGTTTGGTGAGGATGTATTCTGCTCATTAAAGTCACTTTTCTGACATCGTTCCCGGTATAGATTCTCACATTATCCAAATAATTGTATAAAATCGAGGGGTTGACAATTATCAGTAGCGCAAATATACGCATAATTGAAAGGTTGAATAATCTCATAGTAGCTTAAACATTCGATTATCGACTTATTGGAAGACTATTATACCACAGCCTCTTTTACTTGTGACCGAATAAGAAAGCCAGTTCTAAAATTTCCGAGGTGTTTCAATGTATAGCCTTGGGACAAATTGTCTCCACTTTTAGGCCAAAAAGTTTCTTGTAGAGTCACGAGTTCCAACTCTGTCTAATGAGGCCATGAAATACGCAACGCTTTCTAAGTGAATGGATCGTGACAACGTTCCTAGTGACGATCATTAATGCCGGGTCCGGGTACTTAACCTATTTTTTTGCTTAAGTTGACATTTTTAGCAATCTAGGTTCTTACGAATGTGGGTTGTGAGCCCATCGATCCAACTAGATTAAGCCGTCACACGGCAATGGAATACTGTGTAAAACTTAATTAAAATATAGCTGATCATCGCATTGTTGGTGGCCTACATATCCAGCAACTGATACACCAGAGTTGCATCTTATAAAGGGTCATCCAAATGTGACGCCTAGATGTCAGCAGTATATAATTTTTACACGTGACATCTTTTCAAATGACATAAGCCATTTTGTTTTATTAGAAGGTAGTACAGTTTTAACCATGGACAGGTACACATTGCAACAACGCGTTTACATCATTAAAACTTATTATGAAAATGGGCGTTCTTTAAAAAATACCCATCGCACAATTCGTGATTTTTTTGGTGTAAATAATCGGCCAAAGTAATCTTCAATTCAAAGATTAGTGAAAAAATTCGATGAAACTGGTTGTGTTACTGATAAACCAAAAAGTGGAAGACCAAAAACTGTACGCACAAATGAAAATATTGCTGCTGTTAGGGAAAATGTAGAAAATGAACCGACAACATCAATTTCGCGTCATTCGCAAGAATTGGGCATATCTTATGGCTCCTTATGGAGGATTTTGCATAAAGATTTGCATTTACACGCTTACAAAATTCAATTAACCCAGAAATTGAAAGAAAGAGACCATTTACAACGTCGTAATTTCGCTAGTTGGATTATTGAACAACGAACGACAGATCCATTGTTTTCAAGCAAAATTTTGTTTAGTGATGAAGCTCATTTCACAATGGATGGATTCGTCAATAAGCAAAATTGTCGTATCTGGGGTGATGAAAATCCTCGTGTTATTCATGAAAAATCTCTACACCCACCGAAAGTTACTGTTTGGTGCGCATTTTGGGCAAATGGAATCATTGGGCCATTCTTCTTCGAAAATGATGCTGGAAATGCTGTTACTGTGAATGCTGAGCGATACCAATCAATGTTGAGAGACTTTTTATGGTCACAGTTGAGTCATATTGATGTGTCTGACGTCTATTTCCAGCAAGACGGTGCTACATGTCATACAACTCGACAAAACATTACGTTTTTGCAATCAAAATTTCCTCAACGTGTAATTTCACGAAATTCAGATTTCAATTGGCCTCCAAGGTCATGTGATCTAACACCATTAGATTTTTTTTGTGGGGTTTTTTGAAAAGTCGAGTGTATGCCAACAAGCCACAAACAATTAATGATCTATAAAGAACAACATTCAAGTTGCAATTCGTGAAATAACACCAGCAACATGTCGGAAAGTCATTGAAAATTTCGATATTCGGATTGATGCCTGCAGACGCAGTCGTGGTGGACACTTGAATGATATTCTATTCCACGTATAATTGTAATGGATCATACTTTTAATAAAAAAAACAGCTTGAAAAAATTGCAAATAGTTTGTGTTTTATTTAAAAGAAACATGTAGGCGCGTTTTTTGGATGACCCTTTACTAGTGCTGCTATACCGTATCGAGAATTATCAGTGCAGATTTGAAACAATCATATACCGCCAAAGGAGATATATTAATATGGTGTATAGACGTTAAGAAAGGTATCCGAGACTAAGTTAACGTACAAATATTATTCGAATTAATATATAGAATAAAGTTGTGTTCGATTTACATAAATATTTATCTCAATCGTAACCTTTAGCGATCAGTCATCTCATAATCGGATATTAAACTCATATTTCAATCTTTATAAACCAATAAACTATTTCCTCTTCTGCTATAAAGAGATCATAACTATTTGATTGCCAACGAGTTAATTGAAAAAAAAAAATAGTAACTATATAAACTACTATAAAGAAAGAGATGTAAGAAGCAACAAAATCGCCATAAACCTATCATTGAAAAAAAACCCTGCCTACAGTTTCACAATTAAAAACGAGCGAGCGTAGGCAAACCAATTCACTATATATTTACAAACTGGCACAATAAATTGAATTTGAAATAATAAGAAATTCAATTTCTTTATATTTTGCAAAGATAAATAGAAAAAAATATCCGTTATAATACATACGACAAACAAACCGCATGCAGACAGCCAGACTTACCTATAACATTATATTTTAATAAGTAATTAGAGATGTGACGATAATTTACAAAACTCTATTATTATTGTATGTGACATCACCCTTTAGACCAGAATGGCAAACTTTGTTCATTTACATTAACTATTTAGCATAAAACATAATTTGTTTCTAATATATGTACATAGTTGACTTTATGTGGGATTCTTATTCGTCTATATGAATAGGTATTGTGTAAGACAAAATTCCATTTAAGGAACAGGTGAAGAAATCATTTGTGAATGAATAAATCGCCTACTAGATATCATATGTGGATGACATCTATATGTATGTACGTTGATTGCAAATGTTTTCTACGAAAATATTTTGTTTTTGTTGTAAATTTCATATTCAACGGAAATTGTTTTTCTTTCTTAGCTCTCTCGTGTATACTCGTACCAATTTACATCGATCGCATCATAATTTTATAGGTTACGGATATCACAAAAATTTTACTTTTTATTTTAATGGCTATAATTTTCGCAACAAATAAAATTAATAGCTCTACAACGAAAACTACATATATGAGTATGCCCCGCGATAAAATTCCATTGAAAAAAAAAAAGATAATCAGAACTTCGCGATTTAATCTCTTCATTTTTGCAATAATTAAATGGCGCCCTATCATTAAATAAAACAGCGAGCAACAAAAAACCCATGAGATAATCATCAATAAAAACATAATCTCCTGCTAACTAGATTAATAATTTTGTTTTTTATTTCTTATTTTTATCGTTCAAGAAATTATTATTAAAGTAATTTTTTGTTAGATTTATGGTTAATTTATGGTTAGTTTGCGCTTGATCATCACAACTTCAGTTCGCATCATTCTGTTTGTTATTGTTGTTTTTGATTGTTTGCTATTTGATTGATTGTTTAAGATATTTGATCGTTATGCTGTCTTGTATATGTGCATAAAGAAATCATTATTTTTAGATGAAATAAAGTGTTATGGTTATTAATAAATGAATAGAGACGCATGAGACTAATTTGTTGCCATAATAAAAATAAAATATTTAAACAGTTTTAAATTGCTGGGCAAATGTACAGTATAAAGGCGATAATTGTAACCACTATACTTATATCGTATACATGAAAAGTGTCATCATACATAAAAAGTGTCATAGTTGCTTTTCAATCGAGCAATAGCTAGTGTCAGCTAGTGAACCGGTAGTATAGTTCGATTCTTGCATTTTCGCTTTTTTAGTACAGATACGAACCAAACTAATAGCGATTCGGTTCTTGTATTTACTATATGGTCGATTGGAACGCATATAAATGGATGATATGAGTAAAACATTACCTATATAAGTAAAATATAACCTCTATTATATTTTGTATGTGTATAATCTATCAAAAATCTTAATCAAAATTTTTCTGTGAGTCAAAACTGTCGCCAAAATGTAATTATGTTTTTTAATTATGAGTAACTGCTTCTAACAACTCGTGAAAAATAGCAAGAGTAACTGCTCGTAGTTAATAGCAAAGACAAGAACCGAACTACTAGCGGTTCACTAGTGGGTACTGGCGGTTGGTTGATTTGAATGCGACTTATATTTAATTTACTACCGGTAAAAATTATCAAATGAAGGCCGAGTAGCAGTGAAAGACAAGGCGATGTTGCCAAATACATTTATTTGGGTTAGTACAAACTTGGTTGACTGCTTTGAGAACATCATAGAAGTAAAACAAAATTCAATTGAATAACAAAATCTCTGGAATGCCTTATTCAGCGGTCGTGGGAGCTGGATTGGCTTCAATGGAACACTCATTCAGGCAACTGAAAAAAAACGATGACAGTTACGAACTCTCTAGAAGAAATACCACAGTGAAACGGTACGACATCGAGATATTGGGTGTCAGTGAGTAAAATGGAAAAATAATGAATATTTAACATAATCACAGAAAACTATCAGATGTTCTCTGATGGTACCGATACACACAATGAAAACGTATGTATTTTAACAACATCTAAACCAAAGAAATTACTGTTCGAATGAAAACCAATCAGAAGTAGTACCAAAATAATAGTACACGATTTCATTCGACAGTAACAAATGCCACCATACAGTGTTATGCGCCTAGGTAAGATGCAGACGACATAACGAATGATGAATGCTTGATGAGAAGCTACAAGTCACAATATCAAGCAGAGAACGAAATTATATTAGAAGGCCAGAGTGTGCTCTGATACCAGGATAACAACAGGAGACCATGGATTACTGAAGAAACGTGGAAGAAAATCGGAAAAAGTTCCAAACTTAAGGTACACATATGCTACCAGGATAAAACGGAAACTAGATAAAATAAAATAATATAAAACGAATAAGACGAATAAGATAAAACGGAATCGGTAAAACCCTTACCACATATGAGCCACAGCTAAATAGAGGGGATATTACTTTGAGGAAAATTGCACAAACAAACCAGATTATGAACTTCCAGATGGTAACTATGTCGAAACTATCAACACCTATCCAACTTAGAACTGTCATCCAAAAGCTAATAAGATAGTATATATCCGCTGAATTATTCAAAGATGATGCACATGTAACTGTAAGTATTCTTAAACAACTATTAGTTGAAGTATATGGAGTACCGAAGGAAACCCACAGAAATGGAAAAAGGGTTTAGTCTTAACGATCCCAAAAAAAAAACATGACCTAAGAGAATGCAAAAACTAATAGCACAATACAAGTATTAGTGAAAATAAAATTTGACCGTCTCCATTAATCAACCAACAACCAAGAATGGGATAAGCTGGCCTTAGGCCAGAAAGGATCTGTACATATCAACACTACACGTGTTATAAAAGAACAGTGAAAAGAGTGGACTTTTGGTGGTCTTAATACGAATTGAACCATGTCCTTAGGATTTTGATACGTTTGTGAAATCTTGTGGTGAGCGCGGTGATGACTTGTTCCTCGTTTCAATGGTTGCATATAAATAAGACTCACGGTATATTTAATTACATAAATTATTTGTACTAATATTTTACATAAAATATTCACAATATTTGTATTATAGTGTATTATATTAATTAAGAAGTATTTTTGATGCGTGTTTTTATTTCGATTCGATTAAGGAATTCTGTGTCATAATCAGGATATTTAATTAGTTATATTTAAATTTGATATACATTTTTTAATACAAGTTATCGTACTAAGGAACAGAAAAAAACTAATTACAAAATCAATGAAAAACTAACGAACATTGTTTTTCAAAGTTAACTTGAATTATATAAAAAAACTATTTACATGAGTTGTATACTCAACTATTCATTTAAGGTGCCAGAAATTTAGATAATCAATCACAAATAAATTTAAGAGCGAGGTGTGAAGAAGCACCAAAATACCATGCGACACCACAAATAACGTGCATTTAATTCAATCAATCGAAACGCAATGTGGCAAGCATTTTACAAAATGGCCTCACCGAAAAAAATAATTGAACTAATCAAAGAGTTGTATCGGGATGCCAGAGAAAAATTCTTCACCTAATGAGGAATAAGATAAGTATTATTTTCGATAAAATTCCTAAAAACACTTGATAACATTATGCGCAAACTTGACACCATATCCTGAAATATTTGGAAGCCCTATGCTACTCAACTGGAGATAAAAAATTCACGCTATCTGTAAATCTTTAACGTTACTCTGCCATTTAAAGAAATCATGATGGACGCAACTTGGCTTTGTGGATTACAAAAGCTCACTACATAATATGTTATAAATCCAGGTAGATCGGATGACGCAGGAAGCCTTATCTAAAAATAAAGTTGTATTTTAATCCAATTTAATTTGTCGCAAGTTTTAAAAGTCATTGGTGCTTACGTGTTGCCAATAGCCCGTTACATTTGGACATGATAAAAAGTACTGAACTTTTTTTTATACAACCGTATTTTCTATACCAACTATAAGTTAGATTTATCAAAGATAAATTTGTTAGGGTTGAAATTAACCGTACTTTATGGAAATTAACCGGACAGTTTATTTCACGAACTAAGTACGGCCATGTACCACTAGCTATCAATTCGAAAAAAGCGATTAATCTGTCTAACTCATTTATGTTCGGACCTGGTAAGTTACCCGTAGTGGACTTAAATTGAGTCCAGTTAAGTTAAATTAATTTAATTTGAAGTCCTTTCCGTCAATTTCTTTAAGTTTCAGTTGCGCAACTACAATTCCCTCGTAACTAAAACCCTTTGGTTTTTTAAAACGACTGAAACAGTCATACATGCAGCTCCGTCGAATTATTGGCTGGCCTCTTTAATGGTTTAACTAGGGCGGTAATTGATCACCTTCGAAACTCTAACTTTAGTTCTTGTTTAATAAAAACATCATTGGGAAATGTTTTACCTCTTGCGTTGTAATACTAATGTCCTCAACTACATCTATTAATCTTACGTCTTAATCTAAGAACCAATTGAAAATAGAACAGACCACTTTTGCCATATTCCTTGCAAAGAGTATTTAGGAACAAATGGCCTGCTTTAAGCGACGTAGTTTGTTCAAAGTAATTGGTGAAGAGTACTAATATGTACGAATCCAGTAACGGTGTACCACCTGTGCTTGACACAAGTTCAATTCCGACCGTTTTAACCGCAACAACTTTAATATACGATATTGGAACTGGAAATACTTGAGGCCGCAATCACCTGACTTGCCAACCAATTGTTCCTTGTATTGAAAGTGTTATCACCTGAATTGATTCGAATTGAATCTTTAGATGTGGTAGCTTTTCCTAAGTCTCTCTCTCGTTAATCGAACCCTGATTCTCCGGTAGCCGTTGCAACGATGCTAGTTGATAGGGCAAGAGCGATGCAAGGTTCGTGTCCGCAATTTTTAATTACTGTGGAACGCGATTTTGCGCCAGGTCTGACTTATGTTACAAATCGTTTTAGACATGTCCATTTTGGTAGCTCCCTGTATTTACCAATGGTTCGTGACTCACAAATATATAAACGAATAATTTTAATCACAATCCGCAATGTCTTTCAAATATACAAATTACGACGCACAACTCGACACGCAAAAGGATATTCCCGCGTTGACATACACATAGACATAACGCGATAAATAAATAATTTTGTGGATTGCGGGTGGTCGCGGTTTGGGCATTAATTTAAACAATTTTCATTAAAATTTTTGGTTGGCCTTTTGAGCTTTTACTTTTTAAATGAGATATTTTTTATCGGCAGTCTTGTGGTCGAAAAAATTGGCAACGCAAAAAAACTAAAATAACAAAATCCAATTTTCTTATCATCATGGGGTTTATTTTGTATATCTTCTTATAAAATTATAAATTTTTTATTGTATCGCCAATTACTTGGAAGCACATAATTTATATTTGACTATATACAACATATATATGTTATATGTTGCCGAAAAATCGATATTTTGCAATCGATGTTCAAAAAGGTGTTGTGCGCGATGATGACAGGTGGAAATTATTGGAATCGCATTTATTTTGTGAATATATCAGCGGACACGGATTTTGGTTTTTTTTTTGTTATTTCGAAGGGCGGGGGGTTTTTTAAATTACCATGAATTGCAAATTATTTTAAAGCCACAAATCAATATAATTTATTTATTTCGTATATTCGCGTATATAAAGACATGAGACAATGCGCGTGGTGTTTTATTTATAGGGCCCATTTGTTCATACACATATGTGTATGCGTCTGATTTTGCATGACTTAACAAAATTCCAATTTGTTAGCAGCTCGTTTAAAATATAATCCGGGATTTTTTTTTTGGTCATTTGTACATAAATAATTTTGTACATAAATTACACGCAGGAATTGATTGTTTATTACGTTTGGGTCTCCCCGCGCACTGTCGAAATTTTATTTACATATGTCCGAGTCGTAAACAATTAATAAAATGTCAATTCGATCGTTCAACCCATTAAATTTTAATCGATACTATAAACGGATCATGTTTTTCGAGGAACGTATTTGTATTGTTGCAAGAGACACAAACCTTGCAACAAATTGGCAGACCGCGATACTCGAAATACTTAAAGATTGTCAAAAGATAATATATGAAGAATATGCTAATGAAGATAATAAACTTGGAGTTTTATTTCTTTTTAGAATAAAACATGTTTAATTTATAATATATAATTTCGTATATATAATAAGCTCTTCAGGTATAAATCGCACGAGACGCGACAAAAAGTTAACTTGAGGTCACACACCACTTCATAAGCTAATTTATTAATTTAATTTAACGGTACCTTACTCAAAAATATATTTGTATGTTGGATATTATAATCTTTCATTTCAATGCGTTGTAATATAGCTTGTTGAAATCAATTATTTATATAGACAGATAGCATGTGGCATAACTATCTTTCATCCAATGCTAAACTATTTTGAAAATTGACCAATATCAATGCATTGTGATAGCACATTATAATGCAATCCGGTGCATGTTGGTGATCTTTGGCAGAATCAAACTCGTTGGCAAAACACTATGACAAAAATCACAGAATAATTGAGAACACTTTACTACTTTCATGGTTTGATTACCTAGATTTTAAATAGTCAAAACGAAGGGAAACTTTGGAACTTTGAAAAACAAAGTGTATGCCAGTAACAGTACTATAGAATTAAAGGTGGATATAATTCTAGTGATTGGAGAAGATTGGTAATCGGTTCACAATGTATTTAGGAAAACATTTGCAGGTCAAGAGAGGTCTTCTTAATCCAGCTCAGAAGTTATTTCAACTAGCACATGTCATACACTAGAAGTATTTACAACAAAATCTAGACAGTCAGTTAGTGATATTATTTCACCTAATTACAGTAACTTCTTACAGCCGTGTACATACAATATTAAACTACAAATTTTGTTTTAGGAAATTAAGGAATTCAAAGGTTGCTGGTAAAAACGTATCGGACAGTGTGACTAAGACCTTACAATTACATTCCAAAAATGCTATTACGCTTCAGGCAGCTCTAGGATGATTTTCATATGACAAATGTATTTGAAGATTGGCCGATATACCAGTGTACGAAATACATAAGATACAACCAATTTTATTTAGCACATCGTATGGCTTCGCCAAATAACTTATAATAACTATAAGGGAAATCGCGTCGATATTATGTGCCAACATGATATAATTCCGGAGAAGATTAAAAGATGGCACGAAATGCTTACATTTTTTAACTGCAGTTTTTTATATTCAACGAATTATTAACGAAACCAAAATTTAAAAACTAAAAAAAATTTATTTTTATAATCGAAATTGGAAGTTTTTGAAGTAAATTGGCTTATATTTATAAGTAAATAAAACAAAATTTGTTTTTTTTTTAAATTATGTCCTTTCATTAAAAAATTACTCCGCGTGCCATCTATTGTTTTCGTTAAAACGTATTGGTATGCCATCTAGAAATCTTCTTCGAAACTTATATTTAACGAAATCATGCTGTCGTTGGCATTTACTATGAAAATTGACACGATTTTCCTTCTAGAATTATAAGTTATTCGGGCTTCGTGAAGGTCTACCCTTAACTTTAATATAATTTCTTCACTGTATGAATTTTGTAATAATCACCGATAACTATTACTTTTTTCAACCAATTGTCACCCGGATTGAGATCCCAATTGTTTGCCGGTTTAAGATTTTAGTTTTCTCTATTGATTATTTTATTTGTTCAAAGCCATAAAGGTTTGATTTAAGAGATTTTCCCAATTAAATAAAGGAAATTTGAATTTCCACAATGTTTCCAATATCGATGATTTTAATCTTGCACTATAGTCTCTAGTCTCAGGAAATTACAAATGCAATCAGATTTAGGGTAAATATCACTCACGGAATAGGTTCGAAGATAGCCATTATATATAGCTGACAAACTAGCTCGTAAAGGTTAGCAAGATTAAAACAGTCATGAGTAGTTTTTTGGAAGATAAGCTAGATCCGTTTCTTCCACCCCAAGTTTTTTTCGCGTCATGTTTGCAATCTAGATCTTGGCAGGTATAGAAATTGGTATTATTTGGCTCATATCATACTTTGGTTAGCTTTAATTCATTTTAATTTTCAAATATTTCCTTTGAGAAGTTACAGTTTGCTATTTGGAATGTTAAGTCGGAATCTTCTGGTCTTCATAGAATTAGTTTAAAATTGATGACTCTTAAATCTTGGTACTACTTTTTATACTTAAACATTTTATATAAATTGTAATTTTAAATCTTTTAAAATTTAATCTTAGAAAGTATTGCACAACCTCAGAATTCGGGGTTTTCTCTAAAAAATTGATATATTTTCGTGGCTAATGTTTTGAATCGACTAATTTTGTAAATTAAACTCCTTTTATTTGTGTCTCTTCCAACTTGTTATAAGTTCATTTGCTGTACAAATTTTGAAATATGTTTGGCATATTAATTGTTTTACCATTGTTTTACAATTGTTTTGGTATGCATTGTAAATATTTGCAAAGGAAATTTTTATTTTTGTTAGTTTCTGTGACTGTGTTAGTATATATTACTTCTGTATGAGCGTATAGTTTTGACATATCTTAAAAGCGATCTAATTGTGTAGTGTTTTTTTTTATTTTCAACTGTTCTTGGAGATTGGAGAAATAATTCTGAAACTTTACAACAAATTGACAGACGGATCAGAACCATGGCAGTGGGAAAGCGTTTAATAATAATATGTAAAAATAAAAAACTGGATTTTTATTTATCTGTTTTATTTTTCAATATTTAATTCTTGTATGTCGTGAAATACAATTGGGCAGCTTACTATTCTTGTGTGGTCAGTTGTCTTAAAAATATTATATTTAAATTATTTTAAACTAAATATTGAAATGATACCGCTTGCCCATTTTTTTTTAAATGAAAATAAATAAATTTTTATGACAGTTGCAGGTTGTGTTTAATGAAGGGTTGAACAAAATAAGGGAAATTTTTCGTTTTTGCTGAAAATGAAATATTTGCAATGCAAAAAGTTCTATGCACTACTACTTTCCATTGCAAATCGCTTTGTCATTTTTTGTATGTGTGAGTAAAAAAATTTGTATACCGATACCTAATTTTTTTGAATTATACATTGTGTGAAAAAATTTAAAATAGATTGCAAATATTTGCAATGCATGCCAAGCGGAAACCCAGGGCACAGACAATAATAACATATATACAGAAGAAAACCTACGAATCAAAAATCGTTGTTTTTACTGGGGTTATGTCGTTAGTTTGGGGTTATCTAAGAAAATACGATAGTAAACATTTAAAAACATTAATTTTACACTCTCGAAATAGCAACAAAATGAGAATGTATTAAAATGACAAAGCCTACTCATGCCGTATGTATTTTAGAATATATGCATAAAAACTATCGAAAATGAAAACAACACACAAATTCAAAGCAAAACAAATACACACAAGCAAATTAAATTTTTTAAACAGAAAATTTGAGCTATCCATTACAGTGTATCTCTTCCAATTGCTGTTTTTTGTAAATAGACGATTTCAGAATTCGGAAATTTTGTTGTTCGTAGCCTTACTTCTGTATGTTACTTTTTTCTGTAATGCTTATATAACCATGTCGTTTACGAAATTAATAGTATTTTGTTTTTATTTGACAGGTGGCACCACTTTTTAACAGTCACAGAAACCACTAACAACATGATATCCGCTATAACAAATCCAAGTATGCTTTGTTTCGATTATTAATTTTCGTTTTTACGGGAATTCTGTAATAGCTATATCTTTTACTTTTGGAAGCGTAATTTTTAATCTCTTCCATATTTGTGATTAGTTCATTTGTTGTCCGAATTCCGAAATAAATTTGGCATAATAATTTTGTTATTTAAAAACAAAATTTGGTTAACTATTCGAAATCTGTCAACTCTGTTATTATTAACCAAATTTCAACATTATTGGTTGCGGCAATACGAGGATATTAAATGCAGATTTAGGACACGTTCTAATGATTTAGATATTATAATCAACAAAAGAAATATATATAAATAAAATTATCGCTATTAAATGTTCAAACAAATCTCCCAGCTCAAAAACAAAAATATCTATATACATAACCTATTTCTCGGCCCATGATGCAAACACAAGCATTTTATTTTTCCTTTCGCCATTTTTAAAACAAACAAAAGTTCTTACGATCAGATATGAACTAAACAAATATTCGCATAAACCTTAATTTTTTTTCTAAACATTTTTTAAACGTCGTTTCGAGTGGCCCTACCCGCCATAAACCGCGAAAACAATTATATGTGCAATAAACTTAATTCTATTTTTTTTTATCGTCGATCTAAAGTGATTTTTGTGTTGAACTTATTGACATAACCTAAATTGTATGCAATTAAATATATTGTATTTGTTTGTTGGTTGGTTCTCAACCTGCTTTAGTTTAGCATTTTATGTTGTGTTTAAAAATTTATAGATTTAGTGTTTTCGTTTATTATATTTTTTTAGTTTTTAATTATGGCTATTATTTTATATTAACAACAAATTATCAATAAACTTTAATCGAAATGGTAAAATAATAATAATAATCATTTCTTTATGGAAAATAAAAGTGAATATGTATATATAATTAAAACATAATGCATATAGGCAAAAACCTTGGAATACTTCTTATACATCATATGTACATACATATATACATATTCGTATAGTAATGGATTTTCGATCTTATAATGTTGCTGTAATGTTATGCTGTTATGCATACATAATTTGCAATATCTATTTTTAATCTTAATATGGGTATAATAATTTAATTACCATCATGGTCAATATGTTCTTACATATATTATAACTTAAAGCTGTATTAGCAAATATATAGTTCTTATATATATAGGAACATATTAACTTCCCGATTAAAGGGCGTTCACATCAGCCACAAACATCTTATACGATATTTATAAAACACCGTCCTAGAACTGAGACGAGTTCACTATATATACGATATATAACCTTGGCGAACGACTGAATCGATAGACTATATGTTTTGTATAATTGAGGTAACCATTTACTATTTTCCATTGTTTTGGTTACGAAGGTAATTTAGCATCGTGAAGGGTATTCTGCCACCACCATAACACGATCATATTAACTGGTGACCCCGTTATATCACACGGAATCACTAACATTTTATTCAAATGCTTTTGTTTCTTAATACACAATAGTCTCGGTGTACTCCAAAAAATGTATGTCTTTACAATAATGGAAACCAAATGGAATACTTTGCAAGTTGATATGGTTTGGGTTGGGCCAGATCTTATTAGTCCGCATCAAAATACTATTTAGATGGTTTAATAACTCAGTTATAATGGATGAAGTCAACTCTGTTAGGATGACAGCATATAGTACAACATTGAGTAATTCATAAAATAATTTTCACAATCCAAACATTATAGGACTGGAATCAAAAGATCAACATTCTAAATAGGAGATCATCATCGCCTCACACCCTAAACATAGGGTTGCTCAAAATTACCTATAGAATGTATTTTAAGTGAACGATGAGATTGTGCTATCACAATCACATATGTAATAAGCAAATTTAATTATTTTTAATTTCAAGTAGACTCCGAATAACAAGTCAGATACCTCGGTTAAGATAAGACAATAAAATGGTTTTATCTATACTGATTTCGAAAATAATCGTATAATATTCAACCCGCACTTCAAATAGTAGCCACAAATATTTTCTACATCAAACAATGAAGAAGTTTACTTTAGCTGTGTTACTACTCAGTGTTGTAGTTGGTTGTTTTGGTGATAAATTGGTTTCCCGCTACGACAATTATCGGGTGTACATTTTAAATATTGAAAATGCAGAGCAACTAGACGTTTTACAAATTGTCGAATCACAATCGGACAGTTATTTGTTCTGGGACTATCCAACCGCAGTTGGAACTCAAGTTTATCTTCAAGTCGCTCCACATAAATTAAGTGAATTTGGTGAATTAATCGAAAAATTAAACTTCAAGACGAAACTGTTTATTGCCAATTTGCAAGAGTAATTATTTTTGTGTATGTGTTGAAGTTTCTAATTCTAATTAAGGTTTAATTTCTGTATTTAGAAAAATCGATAATGAACAACCCAAACAGCTGATCCAGCCAAAATCCGGTGAATTAAGTTTTACACAATATAATACGTTGGCCCAAATTTACGCATGGCTCGATACATTACCATCTACCTATCCGGGTGTGGTAACAAAAATCGTAGCCGGATCAACTTTTGAAGGCCGCCTTATCGAAGGTGTTAAAGTCTCGTACAAGACAGGTAACAATGGTATTTTCATCGAAGCCGGTATTCATGCACGCGAATGGATTTCACCTGCGACCACCACGTGGATTTTAAACGAATTATTAACATCATCGAATCCAGCCATACGTAATATAGCCGAAAATTACGATTGGTATATATTCCCGATCACCAATCCTGACGGATATGTTCATACACACGTTTCAAATCGTATGTGGCGTAAAACTCGTACGCCACACAGTTTATTGTGCACCGGCACCGACCCAAATCGAAACTGGGACCATGGCTGGGGTGGTAGTGGTTCATCGGGTATTGCATGCAGTGAAGTATTTCGCGGCCCAACACCATTCTCGGACATTGAAACGCGTTCGCTTGCCGAATTCTATGCATCACTATCGAATGTTGGTATTTATCTTTCGATTCACAGTTTTACACAAGTGTTAATTATTCCATATGGCAATACCACCGAATTACTCGACAACTATGCAAATGCGTTGGATATCGGTGCTCGAAGTATTGGTGCGTTGAATGCGCGACATGGTACACAATTTCGTGTTGGCCCGACTGTCGAACTAATGGGATTTGCGAGTGGTATAAGTATCGATTGGATCAAGGGAAATCAACGTACTAATTTAAGTTATTGTTTTGAGTTGCGTGATCTTGGAGAAAATGGTTTCCTGTTGCCAGCCGATCAAATTATTCCATCTGGCGAAGAAACCACCGATGGTATTGTTGAAATGATAGCGGCCGCTCGAGAATTTGGTTATATATAAATAAAATAGTGAACCGGATAGTTAATGAGATTGTAACGTTTTATTTCGGACGACATGATTATGCGGTTTTTTATGAGAGATAAAAAAATGGAATACGCACGGGTTTGATAAGAATGTTTCATTGACTTGTGTATACGTTGCGCCATATCTTATCTTTGAGAAAGTGTTTTAAAGGCACACGTTAAACGTCGACAGTATTACATATCGATCACAATTCTATTGAGATTTGAACGACTTAATTGATTCTTTGGAAATAAACAATTGATGGTACAAATTGTAAGGATTAATCTAAACAGTATTAAGTCATTTCAAATCTGGACTTGAAAGGTTCTCTGACGTAATAGACATAGTAGCTGAACGGTCGTTATATTGGTTCACAGTCCCTCAAAAGGTGTCTATAGACTATATTTCATTGTCTACATTAAGCCTTTGAACCGTTGTTTCATTTCAATGCAACAAAGTTTTAGTTGAAACATCATGCAACAATCGATATACGTATTGCTTGTTTGACAATCTGGTGATGACCAGCTGGCTTTTGATATTCTATTAAAGACTATCTAGCTATATATGGACCTAAATTCATGGTTTTGATATTTAACAACGGCTTTTGTACATATATTTGGTTTAGGAATGGTATATGACTTGTTTAATTTGCTGTCATTTTAATGCAACTTTTTGTTGCGTAGCATATCGCCTCAATGTTTACTTCGTGTATAACACACACTAGACACTAATAATGGTGTAATATGTTTCATTTCAAAGAGCCGTGATGAACTGAACTCCTAAGATGCCAACTTACAACTAAGATTTGACCAATAATCTATATTGGATAGTACATTCATAATATATGTATGACATCAACCGCGAATAACATTTATTGTTTATTGTGGTGTTTTGAAGGATTGAGTATAAACGTAGATGAATGACTACTGAAAAAAACCATTGTATTATTGTTAAATTGAGCAACCGTTAAAGAATATTTATATTTCTCACCAAAACACAAAAATTTTTAATTGAGTGTTAGAAAACACTTTGTGTATAGCGAATAATCCAATTCCATAAATTTAACATTCTAATATTTGGGCGCTTAGTCAGATCTTCAAGTGTAGTTTTATGTATTAACATATACAGCGTTTCGCAACAGATAATCCACCGTCAAAATTTTTTTTCGATGGTCTTCGTCATACATTAAGATGTATGTACGTACAGCTATAAATAAACAATAAAATCAGAGAACCATTTCTTTTGAAAGTAACAAAACCAACCTTTGACTAATTCGCATCAAGTAAGGATATTACGTCATATCGGTTTTATAATTTCAAAAATATGTTAAATTTCACGAATTTTGCTTTTCTAAGAAATTTTATCGATAAAAGGTATACAGTATTATGAACACAAAAAAGAAATCTGCAAGAATTATCGCATTCAGTTTGGTTATCTTAAATACAATTAATTTTTCTTAAAATAAACACAAAAACAAATATTTGAACAAGTGGTTTTGATGATGATGAGGAATGATGGCATAAAATTAGTTGTGGTGTTGTGGATGGCGTAATTATGGTTGAGTCAGGTGGAACATGATTAACTGGAGGATTTGACCGTTTGATACAGCAGATTTAAGATGAGCTGCTTTGGATCGAGAGAATCCCGTTCTTGGCTACTATAGTGAAATGGTGACCGGATCCACTATTTTCATCAATTAAATTTTTTTTCCCAAAGTTAACTCAGTAGAAATATGTTGAATCTAAATGGAAATTAGTCCAGAAACAGTTTTTTATAGTCATTCAGGCTCGATTCGCCTATTGTGGCAACCATTCTCAGACGTACACTCTCAGTCTCGAAGTCTTTCTGTTCTTCTAATGAAGTCCAAAATATCTGGTATTCTCAAGTTGCTAGTTGATCCTCAAATAGGAATTGTGATCCAAAGCAGTGAAGTCTATGGGAAGAGTATGAAGAACAGGAGCACAAGAAGTGCTCAACAGTTTCTTCCTCTCCTCCTCCACACATGTGATTATTCAGTGAACAATGCCCCATAAAAATGTCTTGAAACTATTCTCAAATTACTATTCTCAAAATACTACTACTCAAGCTGCGTCTATCATAAAGATCAAGAAGAACTGAGATCTTTGCTGATTTATTGATTCAAAGAAGTTTTCGGATAGTTGAAAAGAGATGAAGATGTTTCGTGTCTCCTGGTGCAGTTAACCAAAGTGATAGTCAACATCTCGTTTAAGCGATAATGATGTCTAAAGCGGGTTCAGATCCAATTTATCGATCAATACATTTCCTTTGAAACCCATGTGACTGGGTCCAGCGTAGTCTGACTTCATTTGTATTGCCTACTCGATTTAAGGTAATAATCGTCTCCAAAAAACTTTCGATGGAACAGTATTGGAGACAATCGACTTTAAATCAGGATGCAGAATCGACGATCTCTGTAATTTATCTACTTTGTAAAGAGTGTTGCTCTCAAAATTACCGCCTGAAAGTCAGAAGCGTACCACTTAAAAAGGGGGATAGGAAATTCGATGTATAACCAATCAGATTACAGCACTGATACGCCAGTAAAGATTATCATATCACCGGAGAGGTAGGATGGGGTGTTGTAGTCCCATATGTGTTTTTCTATAATAGTTACACAATACTAATTGTTCTATAATACTCTTCCAACAGATCTGTGATGTCCTTAGATGTCCTGGGCTGCACGCGCGCTACAATGAAGGTATCAACGTGTCCTCCTATACTCTAAAAGTATTTCATCAACTTGTCTCTCCCTTTTAAGTGAGCGGTTGTTAGTCCTGCACACCTTCTGATCTAAAGATCTAGTGGCATCAGAGAAACAGAATTTCTTTATTCCGAAAGCTTGTATGTCTAATTGTACAGATCCAAAATTTCGTCTGCCGTTTTAACACTCTAAAGGATACTAGATGTATTAGAGATAATTATTTATCTCCTAATCAGTAACATGCTTATAGATCATGCTAATATCATGCTAAAATAATAGTTTCTGACCATTTGCCCATCTAGCCAATACTTAAGGCTTTTTTACTGTTGTTTGATTTTAGTACAGTAAAATATTTATTTGAAACTTTATGCAACAACTGATATTGCTTGTTTGATAATCTGACTTTTGATATTAAAATGCTAGCTCTTTATATATAGGCTCAAATTCAAGAGTTTGATATTCAACAATGTTTTTTATACGCGAGTACACTCGTTATAGGGATGGACTTGTTTAATTAGCTGTCATTTTAACGCAACCATTTGTTGCATAACATATCACCTAAATGTTTACTTTTTGTATAACACAAACCATTTGCGAATGGATATTAGTAGGCCAAGGAACATAATTGTGTAATAAGTTTCATTATAAAGAATTGTGATGAACTGAACCTAAAACATTATCTGTCTCTTCGATTGGCAAATCTTTGAGGTAAGATGAGTGTATATAGGTACTTTTCTGGATATAAGGGTGCTTTTGATAGTTAGTATCTAGTTCAATACGATTACTAATGCCTTTATCTATTTTGGCAGTGATCTTACTACTGTCAAATGGATGATTCTATGCTTAAGTCTGCTGAGGCAAAACCAGATGGCGTATCGATATCTGTTAAAGTCATCAAACGAGTGCTTTCACTTCTGATTAACCACTTGGTCATTGACAAACTATTATGTTGCAGTAATCAGTGATCATTATCCACAGCATGCAGATTTTATTGTTTTAACTGTCTCTATTGGGATGTTTTTGCTAAACTTACGCTACAAGCATTTTTTTAACATTGAGACGAGTCTTTTGAATGCTGATGGAATATTGTCAAACCTATCCTTCTCCAGATTAATAAACCCCCTTCCCAGAGAGTTGTCTGAATCTCTTCTCTTTTATTCGGTAGGCTCGTGCTCTGCACTTATTGGTTGTTTCGAAACCTATACTGACCTATGTATAATTTGAGATCGTCTGTAGTCTAGGTATGGTTTCTCGTTTTTCAAGTGGTATGAAAAACTTGACATTTCGGTGTCGTAGCAAAATATTTATTTCTGTTTAGTAAGGCTGTATTAGAATAAAATACGAACAATTTAAAAATTCCACTTCGAGTAATGAATATTGGATAATTTGAGGTTTCGTGCACACAATTCATACAGTATTACGAGATAAAGTGTGGATACTAATTCCACACCCAATGGTAAGGACATAACCAAACGAAGCATCCTGTTTGACACATTCCGATTTTTCGGCCGCATTTGGGTTGAAGTTCCCTATTACTGTGAATATTATATACAGAAATGTGATCAAATCAATTGTTTGGTAACAAAATCGGTTGCAATGCATCGACTTAAGCAGCGGCTATATCTATTAATCTATTTAAATCTCTATAAACAAGATTTGTTTATTTGCTGTCACAACTTAAGCTGATTGGATTATTTTATTATCGAGGTTGTTTGCGAAAACTTAAAACGATCCAAGCTGCTATAGTTGAAAGGCCATGGTAACTGATCAGTTTGTTGAAAACAGGGTCACTCTGAAGCGCAATCTGAATTTTTGCGCAATTACGGCTCGCTAATAACTCGCCAAATGTTGTGTTCTAAGTGTTCAATCGTTTCTGGTTTATCGCCAAAGAAAATAATCGAATAGAGCTAGATCACACGATATCGGTGGCCAATTCAACGGACCATTATGTTAAATAAGACTTACATCAAATATTTCTTTGAGTAAATTAAATGCATCTTGCGCTATGTTGCATATGGAACCGTCCTGTTGAATTGGTCAATTAGGGTACAAAAGAGTTAAAAATTATGTCTCGCCGTTCACCTTTGACTGTAACATTCCACCTATCATCGTTTTTGAGGAAATATGGACCAATGATTCTGGCCACCAATGAAGTGGATGGACAAAGTTGCTAAGAACGACGTCAAATTGATCGATTTGGTCTTCCTCAATACTGTGCGTTGTACAGTTTCTATTATTTATTAGGTACGCACATGTTCAACGAACCGTTATTTGGATAAATTAGCAAGTGTTTCTCTGGCATGAGCCTATTCATTATGAAACTAATAACAAAGCAAAAGTCACCTATCAAATCTCTAAGTGTGATCATTATATAGACACCTTTTCTACCGACTTTCACCTATACGAGGTTTTATCACTCAAACAAGTCTCACGCTTATAGATTATACATTTGGGACGAGTTTAACCTTAATTTCACCTCATACCCAACCACTAATCGATTCATCATCTGTTTCAAAACTTGTATAAATCTTTAATTTAAATTCTTCGTTCACATATGTGTAAACCTTTTTATATTTTATACTCAGACTATTACTGAATCGAGATCGATATCTTAATAAAAAAAATTAAGTTTTTAATAAACTCATCACCTTTCGAAATTTTACCTAATTTCCATGGTCCATAATAAAAATGACATTTAATCTCGATTGATTTTGGCGAGCATCATGATGATGATGATGGCATAACGAAACCATATGGTCAATCCATTATAATTATCGACAATTATTTATGGTAACACACAATTAAAATTTAGTTAATTCGTGAAAGTTTAACATTTTGAGCTGGATACACATGGTTCGGTGGTCTTTCTCACGTACGAGTATATAAGATGTTAAATAACCCAGACAAGTCTACAAGTCTGCCATATACGCATATACATGCAGAGAAAGGAAAAATGTACGATTACCATTTATGTACAGTAACCTGCGAGATTTCTGTATGGGGTTTGCGTAACTCGCGAAGAGTATATAGACACTTAAAGCGAATTGAATTTTTAATTAAATTTGTAAGAATTTGGAATTTTATTAAATAAAATTTAATTGATTTTGCACTTATAGTATAACAAAGTTGTTGTTCTTGTAGCGTTAATAATTAAATATATAAATTCCGCGACATAGATATCAAGGACGATCGGTTTTATGTAACGAAATAGATTTAACATTTTTATACTGTGCGGGAGCACATAAAAGCAAAATCTTAGCAAAAAAAAAATAAATAAATCCAGTTTTAGAACTACATACCGAGTGTATATATAGTGGCAATAAATTATAATTAATAAAATAGTTTTCCGACCTCGCGATTACCATTTATCATAAAAGCTTGTTTATGTGCTGTAAGCCAACAAATTAGAAAGTAAATATATACAAAATGCGAACAGTGCAAGCATTGAAGATGAGCGCGAGTACGCTAATAGTTGCGTGTTGCGCAATTCAATTTACTTTCTTATATATGAACAGAGTGGGTGAAAAAAATGACGCAGTAGTTAAATCTGAGGCAGTTGGAGCGGAGGAGGTGCCGGGTTCAAATCCCAATAGGAGCAGGATGCAATAACATTTTTTCATCATCTGATTACGATCGATGGTGAGATCCCTGACTCCCTGTTGGAGTGGAGGATCCATGGAGCTTCTCAATGTGCCGTAAATCGGAATTGTTCCATAAATCGGACCTATATAGAGCAGTACGTTCTCGATTTGGCTATGTAATGATGGCGTAATGTTAGGAATCCTTGGGGATTCTATCAGCTCTAAAACAAAGATCTAAAAAAAGATTGCAACGATAGAAACAGACAGATAATGTTTTATATAGAAAGTTAAAAATCTTTGTTCTAAGTCTCTTTTAATATGTCTACAAAATTAGTGGAGATCTATCGATATCACAATATTTTGTTAAAATAAGTTGTGAAAACAGATCTGTTAATAATTCCATGGTATGCATTCCATGGCATTATGTGAACCTAACATACCGTCTAGTTGAAACCACAAAATAACCGCAGTATTCAATTCTGGTGCCAAAATGATACAGTCGTTCGCGGACTCGCAAGGTCGTTCGCAACCATATAATAGTTACCATTTTCATGTGATTACATAATTGAGGCTTAAACAGTACCAAGGAAGTAAGGGCCTACAAGTTATATGATCTGAGAGTGTTAAATGCTGTTTCTTTGTCCAATAGAATAGAATCCAACGTAGTAAGTTCGTTGGTTATACTATAGCCTTCACAAAAGGCTCTATATATCATGCAGCTCTGATGTGATGCCCTGATGTCATGTCGAAAGTTACTCGATTTTTGATCCAATTCCAAAGACCACTTTTTGTAAGGACTACTATTCCATTAAAAAAAGCCTTGCCAGTGCAGTTGGAGTTGGAATTCCACCAGAACTCTTAAATGATCCTTTAGATCACCGGTTTTAAGTTTTCCTCTAGATTGCATCTGGATTACAGTCAAAGTGTATTTCAGTTCTAATCAGTTCGGTCTTTAGCTTCTTAAAAAGACGTAACTTGCAATTGAATAGTGAGACCTAGACTGGATTTGTCCGTTGGTGGAGTTGATTGGAAAGTATAAATTGACTCAACGCTAAGAAGACGACAGTAAGTTCGGAGAGTCAAACGGTAAAGGGATGTATCCACAACAGTGTTGTAAATCATCGGCGGTCAAATAATTTGTTCCCGACTGGGCCGACAGACCAGGGTGCTCATTTTGTGGCGCTTTATCACATTTAGTGATAAAAACTATGATATAATGAAACTGTCGTAGCTTACTGCAGGTTAATCATGAATGAGCAACTTCAAGTCGTATATTGAAACGAGTAAAAAAAGACGACTATATATTCCATCTTGCTTTCACCAGTCAACATTTTATACTGTTAGTCATATTTCATGTTAAACCGGTTTCCAATATCATTAATTAAGTTGTCTTCATATATTTACCCTATTAAAAAAAATTTATCACTACCTATTCAATCACTTCATATAAAACATGATATAATTAATTTTGTGGTTATTCGAAACGTCAATTTATCACTCTAAAATATTCATTTCTCCTTAAAATTCATTATTTCCCCTTTTAAACTTATTGCGCAGGGTTGTGTTTGTAGACTTATTTTATTTTTCTATATCACGAAAAAAGTCTCCAACTGTGATATAAAAGTATGACAAAGCACCACAAAATGACCACCCTGGAGTTGGGATGTATACAAATTTTAATGGATGTTTTTATAACGAATGTTTTTATGCGAGTTAACGAAATGATTTGAGGTGCTGTGTTTGATCAGCAGCAAACGGAAAGTGTTTTTAAAACTTTTATGGCATGGAAACGACGTCTGGTTACTGAATGATGGTGAAACTGAGGCTTTTGAATCTTGGAAAGGATATGCTCGAGAGTTCTCAAACGGTCGATCGAGCTTTTAAGTAAACGAGTAGAATAGAATGGTTTGTATAGATGAGTTTGAATTCAGAAGAGATTCATTTGAATTTAGAATAGATTTTTTATGTGTTTAAGCTGAATCATACGAGTTAGGTATCCGAGTTGTCTATATCCGAGTAGGTCATTGTATTGTACGCGCATAGTGCTGTCGGGCCTCCTCAAAAATGTACAATATTCCTCGCGTTAGAGGGCGATGTTTTGGGAAGATTGAGTCAAATCTTTATGTACAGCATTCGATGAGATGACCCCTGAATTATAAACACAGGGGGACGTAATCCAGTTTTCTAACTGTCGAGGAATACTTGATACATATATAGATAAGTGAAATGCAAGTTTGTTCTCAATCATATATACCATAAAGCTTTTGACTAAGAATTTTACTGATCACAAATCAGTTTCTGATCTAGAATTTGACTTTGTAACACTATTGTACCAGTCAATACAGCAGCCCTATTTTATTTGGGTTGAAAACGGTATCCTTTTGAGGGTGAAGGATTGTTTGACCACTTTCATAAATAGTAGAAATGTTTTCAGTAGGTCTTCTCGTCCGTTGTGGCCCGCAGTGAAATTACATGTACAACCCTGCATCTGTAAGCACAAGTATGTATATAATCGATTTTATGGCCCCTTCTAATTGAACGATATGCACACCGTATACAACGAATTGCGTAATAAAATGTTAATTTATTCGTTATATCGAATAATTGTCTACTATACGAAAGCTCGCATGGTTTGAATTGGCATGGCATTCGGATACCAAACAACATTGTACCGTACACAATAAAGTAAAAGTTGATATATAAAAACTATTAAAGAATAATTTCTATAAATAGCCAAAGTACCAGACAATTAAAATTCATGTCGTGTTCGAAGCGCACTATATAGATGGAATTGTTTAGCATAAGAAACGCCTTTGATTTTAAATAATGTGTTTGTGTGTGTGTGTGTGTATCTTAATTGTGAAGTTGTACCGACATGGAATTGATCAAAATGTTGGACACGATAACGAAATATTATTCTGTGAATTTAATAATTCATGATTTACAATGTTGAATGGAATAAAAATAGATTTTACATTCTTTGAAGCAGCACCTATAAGCAGATGTGACGTCTAGTTAACGTATTATGCGGCTTGAACCCATATAAGATTCACTATGAAGGTTAATATTGTTGTAGTGCATAATTCATGGTGAGTAACAAAAATAATTGGCTGGTTTGAATATAGATCTTCGACTTAGCATGTGGTCTGTAAAATAATTGGCCCTCCGTAGAAATGATAAGAGCCTCATCAAAAGATTCATTACAGCTATTAAAACTACTATCACCGATCATAAAATATGTAAGAGAATTGAGACGTATGGGCAGCAAAGCAATGAGTTGTGGCATTAAGCCGAGCATTCTATTTCCAAAATACGGGTGTTTGTTATCTTTATGAAGTTAAGAGTGTTACTCTTCTTTTCAATCTTGGTAGGGGGTTACATCTCTAGGCAATTATCAAACCGAATCAATGAAGAAATCTCATATTACACGTTCTCTCAATATCGCTGGGTTATTATTATGAAAGTTGGCTGGAACCCTTCAAAGTTTCACACTCAATGCCAGCAAAAGCCTATGTTTGAATCTTTGGTTTTCATCAAAGTGCACAGACATGTTCTGCATCCTTAGTAAACTGGAGTAGTACTAGTTCAGGGTATAGAGACAAACAGTACATATTCGATTCATCGAATAGAACACGAATGATCTGATGCTATCGAAAACCAGACAGCTGCTGATGAAGTGTCAGCTATCATCAACGTCTTCATGGCATTCGTCACATACAGCAACACTAAAAACAGTGAGTCATATGCATTAAAAATAACTTTTGAAATGACCACGGTAAGTAAGCATATAATCAATACTCTCAAGTGGTCTTTTTTCATAGAAAGAGCGTAATTGGAAACTTCGAGTTAAATCTTATATAACAAAGTATTTTACCTTACGACAAGTAGGAGTAACAGACCACGTCAGATACCCACATGACTGTTACCTTCTCGTAACAATCAAACAGTTTCAAAAATGTCTGATAATTCCATACCAATTTAGAGGCATTTTTACTCTCAAAACAAAATCGTTGGCAAGGAGATTAATATATGAAATCGCTCAGTGAGTAACCGTTATTAATTCCACTTGGTGAATAGTATACATTGACCGCCCAGGTGGCGCAGTGGTTAAAGCTGCGGCAGTTGGAGCGGGAGGTACCGGGTTCGAATCCCGATTCGGGGCAAGATTCAAATGGGGTTTTCACCTTCGATCGTTTGGTGGTGCGATCGGTGTGAAAAATGAACATACATCTGGATCCCCTGTCGTGTTTAGAATCCATGGGCCGACTCATCTTCCATGTCAGTACTATAGGCTGACATGGAGCTATGCAATGCGCAGATGGTACTACGACAAAAAACTCGGAACTATAGCCGTATAAAGTGGTATCACAACAACCTAACCTAACCTAACCATAGTATACAGTATATCCCCAAACTTCCAGTCGTTTTCAGATCATACGATACAAGTGACTCGGATATCTGATCTGAGCAAGTCTAATAAAAACCATTTTGGGGGATAATGTTTAAGAATTACCAAAAGATCTTCGGCATTCTCAAAAAAATAATCAGGGGCTTATTGTAGTTCGTCATCCAGATGATACTTCCAAGAAAACATCGAGAAAAACACCAAGGTGTTTGACGTAGGCTGAGCTATTTATCTTACATCCGTCATGAGATGGCACAGAAAAAGTTATTTACAAGTGTTCCAATGGCTTGCAAATATAAGCAAGAGAGTTTTGAACGGGCCCACATGTAGATCCTCATCCAGACACCATGGTTCTATAATGAGAACGGGCGTTCAGTTAAATCTGATTAGACATATAGGTGCTTCATTAAGTTCGTCAATGACCAGACGCCAAAACAGGAGTGAAAGCTCACCACCCTAAGGACATCCTCTGAAAACTTTGACCAAAATAAAGCTATCCTCAATCCCACATATCACAATGTGAAATAAAAGCATACATTTAATCCTCCTGATTAAAGGAAGGTTCGATGCCAAATTTAGAACATGCATTCTTAATTGCGACAAATTTAGGACATGCATTCGTAATTTAGTTTATCGAAAGCGGTTGTGATTAAATCTCTCAATCTAGTTACAAGTTCATATGGAAAGTCCAAAGACTAAGTCCGGGTGTTACAGCCCGGAAAATGGGTAGTACGAAGTAGGTTGCCTGCTTCCTCTTTTGGAACAAGTAAGCTTGCCATTGGGTGGACGAAGTGAATAAAGTGTACAGGTATGATCTTTTGAGGGATACAGTGAACATGTCTGTTGTTAAAAAAAACTTAATAGTCATCGAGTACTAAGTACCCTAGGAACAAGCTTTAGCAAAGGGATTCCTGTCATTGAGCTAAAATTTTAGTTAATTAAGTCAAGTTAAAAATAAAGTTGAACCTCTTTAGTTAATTTGGATTAAGTCAGGATTAAATATAATTTAATTCATTAGACATAAACTGAATTAGCTTAACTCGACTTAACTTAATTTTAAAAAGCTTAAGTCAATTATCTTTAGTGTATTTAACGTCAATCTAAATTATATGTGACTAAAATATGTGCGTCATTACACTTCTTGTTAATGTTTACGTCACCCAATTTGATTCGAATCTGCTAATTTCAACTTGACTTTATTTAAATTCATTTCAAAGACTTAAACCGATTTCGTCATTGAACTCTGAATGGAAGATTCAAATTAGTAAAAAAATATTTAAAAAACGAAACGTGACAGTCGTCATCACAAATTCGTGGAAAAATGCAAAATGAAATGCAAGACGACGACAGTGTACCATATGGCGTGCAAGGTATGGCCTTTATAAAGCGCCGACAGTTTTTACTTGTAACTTAAAAATTACTGTCTAACATACCTCAATCATTATTAATTAGCTAATATGTTCGTATGTACGAGTAGTTTCAAGGCCCCAACGTTTTGTATGAATATTAAAACGTTAGAAATGATTATCTGTAATTAAGAAATCTTGTTTATCTTAATGCGACTTATATTGATAGTCGTACAGTCGGACATTTTTGAAGGTGACATTGTTATACTCGATTGTGTGTATCGGGAAGTTATTTGCACGTATTTATATAAAATATATATGTATGGGTAGGACTTACCTTGATTTCATTAACATCGGCCGAGCGATATTCTTTGTAGCGGGCGCGTAAATCTTCTTCGTTCATCATCGCATCTTTTTTATCGGTTTCGTTTTTTTTCGTTTGTTTCTTTTTACCAGTGCCGGTAAGAAGTTGTTTGACCTAATGTAATAAAATACTCGATATAGTTATCTCGTCTATACATATATGTATACCTGTCACGTTCTTACCTTTTCTAATCCACTAATTTTCTTCTCTGTCTTTCCGTTTAACAGTTCGACACTGTTACTGTGATTTCGTGTACTTGTTGTGATTTTGCCCGATCGGCGCAATGTTGAATTATCTTGTGCATATTTATCTAATCGAGGATCGTAATGCGACCCATCATCGATACTACGTTCACGATGATATATCACAGAAGATGTTAGTTTTCGTGGAGGTACGTGAGCCGTTTCGTCGGTGTGTCTACGTTCCTTGCGCAAGAATTGATCCGACGCTTTAATATCATCGATAAATGTACGCTTCTTCCATTTCGAATGGAACTCACCGTTGAACGAATCTTTGCGATAGTCGTTCTCGATGCCCGAATCACCTTTATCAAAACTACGCTGATGTTTTTTATGTCGTTTCAACGAGTCCTGATAGTAGTCGGGATATGGCTTAACACCAGCCGAACCAATCACCTTCGTGGTTGTGTATTTATTGTTCTCGACTTTATTGATCACGTGTTTATTATTTTGTTTCACTGTGATCTCGTGTTGTTCTTCGGGCGACGATCGATTTTGATCGCTATACTGTGAATCAAGACTTTTTGGTTCGTGTACGGCACGATATTTAGTCTGGAAATAGTTTAGATTTGGATCGATCACTTCGTTCGTATTGTATTTTGCATTATAGTCTCGGTGATCTTCGATGTAGCCCAGATCGATTACATCACGACCTTGGTTCGGTCTTGTTTTTTCTTTGATACGATATTCTTTTGTGATCGGTCGGCCATCCTTGTCGATTTGTGTTTCGCTGTTGTATGTTTCGCGAACACCATCGCCATGCTCGTCTTGATAGTATTTTGTTTCGCGCACAACTTTCGACGAAGTGATGGTTGGTTTTGGTGTCGATGCCACCATATCCAAATGACTACGTTGCGGCGAGTATCGTGTTGTGATTTCTGTTTTATTGAGTTTATGAAATTTATCGTTCGTTTCGTTTGGATCAAGATATGGATCGTATGATTTGGAACGATATTCGCGCGGTACTGGACTTTTATTGCGCTCGTTTAGTCGTTCGGGTGTTGTTATTGGATTTTTGTAGAAATCTCGTTCGGGTGACGTTTCGTCCAAAATTTCGCGGGATCCAATGCGGCGCGATTGTATTCGCGATTCGAGCATTTTGCGTCGATCACTCAACTCTTGAAATTCGGGAAAGAACGCATCCATTCCGTCCGCCCGACCACGATGGTGACTAATTTGTGTAATGTGTAGTGGTTTTTCTGGTGGCACGTCACGAATTTTTGGTGTAATTTCTTCTTCACGTGTACTAATAAGTGACTCGTCTTCTACCCCACGTTTTATTTCGAATCCGAGCCCCTCATCTTCGTCACTATAATGATGATTGTGATGATGATGATGAATTTTAGGACTCGGGTTCCGATTTTCTGATATCAAGATTTTTGTTTTGTAACTATCTTGAGGTGGGGCATGATGGTGGTGACTAGGATTATGATAATTACCATTTACGTGGTGTTTTATGCCATCAACTTCATCGTGGTTCCTACTAAATTTTTGACTAGAATGATGTGTGCCGTTGTGTACCGGATACCCAGGCGATCGTGATCGTTGCGCATCGTACAGGGTTGAATGAATCGTTTGTTTATTTTTGCCATTATCATCGCACACGACCTGTGCATATATAACATTACCGTTCGGGTTGTGATTAATTTGACTGTCGTTCGTAATGACTGGCTGCGGTGATCGTGTGTATGAGAAGGCGGGCGATGTAAAATGGGGAGGCGGCGAGAATCTTTCCATCGAAAGTCGTTTCACCATACCATCGACCGTTAAACCTTTGGTCAGTGGTGGTTTTAATTGCGGTTGTTGTGAACTGTGCATGTCTTCGTTTGATTTCGAATTTAATTTCGTGTTACTTAGCGTAAGTATTGTGTCTTTTACAGAATCTGATATTGGATTGATCGTAACTAAACTATCATTGTGATTGGGCAAATTGGGAGGATCGCTAAAATATTCTTCGCGCGGTGTCGATACCTCTATAATCGGACTTAATTGATTCGAATTGGTTCGTCGCTTATTGCTCAACGTTAAATTACCTAAATCGTCCGATTCGCTGTTATTACGTTTCCGTTGCTGAAGCACCTGTCGTATTGTATCGCGTGACTCTTTCGTAACACCAACGTCACTTTTACTTCGGCCAACTCTTTTATTATTACTACTATTGCTACTACTATTCGATCTAGTATTACTATTACTATCGGTGTTATTATTACGATCTCGCGTTTTATCGATCTCGTCTAAATTTGTATCACTTTTACGACTGAATATATTGAAAATTGTCGATTTCTTTGCGGCCGGTTGTTTTTTCGATGAAGCATCACTTACGCTTCGTTCAACGGGCTTCGATTTGGCGCGCTTTTTTCGCGATGGCAACGAATTAAATTTATTCGTATCGCTTAGTAGTAGTTTTCGTCGATCAAGCTTTTGTCGTTGTTTATCGTTTATGACTTTTTGATTTAGTATAATATCACCTCGGTCGGCATGGCAATTGATCTTTTCGGCTTGGGCAAGTACAAATTCGGCTTCTTTCAGTATTTGTTCTTGTGACAAATTTTCGGGTAGCTCACGTCGAAAACTTAACTGTGGCTGTTCGGGCTGTGGTCGACCTGTAACAATATAACAAAAAACAAAAATTCACATTATGTTTTGATTAAGTTAAGTATAAACAAAGTTGACATTTGCGCATGCGCATTTATTATAATTATGAATATTGTAAAAAAAGTGAATGTGATTTAATCGGCTTGCATTAGCCTTCATGATAAGTATTATAAATAACGTTTAAACGGTTAGATACATGCTATGGTGTGTATATAGCTTAAACCACTCCCGCTAATAGGTTATCATGGGAAATGATTTCCCCATTTTTCTTTTGTATTTAATTCTAGATTACCTTCTAATGTTTTGTGTAATTCTCACATATATCATGACTTATATCCTGATTAAGTCGATTTATATAGTTTTGCATTAATTTATCGTTTTGTTCACTTGTATACACTCAAATATTTCGTGTTTATTGACCGCTAAACCAATTCCGCTATAATTTTATGATAATAGACCCGGAATCTTTACTTTCACGCATATACGCTATATTATACAACCCGTCGAGTAACGAGTTACTTATGCTAATCAATATATACAATGATGAAAATGCATCTTAAGTGGCACGTATCATTAGACGACTTAATTCAAATTATGGATCTCACCATAATTTAAAAACAAAACGGAAATAATTAAAATTTCGTTTTTTAATTAAATTTGGTTATTATGTTGCGATGTGTAACCTCATCTGTGTCAAGACGTTGGAAAATTTATTACAACAACAATGAGACATTATATACATCTTAAATGGTAATTTTCTCAACTTAACGTAAATACATGTTGAATCATCGTTTTGAATTATACATTAATAACGTCACGTGAGCTACGTCTCTGTATATACACTTATTAATCGAATTAATGTTGTAATTTCACTTGAAGGCAATCCTAAGTATAATTATACAAGTATATGGTAAGTTTCTATTGTTGTAAGCATGTCACATGTCAGTTCGTACGTTACACATTAGACATATATTCGCTATAAACAATTGTCCTCTAACTACTGTCTCTATATGCGTATACTGTTTAGCATATTGTTAATGTTAATAATTTCGAGGTTGGAAAATTAATTTAGCGACAAATTGATGATTACATGTAGGTGCAAAATAAATTTGCATTTTTATAATTTGAAGGAAATCCGTGCGCGCTGTTATCAGCATCTAATTACAAATTACATATAGATTATTTTATGGGTTGTAATTTGTGAGCTTATTCGTTTTTTTATAGTTTTAAATTGATTGCAATTAGCACGTTTGTAATTTGACATAAATGATGTCAGGTATATAAGTTTCTCAGGAAATTGTTTATTAAAAATAATCGCATACCAATCAGAATTGATATTTTGATTAGTCACTGTCTCTTCGTGGCAGGCACAGAAAGCTACCTGCGCAAAATAATGTACTTTTGGACTGTACCTATAGTCTAAATTGCTCGTGTTGCGTCCGTATCATTCAAACAGTCACAACAGGAACCTCGGCTTAGTAGTACCATATATACAAAACAAGACCTATCGACTAGTTGGTCGATTAGACTCGCTCGATTGTGTTCCATAATTAAGTGGAGGCCAACAAATGCTTCCCACACAAGACAATAACAAAGCTATAACTGGATTTAAACCACACGGAATTTCTGTCGTTTATATTGACTATCCATGGCCTCGTGTATCAAGGACATGAAGCAAAGATCGATGGTAGAACAATTTTACCATAGAATAGTAATCCGCATGGACCCATCACTAATTTTCTACACTGGATCAAAAACCATCGTAACCTATAAACATTAGTTATAGTTATCTCACAACGACTGTACAACCATACGGGATTTTCTATAATATTTGCATGAACGTATATAGCAGCCCTTTCTGCAACGTATCCAGTGTGATACATATGGACCTTAACATCGTCCTCGAAGTGTGAAGATAGTAATCTTAAACCACCATCTCCATCTTGTTGAAAAGTGGTTATAGCATCGTGTCCATCTTGTTGAAAAGTGGTTATAGCATCGTGGCATTCAGGTCACACATCTGCAGCTGATGGGAGTTAATACTGCTTCTTCGATGTGGCATTGATAGACAAGCTAGGGATTGAATCAACCAATCAATGAAGACGTTTAGTCTTTTGAAATTTTATGGCATATGTGTGATCGAACAGATCAAATGCAGCTCATTAGGCAAATGCGACCGGCCTTGATGTATGTTGCATTGTGTTTGTATATATGTTGTGTGTCGTTGTTGCAACAGTGCTAGCGAATTATCGATATAGTTTGAATCGAACCTGTTTTTCGATTTATATATAATTTTCTATTGTGGCGTGTAGTTTTTTGTACTTTGTGTGAATGCCACAATTTCATCTTGTTTGTCCGTTATCGAAATCGAACAGGTTTACAACGACATCTAGATTCTAAAATACACTATGATAAGTGTTGCCATTCTTAAAATTTCAACCAAACTTTAAAGCGCAAAGTACATATTCTAGCAAAGCAGTCTCAATCATTCAAAATCTATTAAACCAGTCGTTGCTTTATGCAATCCGCGAGCTCAACATAGCACTGCGAAACTGATTAGAACTCCTATATTTGTAATTTGAGCATAGGAACATCGGCTACTGAAACATATTCTGTTTCTGTTGAAATCAAACTCCAACTGTTGGAGGTAGATAAAAGCATTAACATTTGAAAGTATATAGAATCAGTCTTGTAGGTGGGAGTTCACGAATCCTAAGCCTTATACTTCGCCTTTGTATCTAACGCTCTCTATAAGCCGATTACGGAATGTTTCTATATATTTTATCCAGTCACTGCATGTGATTTTCGAGAAGATGATAAAGGAATAGCTGTTAATATGGGCTTAATGACCACCATCAAACGCATTAATTTTTAATTTATTGACTTTACACTACAACTTCTGCAAGCCCTCCCACATATGAAGTGAAAGTGGTACTTAGCAATACCATTCTATACTTTAAATTTTATTACCTCATTAAATGTTTGATCATATAGTATTGTGATCCTTAAGCTCACTCTCTTTAAACAGTCAAAATTTGAATTCAAAACTAACTGATCATTCAGCACCACATCCGTCTATATATCAATATATACATAAAAAAAAGTTTTGTATAAATTAAATCAACATCGCACTAATTAACTTGAGTCTCGAAAGGAAATAGTGTTGCCTACGCACACAACACTCGCATATACAAAACTAACACCAAAACATAATTAATTTGACATAAGAAACTCTCGTGCCTTATAATTAAATTAACGGATATTTCTATAAATCCAAATATATGTAAAGTCGAGTAGGAAAAACTTCCGGTAGCGATCACATTAATTATACATATATTGATTAAAACTAAAATCTCGATTATATAAAATTATGTAAATCCGATTTGCATGACACAACAGCTAGAGTAAACAATTTTTCCACATCACTGGGTTTGAACTTTATAAAATCGCGATTTAGCGAATGTTGTGGCAATCGATCACTTAATTTTGCTTGTGATACGTGACATACATACATTATATGTAGAAGTTGCCTTGGTATACATATACAGATGCATGTTATGTAACGAGATATATGTACGATACTTGAATTATGTACCAACCTAAGAATCCACATTCATGTATAATAACACTCCAAAGTAAGATCCCACGAATGATCGCAATTTATTGTGTATGAGAATATATAAATGTCTTAAAGTTCCTGCTAACATTAGCATATATCAAAACGTGTGGGGTGAACATTAGCTATATATATTGTATAGATAGTTTGCCAAACTTGTTTTTTGGAAATACAATTTTATTCAACGATTCTGCATGTCTTCTTAAATTGAGGAACTTCCATATAATTCATGTATGTATATATCGATACAGAAACATAGGTGTATAGACACAGTAGATATACACAAATCATTCTATATAGTATTCGAAAGACACCAATAATAATTCGATTCCTCTTTGAAGTATCGTATAAAGCTAAGAAGTAGTTATTTGCGCGCCGACATTTCAATGTCATATTTAATTGCACGATTGGAAATTATTATTTTTTTTTTATGGCAATTTTCTGTTTATATTTATTGCACCTTAAGATGTGACACCGTATATAACTATTAAATTATAAAATGGTTATATAACGGTTGGTATAAGATGTTGTATATATTGATTCGTTTGACATAGTTTTGTGATCTAAAAAATCGAAATCTACCGTTTGATGCTGGCTATTTAAATATTCTAATGTCGAATTTGGACATTTTTGTGCATGTATACGATGGAGGAGTGTGCCCATATTTCACTCTAAGCTTTCAGTGCTCGCAAAATGACAAAAATTATATTTATATGTATACATCTTACGAACTGGTTTTGTATAGTTTTCGGTTGACATTTTATGATTCCAGGTTGTAATACCTGGAATAATGTTAAGAAACTGGTTTGACAACGAGCTGGAATTCCAAATTGATGAATATTAAATTATATATTTTTGAGACTTTATTGACTTTAACCTGTTTGTTAATTAAACTGAATATTTCTCTAGTATCATATGTCAGCTGCTATCTGTATAGTCTGGTTCATCGTTGCTTGAACGGCTTGGTTTACTACTTCTGTCTATACTACAATAATGCTCCTCAACCACGAAAGAATTTGTCTGAACAGAAGACGAAAGTTCATACAACAAATAATTTATTCATGAAATTCTGCAATTCTGGCTTCTCAATACTCAATACTCCTGTCTAAATTATAGTCTTTATCTACGAGTATCTTACGAAAAAATAACTTTTACGAAGAGGCAAGATGTTAGAAGTAATGTTAACGCGCTATTGACAAGTAGCATGAATCAATATATGGTAGCAATATCAATACCACTTCGTATGCAATTTCTGTAAAGCAAGAGAGGACTCAAACTTTTCTGAATTTCAGGACGACTACTTTGGTGTTCTAACAGTATCAGACGTATAGTCCTTAATATGAGTAAAACATAACCTATATTATATTTGGCATGTTTATAGACAAAAATTGTTATGAAAACAAGCGGTTCTACAGAACGCTGCATAGTGTGTGCGTAACTGCGTCTAACTACTCGTGAAAAATATCAAGAGCAGTTAAATTGGTAAAGCCCACAACCGAACTACTAACGGTTCAGTAGCGAGTACTAGCGGTTAGTTGATTGGTTGGCGGCCAGTTTGGTTTCCAATTGATGCTAGTATCCGCTAGTAGTTCGTTGCGTGACTTTGCTAAATTTTCTATGGCTAATTTAACAAAGATAATTTCTGAACTACTAGCGCTGTGTGTCTTTACTAATTTTAATATGGATTATTTAGCAAAGACATGCACCGAACTAGTAGCGGTTCACTATCGGGTACTCGCGGTTGGTCGATTGGAAAACAACTAAAGTTTCAGAACTGCTTACTATTTAGTTAACCGAAAGCTCCTAATCAAAAAATGAAACAAAATCGATAATGCAGATAGTGTGTTTGCTATTCCAGCCGACATTTTGAAATTTTATAAGTTTGTACGTTCAAAAGATCGCATTTTCCCGGAGTCCCTTCATGAAAATTAAACCAACAATTTTTCCAGAGATAGCTAATAACAAGTCTCTTAGAATAAACTCACATTGATGTCCAATGAATCGTATTTTCTCGGATTCCCTACATGAAAATTGACCCAACACTTTTTCCAGTGGTAGCCATTGACAAACCGCTTAGTTTGTTAATGGCTTAACTGACATTTAGCCATAATATTTAAGACGTTGATATTATAGATATTTTAGAAGTTTGTAGAAGGGGTCAATGATTCGGATTGTCCCGGACTTCTGGGAAGAAACTTGACTTAACCTCTTTTTTGTGATATAGCCATTGACAAACCGCTTATAATAGACTCACATCCATCACAACAATCTAGAGGTTGATTTTATAGAGATTTTAGAAGTTTGTATTATTGATTGAATGAATCGCATTTTCCCGGATTTCCTACTATACCCAACATTTTTTCCATTGGAAAACCGCTTAAATTCACCAGAGTAAATTTACAATCAGGGATTTATGTATTTTTACATTTTTAATATAAGTGTTTTTCCGTTAAGCTTGTATGGTATGGTAAAGGTATGAGAATACCTTTTAGTTGACAGTTAAAATTTTTAACTTTCGGCTGGAATAGCAAAGACACTATCTGCATTTATCGATTTTTATATTTTCCGTATAACTTTAAGAGCATTTGCCCTTCGATCCGGACTGGAAATTGCGATGATGAGTTCAAAAAAGGTTTATTCATATTCAATGATTAGAAATCAGGTATATTGTTCACCTTGAAGGTAAACGCATTGTGAAATTTTAAAGTAAATCATATATCGCCCTAGACACCCAATCAATTACTCAATCTGCTATATATATATTAATTACACGCAATTGAACGTTCTTAATGTGCAAGGTTGTCTCACACTCCACATCAATGTCATTATGTCAATTATCACGTTACATATTTTTTTGCTCATTGTTTGGTATCGTACTGATCTTGATATTTTTCGGTTTAGTATATAATTATTGTTGTAATCTCAATGTCTGATTTATGATCACCCACGACACACGTTATGCTATGTATATCAAACAAAAACTGAGTTCTTAATTCTAGTGATATCGAGTAGGACTGAAAATAAAATTTATAATTTACATAACAAGTATATAATGTGTGTGTGTCTGTTGGCTGATTTTGAATGAAAATTTATTAAATTAACGTTATATTGTTGTTTGTTAAATATTTAGCTTAAGAACAAAGCAAGGCCAACCCCAAAAAATAAAAGTTATTAATTTTTGTCAATTGTTTTATAAAATAATAAATCGAGATGGTTAGAAATTAATCGCTAAATTATAGGAACTACTATTCGGGGCGATTTGGAAATTTGCTGCCAACTAATAATAAGCCGATTATTTGTATTTTCTATAAGATTTAATATATAGTAGCAAAAGTCCAGCACCCTACTATACAGGGTTATAAAAAAAAATTATTAAATTATGTAAATAAAAAATAAAATGCATAACTAACCAATTCGTTTTACATGAACATCCTTATTGAATGAAACACGTGGTCCGTTACCGTTACTATTATTTTGCGATCTTTGTGAATCTGTTCGTTGGACACCAATCTCCATATTGCGATCACATATTTTTAATTGTCAAAGTTTTGTTTTTGTTTTGGTGCTTTATAATAAATTATTATTTATAATTTGAGAGACGTCACAGCATTTTTGTAATAATTGTTTTGTTTATGAAAAAAATTTTATGATAAAAATTTTATGTATAGAAAATTTTCAAATTCTGAAATGAAAAAGATTTTGGTTTGGAATAAGATTATAATCTAATTTAAGATTATAAAAAAAAAATTAATATAAAATATATTTAATAAAAATAAAAGCTTATTCTCAAATTATATTGTGTTATACTAAAAATTAATTAAACATGAAAGTTGGCTGCTACAAAAACAACAACAAAACATAAATATACATAAATATTGAGGTTATGTCTAAATCGGAAAAAAATAATTAATAAATAATTGGTTTATTTTATATACAGAATTACAGAAATTGGTGTCTAGTCTAATCTCTTGGTATTAGTATAATAGTTTAAGCTACTAATTGGTTAACAGTATACACAAAAATTGATTATATTATTATTATTTATTCACAAAATTCGTAGATTTTTGGTCCAATAACTATTATATATGTGGTGGTCTGCACGCATATACATAATTATGTCGCGAATATATTATACACTTTCTTTATGATTGCGATGTCCGCATCAAATTTTAATTTTATTGTCTGATAACTTTTTGAATTCGATGACGTCACTGGTGACCTGATTTCTATGGTAATGAAACGAATTTGGTATGTAATGCTTGAAGGGTTTGACACTATGTAGGCTAAAGGGTAAATTAGTATCTCATCTTACTGCCTTCAATTAAGGCTGCTTACTCGGCGTCTACACTATGCAAATCCAATGATATTTTCAATCATGATATCACATTTGTCATTGTATGTGTGAGAATATTATACACATTTTGACACATTATAAGGAGGCTATTTTACGAAATATTATTATGAAATGATTAAGATTTGTATGAAAACAGAAAAATCCCGTAATTTTAAATTTTGGTTTTTATTAATACTATTAAATTTTTGCATTATTTAATAAATATGTCGCTGTTTTCGACTGAATGTATACAGTTAAATTAAATGATTTGTACCGAAAAACGGTGAAGGTAAGCCAATTAAATAAAATAAATTTAAAAAATATATTAGTTAAAAAAATTAACATTTCAAAATAATTATCATAATAGTAAAATGCCCAGACATGATATTTGAAGCAACAATTTTGAACAATACATTGAAAAACACACATACATTCATAAATTATGATGTTAGAAAATATCAGTGAATTTGCATAGTTAGAAACCGATAGTTATTTGAAACCTACCGCCATCTTAAATATGTATTTCACTTACTTATTTAACAGACGTTTTATTTTGACATAAACAACAGTCAAAAAATTATAACACTTAATTTTGATTGGTCACAGTTGCAAGTACGACTAGATCGAAAAATATTTTATTTGTAAATTTTGACAATCAATTTAGAATTATTTGCAAGAAAGAGAAGAAAATAAAGCGCCTCAATAACAGGTATTTGTTTCAAAAACAACTAATATGGTTTTCGAAACAATAACTTATTTGTAGTATCTAATTTATTCAAATTAGCATACATGTGATTTATTTTGTGTCTCTTTCTTGTGCAATTAATTGATTATCAAAATTTATGAATTAAATATTTTTTGATCTAGTCATATTTGTGACTGTATACAGATAATTGTTTTACAATTATTTCTGTCATAATAAGAGTAAATAATATTGCTAGTGAATATGATAGTGATATAATTGAAATGAGGCGCTTCGGTATATAAGCGCAACATCACAACATGCGACGTGTCATTTCATGCTGTTTATCTGATCCAAACTACTATCTGAGCCAATTCTAACATTTTAAAACCTCGTTTCGAGGCACACTCAGAGCTGAAGTATATTACTGTGGGCGCTTTTATTTATTTCATAACTAATTAAGTATACTCAAGTATCTTATGGCATTGAAACTTTTTCATGTTTGGAAAAATTCTAGTAGAAACGTCATCCTTCCATCTTTAATTGATTCAAGTTGATGTCGCCACCGGCAATACAATTAAGTATTTGTATATATAATAGCTCTTAACAATTATCAATCATAATATTTTAAATTATTTGATTGATTTTTAAAAGTTCAGATTAATTTAATCGATGATAATTAACTGTATAATATATTATATATTCGGGCGCTATCTACTAAATTTAAATATAATGAATAATAACCTCAATTTTAATTTAGCTTTTAAGTTGTAGACATATACACGAAATGAGACTAAGCTGAATTATATATTTAAACTTCTTTTGTTTATTATTAATTAACAAATTAATTAAATTATTTTTTTATACTACATAATTTTGGAATGGTAAAATGGTGTCATTATTATATATTTAGCTATACATGTTGTTGCAACACATTAATCATTCATCACAAATTAAATTTATGGTGGTGATATATTTGTGTCGAAATTATTTTCTTAAATTAATTAAAACATAGTTTAAACAGACTTTATACGGTTGGGATGAGGTGAGTCACTAAAATTTTTCAATTTTATAGTGACCATGGGGATATAATAACTTTTATTTAGCAACTATGGAGGACAATTTTGCGTTTAGTGTATGTATTTTGTATTTTTGTCGTTTATAGTGAAAGTGTTTGGTAAATAATGTATGTATATAATTTGGATTCACATATACCTACACAGTGTGTGTTATACCAGTCATATAGTAGTAACCGCTGTATAATGGAAAGTTTCATTGAGTATCCTTGTGCATCTAGAAGCATCTAGCGACTTATTATTTAAGTCGTTATTGCAGCATCACTCACCATCGGACAATGAAATTATATTGCAAAAGTTATTTACTCATGATTCGGGTATCTAATCGTGAAGCTAGGATTATAGTTACTTTTTCACAATTCTAGAAAAGTTTAAACACAATGAACGCGATCAATGCCATGCAGGGTGTTAAGAATTGGAATATATTTATTCAACATATGCCCTTTTATAATAATTAGCAGATAGAAAAGATTATAAATTTGTATATGAGGTTCGATTTGCCATAATTCGTAGCAATCACCTTCTACTTAAACTGTTTAAACTAGTGATTTTTGAACTACTTCCTCAGTAAGTTTACCAATGACAAGTATTTAATTATAATTCTCAAAGGTACAGGAAAAGCACGATATACGAGTAACATCCAATTCTCATCGAAGAAACTGTTACTTTTGTGTTGAGCGTAGATTGGGGAGTACCTAAATGAGCTAATACGTCATTGTGCACATCAATTAGAATTGTTTTCTTAGATAATGTGAGGTGCAAATCGATTAACATTTTCGAAATATTTTCTGTGAAGACAAAGACAGAACGGTTTGGAAGTAACATTCGCTGAGTTATGTCCTTATGTTCTTAATGACTCTGCTAATCACCAAAGGATTTTGCCCTAGCTGCATAGTAAAATTGTGATAAAGCTCCTTTCTCAAATAAAATACTGTCTGGCTCAATTAAGCCATACCATGTTTCACTGAGATATTCTTTGAAAATAATGGCATGACTTAGTACTCAGTGTATATGTTGGGCTAATATTATTTCGTGTTATTAAGCTGTCGACCCAGTCATTTAGATGTTTGAAAATATATTTTATTCCAAACTAGGAGGCAAAAGTTTTGACTACTTTATGTTCTGACGTTTATAGACCTAATATTCGAAATCCAATTGAGTAACGATATCTTTATTCGATTTATCTGTCCAACTGATAAGGTAAAGAGATATGGACACTTGCAGTTTTGCTTGGAATATTAATGATTAAAATATTGTAATTAATAATTTCTGTTTGTTGGCGGCGTTTGGGTCAGGACTCCAACATACAGAAGTCTACGGTTAGATTCATTAGTGACAAAATGTGTTATCTGTTATTTTACAAACCCATATTAGTAATTTGTTATTAAAAATAAATTAAAATTAGAATTTTCAACATCCAGCCCTGATCATAACGCGACAATGATAGGAGTTATGCTTTTACTCCAAGGTGGCATTAATTGAAAGCGTACGTAGAGTCTTTTCAATCAGTGTATTCTGTAATGTTGTTTCTCTAGCCCAGTATTTCGTTGTGCAGGTCATAATATTACATGATATATACAGTTTTTTTCTAAACCACCCACTGTCCTATAGTTCACAGGTACAATTCAATTAATCTTCTTCTATCTACATATATAAAATTGCACATACAATATATATACCAACATCGTATGTATCGTAAGTATATCGTTTCAACATTCAATTTGTTCAACCATACATAAAATATATGTATCTATCTACCTTTCCACATAAAAAATAATAATAGTTGTACGAGAAATAAATAGTTAAATCTTTTTTAAAATGTCTATTACCATCGTAATTTAAATAATAAAATTTATAAATATAAAGAAAGAAATATAACAGCAACAACAACACCGATTCAGCAAATCGTGATCACTTTCGCTTTACAAGAAAATTTATATTGCTCTATGTTACTTGACTCGACTCATACATAACTTGGAATTTGACTTTTTACTATTTTGTAATTGAAAATGAAAAATTGAACGAAAAATAGTTTCAAAGGATTTTATTAGCTGTATATGATATTTGACATTGGGAGCAATCGATCTTTGTATATAAGGTACACTCTATATACCTATGTTGATGGGAAATCGTAGAAAACCACTTATCATGTGGCTGATCGAAATTCAATTATACAAATCGAACCGTTTTAGTGCATATATAGTGTATATACATGACATCATGAAAATTTATTACCTCATATCACAGTATCCAATCTATAAACGGAGATAACCACCTACAGTGCAAATTTCAACAATAATATACGTATTTTGTATTTACGTAAATGTTGGTTTAAAATTTTTCATATAAATATATAATTCGGAAAATCGTTTTATATATATATATATATTATATACCTTATACCTAACTAAAATAAAACGTAATTTTCTAAAGAAACGCGTGTAGGAAGATTCGTTGGCTGAGATTTCTTTATGCCTCATGCATATATGGTATATCGTTGGTTCTATATATAATATATATAAAATAAAACTACTTTATAATTCTAATAGTTTTGTTAAAAGGTCGTTTCAAAAACTACTCACCAAGAAAATTATGCATAAAATACGTACAGTGTTTTCTAGGTCACATACATATATACAACTATTCCAGTTTTTACCTTTTCCGGCGCGTGGAAAGTTACATTACGAAATATATATTGTGTTGTGGCCATTAATGCAATATAATACTGCTTTAATACTCAGTCTTTCTCTTATTTTAATCTGTTTTTAAAGATGACCATATATATTTTATGTACATATATACAAATATCGCCTCGAACTATTGTATATACGTTCATTACCCACATTCTATTTTAATTCGAAAGGTCAACAAACCACGATTCATTTATTTGAAATTTCACTTTTACTATTTCATTTCAATCTAAGATCAACTTTTGGTTTAAGGGTACATTGAAATTCTGAAATACTGAATGAAAGTGGGTGTAAATTGGACCGTCAAGAAGATCTACAGGTCGAAATTTACTTGTAAGGTACACTGTAGATTTTCGTTGACGAGCATACTTTGCGTTTCTAGGATAAGCTATGACATTCTGGATATAGACTTATCAAAGCTGGTAAAGTATTAATGGCGTATAGTAATAGTGTAAATCAAAAATTGCTCGTCGAGAATAATTTCAGAAAAAATCGATGGAGAGGCTTTATATCAATCATTTCAACAAATCCAGGTTAAACTGCAGTGGTTAGGTGATTTGGCTTGATCAGCTTAAACCGAATTTTAACATAAATTTATACCGAAATCGATAAAAATCTATACAACGCCAATACTTTCTGAATCCTAGTATTATATCGAAATGCTTATATTGGCTAGTGGTGTTATAGTAGCGCATTTAGGACAGTCTTTGGGAAAATTATTGGATTGCTAAACTGGTAGCGTGGATGATCAAGACATACTTTATGTAATACGAATATTGACATTATTTATTTTAAATAAATAATTTTTTGCTTGGTTCAAAGTACGATTTTGATAGTCGTGTAAAAACCACTTGGCTATACAGGTGTACCGCCCAATTACCTATCATCATTATATTAATAATCAAACAGGAATTTTGTCCTTCATTTACGCTGAAACTCTAACCAATTGTAAAAAAATAAACTAGTCGAAGTTAGTCTTTTGTATATATGTAGGTGTGCACAATCCATGTTTCAGTGGGTATCAGGTGGCTGAGTTATAAAGGACAAGGTTGTGTGTATAATAATTTAACTGATTTTGTAAATAATTTTCCAAATGGTGTTGATGGAGTTCATACTGTGGCCCGTAGTCATTTTGCCATCATCTTGCATAAAGTCGGCTCTCCCATCAAAGATCGCTGTATCATTCGGTTTTGATCAGCACTCAGAATGTGACCGTACCAGCAATGTGACACAAACGTCGTGTTTCGAATGTTCGAATGTTAGAAGCCATCTCTCGTACTCATCGGTCAAGGTCCAACTCTCACATCCATCCATGACAACGGGTCTCATCAATATTCTGTACAGTTTCAGCTTATCCGAATTTGAAATATATTTTGAGATATATTCGTGCCATACGATCCATATATTATTGGCAAATTCAATTGACATTTAATTAATTGCAAAAGGGTACAACTATTTAAAGTTTGACTATATGCGTCGTTAGAATTTGGAGAGTTGAATGGTGAATTAAATGACGAAATTCTGATAGATCAGATAGAAAATTGCTTAAATGAACAGTATTTTGGTTCCACTGTGGCTTCATGGCGTATACTTATCAGTATCATATGCACTTTCAGCCGCATACGATTATTCGCTTTGATTTGCCCTTGTCAAATCGTCAAAATGTTGTTTGACGGAAAGGTTCTGAGAATTAAGCTGTTGCAAATCCATCAACGACAAAATTACTGGAATTTTGTGACATGAATAATATTGACCCTTCAGCTAATAGATTTTTGTAGAGTGAAATACCATTATGTTTGGAATTATAGAGACAATTGGACTATGAGGAACTATTGAATTGTTTCAGTAACGGTTGCTTTTGTCGCATGTTCGGGGGATATTAGGGCGAGGTAGTTCATCCAATGATAATGAATGCCGTGAGTGTTAGAATGAAACAAAATAAACTAAATCTCCCCGGAAATAATATTAATTATTTGGATTTATTTGTGGTTTGAATGTTGCAGCGATTGCCTTACTTCTATATGGAACAAGTTTTAAATATTGATGAGTGACGATTTTCTTAACGATTGTAATAAAAACATTTCGTGTAATTGATTATTGATGATATTCTTCATTTCAGGTGGTCGATTCGCACGGTGTTTAGGAGTTTTGGGTTTGGACTACAAATCCCCCAGTGGCGATGCCTCTAGTTTTTGGTATTTTATGTATGCGTTATTGCACTAAAATTTTTCGAAATAATAGCAGTTGCGTTGTGATTGGACTTTTTTATAAGTCGGCATGACTTAAAATATGCTAATGCATACGGAACTAGAGTGTTAAAGTTAGACTTAATGGTTTAGGAGAAATTTAGTATGAACATTTATAAGCTATTATACTCCGATAATTGTTTTACAAACAAGTAGGAATAACCAAATCATCGATCCATAAACTTCATTACATGAAATTACTCACAATTCTTTGAGTGACACTCACGTTACATATCAATTAGAAATTTATAATTCAGTTTTTGCTATATAAAATTCGTCGTTTAGCACCAGATAAGGCAGTTACTACTTTTGGAATGTGATGACTCACGGTTTATGTATAGATCAAATATGAACTTGTGGTTCAGTCTGTTGCACTTCATCGTACTAAATGACGTTATAGTTCTAGACCACTTCTGGCAATACTTCCACCTTTTAGATTGTTCGATCTTTATAGAATGATATTTTGTCAGAAGTATCCAGTAATGGTTTCAGTGATAATGTATATCAGGCGATATGTACAAAAAATAGAAATGTATAGCATCTGCTTCAATTAACCGGTAATTAACACACATTTCGAAACAATTTGTAATATATTGATTCGCTAATGCGATATTAAAGTGTAAGAGAACAGTGACTCAACCATTTGAGTGCATCAAATAATACCAGCACCATTAGCAGTCATGACGCTGTAGTGCAACAATATAAGAACGATATAAGACAACCCGGATTCGCAACTTATTAGAGTGTACGAAGTTTAATTCTGAGAAGTACATATATATACCGGAGAATTACATTGATTATCACAGTAAGACAGTTTTTTTTTTATATTTTTTGTATGCTATCTTTTTTGGGGCTCAAGGCTCTCCCAGCTCTTTCGCGGTTCGCTTAGTTACGTCCTACTTTACGCCTTAACGGCCAAATCGAGGACGTACGGCTATAGGTCCGATTTTCGTAGAACCATCTGCGCATTACATAGCTCCATGCCAGCCTATAGTACTGACATGGAAAATCGGTCGGCCCATGAGTTCTGCACTCCAACAGGGGGTCATAGATGTGTTCATTAACACCACCGATCGTAATCGTAGCGTGAAAAATCCCTTTACCATCCTGCCCCTATCGGGGTTCGAACCCGGTACCTCCCGCTCCAACTGCCACAGCTTTAACCACTGAGCCACCTGGGCGGTTAGTAAGACAGTTTACGTGTAAAAATCGTGTATATTACATACGGTTATTTTTTTACAAAAAATGTAAAAAATTATTTTATGTCACAACGTTATTTTTGTAACTGGCGCTATCTCTTATCAAATGTAATTGTAATTAAAGCACCATATGTTAAATTTTTTTTTTTTACTATTTTACGGATAGAACTTATCAAATAATTAACTTTGCCTTTATACTGATGATAAAATAATTTTTGTTTTAGATTGGAATTATTATCAGGTTTAATTACGGTAAAAATCACCTTAACTGGCTTGGGTGAAGTTAAAAAAATCGTTTATTAATTACGTTGGGACTAACAACATACCGTCTAAATAAAAAAAGAAATGTAGTCTCAACTACACTTGGCATTCCGCATACTGTTGTCTTCGTTTTATAACATGTAATAACAGATGGCACTGCGAATGTTATTGTCTTCGTATAAAAAATGTTAAAAACGTTTTTTACATGTAAAATCTCAACTGGGTTCCCTTGTTAAGGCTAGTACTCAGATCGATTTCGTGTGAAATTTCCATACGATTTTACCACTAAGCAGTACTCAGTTTATTAGCGCAAAAACTATAGTTATCTCAATGCACCAAAGATGGCGCGCATAAACTCTACACATTTGTTTCACGCGAAAATAATGATTCGAACCATTTTTTTCACGTGAAATTTAAACATTTGAACTGTTTTGTTTGAACATTCGAATTCTCCAAAAAAAATTCATTCCTATTTCACGTGAAAATAAATAAATTTATGGAGACCACGGTAAAATTTCATTTCACTTTGATCTGAGTACTAGCCTTTGAAGCATAATTAATGAACAAGACTATTAAACATTTGGCGCAGAGTCATTTTGCATGTCAAAAAGTCTAAGAAATTGTGTGGTTTAGTTACAAGTAGACTTGATAAGAAGTGGCGAGTAAGACCTCACTGTGATTTTAGCTGATCATATCAAAATTTGTTGGGTGATCCTTACCAACTGGGTATATTGGTCACATATACTACTAACGGTGAGGGTAAAAACAGGATAAAGATCCTATATGTCTATGAGAATATATATAAGTGTGTAAATATATTACCATTAATGTTCTGATAACTGGCTCGTCCAAAAGTTAATGACACATGACAAGGTTAAAACTTTAAATGAATCCACCTAATGCGTATATAAAACAAGCAGACATCAATTTAAATTTTAAATATTTATACCATTCCTGAACTATATGTATAGTTACAATCTTAACTCTATTATCTTAAGTACAACAACAATGAAAATTTTTATTGCGTACGAAAAAAATAAAATTCCTCCAAGATTAAATAATATAAAACGACTGACTTGAATGGCTCTTTTGAACCTATGTCGCGCGTATAGTATCGTATTTATTGATATAAACGCGCTTTTTTCACAACCAAACCCTCAAACGCTTTCCAAACCATCTACCATCACACTATATCTATCTATATGTATGTACTTGTGTACATTTCTTAAGAAAACACAAAAAACTTGTTTTTGTCATTTCTGTGTTGTGTGTTTTTTTGCGAAATGTTTAAATAATTTAATTTTTTTTTGTAAGTTTTATGTATAAATAGATAATTTTAATATACAAAAAAAAAAAAAAATAATAACGAGAAACTTGTTAGAATTTACAAAAATGTGTTTATTTTACAAAACGAATATTTATAACGATGACATCATTTTAATAGAGTCACTGCTTCATTTATTTATCTTTCTCTTTATAAACTCGTAAGTGTTTATGTATATAAGCACATAGGGTGATCGCACGATCTTCATTTTCGACTCAATGTAATACCAGATCTCAGATTACTTTACAACAATTCACTTATGAACCTAATAGTTAGAGTTTTACAGTTAAAGAGATTATACAAGTACAACGTCCTATTCATCAACCTTAATTCAATGACCATTTACAAAATCACTAAAATATTTAAAGAGCGTCTTTGAATTGATTAGAAAAGTGAGTGTTTGATACGACGATTCGATGTATAAGTTCGGAAGAAACGATGTATCTACGGAACAAACCAGAAACACTAGAGCAAGAGTAGATGACAGAGATAGATATATTGAACTGAACTCGTTTTCGTTGAATATTTCATTCAAGTATAGACGCTCTTGATAAGTTATTTAGATAAATTCACAGATTTTGAAGATGATTCACATTATAACAGCTCTCTCAATTGAAAAACCCAAATCCGATTAACGCTTTTCGGTTGCTGTGCTGGCCAACTAAATATCATTGACGTAATCGGGAAAGGAGTCTTATTATGTAATTATTCACGTGTTGATACTTTATGAATGGATATCTTAACTCACAACAGATTCTTAAAAGTAATCATAACAGTCTCGAACCGTCCGGAACCAATTTAGAGGTTTTAGCTACAGTTGGTATTGAAATCCAATGTTAGTATCTTTCACAAGGGTTTAACTCTTATCTAAATAATATAGGCCGTCCGACTTCGTCTGTGGCAATTGAGGAATATTTCTAGATCGTTTTTCCATTGGTCAAAATTTATAGTGATATATTGAGCATATTCCGCTTAGTCTCTGTTATGTTACCATGGCTATAGTATTCTCAACAAATGACTGAAAAAAAGATACTAAGATCTGTAGTGTTATTGATCCTTATGGCACAAATATAGTGTTCAAGTTGGACATAAGGCTACTAGTATTAAGGATTTGGACATAGTCTATGCACTGTTAACCATAACCATTGGTTTCAGCAATACCTTGAAATACTGAATCAAATTTATGAACTTGACCTCACTATATATTGTTATGGCATAAAGTAGGGACTTATATAAGTGAACTACGAAAAAGTCGAGAGTACGGCCTTGACCCTCTAAAAATATAGCAAAAGTAACAACAGACATGCTACAAACAAATTTGATACCAGATATCATATTGATTTTGGTGTGAATGGATAAAGTGCCAACGAACTTAAACAGATCCACTGGAACAAGATTTAGCCATTGCTCTCCAAATCAAAACTAAATATGTGATCTTTGGTAGTATAATTCTTCCATAACTTACGTCAGAGCTGGCCATCACCTCCTGGCTTAAAGCTACATCAGCCTTATTTGTTTGACACGTGTTACCTTTCAATCAACTAACCCTTACCACCCCATTATTTTCAATTATATTTCACTACATAGTATATGCGTAGGCAACTACGCCTCAATACCTCCGGTTCTCTGGGTGGTTCTATACTTCCAAGATTGTGTCCTTCTGACTTTAGTCCGAGTGTCGATTCACCTCTAGTTTTAAGTTGTCAATCCTGTTTCTAAGCATAATATAATTACTCTTTTCAGGGTTTCAGAGTTCACACCTAGAAAAAAAGGAACCTTTCATGCGAGTGGTGCTATCAAAGATTAATCACTCGAGCTCCTTGATTTTTCAATCATACACCAGGGTATGCAATACCACAAGATATCAACAGATATATGCAATATCAACAGATATAATCTTACAGTACGGATGCTGAGACTGTGTTTAAGTCCTTTTAACAGTTTAGGGACCCTTCAATGTCTAATAAGGTGTCAGATGAGATGTAAACGGCTCTAAAAGCCATAGATTATTGGCAAATTAAATTTACAAGGAATGCAACGTGTCGAGTGATTGGTAACAAAAAATAAAAGCACCCGGTTCATTGCTTTCCTAACACTCTACGATCCATTAGTGTTAACGGATTGGATACAATACCATCCTAACAAAAAATTAAGCTTGTTCATTAACATAAAAACAACAATATGCTACTATCCGCGATTGTATAGTTAGTTGCGATCCGATCTCTATCTTTCTTACACAATCGTTCAAAATTGACTGTAAAATAATGATTATTATTATTATATACTTCGTGTACTTGGGTACAAAACAAAACACATCTATTTATAATTTATTATTGTAAACTTTTACAATAGTTTGAAGATGATCGTATTTCATTTAAAAAAAAAATAATTTGATGATCTTAATTGTTAGTGTAAATATATAGTGTGCGCACAGTGGGTGAGGCGCCACAGTATATTAAAAATGATTAATGAGTGCGGTAAGAAATCATATTCTATACATAGATATATATGTATATGAACAGTTTGTATATTGTAATATTATTTCACTTAGATAATATCTTAATGATATCATAATAAATGTTTGCACATTATATAGTGTGAGACAAAAATTAAATTCATAAACGAAAGACTTAAAGTGACGAACCCGGTTTTGTCATATACGAGTATCTCTATGGTATTTGCAGTTGTACAAAAAAATTTGATAAATGTTAAACCGGATAAGAAATTGCAGAAGTAATTAATCAAACGTATCGCCAAATCAACTATAAATGTATGTATACAAAGGTATACGTTTAAGACAAATTTGTTATTGAAATAATTTTCCAGCTTTAGTGTTAATTCACTAAATCATGTTAATTCGATAGGCGAAGGCCAAAATAAATGTATTATATATAGTTTGTATAATGATAATAAAATAGTAAATTTATTTAAATCGTTAAGTTAGATCAACTATATATATAAAATTAGTAAACATGTTTAAGATTTCCTGAAACTGCTTTTTATGAGTTGTTTCGAAAAGCCATGCGTTATCAAACTGTTTTATGACTTTTTATTCATAATCAGTATACACATGGATTGTAAAGTATGCATTTAAAATCTTAATGTTTTTTATAATATCAGAAATAAGCATTGGTCGTTGACCATTGAGTCGGTTTTCACGCGGGAATTAAATCGTTCCTCACGGACGATAGAAATTGTTCATTAGTGGGTATGATAAATATCACCCCAGTTCACTGTATCAATTATAGATCTTATCGAATTTTGGTCATTAGTACCTTAAAAGTTTCCCACTATATACAATTTAAGTAGTTTATCCAAAATAACAATATTTTTACATTGTATTTTGTAATGCCAATATATTAAAAGGACGTAATAATGGCGATAATAAACTGATTTGTCGCAAATAAGTGGAAGTGACTAAACATAAGTGGAAATGATTTAATGTTTTCTGTGCAGTCTCTGATTTGGAAACGTTTAGTCCAATTTTTTACTATTTTACAGTATAGCTTATAAGACACCACTATTTTAAAGGTGTAAATGCAGTTCGAGTGACATAAGATTATGGTTCTAGTGATAGTGATGTGGAACCAGGACGAGCTATTGTTTTTCTTAATTTAAGCATCAAAACCAATAAAAGTGGCATGCATATTGTCATTATGGTGTGATGGTATCGATGTTGGTTAGGATAAGTTTAATTCATGACGTGTTATTGTGAATATCGGACAAATTTATTGTATGGTACTTGACAGTTTTATCTCGCCAGATATAGTAAAATGATGAATATCATCTTAGTTCACCGTATAGAGTTCCTCACAGTATACATTTTAAGTCGTTTATCGAGACAACAAATATTTTTACATTGTATGTTGTAATGCCAATATACTACTAGAACGTTATAATGGTAATAATGAACTGATTTGTCGCAAATAAGTGGAAGTACGATTATTAGATGAATATATGTAGTTAATTACTTTCAAGACGTAAGTATATAGTCTTCATATCATGACACAGAAAATTGTCAATAAATTTGTTCAATATATAATATCCATTTTAAGTCGTTTATGCAAAACAATAAAATTTTTTACAGTGTATGTTGTAATGCCAATATATTAAAGAGACGTAATAATGGTCATAATGAACTGTTTATTACTTACTTTTAAGATGTCTTAGTTTTTGTGATAGAAAGTAATTTTTTACTGCATCAATTCAATTAATATAATGATCGTCGTGTAGTTCTTCATAGGATTAGGCATTAATTTAAAGTCGAATTAATTGTTTTGTTAAGTCTCTGATTTTGATAGCTTAAGCTAATTTTTTTATCATTTTACATTACAACCTAACACACGACTATTTTATAGGTGTGAATGCAGTTTGAGTGTATCCCAGCGTACCATAGGAGTTCTTCACAAACTACATTTTAAGTCTTTTAACAATAATGACAAATATTTTCACTGTGTATGTTGCAATGCCAATATATAAATAGAACGCACTAATTGTGATAATGAGGTTATTTGTAACAAATATACTAACAGTACTTTTGGATGACGAGCTGGAGGTTATTTTTCCTAAAACGTACTTTAGTATGATCTTTCTTTGAATAAGTTTTCCCCACAGTTGGGACATGTGCTTGTGTGGAAAATATCGGTTGGGGTCAGTATGAAGCGTGACTTTTTACTGTATTAACAGTGTTAATATGTAATGTATATATAGTTTTGCTAACTATAAAGCATTTAAGGTTGTATGAAAAACCTATTAACACTTTTAAACAAATTAAAACCGGAAACATCACCATCTGATTGGGCAAAATTTCATCGCGCACACTAAATGAACAAACTTGATATATCTAACACATCATTTAGACTTGTATATCTCGAGGTCGATCTATTTAGTTTGAACAAATAATTTCGTCACAACAGCACCGTGTATATATATAGACTTATTTCATTAAAATAAAGTAATTCACGTGGAATGATGTGTATGTGCCCGGCATAGACAATATACGATTTTATAGGTCGGAAATATTCTCTAATTTTGACACTTTTCAAGGCTGTATATATAATATATTAAACGAGTATTTAATTTATCAAAAACAAAACTGACAATCCTTAGCAATTACTCAGTTCGATGAGTAATATATATATATACGTAAGTTCATTATATCTTAGCGCTCGATAATCGCAATTTAATCACGTATTAAGAATTGTTTTTATAATTTTATAAGTCAAAATGAGCTAAAAGTATTTTAAATTAATTTTTAATGAATTATAATTATAATTCTATATAAATGTTTATTTACATATTATATTTATAATAAAAAAAGTAGTTACATTTGAATAAATAAATAAGAGATAATTATCTCGTTTGTTTGTTGGTACATTTTGGTTGCTGCAATATTATATATTATACAACATGATCGCGTTTATAAACAAGTCCTCGAGATCATTACAAGCTCCGTATATAGTATATATGTAGATTCGACAAGGTAGACAAGTTTTTTTCTCTTATAATATAGTTTGCTAATTAGTTTTTAAAATAAAGTAAAAGTTATTTCTGCTGTCGATACATAGATATGTATATGCAACATACATATATATGTTGAGACATATAACATCAATATACAATATATTCTCTTGCAGTATGCACATATGTATATCGACATAAAATTGAATTGATTTGTTGATATATCACTTAAGCCTTAATTCTGATTTCTTATTCATTTTCTACCTCGTCTTCATGTATCTATACGAATACGTATGTAAATTTTAAAAATTTTGACGTTTATAATACTCAACTGTACACGGATCAGCATAACAATTACAATGTTTGTCGAATAGATACATAGAAAGATACACAATATAAGTCTAATGCCGGAAATACGTTAAATTCTCTAAGATTTTAACTGATTCTGTTTCTAAGTATTTGATTTGATTGGTGTACATATTATGTTTTGACTTATACAAAACAAAATTAAATTAATTAATTTGTGTACTCTTTTTATTTATGTACGAAAGAGCTGGGTGGTTTTCAGTATATAATTATTATGTGTAAGCGACGAACCTGATTTTCGCATAACAAACAAAATACGATATATAATGTCGATAAGAGTGGGTTTGACATGATGGTTTTTGGTATTTTGATTTACTCGTAATATTGTGCGGTAAGATTTATGTGGGTTATATTATATTGTGTGGGTAGTAGTAATCAGTGGGGTGTAGAATAAATAGTCACCCAGTGGTTAATCGTATGTTTATATATAAAAAGTATCACCTTTATTTACTATTTCACCACACTGTAGGTGTAGAAATTCGTGCGCGATCTTATACGAAACGATCAAAAATCTTTAGTTTTAAATATGATTAATTATACATGTATATATATAAACGGTGCTTCGATGTAGAGGTGTAAATAATTTTATAATTTTAATCTTAAATCGCGACCACCTGAATTAGAGACAATAATATTATACAATCTGAATCGTGCGATCGTTATATACTTCATGTATATAGTTTGTTATAAAACAAAAAATCAACCAACAATTTTTACCAACACAAAACTACATGCCAATTATATTTATTGTGCGATTACAATCAAAAATTTATAATATGATCAATAAATCAGAACTTGAATTTCTTAAACCGAATTCCCAGACATTCTAATTTGTAGGTAATTTAAAAATGTGAAACTCTCGCTCTTTTATATAATTTTTTTTTCGCTGATCAAAGCACCGTATTATCATCTTATCATACTACGAGTATATATATTGTAAGAAACACCAAAAAATAAATTTTAACCACGTAAATGAATAATTACATGCTATTTGGCGATCATAATTTTGTTGAAGACTATCGCATTTAAACGATCAGGAAGCAATTCACCAAAACAAACGAACAAGCAAAACTACTCTACACTGTAAATGGTGAAATGGCAAATAAAAACTATTTTAGTTGATTTTGTCAAATATATTAACTGATTTAACGATCGCTCGAATTTGTTTTGTTATAATAACGGTACATTTGTGATCTGAATTTTAAACTATTCGAAATTTGTTCATGGTTTAAGCTGTTGAATTTTAAATAGTGATTGTGTCATAGAGGTATGTGTTTGTTATACTTTTGTTTTGGATATTTCTCAGGACAATAAATTAAATTGATATTTTGTTATATATACTGTGGCGCCGTTACGAGATTCATATCAAATTATTTTAAGTTGTTAAGTCATAAAATTCCATAGAAATGTCATAATCGCATATACTTAAAATAAGACTCCGATGGGTGCATTCAAGCGGTTGATACATCCTATATTTGAATGTCACTTGTTCTTACAAGCCCAGGTTATGCCTGAATGTCTATTTGCGGAGATGCCACTATAATACCATAGATCGTTGAAAGGTGATGAGTTGATGACTTTATCTAAGGAGATTGGTAGAATTTAGATACTTAAATAAACAGGATTATACAACATCGAGCTAAATAACACAAGTCTAGTGGGAGTCAAGAGGTTATTTGCAAATAATGAACTTAAGAGCTATATGCGATGTCTTAATTCAAAGGTACCCCATGTCGCGTTCTCTTTGAAGGATAGATTTTCAATTATGATTAAACTATTATGGACGATGGACTCGTTATGATTTCACGGTTACGCAAGATTGTCAAAAACATGATTGCTTTTTTTACATAATCGTCTGTTCTTAATTTAAGTTTGTTTGTGCAGAATATAAAGGTTCACGTCACAAAAAAGTCAGAGCAATGATGATAACAGCAGTTCAATTGTTTTAAAACGTCAAAAACCAGGAAGGTTCACCTCACAAAAAAGTCAAAGCAAATGTTTTGAAATGTCAAAAATCAGAACTTAATCGCATCGTTGCATTTTAAAAAGCTTAGGAAAGGTGAAAATTACCCATCAGTGTAATGGTCTAAAAGTGATAGTAGAACTCGTCGATTTAGGATTCTACTATCACTTTTAGACCAGGAAGATGGAAAATGACATTCAAGCAGTAAAGAACATTGGTATTCGATTGAATGGATGAAAAAATTACGTCAAAGAATTGGTAGGCTTGAAAATTCGAATGGATCAACAGATACCACCTAACATGGTTTAATGGCAACATCATTTATATTTCAAGACTAATATAATCGCCATCTATAGTTATCTAGCAAAAAGGCAACGTCTTATGTTATACAGAGCACGTTATGTATCTAATTGGTTTCAGCGAAATAAAATACATTTGTTGAAATATATGATCGACACAGACTGTCGACCTTAACCAAAGGTCTCGTTTGCTTTCTTTCGAACAATTTATTGCATTCTACACAACTAACTGATAGGTAATGATTATAAAACATTCTTTAAGTCAACTAGAATGAAAACGTACACATTAAGACCTTACACATGTATCTTCTATTGATTCAATGTCAACATTGTTTTTGTTTAAGCAAAATTAGTTTTATTCGTGTTAAATCATCAACTTCCCTTTCACATATTATACACTCAAAGCTATAACATTTAGAAAAGTCATGAAAATCGTCACAATATTATATCTATACATCTTTATATTTCTCGATATGCAGATTACATTTTAATGCCTTACCAAGGTCATTTAGATTTAATATATAAGATTACTTTTAGATTAATTTTCTTTCGCTTAACAGCAGTGTTACTTAAGCCATGTACTGCGTAACCGTTTATCAATTGAAGAGGACTATTCTTTTTAATATTTAAGTAACAGGTGGGCAGATTGAAATTTTAACCTTTGTATAAGCATTTCAAAGATTTATAACATCGTCATGGTCATTCTAATTTGCTTATATCCATTCATAAAATTAGCGATTCTAAGAAACGCGTTTTGATTAATCGAATCAAAAACTGCTTAATAATTAAGATAAACTCACAGTATGGTGACCCCTGTATAAAAATTGTATATATTTACATGTGTTTGATATTAGGACGGTTTGTATTGATTCAATGACGTGAGAAGTGTTTTTTTCTTGTTTCATACGCAAATTTTAATCTGTTATCGAAAATGTGAAGGTTACACTGTTGTCGTCTTCGAGATATGGCATACATATATATTTATACAAAGCTTTATAAATCGTATGACGAAGTTCATTATCAGTATGATAAGTCGTCTAATATTGCATAATATTTGTTACATTGTATATATAAATTTAATATCGAGATGATCAATATATACGATACCATTACGTAAGTCGAAATGTGAACCGGTTCTCGTGTAATACGAACGAGAAAGAGAGAAAAAAATGCATTTTAATCACAAACCGCACACAATATTGATTAATCGAGTTTAATAAAAACTTGTTTTATGACTTTGTGTATGAGACAATAAAAATAATACCCAAAATCAACCGCAGAAACGACTAACCAGATTTCTCACCCATATTGAATACTTACGTGTACTCGATCGCACAAAAGGATATGTCAAAAAATATGTACAAAATCATTTTGTTAATTTATTGTAGATCGCGCCACACCAACAAAAACATTTTCGCTTCGTTAACAAAAAGCCCACTCGCGCTCTATACATCGACTTAAAAAAAAAAACGTAAATATAAACAAATATTTACCTTGACCCGAACAATATCGCATAATGATTATTTATTTATTTATTTATTATATTATTTACTTAATAATTTTAGTGGTTATAAATATACGAAAAAACAAAATAAAAGCAAAACCCATTAAACATGCATAATATCGATTTTTTTTTGTTATTTTTCGCGTTGCTTTTACCCATTCTCCGCGCTTATTTTACTTTGGTTGATCTTATAAAAATCACTTGTTCAATGACAAACGTACGACCGCGTCAACCTTTAATTTTATATTTTATGTTTTTGTTGTTTTTGTTATACTCTCTTACTTATTGTTATTATTTTTGTATCTTGTTATTTAAGAATAAATAAATAAATAATAATAATAATAATAGTAATAACAATAATATTTAACAACAATACATTTTTTGATCAAAATAAATTCCTTTTATGCTTTTGTATTATTTTAAGTTAAATCTTAAAATTGATTATTAATAAGATTAAATGAAATTAATCATTGTAGTTTTAAGGAATTTGTTTTTAAAAATATTTATTTTTGTTCGCTTAAAAAATGTATTAGTAAAAATATAACTGGTTGTTAGGGTATAATCATATGATTTCGTTTATATCGTTAGTAGGCCGCTATTAAGGATGACGTTAGTCACAATTTACTTGACATAGCATAGTTTGGCCTAAACAAAAGCTGTGTTTTATTCGGTAAATTACTATTTGACATTCGTTAAATTCCAATCGAGAAACTGCTAATTACCGCTATTCGAACGTTTAAAACTGGATGATGTGAGTAAAACATAACCTATATTATATATTGTGTATGTGGATTGTTTGTCAAAACTTTATGAAAACTTTTTTGTCAATCAAAATAATTTTTTTTCAGAAACAAAAAAAATAATGTTCGGTAGAAAAAGCGGAGCGGTTCTTCACTTACCCGCGTATTGGTGAAATTTGACGTAACTGCTTCTAACTACTTATGAGAATATAAGAGCAGTTACGAGTATTTCATTTAGTGAAGACAAGAATCCAAATTGTAGCGTTACATATTGTTGTAATCTGTCAAAAATTCAAATTTTATACCAACTTTAAAACATAAATATTTATTTTTTGTGTCAAATAAAATGCGATTAAAATGTATTTTCCAAATAATTGAATTTTAAAGACGCACTTCCTGAAATAAATTTATATTTAACATTTTTAACTACGCGTTAAACAATTCAGGTATAATATAAAGTCAAAAAATTACAACTAAAACAATGAAAAATGAGAATAGCACACCTAGTTTTGGAAATAACAACTAAAAAGTCAAATTTAAATAGCAATATACTGTCAACTCTAAAGAAATTCCAAATAGGAAATTCATTATATAGGATTGTTGTTGTAATTTGTCGAATACAGTAGTCACTATAGCAACCAATTTCAATTGTTAGTTCTGTTTTTACCAGTTTAAAGTGAAGCAGATGCATTTTGTAAAGTTCATTGATATGAATTCGATTTCTAATAAACAGAAACAATGGAAAATCATAGTTTTTATAGTAGATCGTGACCTCTCTATATCGAGACATGTTGAGACAACATATAAAGATAAATTCTAAATCAGTTCTTAGAATAAAGAATTATTATGGCAAATATATTGTTAGATTCTGGCGGAATACGAGAATTTGAGGAAATTAGTACAACCTTGATAAAATGCAAAATTTAAGAGACTGAGGTATATGTATGTTGTTCTCAAAATAGTTTAACAATTTTGTTAAACGCAGTATTATAATTTATCAATGGAACCTTTTACAACACTAAACCCACCAGACGGCTTAAAACTGAAACATCTGTATTAACCAAAAATTTTTCCAGTAATAAGGTATCTGGGTGGAGACTTTTTCGTGATATAAAAAATAGGATAAGTCTACAAGCACAACCCTGCGCAATATATTTAAAACGGGGAAATTTTAAGGAGAAATAAATATTTTAAAGTAATAAATTGACGTTATAACATAACCTCAAAGCAAATTATATCATATTTTATATGAAATGGTAGGACTAGGTAGTTTACAATTCAATGAATGTAAATACGATGCATATGATGTGAAGTTGTTTATTCATGATTCAGTTGCAGTAAAGCTACTACTTCATTTCATTATACTTTTTATCATTTAATATTATAAAACACCGCAGAATGACCACCTTGGCTGGGGCTATAATATGAATAACAGATTCCCGAAGTAAATCTGTTAGAATCGTAGAATGATTTTATGGCGGCCGTTGTATAAATAAAGGAATAGGATATATCATAAGGTTCTAGAGATTGGAGACGTTTTTGACTCACTATATAATTTGGAGCTTTCTATCTTGCTATTAAGTGTTTATTAAGAGTATTGGATTTCTAACAATAAAACTGAAGATGTGTGGAGGAATGGATGACATGTAATAGCCAAAATGGTTTCTATGAGAAATGCTGTTTAATTAGTAAGCCTAAGAGAACTGTGACACCATGGTGAAGAAGGAGAATGGTAAACTGAGAAAATAGATAAGAAAAACGTCATTAAAACGTTTCTTAAAGTTATTAAACGTCATATTTAAGTCATATAGTCTTATACGTTTACTATCCAGCAAAACTATGCTGGATAGTAAACGTATACGACTATATGACTTTAAGATATCCTCTCAAACAGAATAATTAGCAATGTATCAGTGAATATAATTTAGAGCTTTCTGTGGAAATATAAAGGTATTAAGCAATTATTTAAACATTATTTTTGCCCAGTATAGTTAAGTTTATCGCAAGAGTAAACTGAAACCCATAAAACTGTTATAAAGTCTGCTATATTTAAACTGATCATATACGTTGGAGGTGAAACCCTCGCTATATACTAAGATCGCCTAAATTCAGACATAATTATGGCAAATGCAAATAATATTATTCGGGAGTCGTCACCGGAGAGTAATCGATCAGAAAAGCTGTTGAGCTTACAATAAAAAATTAAAATATAAGTAGTAGATCGATCGAGATTGCAATCCTATGGTGACTTTGTGTAAATATATCATTGCAAGCAGACTATTTTGTTACCATAAACTCACTCTGTATTGAAATGAATCGATGTAAAAAGGGTGTTGGAGCCATATTGCACAGTATTATGAAGATAACTACCATTCTTAATCGTCAACTATCAACTTTTACTAATTTTGAAACCATTGTAAAAATATTAGTGGCATTTTTAAGTTGCAATGAAAGCCGAGAACTAATCTAATTTAGTTAAGAAGAAGTCTTAGTCCGACGTATTCTTGACTTTATGTAGTTTAGATATTGAGATATAATCAACGAATTTCTATTATCTAAAGCACAAAATTATCTATGAGATTTCAGGTAGTAACTTAAAGCTTAAAATGGCTACAATGCGAGAAATTAAAATAACTGGAGTTGGCCTCTACCTCATTTAAATAAGTTCAATTGAGCTTGCGAAAACGTATTTTACAGTCCGATTGGCAGATATAAAAAAGAGCAGCAAAAGGCAGTGATACTTCAGATGAAAAACATGATACCATACACAGTTTGTTCCAGTGCTTTAGGTTCACTATCTGAGCAGAGACATGTAGACAAGGAGTAAGATTTTAGAATTTAAAGGAGGAAAATTGAGAATGTTAATTCTGGATTTGAATTATGTTTGTCATTTGTGTGATATATTTGGTGGAATTATAAAATTGACTCTATAAATTATAAAACTTCGAGCCGAAAAGCAACTGTAATGAAGTGAAAAATTTGTTAAGGCTTTCTCAGATTTATACTTTCAATAAAATAATAAAGTTTGAAGTCTGCCTACAGAGTTAAGTAATCGATATCACTCAACTATAGTTTTTTAAATACTATAACGAAGGCGTCAATGAAATATATACAACTAGATCTGTGTTATGAATGAAATCAACAAAATTCAAACATATGTTGTCGAGATATGAGACATTAACTTAATGGACACAACAATAAAAATGTCAAAATGTTTAAATAAAATATTCTATTCAATGTAATATTCAACTTCCCACAGTCATCTTCTTTCTAATATCTAAATTATTTTATAAAGGTCAGTTATGCAATACCAAAAGAATTATGAAATACCAAATCACGAAAGAAATTCTATCTTCTTTATATATTATAAGAAAGAGCTTGAGATGCCAAATATCTTTTTATTAAAAATCTGTTATACTTTTGTGTATACACATTTCAAACGTCATTCGATATAAACAATAATATGATTTATATAAATGAAACAATTTACTACCCACATTCTTTCAAAGGTCATATACAAAATTATTTATGCATTCAAAAATTGTGTTGTATCGAAACTATCAAAGGTATATGTTTTTATACTTAGGTGGATTTAAATTGCATTATTGCAATTCAACTTGTTGATCATCGCGTTGATTTATATTTGCATACAAAACGCTTATATGGTCGTACGTGTATACTTCCCACATTTGCCTTCCACAAAGGTCACTGTGCATGTGTCGATTTCATCAATATATATGTATACACAGGCGTATATATGCAAATCAAATCTTATATATTACCACATCCATCACTTGTCGTCTTATATAATACTTTGAGTACTTCTTTTGATCTCTTAGAATTTTATTCGTTTCAGTTTAATTGAAATGTACTCGTATATATAAAAAAATATATGCAACACGAGTATATACTCATATACAAGAATGATATATAAAATGTAATTACTGTTGAAAGTGAATTTTTATGATAGATTACATGATAATTGGTTTGTATTGGCCGAATTGAAATTGAAAACGTTTTAAAAATTAATTTAAGCTCATAACTCGTGTATAATTGGGGTCAATAAGATCAAGATACTAAATTGGATCAATAAAATATAAGGTTGAGTTTGTATATCACCCATGTGTATACATATATATTGTTGATAAGTGTTCTTGGCCAAATGGTCGACATTTTTTTGCACGTTAACAACTATCAAGGATTTTTTATTGTATCAAAGATCATGGACTATGCGGTATAAACTTATGTATGTACGTATATATAGACAAGGATAATTTCCTTATTCGGATTGAGTTTCAGACTATACACGTTATGATGAATCATTGGTTTACAGACATAAATCTTATAGACATGATTGGTTGTCTGTATATACATATATATAAATTGGTACACTTTATAGTCTCATATGTTGTGTGTGACCTTATCTGTTGATCTTGAAAAATAACAAAAAAAAAATGTTTTCGAACTAAAATCGGGTTCGTCGCTTAGTCTGAAATCTTTTGTCTCCATATATCGCCAAATTACAAACTGTATATATACGTGAAATTCATTTTATTGAATTGACTATTGACCTGGAAAATTTTTTGTGTAGTTTTAAGGTCAAAAACTAAAAAGTTTGGTATACGGGGAAAATATATGAAACCGATATACACGTACCAACATAAAGTATATACTATTTTTGGCCGATATAAGGTCGACAAGTATACACAACATATCCTAATTTGGACTGAACAATCAATTAAAATTTATAATATTCTGATTAATTCATATTTCATTTATGTTTCTGTGAAAATTGAAGGACTTAAGATCTTAATGTATAAAAATATAAACAGAAAATTCATCATCAAATTGAGATCAAGTAAACGCCTTATAAAGTATTGACAAGGACTGTGCACATTACAATGTACAATAATTAAATACATATAGTTTGCTATATACGACTACATGAGTATGCAATTTGGATATAACATCTCTCTAACGAGATTATATATATTTTCTTGTGCACGAGTACATTTTTGTGTTAATTAAATTTACATACCAACCAATTTTAAATGACGTAATCTTCATGTTTACTTATATATACAAAATTTTGTCATCGCGGTTGTTTCATGTTATAATGACCAAATATAACAACATACGAGTATAAACTTATACGAAGAAGAAATCTCCAAAATAATACAAAAAAAAAATCTAAGATCAACTGATCTTTTCGGTTCTGTTTGTTTGTCTTATGTATGTATGTATATAGAGATGTTAATTAAAAATTATTTTAAGTGTTCTTTTTGTGTTAGGCTCTCCTTTGTATAAATGTATAATATACACATAAACATTAAACCAATTAGTGGAAAACAATTTATTTTAAAAGGATCGAGTAAAAGAAGGTTATCGAACTTACCGTGAAATCGAGAAAAATGTTAACAAAAAACGATCGATAAAAAATATATATATATATAAATTCGCGTAATACACAAACAATAATCCTTTCTTTACATATATATAATATAAAAAGTTAAGTCACTTCTATTTATAACACTTTATATTTTTTATGTAACAATTGCGATATTCAATATATTACGATCACTTTCTATATCTTAAATATATATTTATAAATTCACTTTAAATTATTTAATTTTCTCACATATACACTTTACACTTTTTGTTGTTTTTTTTAATGGCACCAAAATATAATAAAAATTAAATTAAATTATTTTATTTAAATAAATTAAATTTATTTATTTATTTTTTAAACAAGATTAAAAGTGAAAGAACTCTATACACAAAACTATAAAAAAAAACTTTCAAAACTTAATTTTTTTTCTTATTAAAATTCACAACACAATAATTTTATTGATCGCGGCAACTATAACCAACTAACTAATATTCCAAAAATGATGAAAAACAAAAAAAAAATTAAATTAAAAATATTCGATCTTGATGATCATCGATCGTCTCTCGCACTCTTTTTGTTTTTCTTTTAGCTTTTATTTACCAAGTGGGTATAATCAAATAAGCAATAAAACGAAATAAAAGTTAAGAAACGGCCAAACAACCGAAAATAAAAATAAATATTAAGAAAACAAAAATTAAAAAAAAAAAAGAAATATATAAGAAATTTTACTTTGTGTTTTGTTTTTTTTTTTCGTGTTCGCGTAACCGCGATTCATTCGCGACTATTTTGCTTTCCAGCTAAAAATTGAATATGTATATAAACACGGAGAATAGAATAATAATGGAATACATATATATATATGGGTATATATCGAGATATGTAACATTATATATGTATATCCAGTGTGTGTTTGATTTTATTATAGTTTTTTATACAGGCTGGTTCGAAAAGTTTTGTTTATAATCAAAATCTGTTGACCATCAAAAAAATGATAGGAGATAACTTGAAAGGAGGATTTGACTAGACAAGTTACAAGCGAAAATATCCTAATTTACTTATCGTTTGTGAAAGTTAATACCCCTATTATGAATGTCACTTACGCGCCGCCGAGTGACGCGACGTCACTGAAATTAAATTTTGGTATTATGAATGTCACGGTGACCGAGGATTTTGTCACTTAGCCTTACTTAAAATTTGTCGGTGACAGCATGTGAGAATTTTTTTTGACTTATTAAAAATACGTTTTTAATTTTTTTTTTGGTTTTATTTAAATTAAAATAATAATATTGTTTTTTGTGATTTATTAAAATAATAATTTTCGATTTTTAAATATTATTTTCTTTATTAAATGGAAATAAACAGTAGTCAGTTTGGAAATTTACAAACGGCAGTCAGTATCCAAAATTTTTAAAGAAATGGAAATAAAATCCAGACATTGTGCAGTACATATTCGTAATTTTGAAAAATTTTAATTATTAAAATAAACTGAACTACTAAACTTTAAATTAATTTATTTTTTAAAACTTGAAATTTATTATTTTAACACACCACCAAACGTCAAACATACCGAAATCAAAACAAAAAATAATAGTTGCCAACTTAAAAACAACGAAATATAGAAAATAACGCATCATGATGCGTTCGTCACTCACTCAAAATAAAGCGACAATCATAATACCAAAATATGACTCGAGTGACAATATACGTCACGGTGACGAGTGAGGTGAGGTGACATTCATAATAGGGGTATAAGTAAAGTGAAAGTTAAATTGAAATGACAATTTCAAAAAATGTTTTCCTAATTCTAGAACCGTAGGGGAACAAAATTAAAAGACTTAATCCAGGATCTCGCAGGCTCTATCCTACTTAGTGATACCTACTTGAGACTTGCTTTTTTGTCAGTAAATAAAATCTTTTGTAATGATGTATATCATATTAGACGTGAGTTCTTGTGATCTTTGTTTACTTCTTATATGTTTCAGAACTTCATCCTTTTCATTACTATTGCCTCATGGAGTCTAAGTGGGAAAGTCTCATATTGGATGGTCCAACTATCTACTTCTCTTAACAGCGATAAACTGAAATTTAAGAACCTAAGAAATACTGATTAAGAACTCACGTTTAACTCAGTTTTATCTTAAGCAATAAACATCAGGAAGTGCGGAGGAATGGAATAGGTAGCTAACACGCTTGAAAAACCACTAAGAGTTGTCCTCAAAGAACTGGGATACCATGGTGGACCAGAGAATTGGGCAGACTGATGAAAAATGACTGACATTAAGAAAACTTCTCAACCATGATAATCGGAATAATGAAAAACTTGTACAAGTCTTCATAAAGAGAGTACAAAAATGTATCCGATTCCGAAGTGCATAAACATCGAAATGTAGATCTTTCTGCACGGACGTGGATAACATTTGGCGACTACTAAACTTAACTAAGCTTAAAAGAGTTTGCTGTGGTAATATTAATGGAACTCGTATGAGTACAAACTAGGAAGCCCTAAATGTTCTAATGAAAACTCATTTTACCGAAAGTGAGAATTCTAATATAGTAGATTGAAATCCACTCCCACAGTCAACTACCAAATTTCAGAGATTTGAACTTGGTGGAAAAGGTGGTGACAAAACAAAGAATCTTATAGAGCATCGGTTCTTTCTCGAAATTTGCCGAGTCTCCTTTTTCCGGGACCACCGTGCATAGCCCGTTGGAAACTGGCATACGTTCCAAGATCATGGAGAAAATTCAGAGTAGTGTTCATCCCAAAGATGGAAAACCTAATAAGATAAAGCAAAAAGTTTTTGGAATAAAGATAAGAATACTTTCTACTCTTATGTTTAAAGCGATAGGTTAGGCCCATTCAAAAGTAATACCAGCAACTGCTCTTGTTCAAATTCATAAGATTGTATTTTAATATATCAGAAACAGAACCAAGTGAAACTTTACTACAAGACGGTTTGTAACAAATGTGGCGCTGAATGTTATGTGGTAGCTGCAAGATCGCGTACTCCAAAGACGAAGCAGACAAAAACAAACGCGAATGAAAATGTGGAATGTGCATTGTCTTTGAGATATGTATAAACCAAAACGATACAAGAGATCGAGAGACTCACTTAGAAAATCACACGCTATGCAAGAAAAACGTACGAATTAAAGAAATCAAGGACACAAGAAGAACTTAAATATCAATCAGGGAAATTATATGTAATTTTACATTATATCAATCGACGCTGTCACAGTATATTTGTCAGCAACACAACATATTGGCACTACTACCTTTTTCAGAACAAGTCGCATTACTGTCTAAACCAGTATTACTAACAAAAAAACATGTATGTCAGAAGCAGAAGCAATTATGTCAATTTATAAATGGTCCTCACTATATTCTCAATCTATTTTACTCTAGGCTACAAATATATTTAACCCGGAAACAGATGTTATATTAGTTGTATATAGAAATCCGTATTTATGGGCGTCAATTCAATCCAGTCGAGGTTCCGGTTTGCAGATGTGTTAATTGATGTTATGCGCGACGAAAACAAAATTAAGTTAATCTACCGTCAACGAGTAAGAAGACGAGCTTAATTGATGGGATAATATCAATATATATATATATATATATATATATATATATATATATATATATATATATATATATATATATATATATATATATATATGGACCGAAGCCTAATTGGTTAATACAGGTTTGGACTAGTTAACTACTTTTTGGACTAACGTTTGTTTTTAGTTACTGAGTCATCAGTCATTAGAAACAGTTTGGTATGACGCACAGATTCAGTAATTGGAGTTCAATTATATTATGCATATCGTACTGCATCTATTTCGATTATAAAATCTCAAAAGTAATTTTAAGTTCAAGCAATTCATGATTTTAAGAAATTAAATTCTGGGTTGGAATATTCGATTTATAAAAATCACTAAGTTCAAAAACGATGTAAGTGACATATCAATAACCGGGCTATTATTAAAGGCAAGAACTCGGCTTCTTTTAGAAATGATTATTTTTGGCTTATGATAGAAATGAAATTTGGTTTATAGTCTGTGACCCCAATTCGAACCAAATTCGAATTAAATAAGATTGACACCTTGACGTACTGTATGTTTTATCACAATAATCTTCCATGTAAGGACAACCCATTGTTAATGTAAATGGGTAAAGATATTTTAATTGATCTGGTTTAAACAACTTTTTAGCGAGGATCTTATATTGTGGCTGCTGGAGCTTTTCAACTAATTTTATAACAAGTGAAGATCCAACATGATACAAGCTTTGACAATCACCTGAGAATTTAAACTTATAATGAATGACTGATAACTGTGACTTATCGGAATATGTTGAGCATCGATGAGCTAATTAATTTAAAAATATAATTAAAATCCGTTCAATTCCAAGTTTTAGCTCTAGCCTAACACAGCTGAAATAGTTCAAATGGTAACGACATCAAATGGTAACGAACACTGAAACTAATCTTGATATAAAATATCGATAGTTAAGATTTATGAGCAATGGTAAGTAGAGTATTAATCCTGAAAATTTACTCTTTTCTTGAGGCTATTTACTCTATGATTTTCTAGATGGTCATGATGGTACTGTTTCAATGAATTTTTTGTTATACTTTTTTATTTCAATACGCCTGTACAATATATGGGAACAATTTGTGTGAAAGAGATTGTTATATATTTCATCAAATCTTCTCAATATATTTATGTATAGTTGAAGAATACACTACACATCCCATTGAATTTATGTTTAGTGTGAATAAGGGGTCACCAATGGTTTGAATCTTTGATAAAATATACTGGTTTATATTTATGGTTACAAAATCGGATTTGATACTTAAGCACTGTTTAATGTAAGAGGTCTCCATCCATTAAAAGTAAGTACTTTGAAAGTGGGGTCCATCGTGTCGTACCTAAATTTATAAACCACCCTGTATATTATATTATTCAATGTTGTTGTTTTTATTTTGGTTATGAGCTTTTGTGAATTTATTTATTTATGTAATGATAAAAAATTTTTGCGGCTTTTTGTAAAAATATATAAGTGTGTGTGTGTGAATTTCGCGATTTCGTTGTTGTTGTTGCTGTTTGTTCTTCTTATATTTTGTCTTGGTTGATTTGCTTTTCAGCGATTATTATTTTTATTTTCGTATTTTTAAGAAAATATAAGTAGGTATGTATATATAATAACAACAACAAATATTAAACAAAAAGAAGAAGAATCTTAATTCCCATTTTTGTCTGTCCAATATCGCTTCAGCAGCGCATAATTTAAATTTTGGTAAGTCGCACATATAATACTACTCGTCGTTTATATATAGCAAGATGATACAGTTCGAGTTTGCATTATTGGAAAGTTTGGCGAAATACAAAATGTGGTTGATGTTAGATAAAACGAAAATAAAAATCGCATAAACAGATGATTGATGATGGTTATATCAATTTGAACACAATTTCTTTAATTTGCAATTTAAGATTTTACACGAAGTTTATTTTTTAATTTAGTTTTCTTGTTCTTGGCAGCGTCTTGATAAATATGGCATTTTACTCGACTTGTATATATACGTTTTTCGGTGGGAATTTTAGTTTATTTGGTGTTTTAAATATTCACAGCATGCGCAAATGAAATATCATTTGGTAATTTAACACGCCTCTATATGACCAATAAATATGTCACAATTTATAAATAATTATTGCCTGACATGCGGGAGGAATTAAGTTATCTTGTAAATTTATATCATATACACGTGAATTTAAGCATTTTACATTATTTAATTGGCAGGTAACTGCTCATGGACCAAGACCAACGCTCCAGAACTTTTATAATAATACAGAGTTGTTTCGGGGACGACTCAGATACAATTATTCGTATGTATTAGGTGCGGCAACTAAATTTCTGGGTTTCACACATAGATGGTGCTACCGAAACATGTATTTGGCATTTGCTTGATGAGGCCTACGGTGAACATGCACTATCGAAAACTATACCTGTTAAGAATGGTTTAAGCGCTTCAGACGTGGCGATTTCGAAACTGATGATAAGAAACACTTCGGAAGACCAATAGCTGCGAGCGTTAGTAAATGAAGCTGATATGCAAACTCATGATCAACTTGTAGCGGCATTAACCATAATTTGCCAAAATATTTCCAAATGTTTACATACTATGGAAAAAATTCAAGAGGAGGGAAAAATTGACTAAGAGACAGATAGAAAATCGAAGTGCTACTTCCAAAATTTTGCATTCACAGCATGAAAGAAAGAGCTTCCTGAATCTTATGGTTATGGGTGATCAGAAGTGGATCTTTTAAGAATTATCAAACACAAAAAGTTGTGGCTTTCATCTGACGAAGCATAAACAATTACTATCGTTTCGGAAAGAAGACAACGATCTGCGTTTGACCAGAAAGGAATCGTGTACTATGAGCTGCTGAAAGTGGTTGAAAATATCAATGGGCTTCGCTCACGATAACAACTCATCAATTTTAATCATGCATTGTTTGAAAAAAGGCCAGAATAAAACATGAGACACGAATGAGAAATATTGTAGCACGACAAAGCTCTCTGTTATCGTCTAACCCACCCGACATCGTTCTCCTTGGATTATTATTTGTGTCTTTTTGATGGCGCATGGCTTGGCATGGCTACTACTGGTAAGTTTTGAAGTAGTGGTTTGAGTTCAAAGTCTTGGTCGTGTTTCATGTATTGCCAGAGAGATGGATTAAATGTCTACATATAGCGAAAGACAATACTTTGAACAAACCATTTTTTACATTTTCAAGTGTTTACATTTTCAAGTGTTCCAGATAAATTGGCATATTAGCTTCCACTTTTTTGGGATCTTACTCTAAGAGTGACGTTATCATACTTTTTAGATAAGCTTCGGCTATCATTTTGGTGGTCTAGACCAGTAGAGATAGAACAACCTCATTAATTGTCGCCTATCTCTAATTCAAGAATTGCTGGGATCCTTGCTGCTTTTGCACAGTAAATCAACAAAGATCCCAGCACTTCTTGAATTATGATCGATGCACTTCGAGATTCTTTCAGGGTATTCTCACGGAATATTGTTTTCTTAATAATCACTCAATCTGAGAATAGTGTGAGGTATAGGAGAAGGAGGCTTTTGAGCATTTCTTGCACTCCTGTCCTTTATTCTCTCCCCATAGGCTTAAGATTTTTATTTAAAGATCTACTGATGACCTTCAGGATACCGGATAGTAAGTGTACGTTTAGGTTGAGATGTAACAGTGGGCCAATTGAAGCTGAGTGATAACATATATTTCTATACTCACACTTCAAAGTGGTTAAACTCAATATTTTAACATTTCCAGAATGAGGATTTGAAATTTTAGTTAGATATTTTATAAAAGTGTTCATGGGTTAATTATAGTGAAGTAAGAGGTTAGTTATCATTGAGGCATTCGTTAAAAAGTGACTACTTTAAGTACTTTAATAAAATATTGAGTTTAGTCACTTTGACTTGTGAATATAGATTTGAGTGGAGCTTACACGTTCGACTATTGCAACTACTTGGAGGTCCAATATCGTCTTAAAATTGATTTAAGTACACTCAAACGTTTTGTTTTGGGCCTCCTTTACTCCCATTATAGCCATTTGTTACTGTTATCTATATTTCGCTAAAGTCACATTAAAAACGCCAGCACATACATATATCTTAACCATATCATTATCATCTTATCCAAATGACTAATAAAATTAACTATATTATAATAAATTGTTAAATTTACCTGTATATAGTTAACACTAGTAATTTCATTGAATAAAAAAAGTAGTGTATGATTTCATTATGCAAGAGATCACATAATTCTTGTAAATAATAAAGCAAAAAGCGATCGCCTACCTAATTTGATCATAACACACACAGAAACGAACACAAACAAACGCAAACAGCAAAATCACTTAAAGAAGTAAACTTCGAAAACATTTCAATAAAAAAAATTTTATTTGCTTCAACTTATAGCTAACTTCAGTACACATACTTCTATATATTCCACAAACCACCCACACAATTTTTTTTTATTTCTTTATAATTTTTGTTACAAATACAAAAGTACAACCTAAGATTAACTATTAGTTTTAACACTTAATGGTGATATTTACCTTATAAATAATATGTTGATTAATTGATTTTGTATAGTTGAACAACAAACTATATATGTATGGTATGTACAAGTATGTGTGTACGGTGGAAGGAGTTGAAAAGTTTTTCGTACAAAATATTGTAGGTACATATCGCGGTTAACTGTTATTTTACGCTTCAGAATTACGTATAGCATATTAATTAATATTAACCCTTTAAAACTACTGTGTGCTACTATATATGTATAATGTAATCGATACCGATTACGTCAAGCGGAATGACCTTTAAAAAACATATAACTTTCAATCACACTTTTCGCGTCGCATACTCACACCGCAATTTGCTTGAAGTTTGAAGTTCAACCAAAAACTACTTTCATATCGTGACAAAACCTCAAAACTATATATCTGGATCAATTGGTGTATGTCATTTCGACCGATTAGTTATTCGGTGACTGTCAAATGCGTAATTCGTCACTGTTTTTGCACTTTTTTGTGTTGTCACCATTTTGGAAATTTTGAAAGTGATAAGTTATTATAGTCAAATCTAATGTGCAATTTTGGACAAATCTTTATAATTTCATAACTGTTATTTATATAACCCCAATTCAATCAATATTATGCGTTTGATTGTTGCGTTTAACGTTTATGTCAAAGAAAAAAAAAAAATTGAATTCGCGAATATAAGCGCGCACGATTATGAAATGTATAATAAAATTTGATTTATGGATCTAATCAAATCGTCTGTTTGAATGCGATCTTGATCTAGATTGGTGCGCTGCTTTCACATACACTAAATATGGTTTCGTGTAGCCAATATATCGGTTATCAGTTTTGGTAATTGTTTTTTTTTTATTTTTAATGACTATAAGTTCAAGATCGCCAGGCGAAGAGTAGAATGTGATCTTATTTGAACGATGTATGTGTTATCTGAATAATATAATTCCAAGAACTGCAACATAATCAAATTCGATATAGCAATCATAATCTGAAGCCTATACCATATACAGAGCTGCAATGAAGAAACAATAGTCGGGAGCGAACAAATTAACAGAACCTTAAGTGGGCCGTAATTGATTTCCTATACGTCTTCTGGCGCACTGTATTGGCACAAATTGGAGCGCTAAACATGAGGGTGGATGTTACTCCTGTCGTATTCGTTATTAGCCGTGATAATACCGCGTTTACTTTATGGCGTTTCTTTTGCTGGAGTTAATGAGATGACTCTTATATGACAGTATTGGTGCTAGAATCATAACCCCTAGATACTTAATAAACCACTGGGTAACTATATCCATATGCTTTAACGTTATACACTTCAAAGTTTTTCTGCTAGTGATATAATGACAGCTACTGTCTTAATTCTGTTAACTCGTATGAACTAAAACGAACATTTGTGGAACTCAACCAGTTATTACACATATTTTCGTCCCATCACCGGTTTTATACTTCAGAGTTCTATTTTTAAAGTAGGTCGCAATATAGGTATTTCGTTACCAACATCCGGGTAAGTGAGTTAAATATCTAATTCCATATACGTTTGGTCACCTGGCTTCGCAATAGCCTAATGTAGATGGCCAGATACGATTCGTTCCAGGATTGTTCTGCTATATTTATACTAAGGTTGGTTCGAATCATGACCAACCCAAAACAACAAGAATCATTTTTGGTGGACCAGATACTTAGGAGATTGATGGTTAAGAGTTTCTCGTCACGCCACCTATAATGTGCACCAATACGTATTAATGGTTCTTAAGCTCTTAGTTAAGACGCGGTTAGGATCGTTTACGGCCATAGATTATTTATACTTTTATTAGAAATTGGTGCAAAGAATATCAGAAATGATAATACTGGGGATGAGATAAAAAAGTTTTTCCAGATACAACTTCTTATCCTGGGATCCGAAATACTGGGATAACAATAAAGTGCATCATTTCATTCACTGATTACAGTATGAGGAAGAAACCATTTAAAAATTACAAACCAGTAAAGATGGAAAAATCTCTTAAGCTATCTCTTAAATGTCTCACTAGTCTAAAGTAGAGTGCGGTTAGAGTACGCGATATATATTGTTGGTGTAGGTAAAAGATGGTGCGAATCCAACCGGAGATAAAAAATGATATTTTATGTGATGGAGTACAGTTTTGGAGAGTGAGAGATGTTATCTCTCTTCAACTTCTCTATAATGATACTTGGAAATATCTTAAAATGTTCTACACTGAAATTTAGTGATGCCTAAACATTGACTGTTGTAAGCAGAATGGAAAGTTTGAGAATCTGATTTGTTTATAAGCAGCGCTAAATCGCCGTATCGGACAAGTTTTATTTTAACCAGAAAATTGATAAAAGTGAAGTTAAAACTAGTGGCATAGGCTCCACCACTGCCACCAGTCGTAGCTCAACAACAGCAATTGGCTGACACTCGACAGCAACAAGAGAAGCACATATTGCAATTGCAACAACAACACTAGCGAGAAGAGCATAAAAAGATGTTACATAACTAAGCGGGACAGCAGAAATCACTCAAAAAGAAGTTGTTAGAATAATAGGAGAAATGGACTGGAAAAACTTGGGGGTCTTAGATTTGACACAAAAGTTGAAATTAAAGTTGAGAGACTGGAAGAACTCATCGACTCGAAAGTTAAAAAATCTGGAGCAACAAAGGGAATTTACTAAATAGAAAGATATAAAGAGGTAAATGAGTCGTGAGATTAAGCTACTCGCGATAGGAGGGGCCGACCAGTGAAATGGTTGAATTAAAGTGAAGACTAGAATCATAGTCTTCATCACCAGTGGCAAGTGACTATAGTCTTGCAGAAGAAGTCTTGTTTTGACCAGTGAGTGTTAAAAAGATAAAAGTAAAAAAGTAAATATGGATACGATTCGAGAAAAGTCGTAATAATTGCTAATGCAGGTCACTAAAAATTAAAAACAGATTTCATTTCAAAAAATTAATAGAGACTCAACTTATGATATGAAACATCTGGATGGCGGAGCATATGGTGGCCCAGCTATATGCATATTAAAATAACGAGCATCCGGTTACAGAAACTATTGAGAAAGATCGTCCTGCCCTCCCAAATATGTTGGATTACTTATGAGGTGGTTAACCTTCCATCTGGCCCACACGTACAAAAATACAATTCCAGCTCTAATTAACTTTTGTATAACGAAGGCATGATACGAATGCTAAACTAATCATCTGATCATCAACAACAATATAAGTTTGAAAGGCGACAGCTCTGAAACATCTAGCACAAACAAGTGTACTGTAAATTAAGGCTAGTTGAAAAAAGTTATTTTCTATTTCACTTAGAAACTCAGATAATTTGTATATTTGGGAGGATCAGGAGAAAAAGCAAAATCCTTCGTGTCAATATGCCAAGTTAATAAACTTCCACGTGACATCTGTAGAAACTTATAAGAGGGAAGAACAAAACACAATAATTCTCGGTAACCGAGTGGACAAATTACTCTTTGTCGAAGGCACCCAAAAATTTAAAAAGTGTATATTTGGCGAGACGCCATAGTTTTTGCTGCTCCTCTAAAAAAATTATTTTTATCTCATAAAGTAACTAATAGTTTTTTTATATTAGGAAAAGAGTTAAATAACCATTCGTTATTCAAACCAATCAGGTTCAAGTGAAGAAAGTGGTAAAAATATAGTAATCGGATCAAAATCTTACTACCGGCAAACTGTTTAGTGTTACCCGATGAATACTTAAAAGTACTATAATTTTTTTATTCGACACTCGATCATGAGTTTCGTTGGTTAACGTAGAAAACATTATAGTATGGTCCTCCAATAAGCAAGCTTCAACCATCTCAATGCTTTTTTTAAAAAATTGAGGCTGAAGATACAACCATCATTGATATCAACGAAAAACTGTCAAACTGCTGCAACACCTTATGAATAAAAGTGAGTAAAAATAAATCACAGCTCATTCATTTTGAGAATCATCAAAATAATTCTTATATTCTTTGTTAAATTCAACTTTGATTTTGCAAGTTTTTCCTACTTTTTCCAGACTCCCAGGAAAAGATCAAATGTACTCGTACTTACTTATCTTAGAGATTTTCATGGTCGTCTTTTAAGAAAATAATTTTCAGGTTTGAGTTTTTATAGACGACTAAAATTTGTCAAAGACCCGGAATAACCTTGGCGCGGTGAGTTTGTGATTAATTAACACAGAACGGCAGTAAATGTATAAGGTGTACTTAAGGTTATCTCGAAAGCACAAATACTTATTTTGCGACCGCACAATTTATTTGGTTAATCTTTGAACACTGTAGAACTTTACAAATTCTGTAAATGTTTCATTGACCCGATCGAAACGTAATGTAAATAAATAAAATTCTTAAGATAATAAATAAATTCATGATGTCTAAAAACAAAGAAATAGTTTAATAAACTATCAAGACAATTATTATTGGCATTAATAACAATAATAATAATAAAGCGCAAGATATACATATTCAAATGAGACATAAAGAATTTTTCATGTAGGATAATCATTAAATCAAAAAATCGTTGTATTGTGTTAATAAAATTTTTGTTTTTGGAATCAAACACAAAAATATGAAAGATTCGTAGGATTGTACTCGACGTCATCGTACATTTATATATATACACACACTTCGGATTATAAAATATGTAAGCACTCCACTCGAACCGCACTTCAAGTATGAGGAAGAATTTTTTTTTTTTATGATTGCCTGTTCTAATTTTATATACGAATAGGTGTGTGCCTATAATATACAAAATGATCGATGGCCCATTATAATTTGTTGCTAGGGGAATATATAGGCAGGTTATTTATTAGAGATGACTTAATTCTTTATTTTAATGTCGCGTAAATGCATTTTTACTTATTAAATTTCTTTATTTTATTGATGTGTCCACAATTTAATCTATCTTTGGATTAACCGTTAATTTGCAATATTTCACACAACATCCTCTTTGTTTTGAATGAGAGCAGATTATATTTATTCAGTAAAGATTAATTTTGCGTCATAACTGGAGGCTGAGATTGTAATCATTTTGTGTGTGCTGGTTTGTTGAACTTGGTTTGAGGTTAGAACGTGCCAAATAGGAAATTAAATAAAAACGGATTGTCAACAATCAAAACGTGATATCAGTAAGCTTACATTCCTGAGATATGTGACGTCGATATCTTAGATATGTGTTTTCCCCAAAAAATGGAAAAAAAACTCTCCTGTTAATTTGATGAAAATCGAAAATGTTTTTCCGATAGTGCAGATGAATGGCCAGACAGTTTATCGTGGGCATAAAAATGATGTGAGTGACACTTTCAACAGCCGAGGAATTATTTAACTTCCTCTGGTGTAGCAATAAGAAGTGATTATGGACTGAAAGTGTAGTGAAGATCGTCGATTGCCGCTACCAGCCGATTTTTCGAGATGTTTTATAGTCTAGCAGATTTCACACTTTTAATAAATAAGAATTCTTCTAACCATCGATAAAATTCAAATTGTCTAACGTATAAGTTGAACTTCTCAGATGTTCTACATTATTCCAACAAAGGATGGTTGTACTTCCATCTCGCTTTTATAGAAACCTTTCTCCTTTTGCTGAGTAACCAATATAGTTAACGGAGAAGATTATGCTAAAATGTAACTGCGTACTACTAAGTATGGAATGGATTAGCAACTGATGACGTACAAATTCTGTTAAAAAATTCCTCTAATCTTAAATAATAGTGGCAGGTAAAGCCTACTGTTGTAGGATATGATATGTGATGATGGACAGTTGTGCGTGACACAGCGATGGGAGAGAGTAATGCTTGAATAAGGTGAAAATTAAATGATAAGAAAACTAGAGGCGCTGAATCAACCCAGCAAGCAGCAGTAGTCCAAACGTTCAAGGCATTGGAGTCTTATTTTCATTTTCAATGGCATATTTATCTGTTTATTCTTATTTCTGCTGAACTAAACATTTGTTGCATGATGTTTGTATATATGTTGCATGTCGTGTTGCAACAGATTTAGCGAATTACAGATAGTTGATTCGAATTGTTTTCGGTTTTTGATAATTTACTACTGTGGCGTGACGGTCTATTGTATTTGTAAATGATAATTCAGTAATTGTACTGTGCCAAATAAGTCTTGACGTGGGATACAATTTTTCAAGTAGCTCAAAGGTGTCAGTATGATGGATGGTGCATGGAAAGACAGATATAATTCCACTTTTAGAGACCCGATCGAATCGAGAAAGCAGGTTAAGTCTAAGCATATATATACACCATATCTACTTCCTTATCAGCCCTGTATTGAAATATTTTGAGTACAAGGAACTAAGTTGTAATTATAAGTGTTGCTATAATAACATTAGACTAAAACCGATTGCACGAACAGTTGTGCATTTTTGAGTGGATGGAACACCAATCGATTACTGTAATAATGTGTGTTCAACCCTTTTCTCTAGGAAATATAAATTTCTTCAGATTGACCGCTAAGAAATAACTGAGTTTTAATCTTAAACAGCAAATAAATCTGGAAACCGAACACACTCGAAAGATTAATGAAAGCTACTATATAGCTCTATATACTCATCTCCCGACACGAAACTGCGACCGAGAATGGGGAAAGAATGATGTACTTTGCGATCGCTCATGATCTCATGAAGTACATTCTTTCCTCATAAAAACATCCACTTAGAAACATGGACACACCCACGTAAAACATCCCGAAGCCAAATTGACCATGTGTTGATTTCAAAAGGGCGGGCTCGGGTTGTCCAAGATGTGAGATCGTATCGGTCGTCAACAAAATTCGTAGGCAGTGACCATTTTATGGTTGCTGCAAAGCTACGATGGAAATTTTCGTACAAGTCAGGGAGGACAGGAGAATATACAACGCGATTCTCCTGTGAAGGTCTGATAAATGAAGAAACGCAACGAAAATATCAAGATCTTGTCAGCAATAGCATTATACAATCCAATTACCAATCTGATGATGTGAACAGTGTCTGGGAAGTATTGAAAACCTCGGTTGTCGATGCTGCCCAGCACACTCTCGGTATAGTGAAAACTAAGCCCAAAAATGATTGGTTTGATGAGGAGTGTCGTCTTGCTGTTGAGCAACGAAATATAGCCTATAATGAAGCGCAGACTCGGTTTACAATCGCAAGGAAAAACAAAGCAGTTCTCGCTAGGAGGACAGCTAAACGCATTTGTAGACTGAAGAAGCGAGAATGGTGGAAGGCTAAGGTCTTAAGAGTACAACAACTCAGCAATGAGCACAATTCGCGTGGTTTCTTTAAAGGAATCACCGAATTGCACCATACCTTAAGATCTCGGTCAACTGCCATTCGGGACCAGGATGGAAACCTCTGTGTTAACGTCGATGCGGTACTCGATACATGGCGTGAACATTTCTCTGATCTACTTAATGTTCCACATGTATCACAAGCTGTGTTTGAATACCCTCAAATACAGACCGCGGAGTTGTTCATTGAGGATCCATCCTATGAGGAATTCACAATGGCCATGCAGAAATTAAAGAAAAATCGTTCACCAGGAGTTGATTGCATTAATTCAGAGCTCTTGATATTCGGAGGGCTAACTTTGTGGAACTGTCTTTTCGACCTTGTTCGATTGGTATGGCGAAATGAAGTTATGCCTGATGAATGGAAAGTGGCCGCGTTATGCCCAATTTTCAAGAAGGGTGATCGCTTGAAATGTGAGAATTATCGCGGTATAGCTCTCCTTTGCACAGCATATAAGTTACTGTCATACATTATCTTGGGAAGAATTACTCCTCTAGCGGAGGAAATTGTCGGTGACTACCAAGGAGGATTCCGTCCAAATCGGTCAGTCACTGATCAAGTTTTTTCGCTGCGGATGATTCTTTCCAAGTACTACGAAACATCTCGCGATGTACACCAGGTATTCCTAGATTTCAAGCAAGCCTATGACTCGATCAATCGAGAGAGATTATGGTATGCGCTTGAATATTTAGGAATACCAAAAAAATATGTACATCTGTGTAAAATGACAGTAACGCAGTCACAATGCTGTGTCAAAGTTGAGAACAGGCTATCGAGAACTTTTGCAATCAATTCCGGTGTTCGACAAGGAGATGCGCTGTCCCCGATACTTTTTAATCTCATGTTGGAATACATCCTTCGTAAAAGTGAAACACCTCAGGACAACATCTTATTCCGACAATCCAATCAACTTCTTGCTTATGCAGATGATATCTGTGTGATTGGATTAAATGGCAACGGAGTGAAAGAGATACTTGATCCACTGGAACAGTGTTCAGCTTCTGTTGGTCTCAAAATCAACGAGTCAAAAACCAAATATCTAATCTCGGGTTTTAGAGACCAAGACGCAATTGATTTCAGTAGTGGTAACCACACGTTTGAAGGAGTGATGAGATTCAAGTATCTTGGATCTCTCATCACTCACGATAATAGTGTGGGAGAGGATATCAAGGTCCGCCTTGCCGCTGGCAATCGGGCTTTGTACCCTCTACGTCCACTGCTGAAATCAAAATATCTTGCAAATACGGATAAGCTGAAACTGTACAGAGTGTTGATCAGACCCGTTGTCATGTATGGATGTGAGAGTTGGACCTTGACGGATGAGTACGAAAGATGGCTTCTAACATTCGAGAGAAGAATCATGCGTGTGATATATGGTCCAAAACGCGACGTCGATGGCACTTACCGAGTTCTTTTCAATCACGAGATCAGGAATTTAATGCAAATTCCTGATATCGTGCATGAAATTAAAGGACAGCGAGTACGCTGGCTCGGACACGTTCTGCGTGCTGATCCGAACCGAATGATACAGCGAACCTTTAAGGAAGAACCGCCTTTCGGTAGGCGAAGAGGTCGCTGTCGGCGACGATGGCTCCACGGCGTAGAGAGCGATCTGGCATCTTCAAACTGCCTACAACGGTTTGAAGAGCTGGCTCGTGATCGAAACCGATGGAGTCAGATTGTGGACACGGTACGGGCCAATAATGGCCTGTAAAAACCGTAAAAAAAAAAAAAAAAAAAAAAAAAAAAAAAAAAAATATACTCATCTTAAAGATGGGGCTTGGAGTTACCGGTGGCCAGCTCTATACATAATGGCCAAAATTGAAAAATCGCTTTACTAAAGCCAAATACACACGAGTGCCAATATGTCCAAAATGCGCAAACCAAATTTCCAAATGCGGGCATGAGAACCAATCAAATGCGAACCAATTATGTGCTCGAATTGCAAAACACTACATATACGACTACATTCAACCTAATTAAATTAAATAAACAAACGCAAGAAATAACAACCAAAAAAGAAACCAACAAGAAACAACACAACATTAACACAACATAAAACAACAATGAACAATCAACTTGAAGAGCAACAACGAATTACAACAACAAGGAATTATAGATTCCTTAACCCAGCGAGAGAGCGATAGTCATGGAGGAAGAAAATGAGAGTGATTGAAGAGGTTTTAAAACAAACCAAAACCCCTGAATGGCAGAGCGAATGGTAAGATCCGATGAATATTTGAGAATTGGCCAGATAAATATTCAAAGCATATATGCCAAGAACGATATGATTCGGAATTATCTGATCAGAAATGACTGATAGGACCTCTAGTAGGGATGTATGGAACAAATTTAATATAGTCAGAGGTAAAAGGGTGAGTGTAAGAAATACTGTGCAAGCGGATCCAGAGAAAGGAGATCAATTCTTACAAATGATGACGGATGTTAGGAATAATCTAGATAATAGTAATGAAAGTATGTTACCTGGAGATGAAAGTGAAACTATAAATGAAATGTGTCTGTAATTTGAATGGAATGAATTCCTGCGAGTTTTGGAATCCTCAAAATCTTTACGACCACAGGAATAAATAGAGTGAGTTACAGGATGATTAAACTATTGAGTGTAGAAGCAAAGGAAACCTTGCTTCGAACTCTCAATAGGGCTTGGTTGAGTATTCAAATACCGGAAAAATGAATTGAATGCAGAGTGGTTCCGATCCCCAACAGAGATCGTGACCCGAACCTAGCAATAAACTATAGGGGAATATCGTTGTTGAATGTTTTTATTAAAATTGTAAATAGTATGATGAAAGCAAGGCTTGAAAAGTTTATGAATGAGAATAGTTTATTGCCAGAAACTACCTTTGGTTTCTAACGCAAGCGCAACCACTCTGCAAATGAATGCGTGGAAAGATTTGTGTGGGTGATAAAGAAGCAAAATAAGAGTTGTGTGGCGGTATTTTTGGATACTGAGAGGGCATATGATTACGTGGTACCAGGGAAACTATTTCAGGTTCTCTTGAGCCTATAGGTTTCCTTGGATAATTTGTAAGTGGGTGTATCAATTTATGAATGGAAGAAAGCTTATATTGTGTGGAAGAGATTTTATATTTTACATCTACCATTTTTTCAAAAATATCGTCAAAATTCCCATTGGACCTCTATTAACTATATCTCAATTCCTAGACATAGAAAAATTGTACAAAAAATCTTTGTATCGTTAAAATTTTGGGATCACAAAGGTAGCATGAAGTTCTGCAGATTATTTATTATTCATCTCATCAAAAGCCGTTTCCCTATGGATATATAGTAATATAGTGCACTCATCGACCTGCACACTTACATCGACTGTAATATATCGTCACAAACTTTTGTGGTAAAGTTTCTAACTGATATTCTAGAGAAGACTGATTTATCATGATACTTTATATCGATATAGTATAGTATAGGTTCAAAGCCGCATGACCATGTGTTAAGTTTTTTTTGGAAGGCATTAAAGTTTAGGCATTAAAGTGTCAGCATTAAAGTGTTTTAGGTATGTAACTATGAATTTGAGTACCCGGAGGGTAGTCCAGAATTTTCTCGGTTCTTAAAATGAGAAGGCAGATCAGTGCAATATCTATCTGTTGTCAGTTTCAGAGAAGTTCAATGGGGCGCGACATATAGACGAACTTTTATGCTGTTCATCACTATAAAAGGTTTTGCTTCATAAGGAAGCTATGGAATTTCAAAAATGATATATATATATATATATATATATATATATATATATATATATATATAACGGGTGTTTCAACAGGTGCGCTTCAACTTTTTTCCGATAGGGACGGCGAACGACGCCATATTTTTTATTGTTCTTTTGTTATTTGAAAACTTCATTAGTATACATTTCACATTTCATCGCTACACACGAGAACAGCGATTGCAAATCGTGCAAATTTTTTATCAAAATAATTGTTCTGTTGCTGCTACTTTAAGGCCATTTTACAGTCCATTTTACAGTCCATTTAATAAGCCAGCCCGTTTGACAATCCGTATAGACAATATAGACCGTATATAGTGACGAATTTTACGTAATGAACTTGGCCTACATCCGTATAAGATCAAGCTGACACAACATCTAAAGCCGTTTGACTATATTTGAAGCGACGCCGATTCGTGAATATGGCTCAAGAGCAAATCGAAAATGATGCAGATTTTCACCGAAAAATCATCTTCAGTGATGAGGCTCACTTTTGGCTAAATGGATTAGTCAACAAGCAAAATATGCGTTACTGGGCAGGAGGTAACTCACACGTGATTCATGAGGCACCGTTGCATCCCGAAAAAGTCACTGTTTGGTGCGGATTACATGCCGGCGGCGTCATTGGGCCATATTTTTTCATCGACGATAACGATCGCCACGATACTGTTAATGGAAATCGATACCGCGATATGATAAATGATTTTTTTTGGCCGCAATTGATTGGAATGGACTTGGACAACATGTGGTTTCAACAGAACGGGGCCACATGCTACACAGCACACGATGGAGCCATAGCCAATATTGAACGTGAAATTGCTGGAATTTCGGCCGATTTATGCGAAAGGGTGGTCGAAAATTGGGTTCAAAGATTGGACTTCGTAAAACGTGCACGCGATGGTCATGCAAAAGAAATCGAGTTTCATAATAAATGTATATATGTTCAAATTCGTTAATAATAAAAAAAAGCTAGTTCAAAAGTCGAACAGTTTGTGTTTTATTCAAAAAAAAAGTTGAAGTGCTCTTATTGAAAAACCCGATATATATATATATATATATATATATATATATATATATATATATATATATATATATATATATATATATATATATATATATATATAATCGACTTATTGAAAGAAACTTTCAACGACAACATTATTTCGAGAAATGGTCCGGTGAATTGGCCTCCGCGTTCGTGCGATTTGACGCCACTCGATTACTTTTTGTGGGGATACGTGAAGTCATTGGTTTATGTGGATAAACTTCAATCGATTGACGCTTTGGAAACCAATATTCAACGTGTCATTGCTGACATACGCCCTCAAATGCTTGAAAAAGTGCTGGAAAATTGGACCTCCAGAATGACATTTGTGGAAAATATTCGTGGTAGCCATATGCCAGAAATTGTGTTTAAATGTTAAATGCCAAAAAATTATCTACCAAATAAAAAAAAATTTTGGTCATTTCATAATTTTATATGTGTTTTATTCAAAAAAAAAATCGGCAACCTTCTTAAAAAAACACCCTATATATATATATATATATATATATATATATATATATATATATATATATATATATATATATATATATATATATATATATATATATATATATATATATATATATATATATATATATATATATATATATATATATATATATATAACTAACCTAATCTGGAATCCGCGAAGTTAATATCGGTTTAGTGTCATCATTTTTACTTTCATTAAGTCGTATATTCACGGATCAAGAAGTGCCGATGCTGGTCCTTCTGAAATCTCAACCTATACCCCAACAAAACGTAAGACCTCTCGGGTACACTAATTTCAAACATATACTCTAATTATCCACACCTACGGGTCTATATTTATTGGTGAGAATGTGCGAGCACAAGATTTGTGTAAATATTAATATTTCTGTTTATCTTAGATCAGTATAAATTATTACTAGTTAGATCAGATATAATATACAGTGAATAATACGGATTCGATTATATAGACAGTAATGACAGTAATGAGTCATACCTTAACATAACCGAATATAGAACACGAACTTCCCAAATATCCTGAAGATTACTTAACCCGTTGCTATAATTTTGAGACGCAGTTCTTAATTAACCGGATGCTGCTACTAAATAAATAAAGGTACTTATACAGCTATTCACCATTGAACAGTAATTGATCCATTTGATATATCTATATAATCCGTCGTACAGGTTAATAAATCACTTCCAATTTAAAATAAATATTTTACTGCCAACCAACTTATCATATTTTCTGCGATACAGCCAATACACTTAATAATTTTTTTTTTTTTGCGTTGTAGGTAAATTACATAATTACGCTAATCCATACGATACTATGCCATTTCGCTTTGTATACGTACGTACCAACAATAATGTAAATGTTGTTATTCGATTTACTTGAAAAAATTGAAACACACATACAATCGCGTATTGGTACACCAATCCAAACAACAAAATCAACTTTCAACAATACAAAATCCATAAAATGAAATGTGCAAGTGGGCGATCAATTTGGTATTATCGAAATGATGTATCGAAAATAAAGTTGAACAACAGAATTTTTATACAGTTGTATACTGTGTCAAAACCAGCAACAGTGTTTTATACAAGCAAGCCATACTATCTTATACACTAGAGCATAAAAATGTAGACATTGCAAATACATAAAGCTCGCAGTGTAACCAGCGTATATATAGATGTTATCTATATGTGGTCACAGCATGGCTTGTATAACAGTGTCGTAGATTCCGGCTGTGTACATACGGATCCAAGTACATCTACACACACACATTTGCATATAGGTAAATAGTTGCAACTTGTTTTTGTTCAAGCATATACAAAAGTTTTTTGCTGTTCAGCGCATTTAACCCACGATTGAGTTAATTGTGATAATTAATTTCACCACAATGGACCTGTGTCTCGATCAGGATTAATTGTTGTTGCTGTTGCGATTCTTTTGAAATTTGTATTGCACATTGATCGTATGAATGAATCGTAATAAAGGAAAATTGTTATGAATGATCGCGCACTTATTTGTTGTTTTGGTCTTACAATGCGACCGCAACCATCACGATCATTATAGATACATACAAAGTGATCGATACTGTGTGTGTGTGTGTGTGTGTGGTTTGAGAATGAAAATTGTCACAAATAGTTTTTAATTAGCATTTCAATGTGTAGTAACAGCTGTTTCCCGTACACAGATTATCAATTTTACGTTTCGTACTCTTGTCAAATTCTGCTATTCCTTCGATCGTATCATTTTATACGATCAGTTTTATGAGTCTTGTATATAAGACGTCGAGTAGCTGTACGATGTAGATCGTCTTGAATTATATTAATATTTTTTTTTTATGTTTTATTCCCAAAACTTGACGCCCAATAGAAACACCTGCGTCATCATTGATTATAATATGATTACGCCTCCGGATCATTTACAAAATATCGTTTTAAATTAAAAATTAAAAGTGTTATGTATTTTAGCTCGAATTGGGCCTTAAGTGATTTTGTTTTTTGGTTTGGTTTGCGAAATTGATTTAATTAAAGCACTTGTGCTCTGGGGTGGTCAGTCGTTGCTTTGTTATCGAATTAGAATGTGGAAAAATATAGCGTTTTGATCTAATCATTTATTTGATCATCGACTGCCGCTCGAGGGCTATCAAAATGTATTCATTTATTTAACTGGGTGTAGGAAGAAGGCAGAAGGTGTTTAGTTAAAAATGGAAAGTAAATAAATTTGCGGTTTCAATAATGGCACCATTAAGAAGAATAAAGTAGTTTCATGAAAAACCTAATCATGCTATATATAGATTCCACCTAACAGTCACTTTTGGTAAAAAATGCCAAAACACTGTATCTATATCAAGCTACGATTGCTGGTAACAGAAAATTTTCCAAGGAACTGTGGTTTGTAGAACATAAATACTAAGATTTCCATTGAGTTCAATGATACAGCACAGAGTACTGTTTCAACCACTTTTCTTAATGTATTTTTAAGGTCGATTGAATCATGTAATCCCTCAGAACATTGATTAATGGACACATTTCAGGCTTGATTGGTTGTAAAATAAACTTAATAAAAGAGATGGTAAGCTCAACTAGTACCAGTAACTAAACGAGCATCAATAAACTGGTGCGATCAAGCTACTCTTCAAATAGAACTATGGATGAATGAAACAGATCAAGTTTTACTTTAGATCAACAGACTAATAACATGCGGCAGTTGGAGTGAGAGGTGTCATTTTCTAAAAGACAGGAAGGTTACGTCATTACTATTTTGGACCCATCTACTATGACTCATAACTTACTCAAATGAAACTAAATAGTCATCGCTACATTGTAAGATTCCAGACCCTCATTTTGGATTTAGATCAATAGAAGAAAAATAGTTAGGAAGCTAAAAGTGTCTCACATATACTTCCCAACAAGAAGAAGCGTCAATCGGGAATAAAACTGAATCAATCGGGTTGATAGACCTACAATCACTTTAGTCGGTAGTAAATTGCTGATTATGCCAAAAAAATAATGAAATGATACTGGATTTATATGGTATAGAAGTCCAGACTACCACCCAGAACTCAGATTTGGACATCCTTCCAACTTTCCAATCTGAAATTCCACCAATCGTTTTGAAATCATCATGATTCGTGTCATAACAAACAAATTCTAAGGCAAAAAAATTAGGAAGAGTTACTCAAGAGTAAAAACTCGTACATTTTCATCAAAACGTGATCACAAATTTTTAAAACGTGATACCAATATTGAATCACATGTTTTTCGATTAACAACCAAATACAAGATCACACTATTAATGACGGTAAAACCACAAACCAACTCATATTATTGATACATGTACTGTTGAATAAACAATGCGGATCAGATTTCTAAAATGATTTGATACAGAAATAATAAAAATGAATACATTAAAGATTGTGTATATTTACCAAAGAGGTTGAATTAACAAACTAGGAATGGTCAACGGATCATCGGTCAACTAAATTTGCCTCGATAGATCAAACCACATCCGTAAAACGTTGAAGATTTAACTCTAAAAAAAAATTGAAATTGGGGAATCACAGACCGTTTAACCCACGGGAAAGCAAACATGATGACCTTCAGATGTATAAAAAATAAAAATGTTGCTTCACATTTTGTTATATATAGGCCTCTAGGTATAATGAATACTGATTTCTGTTATCAATAGTGTGCTAACACCTTGCTAATACTAATGCAAGCCTAACTCTTAGCCTTTAAACTTATTGTCCAGCAATGTGGATGATCTGATTGACGACCATTGCTCTTACCATATGAGAAATGTTGAAATTTTTAGTTTTCAATGCCGCCCAACAGGCAGATTGGGACTTCTTTTTTAGAAATGCAGATCAGTTAGCTAAATGGTTGACAGTCATTTGTAAGTCTTCTTGATACAGTACTTCTTTATTATCTAGGAATCTTATAAAATCAGTCACATTTCTAACTATATTCCATCTCATTACACCTTTTGCAGGTTTTTCTAAAGGTTTCTGTATATGAAGCATTATTAGTTTGCACCATACGCTTTGACCTTGGCAGCTCACGATTAAGTTTAAAATTTCTGTCTATGTTTTCATTGGTGCAAAAAATGTCTCTTAATAATCCTTAAAGATTGCGAAAGGGCTATTTGGTTGTCATACATAACCTCATTATTATTAAAGATAAGCAGAACTCAGTTGAATTCTGAAATTTACGAATAGAATTTTACAGTTTTTCAATCTCTTTCAGAAATAGTTTGTTGCTTCTAACCGAGCTTAAATACAGTTGAAAAATTATGGCAAGTTTTGAAGGACATAATTCGAGCCAGATCATTGAGCATCAAGTAGAGCACTTTATGTCGTTGCGACTACTTTCACTAATCAATCGAGATACTGTGTGGAATGCTTTGGAAAATGTTTGTCAACTAAGTAAGCATATGCATCATTTCTGTATGTAAGAGTACAGAGCTTTGCAAAAAAAGAGAACCAGATTGTTCTCGCTGTAAGCTATTAGTTGTTTGTATTTATCTTAACAAGCTGAGATCGACGACAAATTGAGGGTAAACGGGTTAAGCTTCAAGTTGCTTAGACCATCTACACATTCATTTGCGCCATACTAGCCTATAGTATACTGACATGAGTTGAGTTGGGTCATAAGCATTCAACTCCAAACAGAAGATTCATGATTATGTATTAAAACTTATAAGTAATAGTTTATATACGTTTGGGACAGCTCCCAATCATCTCATTCAATCACTAAAATCGAAATACTAAAATCTTAACTATAATATTGGAACAACACTGTGTGGCTTTACGCCTCTTCAACACTAACTAGTCCAATATTTTCCAGTCTGCTGATTAGATTTTCGACAAAACCGCACTTGGCATTTTCAATATGTTGTAGGCATAATAGATTCGGTTAGTTGCTGATGGGGTTTAAGTGAACACAGTTGTTACTACTATAGGCATAATTATGAATGACGCATATTGTGTTAACATACTGGTTATTGTGTTAACTGGTTAATGTTACGAATACAAGAAAGTTCTTAACCAAGTCAGAGTAGGAAATTGAGACTATTCAATCATCTTTTGAATAATTGAATACTCAGTCTCTCAGGTGAGAATGGGAGGGTCAAATTTTTTTTTTACTGCCTATGGCTTTTATTCTTGAATCTTTCCTACATAGGAAACTAACAATATGTAATCAAATCTTAAAGGCTAATATAAATTCAATTAATAAGACTTAACCTCTGTTAGTTCTTAATATTAATGTACACTCGGTAAAATCTGAATTACCTATAGCTAGATCCAAAGGACCTATTTTTTTTAGTCGCCTATTTCTTGGCCTATTTAATAGTTCCCTGGCTAATTTGTTGGGATGACAAACAAGTTTTAACTGGTATTTTTTGATTTACTGATGTATTGTATCGTTTACGGTATCGATGAGTAAATCACTTCGAAGGTTTGCATTGCGTACATACCAGGATGCGTTCACCATTGTTCGAAGTATTCGTAACTGCACTCTTTCCAGTTTTATTATATTGGAAGCACACGCGGAGCCCCACAACTGAATACCATATGTCCAGATAGGCTTAAGTATCATTTTGTACAGCAAGACCTTACAGTCTAGACTTAACTTTGAGTGTTTTCCAATTAACCAATTTAGTTTAATGCATTTTAATTTGATTTGTTGACGTTTAGCTTGAATGAGTTTTTTCCACGTGAGTCTTCTATCTAAATGAAGTCCAAGATATTTAACACTTTCGTGTTGTGGGAGAGTGATGTTATTTAGTCTGACAGGCGGACAGGTGAGTTTACGGAGTGTGAATGTTTTGTGCGCTGATTTACGCTCGTTGGCCTTAATTCTCCATTTTATTAGCCATTTCTCGATTTTGTCTAACTGTTCTTGTAGAATTCTTGTTGCTATCGTAGGATTTTGATGGACAGCTAGGATTGCAGTATCATCTGCGGAAATAGAGACTTTCACGTAATTTGAAGTTGGTAAGTCTGCTGTATAGATCAAGTACAACATTGGCCCCAGTACACTGCCTTGAGATACTCCTTCATGAATATCATATAAGGTCATATAGGGTCAAATAACGATATGTTTTACTGCCATAACTAAATACATATATGTTTCTTGATTTCTGTCACTGATTTCTATTTTGGGGCCGACGCACTCCCAAATCTTAGGCAATTCTATTTAACATCATATACTTAACATCGAAGTCAAATCGAAGGCATAAGGCTGCGAATATATGGTTGATTTGTGTAAAACCTTGTTTCAGATGGAGTTATCCATAAATTCATAGAAGTGTCCATCCACATCCAGCACGCCCTGTGTTCCTGTCCCATCTCTCCAGACTACATTGATTTAGATTGCGATTCCTATTTCAGGGTCAAGAAAGATATCACCAGATATATAATAACCTCCGTTTGGAGAACGAACAGTTTTCGTGACTGAAAAACTTTCGTTTGGCAAGAGACGTTACAATTGAAAAACACAGTTTGCACTGATTCCCATCAAACCAATAATTATTATGTTAAATAGAATTCCAACTAGAAGGTTGCTGAGGTTATGTGAGTTGCCATCCCAGTGATCCTGTGAGTTGTGAGATATATTGAGATATATTCAGGAGATGTGAGCTCCCATATGTTGTGTTAACATTAATCCAGAGGTAAACAATAAGTCAGCTAACCCAATAGAGTTCTGCACTCATTGCCAAGTTCTGCGTTCAATGTATTTAAAATTCGTTAATATGAACTGAGGTCAAGCACCTTACACCAAGAGAGGAGTAATAACTGATTACCTTTAATTGACTTGGAATTGAAATGGATTTCATCGTAGGCAGAGAGTTGAAACTATAGCCCCAGTAATTGCCCTATAAGCAATATTCCGAATTGAATTCGTTTTTAATTTGTTTTTAATTTGTTCACTAACCACCACACAATAATACGATAAGATAATAGTGGTAGAATCAGGTCTTTATACATTGTAGGGCAAAACCCACAGAATTTTTGAATTGTAAAGCACTTCTACATAATACAGTAGCTCTTTCAAGTTTGCACTCGACCTGATATTTCCAAGTGAACCAACAAGATGATTGAGGTACTCTGATCTAATATTGATCTGTATCATGCACAACATACTAATGGCAGAAAAATATGATCTTGGTCCAAGTTTGACATTGTTACGACATATATTAACGATATTAGCATAGTTCATATATACGTTTGCTATAACATCGGCATTAAAACATTTATAATTGAATTTGTAGATCCGTAATGTTTGTTTAGGAAACAATTATATCAAACCAGTCAGCAATACAAATCACATCATTAAATTAAACTTTATTGTTACAATCTATTTTCCTGATGGTCGCCGCAATTCAATTTCTCATTCACATTTTGCTCTGCGCCCATATACATACAGTCATATAACCAGCACAGTCAGGGGGTAACAAATCGCAACACAAACATTAATAATATGGTTAAACAGCAACAACAATGGATAAAATTGTTATAAATAATTTAATTTTTAAAAATTAAAATTATAATGTGAATGACGTCATCAAGGTCCTTACAAGGAAAAACAATAATCTCGGTTTTTACATGACATGTCGTTTTAGCTGCAACTCTTTGGTAGTATGTTATGTGTGTGTGTGTGTGTAGATACCCGTCTGTGTAACGTGTAGTTATTTCATTTACAAACTTGTTCATTCGTCGTATATTTAATCTTAATTTTTTTATTTCTTATGTTTGTCTTCTACTTTTATTTTTATTTATAAGAAGTATAAATAAATAAACATATACTTTATTATTAACACTTATAATCAAAAGTGCAAAAGAGCGCTATAATAATAGTAAAAATACCGAAATAATAACTGTATTATTAACACTCATATCGTGTGTTAAAGTGGGATAGTTTTGTTGGTGTATCGTTAAAGTCAAACTATTTTGAGTAAGTCGTATACAATCCAATTTTGGTGAAATCGAATTATGATTAATTATTTTGTGGAGAGTTATGATTTCTACTAATTCATTTCACTGTTAAAAGCTATCTACTACACACAATGGCTTAAAACACTTATTGTATTGTAAGTACACGATTGACCTAGAATGGCGAACGATAGCTTTTTTAATGCTACAGAGATAATTCTGTTACACATTTGAATGAAAGCACGATACTCTTTTCATACTTACTAACTTATTTATGACCATTCTAATTGATTCAGAAATATATTTAGACACAAGCTTTCATAATAACAAAAACCATTGTATGATAATCAATTTAGGTTGACTGCCGTTGCAAATACTACTGAGATTAAACAATATTATCAAAGCCCTCTTGATATATAAGGCCGGAATGCATACTCAGTTTTTGAAATGAGCTTTATTTAGTGTATCAATAATGTTCGTTTTATCAAGAAACTCATACGAAACGTACAAATTTCTTTTTCAGTTTTAAGCTAGTGCAAGTTAGAGCTTTTAAAATTTTATTTCATAAAATGACAAAGAAACGGTGAAATTAGATCTGAACATATATAATTTTTTCCAAATCAAAATTAATTACGATCAAAATTAAGTATAAATTGATTTATCTTTTTATATAAATTGTGCTTTTTATTTCAATATAAACGATATTCTTTAAAATATATTTTACTCGCTCTAATTCTCTCTTGGTTGTACGACGAAAGTCAAACTCATTTCTAAATAAATTTAGAAAAATAATATTGACGAAAATACAATTGAACGCGAAAACTTAAAAAATTAATTATTAGTTTATTTAAATGAAATTATGTATTCGAAAAAAATTAACTAAAACCGAATTTATAAACATAAATCAGTTAAAAAGATATTTTCAACATGCAGTTGTCAATAAATAATATTATCAGCTGATCAATGTTTACATTTCAAAATGAACACATAACCTAATCCCAATTTCTATTTTGCTACCCATTTATTCACAATCACAACACAACACTACACTATATTCTCAATCCTGAAATACAGAGAATCATTAAAAAAGGCTTATTGATGAGAGAATATTTTTTTATATTGAAAGACAGTTGAAGAAATGCCATTACTAGCGTTGCTGTATTATAAAAATTTTGCAAACCATTCGTGTAAAATCATACGTGTGTATGTAAAATTAAAATAATGTTAAATGTGTTTATGTAATTTTATGTTTGTATTGTTCCTTTTTTTACGTAAATGCAATACAACTTAAAATTTAATGAAATTGATTTGGCTTGGTGTAGTGTCATTTTTATTTATTCTCTTTATGACCATAATTGAAATAAAATATAGTTCTCGTAACCTAATTATATATCTGTCTCTGTTTATATTTTATGTTTTTAAAATACCATATTTTCATTAAATGAATAAACGAAAATGGAAAAATAAATCGGAAAATGATCAATTTCAGGATGAAAACTAGGAAAGATAACTTAGGTTATATTCTTCCTGAATATTTGAACTACTTTTCATTCAAATATTTACTATATAGTAAAGCCTTACCTTTCATACATTTTGTATGAAACAGACGTTGATTTTTGCATTTATTGTTACACTAAATAAAGCTCGTTTTGAACATTCCTGCTTGAATTTATCAAGATTGCTTTGATATTGAATTCACAAAAATTTCCAATCGGTAGACCATTTTTTCCGAAAGAGACTACACGTTTGAGTATTTTCGTTTTTGCCATTCGCCAATCACATAAGCTTGTAGTGAGTGTCACTACGAGCTTATGTGATTTTTAATTTTTATCGAATAAAGCCTACTCAGATCAAAGTGAAATGAAATTTTATCGCGGTTTCAAAAATTCCTTTATTTTCACCTGAAATAGCAATAATTTTTTTGGAGAATTTTGGTGTTGGAAATATCACAACAACTTATCACAGAAATAAAAATCACTGATTCGAAATATAACAAAATTTATTCAGAACTTTATAACACATCTATTTAGAATAGATCAGAAACGTAAATGTCAAAATTTGAAATGAAAAAAATTTGTAGAGCTTATGCGAGCCATCTTTGATGCATTGAGATAAATATAATTTTTTCGCTAATGAACTGAGTATTCTATTTTAAGAAAACAGTAATGAAATTTTTTATTTCTAAGTTCACTTTGATAAGATCATATGGCTTTCACGCGTAATCGATCTGAGTACTATATCTTTAATATTTTAACTTTTAAAGAAATAATTCGATACTGACAACTAGTGACAGAACAACCATACAATAGTCTTTTTTACGTTTATATAAAAAAATAAAAGATGTCACCGGTATAGGATGTCAAGTGAAGTGGACGTTTTAATTGTTTTCCAACTGTTTTCGTTACGCTTTCGAGTGTAGAAATTTAAATTTATAACTGTCAATTCGTTGGTTTGATATAAATATTATTTTTCTTAAATAATATGTCGGTATGTAAACATTGAATATCTTTTATAAAAACAACTATTTATAAGATATTTTATTTTGATGCATTTTCGATAACGTTTTCACGCATTTTGGGCGTTATAGTGATGGTTTAGGCACAAATGTTTGTCTTTAGCGTGTCAATGGGCTAAGTTTGCAGTCGAACAATTTTCTTTTAAAATGATCTCACAAATAGAAGTTTGTTAAATCTGGAATTCTAGTTAATGTAGCCTATTTTTGACATCAGGCATCCAGAGAATTTTCGTTGCAGAAACTGAATTTTTGGATTTGCAGTACCTCTATGACGCACCATCTTGTTAAAACCATACATAATCCACCAATATCGATCTCTATCGACTGTGTCGTTTTCTCTGAAAAATATGGCTCAATGATAGATTTGTTGCAAACGCCAGCCAAACAGTCGTTTTTTGGTCATGCCAGAGAAGTGAAAAATCGGCTTCGTCGGTTATCACACTGTGCATATAAATATTTACTTATGTCATGAAAGTTAACATAATAAAATTGTGACTCGCGTTTTCTTGTAATCAGGATCGATAATCGAATTCAGTAGTGGTAGAAAGTGCTCAAGTCATTCAGTTGCTGTGTTACTTGGGAGTGCGAGTGAGCAATAAATATGGATATAATACTTATTTAGGAGTTCAATATAGGAAACCATTTAAACATATCTTATTTTATCTAAGACTAAGAGTTACATAATTTACAAAGATATACATAATACATTTACGGGTAGTTCTAGAAAACAACGACGTTTTTAAAAAAAATTAAGAAGCTATGAATCCAAAATTATCTAACTAAGAAAGACTCGTTAAAAGGTTATCGAAAAGATTTTATTACCAGCCGTAAAACTATGTTAAGTGATTGCAAGATATATAATTCTGTACGATGAGTCTTGCACTATAATATGGAATTATTCAAAGGTGCCTATTTCTAAGAAATCCGTGAAAGTTCACGGATTAGAAAATATCGTTTATTTAAAAGAATACACCATCTTAGACATTAAGATATAATTTTAGAAGTGCAGTTTTATGATTTAGTTAAGACCGGAAGGAATATTCTGAACAATTTACAAAGGCTTATTTGTCTGACCATTTTGGAAGCTTTGCATGTCACACTCACGACTGCATTCAACATGTAGGTGGGTCTGTAGCCATTTGACCTTCGAATCAGAAAATTTTCAGCACTTTTGCCACTCGTTTTTAAATGGTAGATATAATGATTCTAGCACTGTATTTATAAGTATGTGTTATTTGTGGGGGTATTTCCAAACATAATAATGGGGATGGCATATGATATCCTACATATACTTGAGGTCTGGAAGCACCGGCTATTGCTAAATCATTAAATGGAATTATACCCATCTGGTAGGTATACCATATAGTGCAATTGCTGTAATTATGAGTGTAATTTTCTATTAGATGAAAACAAACTGAAGAGGTCGTCGTAATGGTGTCAGACTTCATTGGACACCCAGTCACATCGGTTTCAAATGAAACATATCCGCTGATAATTTAACAAGATTCCGTCAATCATGTATTCGTTATGTAATGTCAAAAGCCATAAAATAGAGAATGCACATTACGAATGTGCTGGAAGATTTTTTTAAATTGTCACTCAAATTGTCACTGGCTTTATCCGAAGCTAACCGAACCTCAGAGCTAACTGTGACCTTTCGTATCTGAATACGTATAGACGCCCATTATGGGCAAAGCTTCAATGGCTGCTTTTAGTTACGCAATGGCTTTTTATATCCTCCGGTTCTTTATTATTTTTCGTCAACACAGAGAACCGAGCTTTCGACTGCGATATTATAAGAAACTCGCTTCAACTGGTAGCAGCACCATTGACAGTATTGAACCATTGAACGAAGGAGTTCAAGAGAAAAAATTTCCTGTCAGTATTCTTACTGTCGTCTAATCATAACAGAATAGATATATGGTGTCTGTGGCATACAGGCAACGAAATCTAACCATAAAGACCCAATTAAGTTGATAGATTTATTATTATTGTTCTACTAAATGTTGTAAAATCGCTTCTGCTGAATTATGACAAATAAGTTAACCCATATATCCATACAAACCAGTTCATCGCACACATTCATCCATTATATGCTAATTCATGCGAGCTACCTTGAATTGAAACAATTGAACAAAAAACCCAAAAACGATATTCATACACAAAACTGGTAATCCATCAATCATATGCCACCATCGAACATCAACAAACGTATATAATTCACATTTTTGTGTTCCAGTAATCGAGCGCTATCGCTATATAGATAAAGTCGTTATTATAATTCGGATTTTCGATCGGTCACGATTAAACCCGCGAAATTAAAATTTCATTCACGCGCGCATTTGCTTGGTTCTATTGTTAGTTGCTATTTTTATGGCAACAATTAATTAATTGATTTATAAAAAAACGCGCGATCTATTAATAATATTTGTAACAAAACGTACGAAACGTGTCTTACGTATTTCTATGAATATACACGTATGGTATGTTGTATGTGTATGTACATTGTGTACCTTCAATGCGCTTATGTACGAGATTTTAATTTATAGATTAATAAATTTTGTTTAATGTAAATAAATGTCACGGATTTTAATATAATAATAATGGCATTCGCGCTATTATTATTTTTAACATGTTTTAGTACATTTATTATGTTTATGAATCGATGATTAGTTATGCTGAAAAATTACATAAAAGAAAACTGATTCGTATAAATGGTGGATAATAGCCTGGCGGCTTCAAGGGTTTAAATGCAACCAATAGGCATTTAAAACTTTTATATTAGAACGTATCCAGAGCTGCACGACGGAATTCCTGTTTTTTGAAACCCCAAAATCATGGCCATTTTGACTTTTCTTACCAGTTGTCAGCACATTGCATAACTCTTTACCAATCTGTATCGAAAATGGTTTGATCTATGTGATTCTACCCGCACTAATAAAAGATCATAGTTGTATTCTTTCTTCGTCTCTCTTTATAATAAGTATAGATAAAAAGTCCCGCAATTTGGTTAGCCATTAGCACTTTGAATGTTGTTTTTGACATTTTTAGTGGTTTTCACATTCAACAGTTTTTCTAGGCCATTGTTAGGCCCGTACTGTATCAAAAATCTGACTGCATCGGTTGTAAGCAATTAGAATGATGCCAGATCGATCGACCACGACTTCTTCGTCTACCGAAAAGCGGCTTTACCTTGGAATCTAGGAATCAGTGACTGACCGATTTGAACCATCGTTAGTCACCGATAAATTTTTCCACCAGAGGACTAATGCTCGCATTTTAAACGATCACACAATTTAATTAGGCCAAAAAAGCTCGCTTGCTAATAAGTTGAATTTGTTCTATAGGTTGGGCTAAACGAATACAATGCTTAAAATTTTCTAATTTCAACATTAATATTTATCTTTAGTATATTAGAAAACTTTAATCAGAACTTTCCAGTATAGTTCTGCGTATGAAGAAGTCAGTTATTCAATCATGCTGTTAAAGTTAGCCGAAAGATTCCAGCCGAAAAAATAAACAAATCGATAATGCAGATAGTGTCTTTGCTATTCCAGCCGAAATTTAAAAAATTTATATATTTTTGATTGATTTTCAACCAAAAATTTTTCTCCGACATTTTCTGTCCAAAAAAATTTTATGCATCGAAAAATCACTAAACTTAACGGGAAAAAAATATTTTTATTAAAAATACTCGTATGTAATAATGTACGAATTCACAAATCTCTATAAAATCAACCTAATGCTAGATTTAAGTTTATTTTAAGTGGTTTGCCAATGGTTATCGGAGAAAAATTTTTGGTTGAAAATCAATCAAAAAAATATAAAATGTTTAACTTGGTTGGAATAGCAAAGACACTATCTGCATTATCGATATTTTTTTGATTTTTTTCGGCTGGAAACTTTCGGCTATCAGCATTATTCAAACGCCTAAACTCGATGTTTGAAGCATTATATGAACAAATGTATCATAGTTTCCATCAATTTCCTTTCACAGCATGCACGCTGAGATTTTTAGTAATTTACACGGAGTTACATGGAACGTAACCGCCCAGGTAGCGCAGTGGTTAAAGCTGCGGCAGTTGGAGCGGGAGGTACCGGGTTCGAATCTCGATTTGGTGCAAGATGCGAATGGGTTTTTCATCTTCGATCGTTTGGGAACATATATCTGGATCCCCTGTCGTGTTTAGAATCCATGGCACCCATCTTTCATGTCAGTACTATAGCATGACATGGAGCTATGCAATGCACAAATGTTACTACGAAAATGTTAAAAATGTTACCTAAAGCCGTACATAAGTGGTATCACAACGGACCAATCACCGGTCTAAGTGTGCGATAGCAGCCACAACAACCTAACCTAACCTACATGGAGCGTCAATTGTAAGCTACGAATTTTCTCTCCAATATTTTATGAACTTATGGTTTTGAACATATTGGGGGATAAAGTAAAATATGATTGATATTCATCGCCATTATTTTCTCTTAAGGTCCAACTTTTGTGTAACATGAGGTGCAAAACTTGTTGTCAAAATGATTCATGTGTGGAGCAAAATCAGTGTCAGCTGAAATAGATCGGTATCAGCTTAGATTTATAATACTGAATTCTAAATATTGAAATTTAAGTTAACTTAATGGCCAATAAAACTATATGAGTAATGGCATAGGGCCGGAAACGGGTTCGAAAGGTGTTAATTTTGATGAAGTAGTGAAGCAGTTTATAATAGAATATTACTATAGTTCTGTTCATGATGTCATTAAAAGATGTCTTCATTGTGGATTATACCAAATCTATCTTTGCAATACTGATATAATTCCTATTTATGTAGAGCCATTTGCACATGGCATATCTCCATTGCATGAAAGATGGTTCGGCCCATAAATTCAGAACTCCTGTTGAGATGATGAAAAATCCCTTTTGTAATTTACACCTATCGTGCTACAGCTTTAACCACTACGTCATTTGGTGTGGTCATGTGTAGCGTAATATTATATTTTGTTTGGAACTATTGGATTGTTCCCGCCTTTAAGGGCTCTTTGTCCATTTTTAGTTTGTATGTATGATGTTACAAAATGTATTAAGATACCGAGCAATATTGGGTGTGCTGCGGAAATTATGGACAATTTGTCGATAAGTGCAAGAAAGTGCTGCAATTGCATTTGGAATAGACCCTTATGTGAACAATATCCATTGGTTTCTTCGGGGTTTCGGTTAATACCATTTGAAGTTGTGGCGTTGGTTGTGTTATTTGATTTGTCGGCAGTCATTGAATTCTGTTATAAAAATTTTCATGTTTCAATATTATGTACGTGATCTATTTGTACTTTTTACGTGAGATAGTTTTGTTCCTGGAATGTCTTATTTTTTATATTTGGATCGTTTCTGTTAAAACGTCTTGTAGAAAATTCATAGATCAAAGTACTACGGCCCAATGATTGCTCGTTCGTCTATTAGGGCACACATTTTGGACGAATTTTCCCCTGAAAGATAGTGTCGCATGTTTGAGAGAGATAGATAACTGGTACCAGCCATACTACAGGTCACAGACTGATCTGCAAAGATAACTATTTGTTCGTCACAGATATAGGGTGGGTTATTGTGATCGCATATAAGCTATTGGTGATAATAAAACTAAATAAATCTGGGGGCATGTGCTTGCATGATTGTCCTTTTTCTGCATACGAGCGTCTTTTACTGCTGCACGAGTCTAATAAAGAAAATTATTGGTCTAATCTAAGATTATAATCGAAACTACTATGTTTCCGATCTAACCAGATTCTGAAGAGAACGGAGATTCGTTAGATAATGTATTAGCATTATTTGGTAGAGGACCCGTGGGTATTTAAATGATATTGGACTTGGCAAAAACATATAAAAACAAATTACTTGAAAGGCCTTCACATTGTAGTGAAACTGGAGGAAATGTAAATGAAGGAATTTAGAGAGGTCACTGTTAGAGTGGAGCAAATATAACATTTTAAACATTATTCCGTGGTAAATGTTTGCCATCTTTAGCTGTCTCATGTAAGTATTTTAAAAATGTTTTGTATGATTGTTTGAGGCCCTGATTTTTTCTGTATGTGTGCTGTTACTCGTTTTTGGTTTCAAATAGAATTTCTTGGTTGGTTAAAGGTTCTTATACCCGTGGAAGAAACGGCATTTGAAGTGACAGGTATTGTGATATCTCTTGTAGAAACTGGTGTGTCATTGCTTGATCGATTAGAGCGTCTGGTAAATAACGGACATATTGAATTTTTCTATGGTATGATAAAATTCTCTTAGTTTGAGGTGCCATCTGCCCAATTTACAATGAAAACAACTATTTTTGTGGTTTGTAGTCTGTGGTGATGGTAAATGGCATTCCGATCATATACGGGTAGTAAGACTTGATTGCCCAAACGATCGCAAGAAGTTATCTCTCCATCGTTAAGTAATTCTACAGACTGGTAGTTCTTTTCCTATGTCTTACATATTACAGAGTAAAGTTGTCTATATTTTCCATCCAATATTATTTTTCTCAAACATTCAGTAGTGGGCTTTGTGACATTGACAAAACTCCGAATGAACTTCCTATATGGTATCCCATAAGTCCTGAACATTTTTTAATTTATCTTTGGGATCGGAAAGTTTTTATTATGATTATGTGGTTCTCCTTTCGAAATGATCCAGAATGTATTTATCTAGCTACACTTTCAAGCAGCCTTGACGAATTTTTCCAAAATAAAGTCTAGTACTCAGATCAAAGTGAAATGAAATTTTACCGCGGTCTCCAAATTTATTTATTTTCACGTGAAATAGAAAGAAATTGTTTTTGGAGAACTTTGGTGTTTAACATATCACAACAACTTATCACAGAATACAAATCACAAATTATTCGAAATGTAACTAAATTAAATCACAGATCTTTATCATATCTATTAAGAATACAACAGAAACATAAATGTAATTTGTATGTGAAATTAATTTGTAGAGTTCACGCGCGACATCTATGATGCAATGAGAAAATATGTTTTTGTCGCTGACGAACTGAGTACTGACTGCTTAGCGAAAACAGAAATGAAATTTTTTATTTCAGAGTTCACTTTGGTAAAATCGTATGGAAATTTCACGCGAAATCGATCTGAGTACTAGTCTTAAGAATATATTTTCCAGAAGTTTACCAAGTACATTATCCATCACTCGTTCGAATGTACTGGGCGGGTTCTTCAGCCCATAATACATTCAAACATGCTCGTAATGTCCGAATTCGAACGAAAAACATGGCTAATTTTCCTGTCGGATGTAAAGTTTTCGTTCACTTTACGAGTTCTACGATACACTATTAAGGCTAGTACTCAGATCGATTTCGCGTGAAATTTCCATACGATTTTACCAAAGTGAACTCAGAAATGAAAAATTTCATTTCTGTTTTCACTAAGCAGTACTAAGTTCGTTAGCGCAAAAACTATAGTTATCTCAATGCACCAAAGATAGCGCGCATAAACTCTACAAATTTGTTTCACGCGAAAATAATAATTCGAACCATTTTTTACACGTGAAATTTGAACATTTAAATTGTTTGAACATTTGAATTCTCCAAAAAAATTCATTTCTATTTCACGTGAAAATAAATAAATTTTTGAAGACCGCGGTAAAATTTGATTTCACTTTGAACTGAGTACTAGCCTTTATAGTAATAACTATTTATAGCGTGTATCTAATGGTTACATTTATTTTCTAACAGTCTTCACTCTATTTATAATACACATACAACAAGTGACGCATGCCAAACAGACAGTGATGTATCCTAAAGTGGATTAAGATTGATATATATATATATATATATATATATATATATATATATATATATATATATATATATATATATATATATATATATATATATATATATATATATATATATATATATATATATATAATATAGATCTAGATATATATGTTATTTACGTCACATAATGTATATTGTCATGTTAATCATGCGGATCTACCAACCGACCTCTCTACATAACAACATATTTCAACGCGGCCATTTTTCAAATTATATAGCTCTTGCGGAGGAACGATGTTGTTTTCGATATGATTTCATGTTTCTTGGTTCGATTTCTGCATTTTGATTAAATTAAAACTTGGAATACAAAATTGATATGCAGATTACGTACGAATATTGTGAATATGTATAATAAAATATTGAAAAGAGATATTTAAAAGAAAAAAATTAAGTTTTGTGATTAAGAAAAAAAAGCGCAAAAAGCGTATTTCAATCAACTTTTATTTGGCTTAAGGACAACTGATTGAATATTGTTATGTGATTTTTTTTTATAGTTTTATGGAATAATTAACCGCATGTTGTGTATAGTACGTACTAATATATACTTTATTGTAATCTGTGATATACAATACTTTAATTGATTGGAAAGTAGAATAAGGTATAAAGTGTACATGTCCGTTATATTGGCTCGATGTTCTACTTCGAAACGCAACATTAATAATTTTCTTGAAGGTTGGGTGTAAATTGCGAGCGGAAAATAAAAAATGAAAGGCTCCGCAAACTGCTTTACTTACCGATAATTTAGATTTAGTTTATGAGACTAAAGCAATTTTATATACACTCGTATGGGTACAACATATTATATAGTCACCAAGGTTATTGGTTTTTTGACGTGCGCGTTTTTTTTGTCTTCAACAAACAGAAAATTTAAATACCGATACAAGATGTTTTCCATTTCGACTACATAAGGTGTAAATATATAACCCGTCCTTAAAAATATGTAAAGTGATGAATGAAAAATGTGAGAAATAGTCAGGATCGCGTGCTAGAAAATGTTGCACGCAACAGAAACTTATCCAAAATTTTTTTTATTATTATGTGTGCGGTGTACGCGATAACATCTTGGTTATACATTAACGCTGTTTTATGTATATTATGATATTGTTTATGGTTGTTGCTACCTTTGCCTAAACTGTGCCAAATTAATCATAATATATAATACGGATTTATATAGTTATGGATATTATATGATTCACTGACTTGAAGTTAAAATACAGGGATAACCTTACATAATTTGCAAACGTAATGCCCGTCTTTCCATTGATGGCACGGATAAAACATGAAGTGTCTATAACAGGTTCACCTCGTGGTTGTCGGCATCCATGTTTTGTAAATATTTCGAAAGAAACATGAGAGCCATAGAATACCATCACAGTATGCAGAGCTTGTCGTAGGAGATGACTTAATCTCTTTGGATCGCTGGGCTGCCGACCCGCATCCGTAAAAAATTAACAAATATTAAAAATGGCACAAAGGAAAAAATAGGATACCACCAAAAAACAACAATGACCCGGAAACGATATTTAGGATCGGCCCTATCACTTGCATGAAAGAGTAGCGGCTGGAACTCGTAACGTTGTACAGAGTATTGATCAGACCCGTTGTCATTTATGAATGCGAAAATCCGACCTTGGCGGATTTGTACGAAAGATTGCATTCAACATTCGAGAGTAAAATGTTGCGAGATATACTTAAACGTCCTACGCACCATTTTTGTAGGTATGTCCAAAACGAGGTTGTTGATGGCTGATCAACGTATCGTGTCTTCATGCGATTGAAATAAGCTGGACGGTCTTTTACCAGATAGTATAGAGTTTCAAATCGGCTCTGTTCGGATTAGTGTCAACTCCAATTTTATCAACAGTCCACCAGTTATAAGATTGATTCCATTAGACCTTGCATCATTCGTCATGCAAGATGTGCCTAAAACTGGAATTATTACTTATTTAGGTTTATTCGAGTATATAGTCCCACGGGGTTTTGTCCAAAATTGATACAAAATGAATAATTAGATCAAACACCGCCAGAAATCAAAAAGTCAGCAACTTAATATTTTGCGCTTGGCAATACAATCCAAGTTGGACGTCCTCATTGAACTACGGATACCAATGAAGATGTTGATGTGAATAGAAATCTGTAATATTTGTTGCTAGACGAGTTTTGCTCAAAAGATGCTACTGCTTTGATACGAGTGCTGTGTGATTGTGCACACGAGTATAGTATATAGCGAAATCTATTTTCCTCGTTTATGTACTTCAACACCAACGTGGGTTTTACATTTTTTATTGTAAGAACAATGTATGTTTATAAATAATATTGACACCATTTATATTGTAAAGTAGCGAACGCAAGTGTATTTTAGTAGAACACGCAGATAAGTAACTTTTCAAATGCAATAACATTTCAAAGCTGTCATATACACAATTCATTAAATTAATGTTTCTAAAACATCAGTTCGATTGATCAACTATTTATTTATATAAAAAGTTTGTTTAACGCACATGTACCCTCAATATCACTCAATCCACCCAATATAACATACATAATCATAATCGACGTCAATAACTTCTTATATGTACGAGTATACAGTACGAACTAAATAATACAATATTGAATATCTGAAAGAAAATATATGAAGCTTAAATGACCTTCAGGATAAGGGTGAAATTAATGGCCCGATGTCTTAAACATTTAAAACCTATTACAGTCAGTTGAGTGTTATCGCGACCATACTGTATATATATTCCAAAAACCAAATATTTATATATTAAAATTTAAAGTAAATCTAAATTGCATATAACCCCCTGAGGCTGATAAATAAATTTTCCACCCTTATTACATTTCGATACCGAAAACAAAACGTAAACATTTCCCCCCTTATTTATGGAAAATGGAAAATCAACTTTTTTATTTATAAATTATATTGGCTTCGAAGTCTATATAATTATTAACATATACATACAAATTTATACACTTGGCAACTGTCCTATATCATATTGTTCATATACTCGTACAAACAAAACCTTCGACAATGTTTATGCAAGCCATATCGAGGTCATATACATATACATATTTACTTCGATTTGAAATACTCAGGCACACATTTGTTTACATTTCTAGGGCTGGTTTCTGTTCTGGTACATATAAAGTCTATAGGAACATATGGATTGTATCAACACTTTCGCTGGTTTTGATACAAAAATAATACCATATAGCGAATAAAATTCGTTCTATAACTCGACGCTACATTATAATATATAAGCAGCAGAAGAAAATAATGTGCTTTTTGTTTATTTTTACTTTCCACGTTTTCAGAAGAAACAAAAGCAGGGAAAACGAAAAACAAAATTTCGTTTGATTTTGTATTTATTTATGTACGTCGAGACACGCATGCTTGATGAGAAAATAGGTTATCATTATTGTTGTTGTCGCTTTAATGTGAATTGTGATAAAATAGGAAAAATGTTTATTAGTACGTTTGGTTGTAGAATTGGTTTTACTGTCATTAGCTAAAACTGTTGAAACACGACTTGCAACATATATACAAACATATACGCCTGATAAGATGGAATTGATTTTTCAAATCATTCAACTACTCAATGACGTCACCAGATCCAAACTGGCTAGAAAAACAAACATTATAGAATACAAATTAGAACTGTTTTCTCAACTGTCTGGTGTTGATCACCGTCACCTTGGAATTTAAGCTTATCTCCTATCACTGTCTCGTGTATAATAATAGCAATTCATATCGTATCCTATCATGAATTGGTGACCCCGACAACTCTGGTTAGGGCACTTGTAGATATGATGCATTAAAAACTTCAGATATGACTTCTAAAGCGTCTAATAAATATCACAAGATTACAGTACATACGGACTCAACCACAGCACATGATGAACATTGCATCCAACATCTCAACAGCATACAGTCACATATCATATCTTTCAAAACTAGTTTGACGTGACAAATTATTTGAATGTACAACTAATGATGATCATCTATCAGCAACCGACTGACAAATAAAGTAGTTTTGTATAAGTAGCAGCAACTTTGTGCCGAACAGACAGATATTAATTTTCTGGAGGATGAAAATGGTTTTAGTTAACTAATCCAATGTTTGAGTTTAATCTGGAATCTAGCTAAAACAGAATTTCCCGTCTTGGAATAATCTAGCACTCGCAATAATGATTTGGATCGAATATTCCTTTTAGTGATTTCGTCTTCTCGATTGAATTTCTCGATCCTTTTTTAGTTTTACAGTCGCCCATTTGTTAATAAATGTTCACTGATTTTTCAAACAAGTTTATGCAGTCCTTGTTGAAACATTTTTAAATTCATTGACTTAAACCTATGCTTGTTTTGAAAAGATTGATACAAGAAGTGATAGTTAATTATAATTGATCTCTCAACATGTAAATGCCTGAAAAGTTCACAGTTCCTTTGAACACGTCACATCATCTGAGTCATTCTCCAACCTTTTACATTTTGGAGATAATATTTTGGATTGATAACTTAACGAAGTCGCAATAATTTGTCAAGTTGTGTTTGATTGGAGTATCGCATTGAAATAGAATATTTTACAGTATAAAAAACCTTAGGACATGCCATATTTTTTATGGGCTTATCACATAAACTATAACCCAACTTTGGGCCATCAGTGAAATTTTGCAAATAATTTCCTGAGACAGCTATATTGCAACACCACAAAATAGGCCACCAGTCCCATCGCTCTTCTCTAGTTGTGGTAATCTTTTGACTCGCAGCTCAAAGATGGTCCTGCATTGAATCGTATATGATCTTGTTACGCCTATCACGTTAAATTGTGAAAGATTAGCCGCATGTCACTCGTGGTGGCTATGACACTCGTCTTTATTTTACTACATAAACACTTCACTGATTTAAATAAAATTTGTCCTATACGACGATTTAGCATTGCTTATATACCAATAAGTGGGATTCTCGATCTTTCCATTCTACACGCAACAATCAACGTAGTGGTGCATAAATTTGGGTGAAGTAGTTTTCTCTGCGTCACTGTAGTAGTTTATAACTGATTTCTATTATGGTGGATTCAGTGATGCGCTCCTTCCTTCGTTCATTCAGTCCAAATTTTTTTTTTTTTAATTTTCATTGGTTGAAAATGACTTGTGTTTTCTTGTGTTTTTTCTATACCTAACTTTACCTTTTGGACGGTGACCATGGTGAGAAAGAGATAGCATGATATTTATATGAAAGAGACGAAAATAAAATGCTTTCAAATCTAATGTCAAAAATGTTGTGCCGATATTTTGAAAGAAGAACAATAAATAAAAAAATTTACAATTTTTAAATAATAAACAAATTTATTAAAAACAAAATAATTAAAATGTATTTGTAAACAATGAATTTGTTACGCTTTAATTACTTTATCACCAAAAAAGCAATATGATGCCATTATTGAGTTGCCCGGCAAAACCTCATCATTTGGAATTTGCAATTACTCGAAGTTTTCTTTACTATACGGTTCCCAAATTGATTGCGTCTAAATATCCCACTATCTTTATTTCTTCTAGATACTCCAATATCCACAAATATATTATTCTGTAATATTCAACACAGATAGAGAAAATAGTCACAATTAATAGTGAAAAAGAATCAACAATTTAGAATAATGTCAATCACTTAAATTATTTACCTATAGATGGCAGCACACTCATTCTGAATTTTTTCATCAACCATGGTATCGCAAACAAAAATATTCAGAACGAAAGAAGGAACGTAGGAGCGCAAAACTGAATCCGACTTTACTCGCAGTAATATTATGATGTTGACTCGCTCGTTATATAGTGTTATCTCTTTCTTAACTGATTATTACTTTTCCAGCTGAAATCGACTATCAATAACGTTGTAGAGATAACATCTTTCGGTCTCCGAAATTAACTCGATAGTAAAATTATTTCACATATCTCTGGTTTGATTCGAAACAGATTTTACTTTGACTTCTACTTTGTATACCGCACACTATAACCAATCCACTTTTGACTACTATGACGTTTACTGTGTATATATTGTTACAATACTATAAGATGGGTAGTCCACTTTCAGACGAAACAGTGTAACCGCCATGGAAAGCTATTCTTGTAGTGGAATGCTGTCAAGAAGTATTTGTGCAAACTGAATGATTTTTTTCAATCCTACACACTGCAGTCAATGTACTAATTTTACATTTTTCGTTTGATCAATTTTAGACATTACATTTTTCCCCACATTTTCATTCTATTCATTTTCTTTTCTGTACCAGTATTTTTTATTTTTCTTCATTTTCATTTCACATTGTGGAAATTATTATTTTCTGAATTCTGTTTGTAAATTTTTCCACATCGAAATTTTTCGTCAGTCTTCTGTTTATTGTTTTATGAGCAATTTGTGTCAGTTTTTCTTTTAGTTTTTCATTTGTTTTATGTTTCGTTAATTATTAATAAGAAAGTTAATGTAATGTATATAATAAATAATAGTGTATGGCGTTTAGTTTTATAATAAATAAATAGTGGAAAATAGCGAATACATAGTAAATATTTAGTATATGTAGTAAATAGTGTACATACGCGAGTATTTAAAAGCAAATAATGTTTTGATTCTATAAATAGCTTACTACACAGTAGTACGAGTATAGTAATTATTTTGTTTTTTATGTTTATTGATTTTTTTGTTTTTCGTTTGGAAAATCTTTAGATTTTGTTTATTTCTGAAAACCTTTGATGTATGAATTATTCGAGTGAATTATTTTTTGACGTTTTGAAATTATTTATTCATGATGATGATTTAGAACTAATGCTCTGTTTGATTTGAATTCAGTACATTTATTCCAATAATCCATATAAGTGCGTGGGATGGCTTATAGAATTCTCTTAGTGGTCGTGTGCTAAGACAATTATATAGTTATTCGAAAGTGAATACTACACAATAAGGATGGTTAGGATCACATATATAATGTGCAACAGGCAAGCAATATATACTATATATATATACACGTACAGTATACTAAATTAGTGTTAATGTGTCTAGAAAATTTGTTGTTAAGAAATTTAAAATTTTGGTCACGAACCATTTCGATTCTTATATCCAACTTGCTGTACATTCAGCACAGTATATGCACAGTATATATATATATATATATATATATATATATATATATATATATATATATATATATATATATATATATATATATATATATATATATATATATATATATATATTCGATATGCGACAAGCATCATTGATTTGTAATTTATATGTAAAAATTTTAGATTATGATATTATTGTCTTATGTTGTAAAATATAAATCAATTCATTTGCTGTGAAAACTATAAAACTATAGTTAGTATATATTGCAGAAAATATGAAAAAACTGGCGCCGAACAGTTAGTAAATTAAAGATGTACTCAATAATATAAAAAGACATAAATAGTTTGTTTATACAAATTTGGTCAACAAAATCGATAATTTTAAAACAAGAATACGTCATTACTAAATATAATTAATTTCTATATGCTTACTCATCCTACACATGCATGTCTTATTATAATGAGAGATATTAGTGTGTAGTTTTGTAGAACTTTAACAAATATAATGGATTAGACTATACGGGGATAAAATTTTGAATAGAATCAAATTTTACAATTCTTGTGCTGTTAGATGGTCTAGTAGGTAAAAATGATCTACTATTCTTCTATTTTCTGTCAAGATAGCATATACCATATTAGTGTTTGGGCGTATCGGTTCGGCAATCAGTTAAGGCTATAATGTTAGGAAGGACTGGAAGTATGAACTATATACTACTACATAGTTTTGCAGTTTGGGTTTTTTGTTCTTAATGGTTTTTTCCTTTTATCTCTAATTTAGGAGCGTATGTGTCCACTAGCCGGGCCATCTGACTCTATTGGGCTTATTTTTCTCAGATCTCGGTTTCAATGTCTGGTTTTTTGATTTCGGTTTCAATGTTTGGTTTGTTTCCGTAGAAGCGCTTCATTGGAGGTCTTTTCTGGCAAGTTGCCTTTTTTTATTTTTCTTAGGCATTTGTTTACAAAGACATGTAGTTTTAGTGGAAGATCGACAGGAGTGTAAAACCTTTTCCATATGAAATTTATTGTCAGTGCAGTCGGTTTTGAAGGAAATTTGCACAACAGAATTCGCAATATGTGATATATACTTTGAAACTGATAAAATGTAACGAAATCACGTTTCCACAGTCTACGAACAAATAAATGGGTACCTGCAAAAGAGAGACCACGATTGCTACAGAACAAGAAAATGGAAAGATTACATTTTGAAAAGATTTCACACGGTTTTTGGTTGAAATAAATGACTTTGTGTTAATGGGGTTAATTTAAGACTAACACAAATTTAACCACTCGATGGTGTTCACTTCGATTATTCAAGACCCTTATGTCTTTTGTTAAATTGGAAAACTTATCAATTCTGGATCACCAAAAATTTACGTACTTTAAATTCTCAACCTAACGACAGAGGAATGTATTTACTCCAAAATTTCACTTGATTTAAGAGTGCACATGTGATTGTATTGTTGTTAGTTCTTTCGGCTTATATGTTGCTGATAAAATGGTGATTAACCACTGTATCTTCAGCTTGGAACTAAATTTTGTATATTTCGTATACATTGGAGAAATCTTCTCAGTATATTGAATCTCTTTATAGATAGTGGTTTGACCGTCCCCCGTAGTTACTGTATTTTACTAGCTTGTGGTTCAAACGTATAACAAGGGATGAGATTTTACTGTGCAAATTGAAAGCACCTTATGGATTGAGAATTTGCTTTTGTTTCGTAAAATTACAATATTGGTGGATGGAACAACTTACAATCCGAATTCTGTAACCACTGGTGTATTTTAGGGATTTATCCTTTCTACGACTCTTTTTCAACGATGATTATTCACTCTCCATCCAATACATATATACTCTTATGGTGAAGACAGCTCACGCTCCACCTCTTACTGTTTACTTTCTTCTTAAGCGTGATTTCATCCCAATTCTAGATTGGTTTAAAACCAACAGGATGGAATCAATTCAAACATATATGAATACAATCTTGCGTTTACTGATGGCTATTCACGATCTTTTCTGATTATTAAATCCAGTTTGGCTACGTCTGAAATATTTGAGATTATTGATTTAAGTTTCTTAAAAAATAATCTTCGAATTTTTCACGATGTAAGTTTTACTTTCCCTCATCACTTTACCACTAACAATGACCTATATATGAGACCCAGATTGAAATATTTATCAGATTCTCATATTGGATATAAACACCCGAAAACTCATCTGGCAACACTCTATCATGGAAAACCGAGCATCTTGACTATCATCTCTTCTTGATTCTCTTTCCTATAGGCAAAACTATGGTTGACCATCGGAACTTTACGAAGTTATGCCTGGTTTTCAAAGGCCGACGTGTAACTTTAGACACAGCTACAATCTGGAAATCAAATTTGCCAAGGTCATTAAATTCCAGATCTCGTTGTAGAATGAACTGAAAGATGAGACTTTCCATCAACACCAACCAATCATCGTTCTTAACATTCTACGCAATTCTGTGATGAGAATCTCGGCATTAGAGCAAATAAAGTTATTAGTGCAAGAGCTAAAATGACCATCCGTATCATTTTCGTTTCGATAATTGGACTATGGAACGTTTAGCAGGAAATTAGCATTTTTTTTTACCGAAAAATCATTTTTTCACAAAACTGTCGCTCAGAAAATTCACACGTAATCATAAAGAAGCCGATTAACATACAAACTGTTTGTTGTAGATTTTGAACCGGCGGCATTGGTCCATTTCTTTTAAAAATGAACAAGATGTCATCCATACATTGTGGGAGAGCGTTACCAAGTTATGATAAATGAGTTGTTACTCAGAATTAAAAAGATAGACAAACGTGACAGTTTATTGCTGGACGGCACAACTTACAAACGAAACTATCGTGTTCTTTGAAACACTTTCTTCGGGGGTCGAATAATCATCTGTAACGGTCGAGATATAAACTTTTCACCTCGCAGCTGCCATTTGAATCTGTTCAACTTTTTTTGAAATGCTGTTAAGGATAAATTTTAGACTAATCATCCACAACTTATTGGAGCATACGGTTTCTATACTAGATTGGACATCTATATCTATTTGGGATTAGTTTTTTAGCTCTTCTCATTTTTAAGCGAATTCATTGCTGGACTTCCGACTTTCTTTTTTATGGGTTTCATTCCAATGAGTGACCGATAAATTTCCATTTGCGCTTTCTGATTTCGGTTTCAGTACAATTTTACTTCATTTTCAACATTATCTGGCCAGAACCAATTGATTCTTCTTCTCAGGTATTTGTTAACAAACACTTGATGTTTCACATTCATATAGCCGAACTAGTTTCAGACACGTACTGAACAATCGTATTGCTTTGTTTTCCTCGACATGAAGAATACGCATTCCAAGCCTTGTAAAGCATGTTGAATGTATTTCAGGCTTCGTTAATACTTTGTCTTCTTTCGAGACGCCTGATTTTCTTAAACGACTTCGATTAACCTATATTAATGAAAGTGATTGGTGTACTCATATCAGTCTCATGATTTTACTTTCTGCTTCACGCCCGCATGTCTTTTTGTTATTAGGCAAATGTCATTTGTCTAGTCCAGATCATTAAGTCATGTTAGTGGTTCCCATTGAGTACCATTTGGGAATGTGGTGTCGAGTCAACACATGATATGCTATCAAGCGTTATTATAGGAAAAGTAGCGCAAATATAATACACATAGCCTTGCATTCCTTACTCATCGAGAGTTGAAGAAATATCTCAATTATTTTCTTTGGTATGTCCATTTCACGTCCTGTGGGTGGGGCCAACCATGTTTCGTAAATATTTCGAACGAAACATGAGATCCATAGAATACCACCACAGAATCCAGAGCTTGTCGTAGGAGGCGACTGAATCTGGTTGGATCGCTGGGCTGACGACCCGCATCCGTAAAAAACAATTACAGTTAAAAATGTCAACAAAAACAAAAAAATCGGATGCCGCCTAAATAAGTTGAGAACAGGCTATCGAGAATTTTTGCAATGACTTCTGGTGTTCGACAAGGAGATGCGCTGTCCCCGATACTTTTTAATCTCATGTTGGAATACATCCTTCGTAAAAGTGAAACACCTCAGGACAATATCTTATTCCGACAATCCAATCAACTTCTTGCATATGCAGATGATATATGTGTGATTGGATTAAATGGCAACGGAATGAAAGAGATACTTGATCCACAGGAACAGTTTTCAGCTTCCGTTGGTCTCAAAATTAATGAGTCCAAAATCACATATCTGATCTCTGGTTTTCGAGACCAAGACGCAATTGATTTCAGTAGTGGAAACCGCACGTTTGAAGGAGTGATGAGATTCAAGTATCTTGGATCTCTAATTACTCACGATAATAGTGTGGGAGAGGATATCAAGGTTCGCCTTGCTGCTGGCAATCGGGCTTTGTATCCTCTACGTCCACTGCTGAAATCAAAATATCTTGCAAATACGGATAAGCTGAAACTGTACAGAGTGTTGATCAGACCCGTTGTCATGTATGGATGTGAGAGTTGGACCTTGACGGATGAGTACGAAAATGGCTTCTAACATTCGAGAGAAGAATCATACGTGTGATATATGGCCCAAAACGCGACGTTGATGGCACATACCGAGTTCTTTTCAATCACGAGATCAGGAATTTAATGCAAATTCCTGATATCGTGCATGAAATCAAAGGACAGCGAATACGCTGGCTCGGTCACGTTCCGCGTGCTGATCCGAACCGAATGATACAGCGATCTTTGAAGGGAGAACCGCCTTTCGGTAGGCGAAGAGGTCGCTGTCGGCGACGATGGCTCCACGGCGTAGAAAGCGATCTGGCATCTTCCAACTGCTTGCAACAGTATGAAGATCTGGATCGTGATCGAAACCGTTGGAGTCAGATTGTTGACACGGTACGGGCCAATAATGGCCTGTAAAAACCGAAAAAAATGTCCATTTTACAAAGTTCCTTCATGTTTGCGTTTCGACTGAATGAGACAAAGAGTATAGGAGCAGCGGTTAACTCCATTCTTTTGGCTGTTCTATTTAAGATATACGAGTAGTGTTGATATGGGACCACCCTTTACATCACTAGATTTTTAAGTTGGGTACGGTTTAAGTCTGATATTGAGATGATTTTTATTGATGTAAGGATAAATCATCTCTGTTCACCTTCATTTGTCCTGTTTGATTGTAGAAGAGACTTCGTCTACAGTTTTTGATTGTGTTTGTTTGCTCTATGGTGCAGAACCCAAACCACTTTATATTCAGTCATAATGAATTTCAATAATCTCCGTTGTTCCAAATCATGTTCCGCGTATTAATAAAGTCTGGGGGTAGCCACGATACACTCACTATAGATATGCATAATGCGATACGACATTGAATTAATTTGTTTATTTAATTAGTAATTTGTGCAAACTATAATTTATACATTTTTCGCCTAATTTATGTTGACTTTGAATATTATAAGTGTTGTAATATTGTAATAATAGGTAGATAGGTAAACTATATATAATTTATCGCCAAGGTAAATAATGTATGTAAGGTACTCGTGCGCTTAGCTCACCTATGCAGCTCAATGTGTTCAGCACTATTATGGATTTAATTCAGGTGTTTAATGAATTAAATTGCCCACTACGAATGTACTAAATAGCTTAAGTATACGAGTATATACTTATACATACATACAATCTAATTATATAGTTTGTACTATATAATTTGTAATTCCTTTAGTTAATTAAATTAATTTTATGTGCACTAGTAGACACAGTGGTTAAAAATGTAGTTTGGTAATAATGTAGTGTTAAATCCAACAACACTTGAGTACATGTAGACATACAATTGGTTTGTATAGTATGTGACCTTGACGCATTTGAATAATTATCCGCGTTTCTTAAGTTTTATATATGTGATTTACATCTCAACAACCGCACAACAGTCAATTGATGAAACTAATTATTTATTTAGCACGATTCCAACAACAACAGCAACAAAAAAACCATAAAAATTATAATTAAGTATAGTGTGAAAAATTATAAATAAATTAAATGTTTGTTAATTGTTTTATGTACATATATAAATCATAATTGAATAATTAGGCAGTTATAGCAAAAATTATATTGTAAATCTTAAAAGTACAAACTCATCTCGAAAGATCAAATTAAACAAAAAACACAAAAAAAATGTCGATAATCAAGTGTTGTTTTGAACCGATCGAGCTGCCCGAATTTATGGATAGTGTGATTAAGAAATGTACAGATCCAGGATGTAAGTATGATGTTATGTGATAAATAATAATATTTGCAGCATCTTAAAATTATAAGTTGTAATATTTTTCTTAATTTAATAACAAATCGAGGACGTAAGTCCGGTTTACGTAGAACCATTTGCACATTGCATATAGCGGTCATAGATGTGTTCTTTCACACCACCATAATGTAATCAGATGCTTTTTCCCCCTATCAGAAGTTGATATCGGTATCTCCCACTGCAACTGCCGCCGTTTAAACCACTTCATCATCTGGCCAATGATATTTTACTTTTGAACCAATTTTTGTTACTTTCCAAGATAGTAAATGAGACTGTTTAAGAATCCGTGATTACTAGTCATTATATATTCGGTTGGCTTCATCGATCTTAAGCGTAAAAAGTTATGATTGTCATACCAAAATCCACCTAAAATCCAAAGTCAAAATTTTAGATCATTGAGATTTTATCGGTTTTCTGTATACAGCTATTGAAGCTGGGTTAACTGAAGGACAATTTTTCACCCGGCATTAAGGCTTGATTGGCCCATTCTGACATGCCCTCCCAAAGTTACACCTCCGTTAATTCCGTATTGTAGTTCCAAAATCGATCCTATCAACATCTCGGAGGAAATTGTCTTCAGGAACCTAAAGGCAATGGACGTAAATAAGACCACCGGACCTGACGGAATTCCTGTTCGAATATTGAAGGAGTTTACCAGTGACTTGGCTCCCATATTAACTAACATTTCACTCCTTTCTTATAAGCAAGGTAGATACCCGAACGCCTGGAAGAGTGCGATGGTGCAACCGGTTCTTAAATGTAGTTGTGATAAAATTGACCCTTCAAACTACCGGCCAGTATCAATTGTGTCAGCCGTGACTAAAATTTTTAAAAAATGCATTAACCCACAACTGGTGAATAATCTGAGATTAATAAAATAATTTCAGCTCCTCAACCGATCTCTTGACGTATGTTATACAAACAAATAGAATCTCGCCTTTGAGCACCACGGAGAAGCCTTTGCAATCGCTTTAGATATATCCAAAGCGTTTGGCATGAGAATCTCATTTTTAAACTTGTGGCATACGGCTTGGATTCGATGACAATCAAGTGGATAAAAAGAAATTTTTTTAAAGACCGAAAGATCAACGTTGTGCTAAATGGGAGATCATTAACGACACACTCCCAAATGCCGGAGTCCCTCAGGGATCATTTTTTTCACCAACTTTGTGTTTGTTAGACATTAATGACCAACAAGATAGCACTGTGAACCCTATCAACAGTTTTACTGATGATGTAACATTACACTCTTCTGTTTCATTCGAGGTCGAGCCTATACTCTTTCAGAGTTAAACGGTAAACCGCTGGAAGTTGTCACTTCGCTTAGTTCCGATTTGAGTACAATATTTAAGTGGGGAGTATAAATCAGGTCAAATTTAACGAGATCAAAACACAAATATGCACGTTCTCGCGTAAAAAAAATCACAACGCATACCCTTTTGTCGTAAAAGGCTACGTACTCGTGGGTTGTGACTCAATTCGTCTGCTTGGTGTTCAGATTAGCAACAATTTAAAATGGAATGAACACATTATAGCATTGGCTAAATCAGCTTCACGTAAACTCGGGTTCCTCAATAGATGCTTTTTTAGATTGCATCAGGTTCTACAGATATATAAAACCTTTATTAGACCATGTATAGAATATTGCTATCAGGTTGAGCATATGACATTGCTCTCCAGTTGCTGGATAGAGTTCAGCGGCGTGCCATCCGAATAATACGAAACTCCAGACTTACGAAAGATCTATACAACATACAGCACCGCAGAGATGTTGCAGAACTCTGCGTGTTCTATAGATTAATAAATGATTAAAGTTCTGCAGAATTAAAGAAGAAAATACCACCAGGACGGGTAACACGAGGAACGATTAATGCACATAGAAATACGATGAAGCTGTCGAAACCTCGAACTGAAGACAAAGCTCGAATTTATTTATCGAACATCTAGGAAGTGAAATTTGTTGTCCAGTTTTCAGTTTCTGATGGAGTTTAAAATGCACCAGTTTAAGGCAGCTATACTATCAACCTTTACTTGAGCGAACGCGCGTTAGATGCAGGAGTTCTGACAGTTACAAGAAGCTAGGACAGTCTAAAAAATAACCTATACCCGCAGTCCTAAAATTTTTTTGTTCGTCAGTCGATCTTTAAATAGGAATTTTGATCCAAAGCAGTGCAGTCTAACCGTTTCAACCGGAACATGTGATTCATTCAAAGAACAATGTCCGGTAAAAATGCAAATCAAATTCCTCAAAGTGCGTCTATTATAATTCAAGAGAAACTGATATCTTTGCTGATTTATTGGTCCAAAGCAGATTTTGGATAGGCGATAAGATTGTCCCATCTCTTCTAGTGCAGTCCTCCAGAGTCCAAAGTAATAGTTGATAAAACTCTTGAGAGATAATAACGTCACCCCTAGAGCAGGCTCAGGTCCCACAAAATTGGAAGCTATACTATTACCCTCTGCAAAACATGTTTCGATGTAACAGTATTGGAGTCAATCGCCTTTAGTGTAGCCTGGCTATCAATAAGGATGCAGATACGATAGTTTCTGCATTTTACCTCCATTTCACAGCATTTATATCCCGGCAGCAACCAGATTACAACAAACTGATATTCCTGATATTCCCCTCAATGTTCTAGGCCATCAAATAAGTGCGGCCAATAAGTTTATGGGTCGGATAACTGGCACGTTTTCAAGCTCCATAAGTTACCGACAGATTGTCTCGCATTTCTAATAAATGTTACATGCTTTATTGTACTTCTCTTCCACGTGTTTTTGCCAGGTATTCTTCCGAACTAATCAGATCCAAAGATATTTAACTTCTGGAGAGAGCGGAATGGAGCGGAAAGTGCAATAAATAGTAAAACAAAGTTACACTTATCAGTGTTGAGGCTAAGTGAATGTCTTAGTTGAATAATGATTTGAGCCCAGCTAACCAACTGGATGAAAGAATCAACTTGTCTATATTCAAAAACGTAACTGGAATTGGTTCAAAAGGGTTCGCAAAGATTACGTCAACTATTTTAGGGTTTCGATTTCTTTTATGTAATAAGATTGGTTGATATTGATCTTTTCGGCAAAATCCTGTTCGTCGATACATACCATCGAGATCAAGTTTCGAATGAATTTGTAATTCGTGTTATGTGTGAATAGGAGTGACTGCTCGACTTTGGAATATGACGGAGTAGTGTAGGAGTAGCATTCACGTGAGTATTCTGTACTGTTGTTCACCAGCTTCGATCTGATGAGTGACGTCATTTGATCGAAAATATAAATGAATCTTAATCAGGTGTACGCAACTGGACTCGAAAGATAGATATGCGATTCGAATATATATTTTTTGGTGTGTCTTGTTGCAACAGTTGTGAGCGATTCAAGTTACATGTTACCGATTTAAATAATTTTGGTGTTCAAAATATACATGTGTCGGCACTCAAAGTGTTACCAATTAAAAATGTCAATTTTAATAAAAGAATGTTATTGTTCGATATAGGTACCTTAAGCATGGATAATAGCATCGAGTCTGTCCGAGAAAGATTCACACGCTGCCCGCACGTGATGTAATGGTATTTGTCCCATTTTTAGCGAAGAGTAACTTTTAATGCATTAACCGTCTTATTGTTCTTAATTGATACTTTCACCTTCACAATGGACTTTATATGAACAATTCATTGAGTTTAAGTCCAGGGATTATGGTGGCCTAATTTTAGTGAAGAAATGAAACCGAAAACATTTTTTGTAAAAAAAGTTGGGTTTCACGAACTTTATGGGCGGATGCCGAGTCTTATTAAAACACCTAATCGTTTCTACCGAATTGTTAACATGCTCATGATTTAAAATCTTTTCTCGGTAGATTTGTTAAGTAAAATTTATAATCTCTTCAATGAAAACGAGTGGTGAGCATGGCAGTTACCGCAACCCTGATTTAAGAGCCTACTTTCGCAAAACAATTCTCCTGTCCAAATAGTCTTTTGATTTGCACCATGATCATTTTATTAGTTTACATATTACTCGCCACCAAAGTGTTTCAGATGTCCCACTAATTGAAATGCGCTTTGTCGTGGATTATGTTGAATTCTGGTTTTCAGTTTTGCAACCATTTCTGGAGATGTTGCTTTTTTTGAATATCCACGTCCATGACATTTTTTGTGTTGCTCCAGTTTCTTTATCAATGGCCGGTTGCGATTGTCCAGCCAAATACATAGCAAGAATACTTTTACGTTAGTTAAAAAACGAGCCAGCTGTCATAAGCTGTTTTGGTTATTGCAGCAGCTTGAAGTTGGTAACAATTTGAATTCCGATCCCCGTAGATGTAATATCTCTGCAGGTTGCATAAAATAGTTCACTTAAAAGAATTGAATACTTTGCATTTTTTTTTAAAAAAATGTGAAACACCATCTGGACCACATCCCTCTGAGAAATCTCTATTACACGCTAAATGGACGTATATCATATTTACTGATGGTTGGGCCCCGTAATTGAATAGCCATGTAGTGAAACTATATATGTAATGCATATACCATAGATCTGGGAGTACTCCTCCTAAATGACATGACGGATCATAGTCGGAGTAACGTTAATGATATTCAGCACTTCGTCGAAAGCTCAGGATGGTTCGAATAGATAGATACAATCTGAAAGACATAAACTGAAACTATCTGATATGACCATGGTGTCCCACATTTTGGTGTGTATATGCCGGTTCTTTAGGACAGTCACCCTGATCTAATCTAAATCAAACATATGGACACAAGTAACCACTCATTAATTCATATATCCGTGGTTGATATATGATTGTTCGATATCCTTCGTAGATACCTGCTCTAGACGCTAAAGTCTTATAGGTAGACTAACATATGGTTTTATGATTGAACGGTGTCTTGTGATTGAATATATAGTTAACCAATGTTCCGCACTCCAAATTGACCTCTTTTGAACAGCTACGTTCATAGTCAATAACTCACATATTTACTATAAACGAATAAGCTTCAAGGAAAATATAGACAGATCTTATCTTAAAATATGCGCGCGCGATATGTAAAACTAGTCACATTCTATATACAATAAACTTTAAGAACCTTGTCCTTGACATGTCTTAATGGTGACAAGAATATAGAATTATTTTTATAATATTTACTGTGTCAACTGTTATTTATAGGCATAATAAAAGTTTTAGTTGGAAAGTTAATATTTATCGTTCTACGTGGGGTTCGCGTATATATGTACATATGACTTAATTGTTTATGCAAGTACTTATGAATAATTAAGGGTTATGATTTAATTACTTTGTAGTGTGTCTGACGATAGGTCATACATGACATTTAAATCGAGCGTATGATCTAATCAGAACGAACATCTAAACTACTTAGGAATAAAGAGGGCTTGAATCGTTCGAAGAACCCATGGGCGTTCCCATATTCTAGGTCTGCACTATATATATACACTGGCAGGAGCCAAATGTCTATGGATATCCGACGATCTGCGCAACCTACACTATGCACTCTCGGTTCATCGTATACGTGGCATACATTTTTGAGCCTCTTGGTGAACCATTAAGCGATTATTTATTTATATTAGCATAATGTATCTATTACTGATCTGGTTTTATTGGACAACCAAGAGATTTGCTGCACGCTTCGTGCCTCAAACGCTGATCAAAATTGAAATGACCATATAGTTTAGTCAAACTTATCACATTATTTATTTCATTCCATAAATTGTGAAAGATGAGAAACGCTTGCCACTATAGTGGTGACTATATAACACTACTCTTCACTTCACATTTAAATACCTTAACATAAAACTTGCTTATATACAACATCAGTGAGAACTCAACCCACTCATGTGACTCGTACCACTCAATGTAGTGGTGCTTAAATTACGGTCTAGTATATTTCAAGATCTTTTCCTGCGTCACTGTAGTAGGCTATCTCTGGCCCTCATCTCATTAACACTTCTCATACTGACAATGACTATAATGACCGCTTGAGGCGTTGAAGAGACAACATCTCTCGCTTTCGAACTAAACTCAATCATAGAAATATTACATGACCTTCGGTTGGATTCTAACCAGCTTCAATTCTGACCAAGTTCAAATGTCATATGTAACGTTATACACATATGAAAATATTTAAAACTCGAATGCAAAACTCAGGATGACAACGATAGCCTTCACAGTAGCCGATACAACGACTGGATCAGATCACTTTTACTTACAAACCCAAGACACATTTTAAACAATTTTTAACATAAATTAGTTCGTATACCAAAACATAGATGGATTTATTAGACTTAAAACAAAAAATAATTTCCTGTGCAGCATCGTACAACATTAAAATTATTGCACTGTGTTGCACAGAAAAATTAACTATTTATATTCCGTTCCATGAACTTTTCCTCTATTCGTCTCATTGGAATCTGCGGAAATGTTGTATACTAATCGTAGATCTTGAGATAATCATATTCACACGCTCTTTTATAAATGAATAATGTCTTTTATTAGTCTTTGTCGTACAACACAATATCTACAGCACAAGGTGAACAAGATTGCACTTTGTCCACTAGATTTGTTTAAACAACCAAATTGTGCAGTGCGGAAGATATAAAAATCCGTCATTTCTTCTTCGCTCGATCAAATCTATATATCCTTTAAGGATGTTACGTGTACATTTAAATTTATATATATTCATATACGAGTTAATGCAGTTTATACACGTGTTGGGTATAAATTATAATGATCGTGAGAATTAGCTTAGACGTAGACAGACAGACATTCACTCCGATTGTGATCTACAAGAACCGACATACATTTAGTCATTTACACAAACTGAAACTAAACGCCTTGATCGTGATATATTTTGTTAAGATTTTGTAAGCTGGCGCTAATTCCACATGTTGATTTGGGTATGTGGCGTACATTGGTACACAGCACGTACGAAAAATTTTTGTAAGATTTGTGTACTGTTGGATTAATGACTTATAAGAATGGTTACACTGTCATATATTTTAAACAATGGGATTATTACTTTTATATACAGTCAAGGTGATCGTTAGACATGTCCATATATACAATAATATACCTTACCTGAGCGCACAATTTTCGCTGCAATAAATTTTTGTGTGCTCGAAACGAAATTAAATTAAATTAAAAATGGAGCTTCATGGCCGCAAAAAATCATAATTAAATTGTACAAAGCAGCATATACTAATGATCGAATAATTGGGGACGATTTGAGCGTACCTCTAAATAGAAGGAAGTCGATCGTTTTAATTTTTAAGATGCGGGTACATAAAAATACCAAAATCTTAAATACGTTAATGAAACGTAATGATTATCTTGTTTTGCAACCGACGATTAATTAAACCAGAGTATATAATAAATGTTAAAACAACTGAAACAAGTTTTAACACTTTTTTGTATTTTATCATAATGTTGTTGGCACCCATGTCATCGGTTGTAATTAATGAAATCTATACAAAATTATAAATATTGAGCCGCGTAGCACGATAAGTATACGTTAAGGTAATAAAGAGCTCAGACATGAGAACTAGCAACGATTAATAACTTAATTATTTATATACAGGGTGTCGCTAGACTTAGTTCCACTACTGATCCAGAACTAAGCCTAAGTTTTGATAAAAAATGGATCCAATGATATTTATAGGTAGGCCGAACCTATACTTGTGTTTACTATATAAGGTTTCTTATGTGTACCTTATACTATAGACACATATCTGGTTTCGCAACTACAGTTTCGAGTTAACCATGATTTCGTTGTAATGTGTCACTGCTAACCATGGTTTGCAACTTGGTTTAAACATAGTTTCGGAATGAGCTATTTTTCCTCATTCCATGGCATTTGAGTGACAACAGTGCCAAGTATAATACAGTTAGTGAATAGCGAAAACTATAGATACTGTTTTTTAGATACTGTTATTTTAATCCACACAGTTAACGTAAGAATTTTAATGAATTATGATAAACTGTCAAATAAAATGAGAACTGTAGTGTAGTTTGTAACTGTAGTTTCATAATCATGGTTACGAAACTAGATACGTGTTTATGGTATTAGACCGCAATGAAGTTTTTCTGATTTCTGACAATGCAAACGAAATTTGTTATTCAAAGTTGATGGCAGAAGGGTCCCAGCTTTTTATTTCTAAGACTAATTGTATGATGGTAAGAAGTTTTCAAACCTACCAGGCTCGAAGCCCTCTTTTCTATCTCAATATGGCTATTTGTCTCCAACTATCATTGCCTGTAAACCGTAATTCATTTTCCACGTGTTTCCAACTCTCTTGGCGAATGCTAACAGGGCTAGCTTGCTACGTAGGCCAGAAGAAAAATTGTTTAGACAATAAACAGTGTCACGATATTTAAATTTGCAGATACAGATAGGACTATTCTTGCTGATATCCAACAAACTATTGGCCTAAGTGTATCCTAATTGGAGGTTCCAAAAGCTGTCTATACCCCACATTGCATACATGGACTGAAGTAAATGTAATTTTTATACATCAGTAGATTTAGCTTAATTTTATCTATGGGGTTGCTATCTGGTGGCCAGACCAACTTTCGTCCAATGGCCAAATAAGATCGTTTGATTAAAAATAATTAAACAGCCTCGTTACTTCTTTTCAAGCAGAAACCGGGTGTTACAACCGAAACGAACCAATACAACGCGTTTTAGAACCACTCGGCCACTGACTCTTACGTTCTTTACTATAATATTAATAGGTGGTGACAATTTTACCAAATACCTACAAGTACATTTGTCAGTCTTAAATCTATTTCGATGCAAACCAGTTATATTTTCAGACGTAAATCCATTTAAAGCTACAAAGAAGTTCTACAATTTACCGGCTATTTTTATATCGACACCATTTTCCGGGAAAGCAGTTATGAGATCAGGTGTAGTTATCTGCGAATAGCCAAGTGTAAGCCATTCACGGTTGTGTTTTTAAGCCGGCATTGACATAGCAATTAAGTAAGTTGTTGACTGGCTGAAGAATCGTGACTGGACATTTTAATATTACGAGAAATATTATAGCCGCTACTACCTGTAAATGATCATAGAGTGATTCAAACAGAACTTTATGAGTATAGCAAGTGTTGCTGTTGATTTTAATGACATTATACTTTAATATTTTTAATAGCAAAATTTTATGGCAAAATATAACCAGCTTAACCTCACCTTAATGAAGAACCTTTTTCCTTCGATGCCATGAAAGCCTTGGTATATACAAAGCCATAGATTAACACGGAAGAGCAGCCTTGTTGAGATACGGTGCAAAAAGCTGGTTCAAATGGTTGCATGGCAGCAGAAATACTGTGAAGTAACACTAGACGTGAAGAATGTCTTACGGCTAACTGGAATCGTATATTTAACGTGTTGAGCTATACTTTAGCCAAAGGACCCCTTAAATATAAAACTGGTGTTGGAGCGAAAACATGTGTGATCACTGGTGGAACTCCACAACGGTCCATTCTTAGTCCTACGCTCTGAAACGTGATGTATGATGGTATGCTTGGACTAACATCACCCTAGTGGTAGCCACTAGGAAAGCCACTATCGTGGAAATTTGTAACTGAGCGATACGACACATTCAACAATGGTTAACTGCTGTGGGTCTGGAACTAGCAAATATTAAACAGGAGCACTCCTAACCACTAACAGAAATATTTTGAAAAGCATAACGTTAGAAGCCCAGAACATATTCACTCAAACAGCTATTAGGTACCTAGTGGTAATGATTATGTTAGACTGTCACACAAGACACATCTTACTATCTCCAGCTAAAGTACCAGCATAGTAAACACGACTAATGCCAATTACGAGAGGAGCTCAACAATGAAGCTCTGTTATACCATAGAAACATATCTAGTTTCGTAACCATGATTATGAAACTATGATTTTCGAAATGAGAATACATGTTACTGCAGTTCTCAGAATACTACAGATCTCATTTCTTTTAACAGTTTATCAAAATTCATTAAAATTCTTACGTTAACTGTGTAAATTTTCCTATTTCTATTTATAGTTTTATTTTCCGTTAATTTATCGAATTCTGTATTAATTTATTTTTTGAAAACTTCAATTTTTATAAAAAAAAAACAAATACATGAAAAACCAATATTTTTAGTTTTCGCTACTGACTAACTGTATAAATTGGCACTGTCGTCACTAAAATGACATAGGATAAGAAAAAATAGCTCATTCCGAAAACATGTTTAAACCAAGTTATAAACCATGATTAGCAGTGACACATAACAACGAAATCATGGTTAACTCGAAACTGTAGTAGTTACGAAACCAGAGCTAGCGTAGTTATATCGGCCCTGACGTAAATGGCCCGCCAATTTCGGTGAATGCAACGCAACAGAATTTGAACTGTTGAAAGATTAAGTGAATTAGGAGTAGTATGCGGGAATGCATCACTTAGATATACTGGCCAAAAAAGATTGGTAGAGTAGCAAGGAGCAGAACCATGACAATATAGCAGAAACAATGGGACTGACCAAAGGCACATATATACTTATCGCCTGATCCCATTGATCAAGACATGGTTAAACAGACAATATGGTGAGGGATTACTGTTTAGCCTAGTACCTAACTGGCCATGGATGCGTTAGAGTACACCTATTCAATTTAAAGCACGAAGTGTCCCCTGACTGCTATTTATTCTTAAATGTATCGTTCTTAAATATATCGACCTGGTCATCATGTAACACCAGACAATGTCGATTTCATGCTATAATCAGAGTACAGGTAGAATGCAGTGAGCGTCACTGTATAACGTAAAGGGAATAAGTTGGAGTATTTTAAAAGTAGCATCAAAGTGATGCAAACCTATTCCTAGCCGAATAGAAGGTATAGCTCATACCTGAGCCTACCTCGTGAAGTAATACCTATCGGTAGTATTATAGAGTCGCACGACAAGGCAATCGGTTATTACGGTTAAGTCGTTAAAAATCCAACACCCAAATGTGATGTCTACGAAGATTACTCCTTCCAGTGCATCCTCGAATAACACAGTTGAAGTAAATGATCGAATTACTTTAGGGTCACGAATCCAACCGTATCAATTGAAACTGTAAATATCGATCAGCGTAGCATGATAAGAGTCTATATATGGTTAGTAAATAGCTGAGAGATGACAACTAAATCATGTACATATATGAAACGAACGACCATAATTATATTTTTTGGGTGAAGCGGCAGTTGCGAAAATAAACACTTCACTTTTTCTTTATTTAAATATAATAAATTTATTTTATAACAGTTCAACTTTATTTGTGTTGCTTTATTCGAATCAAAATACAATCTGTTTTCTTATTGCTTAACTAAATTATTTTATATGTAAAAAATGCATTTCTATGCATTTCTATGCGATTTTGTTTTTTCCATATTTTTGGTTCTAATTACTAGACGGGAAATGAATTGTATGTTGTTGTTGTTCGCGAATCTTATTACATGTTGTTGTTGTTCGCGATTCTTATTACGAATATTATGCGGTTTGTGAAGGTGAGGTCGTTGGACGACGTAACTCCTCCCCCCTAAGTGGTGTCCAAAAAGTTCGGTTTTGGACAGCTGGAATATTTGACGTCTCTGGTGTTGTTAGTGTGTTGACCTGTTGTTTGGTCTGTCTTGCTATAAAGAATTTCTTTACTGAAAAACAGACAACGACCAATATGATTATTATGCTGCAGAATCCCACGAAAATGTTCTTTTGCTGCTCGTGTTGAATTGTTGCTGAATGGATGATATGAATTTTATTGTTGTTGGAGATTGTCCAATTATTAAGATGTGATAATGTTATGGGCTCCTGAATTTTGTCTGTAATGATGTCGTTGTATGGTTGTAGCATTATGATGTTGTCTTGGAATGCTGCTACTTCGTTTGAATATATTTCATTTTCAATTTGTATCGTGCAATTCCTAAAGTTGATCAATTTTATGCCGGTTATTGATTTTTGTTTTTGAAGACATGTTGAAGATATTGGTATTTCTAGTTGAGTTGATATGAACAAATAGTTTGGTGATATTTGTTCAATTTCTTCCTGGAGTGACTGTTTAGTGAAGTTGCATACTGCTGGTTTGTTGTTGATTATCTGTGGTATGCATGATGTTGAACTGTTCTGTATACCTTGTTTTTCACAGAACAATATGTCTTCCACTTGGTTACATGGTTTCGTGATAAATTGATAAATATGTTCATTTAGGATTAGGTGGGTACTTGGTGTGTGGATCATGAGTGTGGAATTGATGGGAATTGTTTTAATTTGGTAATGGTATAAATGTTGTGGGTAGAAATTTGGCATTTGTATGGAAAATATTAGTTGGGATTGGTTATAATAAGCTTGTAGCCACAATAAACTGTAAATACTTTCTTCCGATTTTATTTTTATGTTAAATTTATTTAAGTGATCGTGAATATAATCTATTTCCTGATGGTTTAATATATGTCTGGATATTATTTTTAATTTGGCCATTGTAAGAGCTTCTGCAATATCTTTTAAATGATTTTCTAATAACTCGATATTGTATATAATTTTGTGGAAATTCTGATCTAACTTTAAAATATTGATTAAATTTTGTGTATTGTTCTCAATTGATCTTATCTCGAATTCTATTTTCCTTGTTTGATCGTTAACGTATTTTTGGATATCGTTGAACCGATTGATCATTTTGGTGTTGATGTTAATTTGGTCATTGTATCTACTAGTTAGAATATCTTCGTTTCTATTTATCTCCGTTATAGCCTTTCCTAACTCTAAGAAGTCGTCGTGATCCATATTTCCAGTTATAGATTTTACTACAGTACCTAGGCCGTTTATTAGTCCTCTTTTAGTTCTCATTCTAGGTCGCAAATAGTCTAATGTTTCTTCTAACTTTTTTCCTTTCATCTGAAGTATGTCTTGTTTAATTTTATATATTACTTTTAATTCCGGTTTGTCTTTAGTAACTGTTTCTATTTTAATTATATTGTCCTTGATAACTCGTAAATTGTGTTCGTAGCTGTCTAAGTCTATTATGTGTATAAGTCTGTTGTAATTTGTAATGATTCTTGCGTCGCCTAATTTTAGAGGTATTATACCTTTATTTTGGTCAAAGTCTATAATGTCCATTTCCTGCATAGCTATTCGGTTACCGCACCTGCAATAAACGTTTGATTTTAGATTTATGAACTTTACGTTTGTTGGTTGTAAGAGTAACTTTATTATTCTTTTTTTACGCGATGTTTTTGAAATTTGGGACAGAGTTTATCCCGTCTGTTATTTTGTTCGTATATCGTATCATTTTCTTGATAGTCTGGTGGTTCTATTCGATTTTCATTTAATTTATGTATTATATGTTCTTTATGTTTAGAATTACGCATTTGTATGAGATTACAGAGTTTATCATATTCCCTTTTGTGTTCAATTAAATATTGATTGGGATCTTTAGGTGGTATTTTATTTGGGAATATTTCTGGCTTTGAAAAATGTCCATTTTTAAGTTCGAAAGGTGTTAACTTCGTTACAGAATGTATTGAATTATTATAGGTTATGATAGAATCGTGCATTAGTTCTGAAGGATCTTTACTATTATCTTTTGCGTATAAAACTCTATAGATTTCCGTGATGGTGGAGTGCAACCTTTCCACAGGAGAATTTCCGGTAGATGATTTGGCGGATGTGAGATGTAAATTTATATTGTACATTTCACAAAATTGTTTGAATAATTTTGAAGTAAATTCAACTCCTTGGTCGGTGACTATTTTGGATGGGATGCCGTGGCTGGCTATGAAATTTTTCATGAGTTTCACTATTGTTAGTGCATTAGGTGCTATCATATGATAGGCTGCTGCGAATTTAGAAAATTTGTCGAGTATTGTTAAAAACTTTTGACCGTTAATAAAATAAACGTCTATATGTAAGATTTCTAAAGGTTTACAAGGATTATCGGTAATTTCGAATTTGATTTTTGTTTGATTCCTATTATATTTTAGGGTCTGGCATATATCGCATTTATTGATTATTTGATTTATCATGTTTTTCATTTTGGGGAAATAGTATTTTCGCTTTAACTGTAAGAGATTTTCAGTTATTCCGCGATGATTACCTTTTTCATGCTGCTCTATGATTATTTTTCTTTGTTCTGCTTCGTCTGTTATATCTTGAGCTATGTATTTACACCGAACTAATTTTAGTTTTGAATTTGAGAAATGTTTCATATGAATCTCATTAAATACTTTGAAGATTTCTTCACTACATGCGATGCCTGTTAATTTATTGGGTGAAATATATTCTTTGTATATTTGTAATATTTGAGACTCCTTAAAAGTTTTACATTTAATGTGGAACCTAATTTTGTTTCTGAAAATTATTTTACATGAAGATTTTAAACTCTCGAATCGATCGTCCAATTCAATTATGATTTGGGTGTTGAATTCGTTTAATACCGTAGACGAAGCTGGTATTGTTTCTTCACTATTACTCATTGTAGATTCTGTTTCTTCGAACGTTGTATTTTCACTGCTGGAATGGATATTGACTTCCATTTGCTCCGGTTCCATGCGAGATAGTGCGTCGGCATTGGTATTTTTTACGCCCTTTTTATACACTATTTCGTAATCGTACTCTTGCAATTTTAATCTCCACCTGACTAATTTCGAGTTCGGTTCTTTAAGTGAGAACAACCATGTCAGGGGTTTATGGTCCGTTACGATTTTGAATTTCCGTCCGAACAAATATGGCCGGAAATATTTTGCAGCCCACACTATCGCTAATAGCTCCTTTTCGATAGTGGAGTAATTCTGCTCTGTTTGTGTCAATGTTCTGCTGGCATAACAGATTGGTTTATCTGAACCGATATCGCCTTGTGACAAAACAGCGCCAATAGCCACATTGCTAGCGTCTGTTGTTAGCACGAAAGGTCGACTGAAATCCGGGTATTGCAAGACTGGGTCACAACACAGTAATTTCTTGCATTGTTCAAAACAATTAACATACTCGGTATCGAGAACGATTTTCTTGTCCTTGCGAAGACACTCGGTCAATGGCTTGGTTAGATTAGCGAAATTCTTGATAAATTTTCGATAATATCCCAACAATCCGAGGAAGGATTTTATCTGTTTTTCTGTCTTTGGGACAGGAAACCTTTTAATAGCCTCAATCTTTTCGGGATTGGGTTTTACTCCCTCTGCTGTAACTAAGTGTCCAAGAAAAGCTACTTCCTTGTGAAGGAACTCAGATTTATCCAACTGAATCTTTAAGTTGGCTTGTCCTAATTTCACAAATACTTGGTTTAAATTCTCAATATGCTCTTGCAGTGACGTTGAGAAAACTATGATATCGTCCATATAACAAAGGCAAACTTTACCCTGTAGGTCTTTGAGGACGTTATCCATCACACGTTGGAATGTGGATGGTGCATTTTTCAATCCAAAGGGCATGCGAATGTATTCATAGTGCCCATTGTCAACTGTGAAGGCAGTTTTTGGTATGTCTCTGGGATTAACCTCGATTTGATGAAATCCAGAGGCTAAGTCGAGTGTAGTAAAGTACATGCACTTACCCAGTTTGTCTAAAATTTCGGTTATATTAGGCAATGGATACCTGTCGTCTATCGTCTGCTCATTTAGCTTCCGATAGTCGACAACTAATCTCCATTTGGTTTTACCACTGGCATCGGCTTTTTTCGGCACGATCCATATCGGTGAAGACCATGGTGAGTAGCTTGGTCGAATTATGCCCTGGTCAAGCATTTTATCAATTTGTATGCGTACCTCGTCCTTGTGTATATACGGGTATCGGTAACTACGAGTAAAGATGGGTTTTTCGTTTGATAAATTGATCTCATGTTTGACCTGATTTGTAAAACTTAGTTTATGTGATTCTTTGAAGAATATGGTTTCATGTTTTTTGCAAAGTTGTTTAATTGCTTTAGTTTCTTCCGAATTCAAGTGAGATGTCCTAATCAATTCAGTGATATCTTGCGATTTGTTTGAGTTTTCGGACATGATAGAAGAATGGTTAATTTCAGTTGTATATTTTTCATTCAATTTCTCTACTCTAATAGGTTGTTCTATTAGGCATTGCTTTTCTTCATTAGAAAAATTAACGATTTCTACAAGAGAGTACCAGTCTTCGACCCTATAGATTCCTTCGGGAATAACAAGTTGATCTTGTACATGTACGGGTTGTATATAAACATCTCCGTTTGGTATGTCAACAGGAATACTAATAGTCATTCTGGTTCGAGGTGGAATTCGATAGTCTTTAGATATGAAATTCGGTTTAAATAGTAATGGAATTTTTGTTTCATTGACTTCTAGTATGGATTTTTGAAAGTCTAATTTTATTTTTAATTTCTGCATAACCTCTAGTCCAATTAAGCCATCAAAGTAATTATGAAATTTAAAAACTAAGAACTGAATAGGTTCCTTGGTTTTAAACTCCATGAGGCCATTTACTGTTACTTGTTCAGTGATTTCGTGTGTTTGGAAGAGAGTTTTAACATTAACTGCGGGAATTTTTTGTATCCGTGAAGGATGGACATGTTTTGGGTCAATAAATGATCTATTGGCACCAGTATCGATTAACATTTTTAGAGTTACTTTGGGATTTAGTTTTATATGAATGTATGGCAAAAGGAAAGATTGGTGTGAGTTCAGATTTACGTATCCAATTGGGTTTCCGAGGCTTGTTCCCAAAAAACCGTATCGTCTATTTCTGAATAATTCACTTCGTGTTCTTGAGGATCAACTGGTGGTTCCTCTACTACGTAATCGAGATTTGGGAAGTAGTTCTCGTCATCAATTAATCCGTGTGGATTATTTAATTTAGGATCGACTTGAGTAGCATCTTCCACATTGAACAGTTCCTGACTTTGGAATCTAGGAGTTCTGTTTTGTTGGGACGGGGATGGATTATTATATCCAAGGTTAACGTTGGAAAACCGTGTAGACTGAGTATATTTGTTCTGGTTTGAACTCGTATCCATTGGCTCTATTTTGCGATATTGTGGTTTAGGTGGTAAAATTTGAGGAAGATTATATCGATTGGGTGATGGTTGGAAATTATTCCGATAAAATAAATTAGGATTTTGATTTGGAAAAGGTTTGTGGTTATAATATTGATTTGTTGGTTTTCCCGAGTTTTGCGGAATTTGCAATCTATGCTGAACTGTGGTTTGATTTTGCCTTGGAGGTATATGAAAAGGTTTGTGAAGAATAGCCCTCGGTGGTAATTGAGGTTTTTCAAACGCCTGAACTTTTGTTTTTAGATAATGCATATTTTGTTCTTTCATGCAAAGAGAAAATGCATCATTTATGGTTACGGGTTGCCATGCACGTATCATGGATCCCATAGGTTCCCTTAACCCAGCTAAAAACGTCGATAGACACATCTCTCTATAAAGATTTTCCTTAGCCTTTATAACAGATACGTCTTTTGTGGTTAATCTGACATGAGTTAGTATTGTTGACTGAATGTCGATTATTTTGGAAAAATATTTTTCTGTCGTGTCATTACCCTGATAGATCATGTGCAGATCCCGAATAAGACTTGTTTCATTTCTTTTGTCGGCGTAATGGTTTATTAGGTTCTGTTTTATGGTATCCCATGACAAAGGAGTACCGTAAGTTGTTAAAATTTCATCGGCTTCTCCGGAAATTTTGTTCCTGATAGCCCTGATAAATGATCTAGGTATTTCTTGATCCCCTATTATGTTGTAACACTGTTCTATTATTTCGTCTACATTATCTATGAAATCGTATAATGTGTGACGGTTACCTTCGTAACGAGGTAGATCTTTTATGGAATCTGGTATCTTTAAACTATTTACTAAACTATTTACTAATTCTACTTGCGACATTGTATAACTATTTATTTTTGACTGTTCACAATGGTTCAAGTTATCTTTTATTTTTACTTTGTTAAAATTTTCGATTAGAAAATCGATTTGATCAATTGTAGAACTATCACTTTTATCTATCAATATATTATTCTCGTTAACCGCGAGATTATTATCAACTTCACTTAAATTTTTGATTTGATCAATTTTTGAGATTGAATTAACTAGTCTAAATTTCTCGTTAACCGCGAGTTTATTATGACTCATAAGCCGTGAGTCTAAAGTGAGAAGTATTTTAATGGAATAGGAATTGAACACAAATTTATCACTTACCCGATGATAAAAAGTAGAGTTGAAAGTTGCATTCTGTTATGTAGGTTGAAGTAGAATTGCGTGATGTCTTCTTGATGTCAAGATTTTTTTTCACTTTTATATTATCACTTTAAGTCTTTGTATTAACAAGGCACTACACACCAATAACCCGTTGGTGTTAACTAATTGTTTCGACCGATGTCAAATACTTTGACTTTACTTTCGATAAAACTGATTCTACTTTATAGATATTTAAAAATATCCACTACCAACTGCGCCAATTATATTTTTTGGGTGAAGCGGCAGTTGCGAAAATAAACACTTCACTTTTTCTTTATTTAAATATAATAAATTTATTTTATAACAGTTCAACTTTATTTGTGTTGCTTTATTCGAATCAAAATACAATCTGTTTTCTTATTGCTTAACTAAATTATTTTATATGTAAAAAATGCATTTCTATGCATTTCTATGCGATTTTGTTTTTTCCATATTTTTGGTTCTAATTACTAGACGGGAAATGAATTGTATGTTGTTGTTGTTCGCGAATCTTATTACATGTTGTTGTTGTTCGCGATTCTTATTACGAATATTATGCGGTTTGTGAAGGTGAGGTCGTTGGACGACGTAACTCGATCGATACACTTATATGACCAATCCCAAGTATCTGTATGCATACAAGATTATAATTAATGATCTGGGTGTAACATCACGTTCACATTATAAGTCGATTGATCAAAAAATAAATTATACCCATAAGTTTGGGTCATCGATTCGCGCTATAATCCCTCAAGAAAAACCCATCTTTATACCTACATCTCTATATACAAGAAAGGTAAATAAAGATGATTATCAAGCAAAATAATATTTATTTTGGCGTGTACATCTGTATATGCATACATAGATATACGTTAATTTGCTCTTAACCATCGGGATGTTTGCCTTCTTGATGATACATGTGTACATACGATGCGATATTACATTAAATGAGATTTTAATTTTATAAACAAACATTAATATAGATTCAAATTCAAGGTCATGCTTGATTTGAGCGCAGGCAAGTGACATATTTATAGAAATGTTTCAATGCCGAATTCCTTACAGTGATTAATGTTTATATCGTATGAGTAAAATTATGAAATTGATAGAACCAAGTGTCATACCAGATTTTCGGAACGTACAGTATTTATAATAAGGTAATTTGATCCATTTGGTTTAACTGTATATCAACTGTATATCGTAGTCATCATGCAACCTATTGTGGTGCTAATGCCATGATAGACGTAAATCGAAGTCAAACAACCTCTTCGCCTACCGAAAGGCGTCTCTCCCTTATCTTTTAAGATAACGCTGTAACATTCGGTTTTGATCAGCACGCAGAACGTGACCGAGGCAGCGTACTCGCTGTCGTTTGATTCCATGCACGATATCAGGAATTCGCATTCAATTTCTGATATCGTGATTGAAAAGAACTCGGTATGTGCCATCAACGTCGCGTTATTACATGTATGATTATTCTCTCTTTAGCCCTGTGAGTATTTCGAACGACTAAATCTGGTTGGATCACTTGGATGCGTCAGCCATTTGTAAAGTCAACAAGTGTTAAAAATGTCAAAAAAATCGGATACCGTGAAAACAATGAACGTAGATCGTCCAGTCACTTCGAAACCTGGTGCATTTGACAGCTTAATCACATGTATGAAAGAGTATCGTCTGAACTCGTAGCACCCCAAAAAACTCGATGGCCTAAAAATGGAGACCATACATATCCCTAGGCTATACGTTGCTACATAGTGGAGATGACCTCGGAAATCTTGGAGTTGGATACTGGACTTTCATGCATTCGCTAATCAAATGTGTAAGCTTCGCTGGCACATGAGATTAGCCAACCTGTCAATTGTCTATGTACATGCGCCCACTGATGTAAGCCAACCCCAAGATAAAGACTGATTTTATAATAATTTGGATAATCTGATGGGCTCTATCACTGAGTACATTGTCAGATTGACGATTGGTGTCTTTAATGCTAGAACTGACAGAAATCAGACCAACCTATGTGGGAAGTACATTCTTTCCACAAAGAAGCTCGGGGCAGGCTCGAGTTGTCGTACAAGTCAGGAAGAACAGGGAAATATACAATGCAATTCTCCTGTGAAGGTCTGATAAATAAAAGCAACGAAAATATCAAGATCTTGTCAGCAATACCATTTTGCGATCTTATTTCCAATCTGATGGAGTGAACAGTGTAGGGAAGTATTGAAATCCTTGGTTGTCGATGCTGGCCAGCACGTTCTCGGTATAGTCAAACCTACGCCCAAAAATGATTGGTTTGATGAGCAGTGTCGTCTTGCTGTTGAGCAACGAAATATAGCTCACAATGAAGAGCAGATTCGGGTAACAATTGCAAGAAAAAACAATGCAGTTCTTGATAGGAGGACAACTAAGCGAATTTGTAGACAGAAGAAACGGGAATGGTGGAAGGCTATAAGGTTTTAAGAGTACAACAACTCAGTAATAAACGCAATGAGCGTGGATTCTTTAAAGGAGTCACCGGATTGCACCATATCTTAAGATCTCCGGTCAACCGCCATTCGGGACCAGGATGGAAACCTCTGTGTTAACGTGGATGGCGTACTCGAGGCATGGCGTGAACATTTTTCTGATTTACTTAATGTTCCACATGTATCACAAGCTGTATTTGATTACCCTCAAATACAGACCGCAGATTTGATATTCAAAGGGCTAACTTTGTAGGGCTGTCTTTATGACATTCGATTGGTATGGCGAAATCAATTAATACCTGAACAATGAAAAGTGGCGGCGTTAAACTCAATATTCGATTTAATTAATGATCTCATATATAATGCCGGATAAGCTTATGTTCAAGATGGGGTCTCCTTATATGGTTTAAAGAAAATATAGTCACAAGTATGAATATTAGTTAAATTTTTAGTGCGCATTATAAATCATAGATGGCATTGAGTTAGTTCTAACATTTACCGCTAGAGTGCAGAAATAAATAAATATTACCCCTAGAGTTAGATTTTATTTAAATTAGATGACCGAACAGATCACTTAAGTGTTCTGTTACATCCAACTCATTGTTTTGGGAATCATCCGTTCCAGAGTGATACCAAGAGCGAAGAGTACAATATTTTCAATTGACCTTTAATCAATCTTATTGAACGTGTATTTTGATAGTCCTAATATGGTCGATGGATGTTGACAAAACGATTCATACAGGGTGAGGCAAAAGTCCCGCTACCATTTTGATTGCCTATAATTTTGTTGAAAGAGAAGATAAGTCAGTTTGATTTTCAAAAATTTCGTAACGAATATTGTCTTTAAGATGTTGAATAGTTTGGGGCTTATTCACAAAAACTATTGATTTTAAAAAACTCAATAAGAAAAAGTCTGGTGTTAGTTAATCCGGAGATCTGGTTGGCCATGCTAAATCGCCATTTCACTCAATTAGTCTTCGTGGAAAAATCTCATTCAATAATTGAATTGTTGAACGGGCAGTGTGTTGTGGCCCCACCTTGTTGAAACCACGTTTTCTCTAGTCCAGGCTCTTCCATTTCAGGCACAAGAAAATTTCGAATCATGGCTTAGTACCGTTCGGCAGTAACAGTAACTTTAACACCTTGGTCATTTTCAAAAAATAGGGACCAATGATATATCCAGCATAAATACCACTCCATACAAAAAAGAATTCTGTGTTCCCCAAAACGGATTATTCTGTTTATTGACGTGCCCACTGAGATGAAAATAGGCTTCATCTTCAATTTCACCAGACAGACTTAAGATTGCACTACTGCACTCAACTCGTTGATCAGGATCACTCGGTAGCAATTTATGGGCTAATTGAATTTTGTACGGGAACATTTTCAAATCAGTTTTCAAAATTCGCCTTAAACTGCGTGCAGAAATGTGTAACTGGGAACCACGTCTCCGAATTGATGTTTCTGTAGACTCTGCAACACAATCGTGCACCAGACACACATTTTCAGAACGAGGTCTGTCTGCTGTCGTACCGTACTGTCGAAAAATTTGCATGTAAACAATAAATTGGGGTTTCGTGAGGCACTGGACGATAAGGATATTTTTGACGCAATTTCCGCTGAGTGGCAATAATGGAACAAATAGTTTCAATAAATATTGTCACTATTTTTACTCGTTCTTGTGGCGTGTATTTGTTCATTATAAAATTGGGCGTATACACAACACAATGGATAAAGCGAAACTGAGTTAAACTTCACATAACCAAGATGGCGCGCAATAAAAATGGTAGCAGGACTTTTGCCCCACCCGGTATATAAAATATGCTTACTTCGGGGTAGCAAATATTTTTTAGGTTCAAACATCTTCGCACAAGAGTTTTCTAGAGATTATTTGTACGCAGTTGCGTACAGTGGAATCATGTAAGATCCGAGAGACATTTGTTTGAAAATACCATATTGTCACTTTTTTACATTGTCTTCAAGAACTACTACTATAATTATACTAGTAACTCAGACAACAAACCACCTTTTGCCTTCGTAAGGCCCTCGAGCAGAACATCAAATCAATTTAGTTTGTCTGTCTGTCTGTTTCTATCTTTGCAATCTGTTTTGAGGCTCAAGGTCCTACACATTGCATAGCTCCATGTCAGTCAATCGCACTCTCATTGAAATTGGGTTGGTCGATGAATTCTGCAATCTGGTAATAGATGTGTTTATTCCAGATGCCACTATCGGTATTCGAACGTACCTTCCGCTCCAATTAAACTAGTTTCTGTTTGGGATGAAATCAATCCCAACCTAATGCACTGTGACAACACGAAGCTTTTAGCAAAATAACGTCATGATATGTGTACAAATTATTACATAAAAATATAATAGATGCTCGCATTGTTTACAAACCTGTTGAAATAGTTTGTGTTCGGTGTAAATAGGTACAATTGTGTTTTTTATGTAAATAGACGCGCGTAAAAAAAATCGTGTGTCGGATATGGTTGAAAACTCAAAGGCGGGAGATGAGATCATGCCACACTTAAATGCGGCGTCATTTTCTATGTACATTGTTACATGTGTGTCTTTCTTTTTTTATATATATAACACATTGTACTCGTATGTCTCTATCTAACATCTAACTAAGTGTATAAATACAGAAAGTGTTTTATTGTCTTCGTTGCGCTTTTCTTAATTGGTACGCGAATTTATAGCCGTTGTGTTTTATATATACTCGCACGTTATAGAGAAGAAAGAAATTTTTTTCTGAATTCGTCTTGAATACAACATATACAAGACACAAAATATCTAAATTTAATATAATTGGCCTTGTGCCTGTTTATTGTTTTTAAGCATAATTTTTACTATTTCGGTTGGTGTAACTTGTTGGTTTCGTTTAAACAATAAACCATATGTTAAATTGCAGAATTGCCATTCATGTACTTTTGATGCTAAATCGCTACAATCGGGCCGTTTCACCAGTTTAAGGTATATAAAACTAAAGCTTATGGGCTTTGTCGTCTGGACATGGTCGGTGGAGATTCAATCTCGTCTATAGACGATGTGAGTAATCATAAACTGAATGAGGTTGGTTGGGATAAATTTATTATTTAGCTCCATCGAAGTGTGGCCGAATAAGTAGAAGTCGATGTTTGAATGTAAGTCGTTAGTATATGGTTGAGACTTAATCAAACGTGTCATTGATGCAGAAGACATATCGTAGGAACATAAATATGAAGATAGTCTGAGTATACGTGAGCGTGATTTCAGCTTTTAATCACGTTGCCGACAACAAAGAGAATATATTTTCTACTGATAGTAAATCTATCCGTAAAATTCCTTGAACAACTCTCTCACCAGCTCCAAACAGGTGTAACGGTCATGTGGGTTTCTGTACATTGTGAGATTGAGTGAAAGTACAATTAAAACCGCTGCCCTATCGAATCTAAAGCTTACCTATGGTCAGCTACCCCTACTTTTCGTAGGTTAGGTTGAGTGACTGCTACAGCACACTAAGACCGGTGACGGTCCTTTGTGATACTACAAGATCTTACTTCCTATTACCCTTCTGAGAACCAGTTTGAGCTACTTATGTAGCGTGATAAGTCTCGCACCATACAGTTTTCGAGATCAGAGAAGCAGTCCATTAAGAATTTACTCAAATATTCATGTCTTTTGTATGCCAAAGGCGGGCATGAGTATAGGAGGTGGACTACCATCTCTTCCTCCTCCTCGTTCATACAGCTTCTACAAAAGTCATTAGCTTCTAGTCTTAGCCTCCTCGCATGTTCTGCAAGAAGGCAGTCCAACGCCGCTCAAGACGTCAGAGAAACAGAGTCCAGCGACTTGATTGCCGCCTGACTGTCCACATCAATTGAAGTATCAGTCGAGGATACCACATTATGTCTCAACCAATTCAAGACCTCCTCAAACGCTAGTACCTTTGCCTGGTACACGCTGCAGTGATCAGAGTTCCAATTTATCACAGAATACTCCAGCTCCAACTTTACTGTGTAGCTTCCATCTGTAAAGAACTGAAGTGATTCCGTTTCCACAACCAACCCGCTTCTCTAACCCACTTCGAAGCACAAAGTCGGTGTAACGTAGTCTAGATTCGCCAGTTCCTTCCTTAGCGATCTAATTATGGTCGAGTGTCTGTCTGAAGATATTTCCACTGAGATATGGCTGATAGTCGGGTGGCCGTAATCACCGCCATCTGCTTACCATAAATATCGACGGGGAGATGGTAAACTATGACCTCCAAGGCACGTGTAGGTGTCGTCCTCAGGCCCCATCTCTTTCTGATAGCGTTTCTGCACGATTACATGGCTATATTAGCCTTGTTTACACTTTTTTCCAAACTATTGGGCTTCCAACTAAACTTGCTGTCCAAGATTACGCCTAGAACTTTGCCTTGTCAGTAAAAGCTAGTCTCCCGCCATCTAAGAGGGGTAGATCTACTACCGGGTTTTTATATTTTCTAGTAAATAGTACCAGTTCAGTTTTGGTCGAGCTGATTACCAGTCCACATCTGATGGCCCACCTCGTAATGATTAGGAGGGCATTTGGATTACCTCCTTCACCGTGTTTAAATAATTTTCGTATACTTTGAATACTTTGTCAGAGGGATTAACCCGAACCTGACCTATTACGTTCTTGCATTGAAAATGACAACTTGAAAATATTAGTTTCTATACTTACTGGCCAATGGCCATGGCCGCTTCAGAAGTCATCTCCATCGCATTGCACTTGCCACTGATGCCGTATGCGACAAATGTGTTGAAGATGATGATTATAGCCTACATCTCATCAGAAATTGCGTCCAGCTTTCGATTGCATGAGATCTCTTGTGTCCAACTGCAGGGATATTACAGTATTTGTGACACAATCTAGATTAATAGTATTCCTTATGGGGATAATATAATTTGTCATTAGCTATGAGAACAGAGCTAAAGTCGTCGAGGACAATAGGTATGTCGGTTTAATGAAACATTTGAAGCAAGAAATTGTGGTTCCTCTCGCCAGTCGTCTTGAATATGAATATTTGGTAAATATGGGTATGGCTTTGAGGTTCAGGGCAAAAGTTGTGCTGAAAGTCAAAAGCTCATAGTGATTATGCTCAGATTTGAACATCAAAGTACTGGTTTCGACTCTTAAAAATAACTGAGTTTGATAATCAAGTACAATCGAAACAAACTTTATATAAGAAACCGACTTCTTGATTTGTTCAAAGCCAGAATGATCAAATATTGATCGAGCAACGGTTTTTAACATTTGAAAGTCATCGGTGATTGGAATGTTCCAAAAGCAAGAAATTTGGGGAATTTTAAGGCCGACATACAAAATAATATGATCTGCAGGCCAAGTAAATCGACATAGTTGCAAAGTCGAATATTCATGGAAGCGCATGGCACACTTCATACCGCGGAACCATTTTTGATGGTGAGCGCTTCAAACAATCATTAGTGGCAAACGGATAGATCCGGATACCGTCAATAAGGGACCAGCCTACGCTCATCATTCTGATTAAGCGTCACGTTGTTGCGGGCACTTAACGTTCATCTTAAATATTATGACGGCCATTCGCGTACATATACAATTCAATTAAATGAGCATAACCATTATTTAATCTTCTTAAATATGGCGATTAGAATGGATTAAATCTATCTCATACATTATAATATGTATGCGCACAATCTGAAAAGGTCAAACAGAATCGCATCTTCTTTAGGTAAATATATAATAAAAAAAACTTCTTCGCTAAATTTTATTGCCGGTTGTTGGTATAAATATCTGTTACTGTTAAGTATTAGGTTTCGTTTGGATATGTTTCTTGTATCATTACATCATATATGGGGATCGATATTATAAAATATCAAATTAATTTGTTGGATTCATTGAATCGAGCTTATAGTACCTATATAATTGGATGGATGTGCATTAGCAACGGAAATAAAATCCAGAAGTGAATTTTTTTTTATATCCAATCTTCAATTAAGATATCAAGCCATTAAATGTTTGTACTGTACGTAATTAAGTGGTAATTATTTTCATCGTTGAATTGGTTGATTAATCAATAATAATTTTGTATCATTACATATATTGGAATATAATTCGAAGAATTTTGAACGAATTAATGACTAATCGGTATAAATGGATTAATTGCTCAGTATGTTGACAAATTTAAAGAACTCTGATCAAGGTCTAGAATATTAAGTGAGGTGTAGAAATCGATATCGTTTCATATTAGGTGCGAGTATATGATTCATTCGATCATACTGAACGTGATCTAATTTGTTGATTTTATTTATTCAGGATTTACGTTCGAAAATACTGGCAATACTCAAACTTGATGAGTGGTAGCATGGTAGTAAGACCAAGTCTGCATTTCACTTAAGAATTAACCAGACCAACGATTGAGACCACCGATTGCACTCTAATTCAAGTATTTGATTTGAATCCCTTTACAACTTCCTGTCGAGAACGTCACCAATTTCTATGGTTCCGAACTCTCGATATATGTTCCGATGACGGAGGACTTATGGCTCGGTAACTGCACTGAAGAAGCTACGCTCGTTATTAACTTATTGTACTCTCAAAATCTTAGCTTTCAACGTTCACTCACTTCAACCAAGGTCAGGCTCAGTTAGACGCTATGTTTTACTGGTAGACAAACCGAAAATCAAACCTGTCATTTTTGGGTTTAATATTTACAAGCCTTGGTGTTGAGAACGTGACTGTGGTTGTTTCGTTAAAATTGTCTCGTAAGGTTTCACAATTTGACCAACGCCTACCGTTGTCATCAGGTCTTAATCGATTGAAATCGTAGATACAACGAACTTGCCAAAGCCAAACAAAAATAAATTAGTGCATTTGGGGCCATCCATAAACTACGTCACGCTCTTCAGAGATGTAGAGACGTGACGATGTGTAATGTTGGTTGACGAAGGTAATCAAACGATTACAGTGGTGGTTCATCACTTTTTGGGATGGCATGATTGATCAGCATTGGTATGTAATGTTCATGTTCGATCGAGTCAAACATCATTCAAAAATAGTGTGATTAGTTTATGGATGTCTTTGGTTTAAATCGACCAAAAATTGTACCCTAACTGCCAGGGACATCGAATCTTAAGAAAATTAAAAATACCCAATCATTGTCGAATAATCCTTTACGGTTCTTAAAGATGATGTGAGCCAATCATAGCGACTATTCAATTGTAGTGGCCTTATGCCACTTTTTTTAAATTGATTCTTAGCTTTTTGTCCTGTTCGAGATTCACTATTCATTCCACCCTAGATTGAATACTTACTTTAGCAATGATGGTCAAATTAAAATTTCGTTATAACTCATACATCGATTAAACCATCAAACCACTGACTGGCGCAAAAATAGTTTATAATTGATTGGTTCTGTTGAACGAAATCCAAAAATTATTGAACGTATCACAAAAACCTGTCAAATGTGTATACAAAACATGTCAAAATATTAATGCGCCTAAGTGATGACTATTTAGAATTGTAACAATTTCTCTTTAATTCTCTCTTTCTCACGCCAACCAATGGACTTTTATTTGACATTTCCATTTTTATTTTCATTTGACAGACGACCAAGTTCTTTCTGAGAAAACCTTTGGAATTTGTTCCCCATATAAAATTTTAGTAATTAGCCCCCTAGAGTATAAGTCGAACGTTTAAAAAATGTTTCGTAAGTTTATAATTGATTTATTTACACAAAAATCATTAAAAGATTTGTTGTGTATGACTAATAGTGTAACACCTTTCCATTGTTCCAGGTTGTTGTGGTTGCTGCTCAGCCCTGAGGCCGCGATATAAAAGACTTGTAGAAAACATATTTCCAGTTAATCCAGAAGATGGACTAGTCAAATCGAATATGGACAAATTAATATTTTATTCGGTTACGTCTCCGGAAAAATTGGATCGCATTGGGGACTATCTTTACCAAAAGGCTACCAAAGACATCAATCGGAAACGGTATAAATTGGTTGAGATTGCTATGGAAGCTATGGATCTACTGTTGAAAGCATGCCACGCTTCAACATTAAATTTGTTCGTTGAGTCATTCTTAAAAATGGTGCAAAAGCTGCTCGAAGATTCAAATCCAAATCTTCAAATTATGGCAACTAATTCGGTTTGACTCGCTAAATATATGTGTTAATACGATGAGACTAATTCATAATGTTTTAAATTCCAGTTCGTTCGATTTGCAAATATTGAAGAGGACACTCCGTCATATCATAGGCGATACGATTTCTTCATCTCGAAATTTTCGTCCATGTGTCATGCCAACAACGAAAACATGGAACTACGTGACAGTATCCGAATGGCTGGTATTAAAGGATTGCAAGGAGTTATTCGAAAAACAGTTTCGGACGATTTGGTGGAAAATATTTGGGAGAAACAGCACATGGATAAAATTGTCCCTTCGTTACTGTTCAACATGCAATCTGGCCCACTGCAAAGTACCGAAGAAGCAACACCTTCATCACCGCCCGTACTTGCTGAATCGGTACTGCGAGAACTTGTTAGCCGAGCATCGTTCACACACATTCGATCAGTCTTAAAACCACTATTGACGTAAGTATAGTAATTATATCCCGATCGATTCGATCTATTAATATTTATGTTTATTGTTCAGCCATTTGGATCGACACGAATTGTGGGTGCCCAATCAATTTGCAGTACACACATTCCGAATTGTTATGATATCAATTCAGCCACAATATAGTTATACAGTAGTAGAAACTTTAATGCAGCATTTAGATCAAAATTTAAAATCATCGCCACGTACACGGACCTCATTGGCTGTCGTCCTATCAAAAATCATATCAATAGCAGCTGGTGAAAGTGTTGGACCGTCTGCTCTAGATATCATCAACAATCTACTAACATATCTTCGCACGAGTGTTAACACAAAACCTGATCAGTCGCAGGAGGAGCAACAGTATCAAGAAGCACTCATTAATGCACTCGGTGAATTTGCCAATCATCATCCGGACTATCAAAAAATCGAAATAATGTTATTCATTATGAACACGGTACCCGATTTGTCGAAGAAATCAAAATCCGATCAAATGTTGCAAAATATCCTGCTGAAGAGTTTACTCAAAGTTGGTATGCAATATCGTACGGTGACATTCGAAAAAGCGTTCCCAGTATCATTCCTTCAACCACTGTTGAAAATGGCACGAGCACCTCATGTTCCGACCCGAATTATTGTTATGCAAATATTCCAGGCACTTTTGGATCGCCACCAAAATCAAGTTATACTCAATAATGTGTCGGTTAAAATATACTCAGCGCTCTCGATAGAAAATCCATCTCGTTCGGATATTATATTCACACATAAGCATGGTTCGAATATTATGCAGGCTTTGGTTGATGCTCTTTCTATTGATGATAAACTTGACGGATTAATAGCCTGTTATAATACGGCGGCACTAATGATTGCCGAGATGGCGTGTAGCGAAACGATCCAGGAATTTATTTTATTCATTTTGGGTATACAACAAGTTGCCATGGCCGCAAACGAGTTGACAAACATTCACAAAGTTAATCTACATTCGATTGCGATATCTCTGCTTGCACTATTGGGTCGATGTACTGGGGTCAATACGATAATGGAGTACGCGGACAAGATTATAGAATCTCGCCAGGATGAAGCACAATATCTATTACCTCCGTTGATCGATCCCGAGATTGGTACATCACAGAGTTTGAACAGTAATATTCCAACGTTGCTAATTGATAAGTTAGCTCTCGCCGAATGTCTTCAAACCTCTGGAATGGAATATAATCGTGTACAAACGGGCAACCCCTATAGTCAACATCAAACCGAAAACTATCAACATCGACAATCTTGGGTCGATACCAGTATTAGTGGTGGTAGTAAAGGAAGCAATACAGATTTAAATTCCAACGATATCGATAGCGTTAATAGTTCGCCGGGATTACAAAGGGTAAGAGTCCCAGAAACTCAATGTTTCCAATCAAATTCTATTTTTTTGTTTTCTTTAGAGATCCCTAGCGCTGGAATTAAATTTCGAATCGATGAAAAAACAATTGGCCGAACCAACGGAGGCAGCAAAACGTGAAGCACGCGAAAAACAACTTCAAATTGTTAAAACATTCCGCGAATCAACATTCGACGATTTGGTTCGACGTACCGAACCTAAACATGACGTCATACAAAATAAACTAAACGAGTTGTTCAATTCATTGGCGCTCGAGCGACAGATAAGCCAGGTGGATGGTAAAATTGCGACCAAGGAGAAACCAATTTATGAGCACAATTTTCCAGAATTATTTTTCTATTAACTCATCATGATAAGCACTAACGTAACCATTCTAATCTAACGTTCAATTTCTCGTAGTAAGCAAGTTAAACGATTAGGTTCCTATTTTTCAAGCTTCTTCCATATTCTATATTTCCATTCCATTGCCTTTTCTCAGCAAGTCTCTGGTTCTTCTGCTTTTTTTTCTGTGTCCTAGGGATCTTGGGCGATAAGACAACTGTGAGTTTGTTATCTAAGCTTTGCTTATTATTTATTTACTCTGTTATTTATTACTTTAAAATTATATTTTTATTTTTTTTTTATTATTTATCATTATATAAGTATAAAATGTGTCAAAAGTTGCAGATATTATAATAAAACCACTAACTAATATTTAATGTTAAAGTTGTTTCAATTAAAATGGCCGAAATGCTAACGAATTTTTGTCTAATTTATGAAGCAATTGTACAGTCTACATTAAATTAAATTGCGACTAACTTCATGCTTAACGAACAAAAAAGAAAACAAACATCAAACTCAATTCGCCATTTTTGCTAGTTATTTGTTTGACATAAGCGGAGTTGTCAAAATTGTTGCTTGATGCAGACATTTTTCAATCACAAATCGGATGTACAATAAATAATAGCGTTTGTAAACGACCTAAGAACTACCATAAATTGTTAAAAACAATGTTGTTATTGTGTGAAAGCTCGGTTGTTGATCGACGCGTTAAGGCCGCACCAATTCCGTACCCATCCCAAATTACACTCGTCGATGAATTTGTCAATCTCAAGAAGGAATTGTTCCTCCAAATAACAAAAACAGTAAACGGACAAAGATCAGAGGAGCGTTATCAGCTTTTGAATAATGTGGCTAAATTGGATACCCATCTCGTGAAAGATAATATATTGTTGATTTCGTTGCACAAACCAAAATACAATATATTTATAAAATGTGGTAAAGCGCAATTGAATTCGTTTGTTAAGTCAATGAAAGAGTCATGTAGCACCCGAACGGGTAATCAAGGTGGTTTATTTAAGACGAATGTTAAATTTGCATCGAAACCAGGTGCTCGAGCCCACTTCAAATTAGCTGGTCCGGCACCGGTAAGTCAAGCGCCCCGACCAATCGATGGAATTGGTCTAAAACTATTACAGAACATGGGTTGGAAACCGGGTGAGGGTCTAGGCAAAGATAAATCTGGTGTTACAGAACCGCTACTATTAGAGCAGAAAACCGATAAATTTGGTTTATACACACGAGAAGATGTAAGTGATTTATTTGAGCAGTTTTATTATCAATTCCCCAGTATCTATAATTTTAGAATATACAACATTTAGTAAAAGGGCCACCAGCAAATGTCCCTAGAAAACAAAAAGTTGAGATCACTTTTGAAGGTAAACATCCAGTTTCTCAGCTGAGCGAATTAGCTGCCCGTTACAAATGGAAAGCACCTGAATACGAAATATCAGAACTAAAGGAATCTAAATTCCACTTTCGGATCACTATCAATGACACAAAGTATGAATCGACTGTTGAAGCTGTTAAGAAGAAGGATGCTAAATTGTTTGCTGCCCAATATGTTTTAAAAGCATTGGCTCCTGTAATTGAAGCATTGGCTGAAGCGGCAGCTGCCGAACAAGCGAAGAATTCAACATCCAGTTCACCACCCAATTAGATTTGCACATAACAGTTTGATTTGTCGTAACTCATTTCTTAAGAACCTATCGAGACATAATTTATTAATATTAATTTACAATATGTTCAATTTGAATGAAAATATATATTAATATTCCTTTAGGAACATGAATTCCTTTACTTTAGGTTTGTCTTGTCATTTATAATGATCTTGCACAGAATCCATGAGATTGGAAGAGAGCGGTTGAGTGTGTCTATTTCCTTATTCTGAAAAGTAATGAGGTTAAAGTTTAATCCTGTCAAACGACGATATACAAATCGATTATCGAGTATTGCTGGTATATTTGGAAATATAGACTCTTTTCATATATTTACAAATAAAATAATTTACAACGACCATTTACTTAAATTGGCCATTACGAAAGTGCAGTAGTACCGGCGAATTCTAGTGAATAAAAATTGAACTATACAAAAAATGACATTTACATTAAACACACTCATTTCTAAAACATACAAGAATTAAAATTCGCGCAGTTTCGAAACGTCAAAAGTTTTAAAACGATCAAAACATGAAAATCCTCTGCGAAACATCGATTTTAAATCGCCTGCACCAATCTAATGTTCGATCAAAACAGCTAAAATCAACCCTCGCCATCGTTGAACATAAACCACTGCAGCAGAATAAACCAGAAATTAGTTTGATACTTTTTACAGCCCAAAACAAAACTGGCCAGAAGTATAGAGTGTCTGATGGTAATCTGAAGCAGGTTTTTACGAAATTTGTGCACGAAGGTAAGATTACGATCTCGCTCAAAGTTCCTGAAGTCGATATATTTGTAAAATGTGAATCGGTCCAGTTAAAATTATTTTTAAAAACGTTAAAATGTGCACTGGATGGAAACCCACAGGGCCTTAAAATTGGATTGAGCAATATCTCAGTGACATCGATCCCGATCAGTAAACATCCACAAAAGAAACTAGTTATAAAGGCTCGAGGTGATTATCCAATCAAAGGATTCCCAAGAACATTGACATCGTTAGCGGTAAGTGGAATGCAACACAAAATTTTCGTATGTAATCGGTTCGAATTTCTGTTAGGTAAATGGAATCCAACGACATAGGTTCGAAAGTCAAATCCTATTCCTAAAACATCTAGTTCATCTCGATTTAAGCGATAATTGTCTATCAAGTATTCCAAAAGCACTAGGTGAGATGAGCATTAAGGAAATATATTTGGCCAACAATAAAATCGGTTTGAGCGAAGATATTGCACCATGGAAATGGATGGCTGGAGCCGGCCTCAAAAAAAGTTTACAAATACTGGATTTAACTGGGAATAGTATAAAACAGATACCGTTCGAATTGATGGACTTAAAAAATCTTGTAACACTCAAGCTACCAACAAATGAAATTGAGTTCCTACCGTTTTCGATATCACGACTAAAAAAATTGCGAAACTTGTATATCGCCAAAAATCGGCTAAAAACATTGCCATCGACAATTCGTTGTAATAATATAGAAGTTTTAGATATTTCGGATAATCTATTTTCTGCCACCCGGATGCAACCGTTCGTCAAGTCGGAACAAACAGGCTATCCACCGGACTATATAAAATTGTGGAAGTTTGCAGCTCAAGTTATTGCAACTCGTAATATTCCTCTTGCACCGCACACAGCACCCAGATCAGTGATCGAACTTATTGATCGTACACCACAGTGTGATTGTGGTAAATATTGTTTTCATAATATAATTCTGCCACAGAGTTGTGTTATGAGTTTTCCAAACGTTAAGCAGCTGATTAAGGATGATTATTTGATAGTTGGGGATCGAATATTGTGCATTCCGTGCTATAAGAATCTGAAAAGATGATCATAAAACTCAAAATTTCTAAAATACAATGTTTAATCGTCTGAAATGGCACACCCTGTAATTTATTTATTTATAGTAATAATTGTTTTTTGGCTACATTTTTGTTATAATTTAAATTTCGACTCAAATATATTTGTAAAACAGATATGTAAAACGTTGTGTTAACTGATAAATTTTGAACACTCGATCTCGGCTACCCACCAACACCAATTGACTAGAGAATACTAAATTATAGGAAGACGCTGGCGTTAACATAAAACTGGAATATGGGATTCTGCATAAATCCCAATTATGGCATTTTGTCATCTTACATGCTAGAGGCTTTTAATAGGGGAATAATTAGTCTAATTTTGTATTCGTTTCGCTATGCTATTCAAGAGATTCAATTTTAAATTTTTCTAAAAACTTTGGTATCAAAAAATTTGCGGAATACTTATCGAATGAAAATGTGTCGAAAAATTTGTCACGATGTTTAATAAAAAGTAACGGATTCTTACAAAACGTATACAGTATTTTGATTAATTGATTCGAAGTGTTGTAGAGATTCTCGGGTGGATAAATTTCCGGATAGACCAGTTTGTTTGGTGCAATTGGGAAACATCCGCAGAATGTTGCTTCGAGCCTACAATTAAAACTAACAGTTAGTATCTTCCAAATTTGGAACTATTTTGTGCACGACTCACATTGAGACTCCATAAAATTCGTGTCCAGCAGTTGAAATTACAATGTCCCCTTTGAGCAGTAGCTTAAAATACTCTTCGCGTGGTATGTACCCAAAATCAACAAGTTTACTGCCCAGCTTATCCTTTATACCTTCAAAACAATCGGGCACTTGCTCAAATTGCTCCCCAATAATGGAAACTTTAAAATCCAGTTGTCTTTTATTCAATTCCAATAGCGTTTCGGTTAGGAGCTGTGGATTTTTATCGTGCTCCCATCGATGTGGCCATATCAAATGCAATTCATTCTTAATCGTATTACTGATCGTGATTTCATGACTTCGTTGCGGCATACGATGGAATTTGATTGGAAAGTAAAGCACCTCACATTTCGACTCGATCTTCTCCTTGATCTGTTTGAGCTTAAAATCGGGTTGAATGTTCAGGAATGTATTGATGTTGTTCAGAAATGAGGTACGATTGAAGTTCGAATTGAATAAAATCTCATCGGCCGATAAGCTATCGGGATAAATCACATTGGTCGAAACTATTTCGATAGGCTACCAACTTCTACTTACCAAGTCATTATTTGGTTTAATCCATACTGGCAATCGCGTTCCTTAATTTCACGCACCGGATACACAAGTTGATTTTCATGAAAGTATACAATTTTTCGACACTTGCCCAAATCAGGTCGGACACCCAGCAGCTCTGCTAGATTCAATACAGAACTGGTCAGCAAAATTTTGTATTGGTGATCACGCGGAATGGTTTGTGAGAAATATAACGCACTTGTTCTAGCCCGCCAGTGCCATTTCTTAGCGGGCAGTGTAAATAATTCATAGTTCTTTGGGTTTATGGCTGAAATCAGGAAAAAAACGGAGAATCGCAAATATAAGAGATCAAACTTTTACAATAACGAAGATAACCAACCACCTTCAAAAATTGTATCAAGTAATTGTTTATGAGATCCACCGTAGAATGGTTCTATGATTAGTATGTATGCCATTTGAATTTTAGTGATTTATCGGATAAAATTTTTCTATTTTATCGCTTCTTAGGAAATAATTTCACTCTCCATTTTTATTCGATTTTCACTTTTATTTTGACTTTTAGGTTATGTAGAGTTATTTATTGAGAGATAAATTTAATGTTTATGAATGCGATAGACATCTATTGTTGAGTATATGAACTCATGTTCACGAAATTCTAATTGGGACAATCGAAAACGACATTTGTAATGCTTTCGAATACATTTGAAGCAGTGACTGAACAATCATCTTCGACTATCAGATTTAGGGGCCAACCCATAAAAGCGTATTAGGTTTTCGTTTAAAAGATAAGCTGTTCGACTCACATATTATATCACGTGCTGTTGAATAAAACGCCTATTAGATACCTTTCTATAAACTGACGACATCAAATTCGTTTAATATTTGGTCACTTTCCTGATGGTCTTACTTACCGTTAAAACACTTGCTACACCTGAAAAAGTATTTTTAAACTACAGTGTTTTAAAACAACGTACGGATTCATGAAGTAACGTCAAAATTTTAAACATTTTTAACTGGAAGCTTAAATACTCGTTACGGTTTTTCCAAAATACTTAAACTCATACAGTTCCAAATACATAGTCACGGGCTCAGGTACATAATGAATTTTTACCATTGATATGATGTCTTGTTAAGGTGCCAAGCTCATTTTTTATACCAATATAGATTTAACTGGGGACTATGTCGAGCAGAACACAAAAAACTAACCAGCGAAGTTCCTAAGCTCCTTCACTATAAATCACTTTCGACTGATGAATATTTAATTTTAGATAGTTGTTATGTACGAGTATATTGCTTCCACCCAAATATGCGACCTATATTTTGGCGACATTCCTCGCTTTCACGAAATTAAAATTTTTAAATTCGAAAGGATCAACAATATTAAAATTATGCAAATTTATAAATTATTCCTCTACGATAACTATTGGCTGACGAACTGTTCGAACATACATACGAAAATAAGATTAATACATACGAAAAAAAAATGTTTCTACTCACAAATCGATTCGCAAAATTATTTTTTCACATTTCACATTTACCGCTCAACTTGTCGCACAATACGGTTTGCACGCAATCCAACCTTCTTGTTCACCATCACCATTACCATTACTATGACACCCATCACCCGTTCCCGCTCCCGGAAAACAAGCAACACAACACTGCAAACTTTTCATATCATTTGTTTCATTGTCATCATCGTCTTTCTGTATTTTACACCTTTTACCACGGGCACCCTCATTATTTTTCTGATAGCACGTCATCCCCATTGTCTTAAACATAAATTTTAATGGTTTGTCCGATGGACAACAAATGGGCAATGGTTTCATTGTGCATTCATCTTTGTCGCGACAATCTCGTCGTCTGCATCGATCTTGCAAACCATTTCGTTTGCAACAGTCACAACTAATGTATAGAATGGAACCGCGGAGCTCACGACTTTTACATTTTTTGACGGGTATCTCTTTTGGTTTTTCTGGACAGCAGCAGCAACAACAACAACAATTACATGGACCACACTCGCACTCGTCCTGAATCGGTTCTCCATTTTCATCTAATACCTGTACACCCTAAATATTTATTTAATCAATCATTATTACATAAATATAATTATTTATTTATAAAATAAACATTTTATTTAGTTTCGATTTTTTTTACTAAAAAACTAAACATTTCTGCCATTATAATTGCCAATAATTAACAATTCAACATCAAATATATTGTTTACTAAAATCAACATTCTCTAACTGAATTATAAACGTTACATGTAACGATCGTCGAATCGTCTAAACATGATACAAGTAGTGATGGTACCAACAAACCTCTGATCCGTAGCATGAGTAGCATGATGTTGTACAGTATGGACATTTGGAATGTGTTCGGCCGCATGGACGACATTTGCAGCATCGACATGATCCAGTATGACAATATTTGGTGCACGATTTGCATGAGTACGAATAACACGGATAGCAGGGATCACACATTTTATCTTACTTAACGTATATTGATTTTTCCTAAAACGAACGAGAATGTCTCAAATTTTCTTAAAACTATATTAAATCATAAAATTACCACCACAAGATGAACACTCCAGGTTTCTCTTACTTTTTTTTAATTTTTTTTTTTAATTTTTTTTCAAACTTTAACTATTTTGACTCCCGTTTAACGAAAAATTTTGAATGTTTTGACAAAAAAACAGAAACTGAAGAATATTTTTGGAGGTTCTTGCCAATTTTGTTATTTTAACCGTCGTTATGGTAATCGATAACTTTGATTGAAAATGTATTTATAGCTTTAGATATACGACTCTACTAGGCCGCACAACAGTGTTTGATATGCAAAATTGCTGGAATCCATCTATACTATGTTATGACTTATGTATATGTATACCGATTTTATGTTGAGTAAGGAGGTTTTGCTGTGGTGGAGTGGTTTATGTTTCATGTCGAAAATTCTGATGTTTAATATGTTTTAAGTTATGCTGGGGGAAGACAAAAATTATGCTAAAATGTTCGGATTTATGAAATAGGGTAATAGGACAAGATTATTAGCATAAATACAAACTTTTTTTTATGGTTGCGGTTGTCATAGTTATCGGTTTTATTTATTTGATTAATGTGACAAGGAACGACATTACCAAAAATAAATTTTAAAATAATTTTATTCATGCAAAATGGTTATGGTTTCGCTAGCTGTTGATAGATGGATGGTTAAGAAATTTATTAGGGTTGTGTTTCAATGCAAAAATTCCAGTTTTGGTTAAATAATTCCAATTGGAAGTTGTTCGCTACACAGTAAGTTTCAAGATAGAGCTAAAACGTGCTGATGTGTACGTGAAGATCAGGATAGAAATTTCTGACCAAATATTCTGACCAAAATATTGTTTGCGCAATCGGCTGGATTATCCTTGTTTTTGTAACAACAATATTTTTCTTCTGAATTAACTTTCACAAGCAATGTTGATATTTCGGGAACGTTCCTTGATGTCAGAGTCGACTACAGTTTCTGATTCGTTGGGGTTGTCGTCAGTAATACTAGTTACCAAAATTGTATTCCAAAGGCTGTTTTAACCACAACTAAATAGGACGAAACTAAATAGGACGACAAAAATGGCGTTATGAGTGCTCACATTTTTGCCAAGTGTTAACATACCGAGAATCATAGGCAATTGCGGACAAATGGAACTTAAACTTCATTGTTGCTCAGATGCTAGTGACATGGCTTACTCTGCTGCGGTTTATATTCGAAGCAACGATATATCAGGTTAATATTAAAAACAATTGATAACAGCAAAACACGGGTAGTGTCAGTAGTAGTCTATATATAATAGTTGCTTTCGAATCGACCAACCGCTAGTACCCGTTAGTGAACCGCTAGTAGTTCGTTGCGTGTCTTAACTAAATAATCCATAGAAAATTTAGCAAAGACACGCAACGAACTACTATCGGTTCACTAGCGTGTACTAGCGGTTGGTCGATTGGGAAGCAACTACTATGTGAAGCACTACTACTGGCAAATTTAGTCAAGACAATCATGAAAACAGAAGCATATAGTCATATATAGTACTAACAGTAACGCTTGCCCCGATTTCACAGCAGTTCTTACGTGGTTATCAGAACATCCGAGAAAATGGAAGTATTACATAGAACACTACTCTTATTGCGCAATAAGTGGAATATATCCTTCTCAATTAATAGGGCATGCGTTGTGGTGGCTGGGGACCAAATGAACCTTTTAGAAGTGGAGGTAAGGTAGATATTGCTGTTGAGATTATTCGAGTCATAAATTATTCGAGTGATTGGTTACATGAGACGGTTTATTAGCATTCTAGTTATTAAGTCAAAGATGTCGTCTCAAGAAGGATTCCTTAAAATTATAGAGTTGAAGGATAAGGCTGTTCGGTGTTTGAAGTGAGTACAAGAAGTGAAATTTACCGCAGAAAGCATCAGATGCTACAAAAATTAAAGGGTCTTTCACCTTTTGTGGATGAAAATGGGTTAAAAATTCAATGTGCTCTTTCTCAGATTTCTTTTAACTGCATTACATGTATCAGAAATCGCGGAAAAGGAACGCAACTGATGAAACAGTTACCAAGTGCTAAAATTTCTACGATTAAGGCTTTTAATAATGTTAAGGTTGATTTTCCTGGGCCAGTACCAATATGGAACATCAATGCCACATACCAAGATAAGGTCAGTAATCTGTCGATTAAAGGATTTCTACCATCGTACCATGTTTTCATCGATTTACAACGCGACAAGGACCAACGTCAAATTTATATTCCGACAATGGCTCTAATTTCATAGGAGCAGAACAACGATTATTACAAATGGATTTCATCATGAACGCTCGCATATCGCTAAAATTGAGAGTATTTATGTCAACACAAAAAATCGCATCACACCTATCCCATCAGTGGCACCCTATTTTGAAAGTTTATGGGAATGAATCTTCGGTTAAATTCGTTAAACATAATTTATCGAGTCACATGAAGTAACAATTTTTCAAGACAATACTTAAAACGGATAAGGTTGACGATATTTTGCCTCCCAGGTTTAAATTAGAAAACCGTTAGTTATCACTGGAAAAAAAATTTGGTTAAGTTTCATGTGGGGAGTCCGGATATGAATCAATGAATCGAATTTTCCTGGACTCCCCACTTGAAACTTGACCCAAATTTTTTTCCAGTGATAACCATTGACAAATCACTTAAAATAAACTTCTAACCAGCCATAACACTCTAGAGGTTGATTTTATAGAGATTTCTGTATTTATTCAAATTTACATATGAGTATTTTAATTAGTTTTAATATAAGTGTTTTCCGTTAGTTTGGTAATATTTCGATTTTCGAAGCATTAAATTTTTTTTTGGCTGGAAAATGTCGGAAAAAAATTTTTGGTTGGGAATCAATCAAAAAATATAAAATTTTTAACTTTCGGCTGGAATAGCTAAGACACTATCTGCATTATCGATTTTTTTATTTTTTCGGCTGGAAACTTTCGGCTAACTTTAACAGCATGCAGAGACTTAATTTTAATCGTTGACCTAAATTGAGTGTACTTATTCAGAGCTCTTGATATTCGGAGGAGAAGTTGCTTACTGGATTTTTATTCTCGACCCTACATTCGTTTGGTATAGCAAAATATAGTTAGCCCGAAGAATGGATTGTGACCGCATTATGTGTACCCTTCTCTGTATTTAACCTTTCTATGTATAATCTTTTCGTTTCGTTTGAAGTTGTGGTGAGATTAATTGACCACTTTAATAAGAGCCATCTTTTGGTAGGTGAAGTAGTTCTTATTGGCAACAATGGCCTCGTGACATTGAGACCAACATGGTACTTTCTGAATGTTTGAATCAGTATGAAGCACTGGTTCGTGATCAATTATGGCTCGTAAGCCATTATTATGTACAACAAGAATAAATATAATTAATTTTAGCAAAGATACATTTTCCTTCTCTCCTGGTGGATGGTGTTTAAATTAACATTAATTGATGATTAAAAACGAAACAGGAAGTATATAATCAATTTCCTTCTGATTCCATGCACCGTGTACTATGCAGTAGTATATACATCATTGTTATTGTCTTATCAAACTCGCGATAAAATCGAATGTTGTTGTTTTCGACAGTAATTACACATTAGTAGTGTTGATTCACCGATTTGTGCATAAGTGACTGGCCAACATGTATTTTTAACTGACAATGAGTAATTTATGATTAAAATGAAAAAACAAACTTGTTCGCTTGTTTATTTTTTATATGGAATCCCAGATCGATAACATCTTTGGATACTTTCTTCACTATATACATACATAGTAATTTGTGTTTAATGCATAAAAGCTTTTTTTGTGATTGAATACCGAAATTATAATTCGATATTTTCATTTGCTATATATATTATCTATTTGCCACACACGATAAGGATCAAAACATATATTTTTTATCTAGTCAAGTGCAAGTGTTTTTTTCCATGTCACTTTAATTAACTAATTAATTAGACACAGTATTTAGTTAGGTATAAATATCGATACAAATTTGAACAGTATGTTAAATACAATTGTGCAACCGAAGTTATATAGTAAACAATTAAATCAGTTAGACAAATATTCAAAATGAAAGCATGTAAGATAAGAGCATATTAAGATGTCGCAAGTATCTTAAAAAAAAATTACTAAAATCTTTTTATTTTATATATCACCAGTCGCAGTACTATTCGCCGTCATCTCGTTGGCCCAATCAATTTATGGATTATATCCCGATTGTAGTAATTTGGCAACGGGTGAATTTCTACAAGATTTCAACGAATGTGATAAATTCTATCAATGCGTCCATGGAGCTGCCGTTCAACTCGAATGCCCCGATGGATTATATTTCAACATTAATTCAAATCGTTGCGATTACAAGAACAATGTACGTTGTGAAAAGTATATTACACCGGCCGATTTGTGTCGCGACAAAGTTGCTGGTGTACTTTTGAACGATCCATACGATTGTAATGCCTTCATTCAATGTACAAATGATAGAATTGGTTATGATTTACATAAATGTGAACCTGGACTAGTATTCAATCCGATTATTAATGTTTGTGATCATGCAACCAACTACCAATGCACACCGTTGTCGGTTTAAGGCCTTATATAGATAATTTATTCGTATAAATGTATTAAATTTGGATTTGAATTAAAATTAAAGTAGATTTGTTCGTTCAATTATTGGAATTAAATTGATTTTGTTTTAATTATTAATTGTTCTGCAGCCGTGATCTCAACTGTAAATAATTTCGACACCATTATGGTATAATCTAAGACCAAAGCACTCAGAACTGTGTAACAACTGCACAGGAAGCTCAGTCAAATAAGGTGATCTGCAAAGGTACTGTCCACCTTATTTTAGCTTAGCTTATATCATTATGGTTTGTAATCCGTGTGAAATACTCCATTTTGGAATTGCAAGAGGTAATCAGCACTAATGGATTGTTCATATATACAAAACGTCTGCTTCGAGAACCTACAACCATCAAGTCAACATTAAACAAGATTATCACAATCATCAATGTATAAATCTGCATTTCGTGGATTTAATAAGCCAAACATGTCTCTTGATTTGTAACCAAGGCCACATTGTTTAATATGAGTTGCTGATTCTTATGGTTGTAATACCGATATTCTCACACTAAATCTTCGTTAAAGATGGTATGACGTTCAGCGTTGGATAGTGTGTGTACATGTCTCGTAAATTCGTAAAGGGTGGGAGTTAAGTCAAGTTTCAACATGGCACAAGCTGGTTACTATGTTCTTCAAAGATTATCGTACAGTAATTGAATAATCTTGGGTTCTAATATATGATCAACCGTTTCGGCATTTGATGTCCAAATTGATTCAGGAACTCATTACTGAAGCTGTTCAGATAAGCCATATACATATATGAGAGGGAAACGCTCCTTGCTCTATAAAAATAGTTAAAGAAGGATAATTCTTCTTCAATTTTCATGATCAAAATTTTAAACTCGTATCTGCTGTGAAAGCAGAGAATCTATACAACTCATATAGTATATATGGAACTGTTGGCTACGATTGATCTTGACATTATACTAAGGTTCTTCATATGGGTATCCAAGGAAACGCTGATAAATTGGCCCGTTCGGGTACACTTTTGTGCGATCCTAACCCACTCTATATCAGTGACATGAAGTAATCTCTTTTAAAGTAAGATCTAAATTATCACTTTTATAGGATAACCTCATCTGTTGTCGCTTATTTTCCAAAATCTTCTTTGAAACCATAAATCCCATATACTTCTTGAATTATGATTGACGCAATTTGAAGATCTTGCTGAATATTTGATCTTGCAGAATTTTGTTCCATTGATAATGACATATTCCGAATGAAAATTCAGAATAACGCAAACTCCGAACAGCGAGGGGAAAGAGAAGTAAAAACTGTTGAGCACTTGTTCTGCTGTCCTTCATACTCTTTCTATATATACTGCACTGCTTTGGATCACGATCCCTATTTGAAAATCAACTGACAACCTTGATGATACCGAATAGTTTGGGCTTCATTCGAAGAACAAGCGGATTATGTACGTCTGGGAGGGGATGTCACAATGGGCTAATCGAGCTTGAGTGACGGGGAGGAGGAGAAAATAGCATTTGGCGATAGTATTTCACGATAGCAGTCTAAAGTTTGTTGAATAGTAATTCAATATTTCCAAGTCATTATACCTTACGAATGTCAGATTGATGCTCGTACAGCTGTTAAAAGCTTCTATAAAGATATTTATGTTTTGTCTCCCAAATGACCCAACTGGCCCATTGAGACATCCCTTCGACATGCGACTATATAGTTCCGATTTACTTAGACCTATCTGCACATTGTATAGCTTCATGCCAGCCTATAGTAGCGACATGGAAGATGGGAACGATTTTGTGATAAGACAACGATCGAGTGAGAAAAATAAAAACACATTTTTTAGTGACGAAATACCTTTGATTGTTTATTCTCATCAATTACATTAATGAGTTTCGACATACGTCATATTTATTTATTGCATTCCAATCCAACGATAATGCACACTTCCTTGAAAAATCGTAAAACGAAAACAAAAATATTTTTATTTAGTTATTCTTAGATTCGTCAATAAGATCGGCCAACATTTTACAAATGTTAACGTAATGTTATCGCAGTTTGCGACACTTGCCGATCGAAACAGCACAACAAACATTTGCAATTTACAAATTGTATTTCGATCACGCGACACCCAATCGATCGTGTACATAGGAATTCCATTAATAGGTGAAATATTAGACTTTGGTATGTATCGTCTGTTATATATTTGCAGGACGATTGCAATCGCTTATCATGTTGAGAAATTAAGACGTATAATTAATTAATTGATAGTTAATCGAATTCATCAACAAATGCATCGGTGGATTTTATCTGTAATACACGCAAGTAGTCGTAACAAGTAACCGCGTTATACAGTTGAAATAGGCACAACCATTTAATGAGATAGATTAGATTATCTCAAAATAGCTACAATATATAGTTATCTTGCCTAACAAGTCATTACACATAAAATTAGATGTTGAAGTACTTAAATGGTTCGATCAAGAGCGGTGCGGTTCAAACAAATTTATATATAGGCTGAATAATTTAAAAGTGCGGTTTGTACTGGACACTTTACTTTAGATATGTATCATTGACGTAAATTTAGTATTTTTTTATAATTGTTTCGATTAGACGCAATCAAACTATTCAAATGTATATAGTGTTACAGATAGATAATGAAATACACCGAAATGCCAAAAAATATTCACGTATGTTGTAGAGACATCTGACCGTTTCGTATTTCGGGTTTACTGCCAGGCTTAATATACTCTTCAATTATCAAACACCAATAAATTATTGAGTTCGGTGTCTCGCTGTACGAAAGAACTTATTAAAAGCCGCACTGATTAAGGCCCACATTTTGATTAAGAATCACATAGTGCTACATTTGCTTGATTAAAAATTGTTGTTACCGCTTGGAAATATTATAGAAAAAAAGGAAATGCAATCAAACAAAAAAATCTCTCCCCGTCATGCCAGTATGTATGTTTTATCTAGCAATATTGGATCAATCAACCAACAACTAAGTGGAACAAGCTGGCTCCATTAGGCCAGGAAGGTGCTGTACAAATCTTCTCAACACTACACGTCATAAAGAACAGTCATATAAAGGGACTTCACCGTTGTATCTATACTCTTCGTAGACTTTGAACGTGCTTATGTAAAGCACTTTTCAAAATGGGCGTACCGAAGAAAATAATTGAACTAGTTCAATACAAAGACTAATAAAATGAAAAACTCTTCAACTCGCGAGGAATAAGGCAAGTCTGTGTATTATTTCCACTACTATTCCTTAATAACACTTATGCGCAAATATTCTCAAATGACGTTCAATGGATTTGGCCACTAACGCGACTTAATCTGAACTGCCTGATGAAATTTGCCTATATATGAGTACATAAATATGCCGACATGCAGCAGAAAGTACAGAAGTTGTAGAAAGTATATAGGTACGGAGTCATCAATCAACGCACCAACAAAGCCAGCAAAACGTTCTACATACTTTACAAGGCTTGGACGAATCCGATCTGTTGAGAGAGTTACGATAATTCAACGCGAGTGTGAAATCAATTCTGCTGTATAGGTGTGAACTATACAAACTCTCACAGAAGATAACACACAAACTACAGGTGACTGTAAACAAAAGGCTGAGGGAGGGGTGAAAACATTATTGCGAGTTATTGTTAAACAATAATAAATTGAAAATAATTTCGTGTCTCTTGGGATAGTTTAAGTATACATATACATATATAAAACTGACTATTTAGTAAACGCGCCCGCTCCAAATTTTAAGTCACAACTATGTGATGAGGATGTTTTCGATTAAAAATCGGCGGATTGAATGATCTCAAAATTGACCCTTCAGAACAGTCAGGATAATCAAAAATTCGATAACAACCGAAGGCATATAATATATATATGGATATTATATCCATATATATATATATATATATTATATATATATATATATATATATATATATATATATATATATATATATATATATATATATATATATATAGTAAAACCTCGATATACCGGACTATTTCAAACAGGCAGTCCGGTATAGACGATTGTCCGTTATATAAAAATGCATGAGTTCTGTACTAAAAAATACGCACATGTAAGTATATTTTTAGTGTTTCATGTATGGTAGATTGGTAGACCATGACCCGTAAGAATATCGATCTATATTCTCTCTCCAAGTCCTGAGCGTAGTAACTAAGCCTCAGATTCTAACAAAAAATATGCATTTAAACCCGATATTACAAATTCATTTCGTTCTATTTTTCTATTCACGATCGAAAATATAAAAATCTAGATTCTTAAATTTTCAAAAACATGAATTAAAATATTGGTTTAAATGAAAATAATTAATCCACAATTGTTGATAAATAATCATTTTCCAAACTCTGGAAAGTGAGTAATTGGTTTTGGGGCCTGCCTACCAAGTAATAGGAAGTTAAAAGTCAAAAATTTCGAAAAATCAACTTTTTCATACGATTGTTGATGTATTCCGGTTTATCCGAAGTCCGATATATCGGGGTCCGTTACATCGAGGTTATACTTTATATATATATATATATATATATATATATATATATATATATATATATATATATATATATATATATATATATATATATATATATATAATATATATATATATATATATATATATATATATATATATATATATATATATATCAGGTGACTGACACGAAGAGTTTCCAACTTCAGACTATCGTTGTAGTCAAACCAGTGATTACAGGGCGCTCAAATCTACACTAATATCAGTTCATTCCAATGCTTACAAGCTTACAAAAGCATTTTTAGTGGGAAATATTCAAAAAAGTTATTCGCTATGGAATTCAATCGTAATAGTGTGATTGCTCTATATTTGGCTGGAAAACTACAGCCGCAGATTGTTAACCAGTTTAAAGACTGGAGTGTGAATAAAAAGTTTGTGTATCGTTATAACGAGTCATGCGCACCATGACTCGTTATAACGATGCAGGCAGCATTGCAAAACGCAACATCGTCTTGGACTTAAGGCCTTGAAATTCTATAAAACGCATAGTCTCACCGATGCTTAAATAAAGTAGGACTGGAAAGAGCAAAAGAGTTGTTACGCTTGTACGAAAATGACGATTTACCGAAATTAGTTTTTTCCGATGAGTCACCGTTCGACACTGAGCAATACGTGAACATGTAAAACGGCCGGATATAACTGCCCGGCCGTTCTACTGAAAACTTGGATCAACGGATTGCCACTCGAAAACAAGTGCCGCCGTTGATGATGGCATGGGCCGCCGTAACGGCCGAATGCTTTCCACTGCTCGTTTTTTTGGACGTGGCATCAACATTTATCAACACATGATGTTGGAGGGAGCGTTGAATCCATAAGCACAAAATATTTTGGCTGAATCATGATGTTCAGAATCTGAACATTTCAACAGGACTCGGTACCGAGTCATAAAGCGTCAATCAAGATTGGCCGAGAAACAACGTTCTGCGGTTCATTTACACTGCCCAATGGCCACCAAATTCACCGGACCCTGCTTAAAGAGCAAGGTTGGGACAAAAAATATCAAAGTGGCGATCATCTCAATCATCAATCAAGCGCTTGGAAAGGGGCCAAAATACCACAAGGCCACTTTCGAGCTACATGCTTCATGTCAGTCACTCTGTATACTATATATATATATATATATATATATATATATATATATATATATATATATATATATATATTTACATATATATATATATATATATATATATATATATATATATATATATATATATATATATATATATATGTATATATATATATATATATATATATATATATATATATATATATATATATATATATATATTTATATATATATATATATATATATATATATATATATATATATATATATATATATATATATATATATATATATATATATTTATATTTATATATATATATATATATATATATATATATATATATATATATATATATATATATATATATATATATATATATATGATAATAATGCAGCTGGATAATGTAATCGTGACAGCTAAAGATGGGAGTTAAACCAGAACTCCACAGAGTGGCATTCATTGACAGCTAGGGCGCTGAATAGACCAGCCGATGAAGACGTTTGTCTTATGAATATGTATGGCATCTTATATGTGATCTGTAATGTTCGTACGCTAGGCCGGTTTCGATCTGATGACGTCATTGATTTGTTGCGTGATCGAAAAGATCAAATTCATTTCATCAGGTGACCGGATATGGTGATGCATTTATCATTGGCAGATTATCTTATAGGGCCTAAATATACTAAATATGATCGAGGAATATGCTACTTTGCCCAATTCTCTTTACGTAATTTGCGTATTCGAACCCATTAACAATCCAAATACTCTTCCTGTGGATGTGATGGACTGACACTCCACACTCAAACTCATGGAAAAGTAGATAGCACTGAAAACACATAGCAGTTGCTCCAAATTTGTGACAAACATCCAAAATCAATCTTGGGTGCGATAACGATCAATCTTAACGAAATTAAACACAACTCATTTGTTCTTATTTTTTTGTATTTAATAATAATAATCAATAATTAACAATAGTTTGTCTTTCATTTTAAATATATATTATATTTATTTGCTTGTTTATTATTTATAATTAATTTAAGTAATTACAATATTTGTTTTTTAATTTATAGTAAATTTTCGTCCAGCCAATGAAAATTTGCTATAAACCAATTCTATTTTTTTTTGCTTTAGATATTACATTTATTTAAATTATGCATTTTTATTTTATACAAAAACAATAATTAAACAATTGAAGGAAAGTACAATCCATATACATAAGATGCATATTTATCAGGTAAAAGACAATTGGTTTGATTTTAACTTTTAATAATTGAAACAATGAAGAAAATTTTATATAGAGTTTATGTAATGGGACTTGGTTCACGATATATAAGATGTGCTGATCGGACCACCTTGGTTAAAATATATCGAGATGTTCCACGGTTAAATATAATTTTTTGAAATTTTCTGGATTACTCGAAGGGCTATTCACACACCAAACTAACTATCGACAAATGACAATATGCAGAGATGTTGAAACTTATGAAATAATTTTGCACAAAACTACTTACCGAGTACCGAATTAACTGTAAATAATTTAAAATTTTCAGTAAAACAAATGATTTTCAAATTTTCCATTCAACAATGCATTTACATAAACACAAACACACGCAAGCACAATATATATTATATATATATTGTCAGACCAAATATTTGTTGTTCTAATCCAGAAAGTTCAAAAAATTTGCTTGTCGAAATCCCAAATAATATAATGAGTGGTCGTCCCTAATGTGCTTAGAAGAAGGTGGTGTCACCATCATCAAATAAAAACATACCCATTATTATTTAATTTATTAACAATTTTCTAAGTCTTAGACATAAATAGATTGATTTATTATTATTTTATTAATTTAGTTTTTTTTTCGGATTTGTTTTTGTTTTAATAAACTTTTTTTTTTGTTTTAAATAATGATAATGCTTTTAAAATTATTTATTAAGATTTTTTATTTTATTTATTTATTATCTTTATTGTTTGATTTTCATTATACAGATTTATTAAATATATAATGGCTAAAAATTATCTATGTAATAATAATTTAATTAAAATATAATTAACAAATAATTAAAATGAGAAAACTGAAATTAATTTATATTAAATATATTTCTAAAATTGTTGTTGTTTTGTATTAAAAGAAAGTTTTCTTTTGTTTTATATAAATCACATATTTAAAATAAATCATTACTTTCTTGTGTCGACGACGTTGATGATGAAGGCGATGCTAGAAGTTCATTCGAGGTGAGATATCCATCTTTGTCTGTGTCAACGAATCGATGTAGAATGTCTTTGGCTAAAATTGGATTTGATGTGATTTCTTTGGCGAACCAATCGATCGAAAATCTAGAACAAATAAGAATAAATAATTGTTTGTTTAATTTTTACAATATTATAAATAATAACATATTGTGCTGGGTATTTAAATATATTATATATTTAATTTTAGTTATGATAACAGACACCAGAAATAATAGTGTTATGGATACGGGTGACATCTCGGAGTCACCTTTGTAAAAAATAGCGCAATATTTCAGTCGCGAAAATAAAAAAAGTTGCGTATGGCAATACTATTTTATTCTGTTTATACTATAACGACATTTCACTATTTATGTGTCGAAATCTTAATTTATAAAAAGTCTAAAAGAAAAAAAGCATTCTGTATTCTGTAAAAAATGCATAATAAACGTATACGCAAAATAGTCACCTATCAAACAATATGCTCCGATTATTGGACCAACGAATAGTTCGTGACTTTTATAAATTATGTGTCAATTCTTAGACATAAAAAAATTCTATAAAATATCGTACGTGTCCCTAAAACAGTCACTTACATTGCATGCATAAAACTTACTTAATTATGTAATTATGTTATAGTAGTCACTATTGTCTTTGATAGTTTCTTTTGGGTTAAGTATATGAAAACTATCATAATAGTAAATTTTTCTGGACTGAGAGTAAAAAGTGTCATGATAGTTGAGATTAGTAACTTCACAAACATCTCTGAGTCAAGTAAATGTTTATAATTGAAAAAAAACAACAACTCTGTATTAATGATGAAACAAAAGAAAATGTCTGTTGGATATAAATACCCGAAAAAAAGTGTATTGAATCAATTTGAATACCTCGACTAGTTAAAATCGACTAGTTCGAACCCCGATAGAGGCAGGATGGTAAAGGGATTTTTCACCATACGATTACGATCGGTGGTGTAAATGAGCACATCTATGATCCCCTGTTGGAGTGCAGAATTCATGGGCCAACCCATCTTCCATGTCAGTATTATAGACTGGCATGGAACTATGCAATGTGCAGATGTCTTCGATTTGGTTGTAATGGCGTAAGGTAAAGACGTAAGTAAGCGAACCGCGAAAGAGTTGGAGGTTCCTCGAGCCCCAAAACAGATTGTAGAGATAAAAACAAACAAACAAAACAAACAAACAAGTTAAAATCGGGGAAAAGAAGTGAAATCATAGTAAGAGTAGAAACAATGGTGAAATAAAAGTGATGAACTATAGTGAATTGTTGTAGGCTGAGGCATTTAGATTCAGTGATCGAACCTTATCTTGGTTGGAATCTCTGCTTGGCAAAATCTTAACTTTAAATTTGAAATCAATGTCATGTCTACTTGATTAAACATTTTTCTTACTTATTACAAATACAGTAAAGGTTTAACAGTAGACGATTTAGCTTGCTGCGATAAATTCGAATTCGATACTGCTTCACTCTCGAGCCACTAAATTGACTCAAACTTCACGAGTATAGAAACAAATATTTTTTAAAAATATGGCTTAACCGTTTTTCGTAAAACTACTTGTTTAATATTTGCCCCCAATCACTTATAAGACGTTGAGCTGATCAAATTTCTACCAGTTTCATTTGTGAAAAAATCCTAAAAACCATAGATCTACGATCGGTTTACCGACCCAACTTAATTGCGAAATCGTAAACTTACTGGCGCTTATCTGCAGCAGAAGCTAAGACAAGCTCGTGATGTAACGGTTAGACAATTGATAGAAGAAGTGACCGAAACAAACCTCAAACCAAGAGGACCGAACATTGACATTGCAGTGTTGCATTGCAGAAACAGTCTCGTTCGGTGGCGGTTCGCGCATGGTGTGGGCTGGCATTCCGCTTGAGGAGAAAACAGACCTTGTTGAACGCCGTAGAGGAGCTCGATATATCGAGGACACTCTCTTGGATGATGTAATGGCCTATGCAGGATATATAAGGGAAGATTACAAATTGATGCACGACAATGCCAGTTAGTGCCACACAGCTCGAGCTACTTGGCAGTTCATGGATGAGTTAGATTCGAGGAAATTAAGGGGCCAATCCTCAGTCCCAACATGAATTCAATTTAGCACTTATGGCACGAACTAAAACGGAGGTTCTAAGCTAAAAATAGTTTTAAATAGCTAAAAATTATGTGTACTTGAAGGTTTGAATCGATTAAGTATCTCGGGAGTGTATATGCCCCAGTCTCTCAAGTCGAATTCTGTTAAAATATAATCGTGTGAGTTGGACTGTAACTAAGCCATCATATGGTTGAATCAGATAAATTGTTTCGAAACATTTCTACCTATTTAAAAGGATCCAGTAAAATCATAGAAATAGTATTCTAATTACGAGCGTTCTAATTTATGCATGTTAGGAAAAGAAATTCCATATCATAACTTGGAAACCTAAGCTCATTTTAAAGCCTACGAGTGACAATATTCGATTTGTAATGCATTGTTTCCAAAAAAACAACATCAAAAAAAAGAAAAACTCAAAAAACAGTTTGATACATACAATCTTTCTATTTATGGTTAAAAAGGTGTTATTATATAACATAATTTTTATGCAAAACATACAAGTTTTGTTATTATTAACATAAAAAATACAACTATAGAAAAGGGGCTCGAACAAAGTATTAATTTGGTCCCACGCTCGAGTTATTTTAAAATGTTATGACTGCGATTTATTGTTAGTGGAAATATTTTGGGATGATCTTATATGTTTGTTTCTGTCTCTACTATATGGGTTTGGGGCCAACGTACTTCCAACTTTAATCGCAGTTCGATTTTGACGTCCTATCTTAACGCCGAAGCTTAATAGAGAATGTTGGTTCAATCGGTGATTTGTAGTCAAATGATTGATTTGCTTTTGCATCTGCCCGCACTCGGGATTCAAACTCGGTACCTTATGTAGCTTGAAACACTCAATTATCGGTAGGTTTTCTTACGTTTCACGATACGCTTTGAGACTCGTGATTTTAACACTGTGTCAATAATTAGAACTCTTACTTTTATCATACGAGCTTTTTCAACGAATATCTTGTAAACATAGCCGAGTGAGTCTTTTGAAAAAAAAAACAGAAAAAACAGATTTTGCCCTTTTGCTAATTTTTTATCGGTTTTTACAGACCATTGCTGGCCCGTACCTTGTCAACAATCTAACTCTATCGGTTTTCATCACAATTCATCTCTTCATATTCTATGTAAACAATAAAAATCGTCGCCTAGAAAGGTGACACTTCCTTTATCTTTTGACGTATCATTAACGGTTCGGATCAGCACGCATAAAGTGACCGAGCCAGCGTACTCGCTGCCTTTTAATTTTGTGCACGATATTAGGAACTCGCATTAAATTCCTGATCTCGTGATTGAAAAGAACTCGTGACGCATATAATCTTCTCTCGAACGTTAGAAACCGTCTTTAGAAACTTAATATTATCTCCCACACTATTATAGAGAGTAAGATCCAATATACGTGAATCTCATCAGTCCTTCAAACGTTATCACTACTGAAACCAATTGTGTCTTGGTATCATCCCGTTGTCGAACACCAGAACTAATTGTAAAAGTTCTCGATTGCATACTATAGCCTCTCTCGCTTCTCAATGTATAGATAAGCTTCTAGTGAATATTCAATTTCTATAGTGATTATTCATACATATTTTCGGATTCTGGGAATTTTTTTTAAATGATTCTAACAGATTTCTTTTCAAAATCAAGATGCTTATATTGAGTACTAAAATTTATGCTATTAATCTTAAGATACGTAGAATTGTATGCCCGTCTATAGCTCCATCTCAGTCGATAGACTAATGCCAGTCTATAGCCATCACAAGTGTCGGCTTTTAATAATGTAAATCATTGGGCGGCACTTCTGGGAAAACCTCAAAACTATATGCGATTGTTGACCTATAAACCACCAACACGACTTAAAACGAAACCCCCGAAACCAAATAATAACCTTTTATGCATAATGTATACACATAAGTTAATATGCTAAGTACACAATATAATACAAGACAATTTTGTTTGATTTACAGAAAACAAATTCATTTTATTTCGGGTGAATTTCAATTACTCTTGTTAGACCTAACATTAACCTTTTTCTGATGTATATTATTATTATTATGATTATTATTATTATTATTAAGTAATCTACAAAAGAAGAAGAAGAAGAAAAATACTGTCGATACTCGTTTATACAAAGAAAAAGCTTTGCCTGAATTTTTGATTTTTTTCTATTTTTTTTTTCTTATTTCATTTCTTCATCTCACATTGCTATTTCATTTTCTAATTGAATTATCCCACTTTAATTTATACAAAGATGAAGAAAATAGAAAACAAAAATTAAATGTTGTTGGCTAAAATAAAAAAGTTAGTTTATTGTAATTAAATACTTATTTCTTTTAGGGTTCAAATTTTAATCCTTTACTTTTCTTGAATATTAAAATGAAAAATCGAAAAAATACGAAAAGAATTAAAAAAAAAACGAGAAGAAAATTAATAATTAAAGTTAAGACCAATTAATAAGGTGTTTTAACTAATTTTGTGTCAAAAATTAGAAAAACGAACTCACGCTTCGACGAACAAATTGTATTCAGCTTTACACAAGGATTATGTACAGTGTTAGTTATATACTCGTACATATATATGGTTATAACCAACAAAACCCTCGGTTAACATAAACTGAGTTTACTACATACATACTCGTATATAATTTACAGGTAATTATACACAAACAATTACATTTAACAAAACTTAATTAATTCTTTATCCTTACGATGTGTCATAAAACAAAACCTATATGTACATATGCAAGTATATAGTTTAATTGGGGGTGGAAAACCAGTTGGGTTGATTAAATTAATTTAATACCATTTGGGTAACATACTCTCATATATAAAAAGAAAATGCGTGATGCGCGGCATCATAATAAATACAATAATCCATCAGTCAATGTTATTTACTTCCAGTTGAATTATAAAGTTTATTGTGTTGGTTTGTTCACCAATATACACTCGTGAACAAAAGCTTTGAACCATTGAGCTTTAACCATTATATATATGAGGATACAATTTTCTTATCAGGTCAGCGAGAATTATGTATGTGTCTCAGATAGTACCTTAGAGTACCAATCTTAAAGTGAACAATACTTGAATAGACGCGACAAACAATATACTTTCTGTAAACCATTCCGTATAGTTAGGTAGACGAGACGCCAACATTCTGTGAGAGGTGCAATGTTATTTCGTCAACGAAATCTTTACTAGTCGGCATATAATAATTAAACAGATTTTATCGGGTTTCGAACCTGGTAAGGTATAACACTCTGTAAAAATATTTGGAGTCTGGAACAATGACGAACAGATAAAAGATTGGAAAACAGACAATCGTCATACATAAGCGCATGACATATGAGTTCTAACATTATTGCAATAGTAGATGAATAATAATAGAAGACATTCAACAAGTACGAGTATATATCTAAGACATTAATAATATCTGTTCAAAATATATCATGTATATTATAAATATATATTAAAAGTTCCATTGCATAAATCAATGTTGTTCGATGAGCTTTCGAACAACATAATTGATTTTCATTCGATGAAAATCGAATTGCCATTTAAGCGTATTTGATGGAAAAAAATGAACACAGATTTAAACAATACTAACACGTCCTTATTGAAACTCATACATTAAGCCTGTTTCTTACACCAGAGACCAAAGCCGTCGCAAGTGTGTGTACTTACACAAGCCAAACTGTCTGCATACATATGCTGTATAAAAATATCGACCTTTAGCGGTATTGGTGAATATTCTTCTATTCGTACACGATTGCGAATACAGTATAAAACAAATAAACAAACGCACACCAGCTAAGTATTATTGAGTAAAATTGTATAGTAAAAAATCGAATGAGAATATCATCTTCTCATTAGTAAAAAAAATGAGCAAATCTAAATGTTGTCATTTTGACACTATCGCTCTTTAGTAGAGACGGAAAAAAGAATAAAAATGCTTAAATGATACTTAACCTTTTGTAGTGGGCGTCTGTTTTTTGAAATAGACCTTAAGTAGTGTTAGTGAGAAATGAGTAATTTTGAATTTTTTTTATATGGACTTTTTTATTTACCAACACATTCTAAGATTGATATTTTCGATTGATTATGCTCGTGCAAAAAAAACACACACCTGAGACGGCTTAGCCAGAAACAATATCATAGATTTCTCATGTATTGCGTAGCAAAACAAATAAAATCGCAGTCAACACTGCAATGTCTTGTTTGTATTGGTGATATTGCTGTTTCTTTATCCATATATAAAATACAGAAAACAATATATTTTTATCTATATGCGTTTTGCAATGAAATATACAAATAAGCATCACAATTCTATTATTAAAGGCTCTATTCCATGATAAAAATTGACTGACTGTCAAAGATTGAAAAAAGACGAAAAGAGAAAAAATATAAAACTATCTGCAATAAAAAGTATTCGATTTGATAGTTTTTATGGCAGTCATACTACTACAAATACAAATATTTTTCCAGTCAAGTTTGACTGAGACAGTCATTTGGTTCGTTTACTAGTTGTGTAAACGAAACAAATGACTGTCTCAGTCAAACTTGACTTAAATATATATTTTTTTCTCATATTAATATTTACTGACAGTCAATTATTTTCATGGGGTATTGCCTTTAGTTGTCTCTGATACTACCATAGATAGTTGTTTAAGTCAGGATTCTGTATCATGAAATACTCCCTCCTAATATTTGACGGAAATTGGTCGGTTAGAGACAACAAAAGTAAGAGGGAAGTAGACATGATATATTGTCGAAAACTATGACAAAATTTTAATCCTGAATCAGCCAAGAATTTTAATCCTGAAGCAGCCAACCGAAACTCGATGGAGAAAGGTATACTTAATATATCATTTTATGTAATAATGTGTCATATTATCTATGATTAGTAAATTTTTTAAGATTAAAATTGAGCTTACTAGCCTGTTTTCGTAGGCCCTGAACCAGCTACTCCTGTACCTCTTCACACAGTGAAACAAATAATCAAAACCGTTACCTTATCCAACCTAAAACTGACGTGGTCAACCACCCCTACTTGCCGTAAGGCCAAATACTTTATAAGGGAGCTTAACCCGAAGCTGATCAAATGCGTTCTTGGTTTCTTTACTTACTGGCCATGGCCATCATCCCATTCACTGAAACAAAAATTGTTCCGTTATTTTTCTCTATCGCTCTGACCGGTTCTCATAATATCGCAGTACGTATACACGTGTAACGTATTTGTATGTTTTATTTTTTAAATACGCAAATGGACCAACTATTTTGCCCGCAAGTGTATTTCTGTTATTACAATATAGGAGAGATTAATTTTATGAAAAGGGAAAATATAAACTAAATCAATCCAAATATTTTTGGTGTGGGGATTATTTATTTGTAGTACTCAAAAGTCTTATAAGAGCTTTACGTTGGTTCCGCGGAAAATCATCAGATTAATTGTATTAAAATTGAAATTATACGTTTATAGCAGTTATATAGTAATTAAAAATGTAACTTTAATTTCAACTCACCCTTGTTCCACCGGTTGTTCATTTAAAATTTGTTCAATTGGATCCTGTTGTTCGACCATCGACGATTGTATATCATCAAAGTATTTTGTATCCCGTTTGCCAAAACTCCACTGTTGTGGCTGTTGGCCAGCTCCATTGTAATCGCTATCTTTAAAATATTTTGTTCCGCCCATTTGTTGTGATCGTTTGCCAAATCCACGAGCTGTCATCATTTCTGTATTGCGGAAGGGGGCACGTATCGATCGTGGTATTTTATTATTATTATTGGCACGGACTGCGGCTAAGGCGAAACGACTTGCTGGCCCAGCATATGCTATATGACTGATTAGGATAAATGCGAGGGCGACGAAAAATATTAAACGGTATGGCGACATATTGCAATATGGTGTGTAAATGGTAATACTTCGGATCGTCTGTAAATACAAAAAAAAAAATTGTTTATAATTAATTAAATTAAATTAATTTTGTTTTTTGCTATTTAACAAAATGTCATATTTTTTTCTATATATTATAATAATAAAAATTAATTATATATGTGTGTTCTAGGATACATCCCTCATATATTGTTCTTTATAATATTATCATCATCAATTTTAATAAAATTTCTCTGTTCATTTTCATTTTTTAAAGTCTTCATAACACAAAAGTTATTCAACAATATTATATGATGATTGACTTGGATGTCGTTTATATTATGTATATGCTATGTATTCTTCTGTAAAATGACATAAAATAATTTAAATTTCTGAATAATATTTATATTAATATCCTTGTCTACGCGAGTGAATCATCTATTTAAATTTCCTTGTGCGTAAATCAAAAGGTGTATTAAACGCGAATTAGCATAAAATTATATTATATGGCGCCCAACGTGGGGTCGTATAGTCATTAATTCTTTATCTACTAGTTTATAATTCCTTTATTTCTGTACAATTAAATTGGTCTAAATACGTTAAACTACATAACTTATCATGCGAATAGTTAATTTTATGGATGGTAAAGTGTGCTAACAGTAGTTGAAAAATATTTTATTTAGGCGCCCAACGTGGGGTTTATATTCATTTTTTTACCACCAGTTGGTAAATAATGAACTATTTCTATAAATAAAAACTCAAATAAGTGAATATATCATTTTGGATGAGTACAAAGAGTATATAATTAGAAATAAATGTTCAAATTGTATCAATCTTGGTGTATAGATAACATAAAACTGATTTTTCCTTTTGTTTGTATAAAGATGATTCGCAGAAACTGCTGACGGCAATTCAAACAATAATTTTAAGATTTTGTATTTAATACTCACTCCTTTTCGATAGATATATAAAATGCTTTAAGTTAAAACAATTAACTTTTTGATTTAAAGTCAATTTTATGATATGATATTCTATGTATGTACATATTCCATTATTTAATCCGTATACACATAAATCATGTTATACCGAAACAAATAAATTTTACGATTCTAGTATTTGCTGTATCATGTGTAAATATGTTTATGTATGTGCATCTCAGTGGATCATCACAAAGTTATTTTTATAGCAGCTTGTGTATATAAACCTTAACACTAAACCTTTTCAACGTATACATATATGTGTACCATATCTAACTCAGTAAAACATAAATTGATGTACAATGAACCGATCCTAATGTGTTAATGTTTTATCAACTTGGCGATTTATAGTCATGTCTTTAACTATGTAACTGTATAAACAATTGAATATTTAGGTTATACTTATTTTAGAAAACGGATAAACGGAGCGGAACGGTACGCAAAAACATGTTTTGTATACGTAATATCCTTAATTAGCGAAATTGATATCGCAGATTATTTCCTTTATATATTTTTGTTAGACGAGTAACTTTATCTCATAAACATAATTGTTCTGTATAAAAGCTGCTTTGCAATTCCACACGTATTATTTTCAATTCGCGTGTTTTCTTCGCATATAATGAAAGTTAATGCAAATTCTATATTAAAAATAAAACGAAAGCAAATATAACTTTTGAATTGTTTCTTTAATAGAAATGTTTAAAAAGAAAAGTTGTTTTGGCAGAAAACGTTTCGAATTGCAAAATGTGAGGTTATGAATTTTCATAATATAAATAAAACTTATATGTTATAAGAGATGTTATATATATGATTTATATATAAGAAACAGGATCTTTGATGTTTAAAACATACTTTGCTACTAACAATTGAGTTTCCGTTTAAATATGTAGGTCTCTAACGCGAAAAGCTACTCAATTGTATAAATTCAGGCGTAAAATACTAAATATCTCATTTTGAAATTCGATCATAGAAAACATAATGTTTAATGTTACTGATATTTTGATGATGCAGTATAGCTCGCTTTTATGTTACACATCTGTCTGAAGCACCAAAAATTATATGGTATGACAGCTTTCTTAGACGCATATATCAAATAATTAAATATTTCGCCTTAATGTATGCAAAATAATAGTTTTTATCCTATGTCAGTTTAACCTGGGCATTAATCACGATGGACTATATATATTGGCGGCATATAGGTTTAAGAACTTAAGTCTCTATTTTGCAAAATTACTTAATCGTATAAATTCAGGCGTGAAATACTAAATATCTCATTTTGAAATTCGATTATAAAAAACATAATGTTTAATGTAACTGATATATTGATAATATAGTTAAGCTTGGTTCAAAATTATACATCTCTCTGGGGAACCAAAAATAAAATGGAGTGAAAGCTTCCTCAGAAGCATAGAGCAAATAATTAAATATATCGCCTTAATGTATGCAAAATATAGTTTTGATTCTATGAACGTTTATCCTAGGTACCATATATATTGGCATATAGTAATAAAACCCATCAATACATTTTCTGAAAAAACGCTCTGGTGAAAAGACCCTAAGTGCCACAGTTATTAAAAAGGTACACAGTGTGAGATTAGCAATTGAGATATTTCTCGGAAACTGAATGAAGACATCACAATTTTAGCAGTACCAAGAAAAACACTCAAGCACTTGCACGAGGCTGCATGGGAAAGTAACAACTTGAAATAATATCTATTAAAGTAATATCTATCCTATTCCGATTAGAGAACTAGTCAAGGAAACTATAAATAAAAGACATGGGAAAGTAATTGATCCCCACGGTAGAAAGATACTGAACTAATTCTGTGTAAATAAAACAAAATCAATGCAGAACACCTTGAAAACAGTAAATATAACGTTAGCACCCAAAACCGATATGAAGAAAAAAACCTGTGATTACCAGAATTGAAAGAGAAATTTTAAAACAACTCCCGGTTATGTTCTAATTGATTACTAAAGAACTGCCTTCATATTATAAATGCTGTATTAAGATTGAAGCACATTCCACTTAAATAAAAGGTGGCTGATGTTATAATGATACCTAATTCAAACAAGCCACCCAACAATAGAATATGATATAAGCCGATTTCTCTGCCCCCAAAGATTATATTTGTTAAGAGACTGAGAAAAATAATATAAAAAATAAATCTATAATTCCTTCTCACGAATTTGGATTCAGAGAAAATCATGCTATGGTACAACAAATGGACTAAATTACCAACATAATCGAATATGTACGTACAAGTATAGACGTAACAACCGACCAAATGGCGCAGTAGTTTAAGCTGCGGCAATTGAAGCGGAAGGTACCGGTTTCAAATCCCGATGTGGTGTGAATGAACACATCTATTCCCCTGTGGGAGTGCAGAATTCATGGACCAACCCATCTTCCATGTCAGTATATAGGCTGGCATGGAGCTATGCAATTTGCAGAAGGTTCTACGTAAATCGGATCTATAGTCGTACGTCCTCGATATAATGGCGTAAATTAGTAGGACGTAAAAAAGCGAAAGAGATGGGAGAGTCTAGAGCCCAAAACAGATAGTAAAGAATAAAGACAGACGGACAGACAGATATAAAAAACTAAAAATGTTCATGTGTTTTTTTTGGTGTGGTCCAATCATTTCATAAAGTATTGCATCAAGGCTTAAAACATATACTGAATCGAAATTTATCTAAATAATTCTATAAATTGTATTAAAATCATATCGACACTTTTGGATAAAATGTGAGACGAATACTCATGGTCCAGAAAATATCAGCGGGGGTTTTACTAGGAAGTATGGATTTTATATCCGAAAGAAAAGCCAGTTACAGATGCGGCAAGTTGCTATTTGCTGATGATACCGAAGAGGTTAGTGACTGAATTCAAAGATATACTTTAATCACTGGAATTATTAGTTTTGGAAATTAATGCGATAATGTGTCCACACATATACAGCATCTGAAGATCTTCATTTATTTTAAGTAACCAACTGCAGCAACCATTATAATGCTGCAGTTGGTTACTTAACGATCGCTTCGGGAGGGATCTTCCATGCAATCATGGGATCATATTGTCCAATACGAGTACTGGAACCATGTCTAAAGTGTACATGATTGTAAATATCATGAGTATAAATGAAAAATCTACCTACATAAATAATTATCCATTCAATGTTTAAATATTAAAGAACTCACTTAAGGAACGCCAATTATTCCTTCTTGGAAATTTCAGAAATAGCGAAAAATAATTTCTTAAAGTGAACAGAAGATCCATTAAACAATAAATGCTTTACGATTTGTAAATTTATTTCTGGAATTTCCATCAAATATAAATTATGTATATAAAAGAAATCATAGGTGGAAGTAATTAATGTCGCATATAAATGGAAAAAGCATGATGCTCTGTATGTATAATCCCATATATTTCTACAAATCGTCAAATGGCACAAATATACTATGTCAGGAGTTTGGGGTGATATTATAAACTATATATAAACAATAAATTTATTTTGATTGTTTTCAATGATATTTCACCGTATATAGCGAGTCATGTAGCGAAGAATAATTTTTGAAGTTAACAAGAAAACAACATTTCAAAGAAAACAACTTTTTATTGAGTTCTGTTTTCATCGTTTCACAGTCACACGATGATCATCATTTTCTATATCCTTTTGTCATATATGAGAGTGGTACAGATACTTGTGTATAGTTAACTGAAGAACTTTTAGATTTTTATTTTCAATCAGCGACACAACACAGCACAAGGCAAAAGCGATAAAATAAAGTTGAATTCTTTAGCTTTCAACTCTTGCACTTTCTTTTCGTTTTTTTTAGTTTTATATTTTTGTGTACGAGATGGATAAAGATTTCTTTCACTTTGTTTTTTCGGGATACAAGCATAAATAAAGATTTTTGTTGTCTATTATCGTTATTGAGTTCAGTCACAAAAATATATAAAATTTAGTGAAACGAGAATCGAAATCATAATAGAAAAGCTGTAGCAAAAATGTCATGAGTTAAGTTCACTTAACTCATGACATTTGTGTAGTACGAGCAGCATATAAACAATCAAATAATTGTATGTATTTAAATATTTGTCATAATGAACAAAAATGTTTACAAATTACAAATGTGATTGCGTTATACAATGTGGGTTATATATATCGCGTGGGATTGACGTGCATTTAGCTGTCCCAACTGATTATTTTCAAATAAGTATCATAAACAATGTTGTACAGTTCTATGGAAACGTTTTATTGTTTCGTATTGCATACACGTTTCATAATGGTTCAAAACTAATATTATTTCATAGTGATTATGTTACAACTCATAATTACTTACTGTCAATGATACTCGTATATAGCATTTAATATAATGACAGAAATTAAACTTCCGACCAAAACATTATAAATCATAATTTATGTTTAATTAGTTGAAAATTAGTTAAAACCGACAAATCTTATTGTTCACCCCTCAAACAAATCATCATTCATTAATCATACTTCACTTAGACGACGTTAGTCTTCGACAAACATAATAGCGTATTTTATCTCTCTTCTTTATTTAATATTTTGTTTTATTGTTTGAATATTATGAAAAAATAAGGAAATGAAATTTTTTTTCCGGATATCAAAGATTCTCAATTCAAGTAGGATAACGAAAGGGAAATGTTTACAATAAACGAGTAATAATTTTATAAATTTCGTCAAGTTTTCGTTATTATATCAGTATATCAGCAGAATAATAGCATCATAATAAAATCGTCATAAGGATAATCTTTGGCTTGGAAATGATTCAAATCCAGTTTATGACGATTTTGGCGAAATAAAATTTCACTTCTTCGCTTTTGAAATTATGAATTTTATTTTAGAATGCTTTTAATTAGATAAACAGCTTTTCACGTTAAAAAAAAAAATATTTTCGGATAAATTTTTTTTCATGTAAGTAATTTTTTTTCTGGAAAAATAAATTTACATATAAATTTTTTTTCATGTTTTATTTGTTTTTTAATGTTCGAAAAAGTAAAATATTGTTTGAAAGTGAGTGAGAGTTCAGAGTTTACACTATACTGTTTTTCGTAAATTATTTGGACATTTCCGTATTTTTTTACTTGGAATATGTTTTTATCCAATGAGCATAATGAGACTAAACCAAAGCCTTATCGCAACGCATTCAACATGGCTTAAAGGTAAAATGGGATGAGAGTAAAGCAAAAAATAAAATTTTTTTTGTTTAAAAATTTTTCATGAAAAAAAATTTTCCAAAAAAAAAATTACTTCACATAAATATATAATTAAACATATTTTTTAAAATATAATTTTAAAGTCGAAAGACGAAAATTTATTTTCAGTCGAAATTTTTTTTAAAACATTCATTCAATTTTTCGCTTATGGAAGTGAATCTTTTTTTTGTTTGTTCTTCTAATGAAGTCCAAGATATTTGGTATAGTCAATTGATTCTCGAATACGAATTGTGAAACAAAACAGTGCAGTCTATGGAAAGAGTATGAAGAACAGGAGCACAAAAAGTGTTCAGTATGAGATGTTTCGAATTTTCATTCGAAACATATGATTATTCAGAGAGCAGTACCCCGTGAGAATATGCAGCAAGATCCTTAAAGTGCGTCTTTCATAATTTAAGAAGGACTGTGATCTTTGCTATTTTATTGATCCAAAGGAGACTTTGGATCGACGACAAGAGAAGAGATTACCCCATCTCTTTTGATGCAGATCTCCAAAGTGTTAGTCAAATTCTTGTTTAAGAGATACTGACGTCAGGCAGGCACAGGTCCCACAAAAGTGGATGCAGCACCAATTTATCAGCCAATACATATAATCTCTTTCATACCCATGTGACTGGGTATTCAGTGAAGAATAACTTTGTTCAGTCTGCCTGGTCGATTTAAGGCACTTATTGTTTCAAAACAAGTTTCGATGAAACATTATTGGAACCAATTGCCTATAGGGCAGCCTGGCTATCAGAAAGGATGCAAATACGACGATCTCTGCAATTTCGATCACTCTTTTTCGATGCTTTTTCGATCAGCAGGATAGATAATTCGACCTCAGGATTTTGTGTGTTTAACCTGACACTAGCTAGATTACGGCATACCGATCTGTCAGTAAGGATTAACATATCGTTACCGGAGGGATTTTCGGTAATAGTCACCCAAAATAATTTCCCGAACATGTGGGCAGATGTCTGCCGGTCCAACTCCCTCCATATTTGACAGTAACAAGTCTCTGCCTTGTAGCGCTGCACACCTTCAGATCCGGCGGCAGTAGAACCACAGCCATCTTATGAGTTGCAGTAGGTGTGGTGTGCATAGCTCCAACAATGCCCAAACAAACATGTCTTTGAAAGCGGTTTAGAGGTTTCTCCCATGTCCCGCTTATTATTCTACGCTAAAGAATAAATGCGCCAACGAGATTATGGGTCTGATCACTGAAACGAATAGCCAGTACACGCGTTTGGGTTTTAATCCCCATGATTTACCAAATAATAGTTTGCATTTCAAGTAAATATTGCATACTTAGCATATACCGGTGTCTTTGTCTAACCCTCTATATTTGACACATTATATCATTATCCGATTTGAGTATGTTCCAAACTTAAGTGAAGACCTCATTTCATGTCTTTGTAATGGATTGTAACAATATCAAAAGAAACAGCCCAAATTAGAAACTTTATAGTAATGTTATAGATCCGATCATCATATAGATTGCTAGTAAATATATATAATTTTTTATGTCATCCGAAGCATGTTAAGTTTTGGTCAAACGCGAGAATCGAACTTGAGACTCTTTTAACCGCTTAGCTATAACTGGCGAGTATATATATATATATATATATATATATATATATATATATATATATATATATATATATATATATATATATAACGTAAACTCGTAAATTTTAAATCTGCAGAAAGATTCGCATTAATTTCACAACCAATCTTTCTTTATTTTTTCATAAATCTAATTTTAAACGACTTCATTTGCAACTGCATAAAACTTTTTAAAACTAACTTGATAGTATTCACTTTTTCAGTTATCATAACCATAACTTTGTAATTAGTTAATCGGGATAAAGAAAAGTTTCAACATACTTTTAATTTGATCTGAGCAAAACTGGAAAATTTTATAAAGACATCATCTAATTTAAATAAGACATGATATAAGTTTTCAGTACTGTACAGCTAATAGACTTTATCACTATGTATTTATATTATAACCATCAACATTGTTAACTGGATAATAACATATCCACACAAACAACATAAATCAACAAAACAGTTTTTCATCGTTGTGATAATAAAATGAGAAAAATGAAAAACCATTCAAATCCTTAAGTTTGCTATCCTTAAATCATATTATAATATACTCGTACATACGATATACACACACAGTGAAAATGTTATTCCAACAATGAAAAGAGCAACAGGTCATTTTTGTATTGTATTGTTGTTGTTTAACGAATTTTCCAAATTAGCATAACAGACGGATCTAAGTGGATTTGGATTTTTTTTTTACAGATTTGTTGTAAAATTTTTAGCTCAATCATATATATTTAATTTAAGAGACAGGTAGACATGAATAACGAGCAATGATTAATCGTTGTTGTTATATTTCGTCTTATTAGGTCTGTCAATGTAGGGATAAGTGATATACCTTCAGACAATTTTTGTAAGATGCTAATAAGTAAGACACTATAAATCAACATATTTAAAACTTATAATTGTGTACTCTCCGGCTGTGCAATTTAATGTACGATTTTGGGTGATATTTGTCCTTTTGTTCCATTAAAAAGCTTTATCCAATGGTCCCGCAATTTGAGCTGAGACTGCCCAAAATAAGAAGGCATTTTTTAAGGTGGATTTCCATCAAAATAATTGCATTTTGCATCACGACTTACACCTATACCAATTTAAAGTTAAGATGAAATAGGAACTGAAGTCAGGCGTACTGCAAAGCGAATAGGTCTCGTAAGCTATATTTATAAGTTGGATCAGCGATTTTATTAGATTGCAACATTTTGGCGACTGGAATACGTTATTGTATTTCATCGTCTCCCACCATGGCCATTTTCAACTGTTTGATGCGATTTAGTTTCTTCGAATGTTGAAGCTTTCGATTGGGTTGATATCCTTTTTTTGATAGAGGAATTTTTGGTTTGAATAGTTTTTATTCTTCACGAAGCTGACCTAAATATCTCTAGATTTAATAGATTACTTTAACAGATTGTTACTACGGTTTTCTAATTGTTGTTGATATATACCTAGCTGTTGTTTAACAAATATAGCTAGCAAAACTGCTTCCATTATGGTGGATTTGCCTAACAAGTATTCTTAGGTACTTCAGATTGTGTGGAAAATTCGCCATATCTAGTAAGCTTCACAACCTAATAGCAAGGCTGCGTTTAATTGTGCGTATACTTTATTTAGCAATCTTCTCCACTGTACAATCTTAGCGGTGAATAATTCTGATACGAACCTTTCTAGATTTCTAACAATTGGCTGCGGATTACGAATATGACCATTCTATTATAATACTAAGAAATGCATAGACGTAAATGTCAAATGTCAATGGCTATAACTGGCACCCGAGATTTTTGATATCAGTGAATACCTCAATCCTTGAAACATCAACAAACGTATCATTAGCTAGAGTGATCCGAAGTTGCCATTTGGAGTAGAAAAAGAAAAGAATCTACAACAGTAAACTGGAGAACCGACCACGACGAGCGGGAGGTACCGAGTTCGAATCTCGATAGGGGCAGGATGCTAAAGGGGTTTTTCACCATACGATTACCATCGGTGGTGTGAATGAACACATCTATGACCCTCGATTTGGCTATAATGACGTAAGATAGGACGTAAATAAGCAAACCGCGAAAGAGTTGGGAGTGCCTCGAGCCCGAAACAGATTGTAGAGATAAAAACAAACAAACAAACAAACAATAAACAAAAGGGTTACTCGTATTATGAATTAATCCGATGTCGGATTTTTTCCGATATCGAAAAATCTAACTCGCCGCGAATTTTCCTATTACGGTTTTGGTCGAAATTGTCAAATGTAAGCATGAAGTTAGCAATAATGTGTTTTATAATTCATTTTAAGTTGCTAAATTTTATTTTGTTGTTGTGTTTTAATTGACTTATGATTTGTGAAATGAAATCTATTAATGAAATCTTGATCTTTCAACTACCGAGCATTCAAAACATACAAATTCGATAATACAAAATAAAATCCATCTACTAACCTGACAGTCGGGTTTTGACATTCGGTTTTTGAAAAATACAATCTCGTTTTGTCTTTTTAGTTTCATAGAAGCAAATTTTACGATATCGGATTTTCATAATAGCAAAATCCGATGGGCTGTTATTAAAAATTCGATATCGAATACGAAAGCGGATATTGCTATTATGAAAATCCGATATCGAAAATCCGACGACGAATTTCATTTTATGTTATCGAATTTGTTTACTTTGTGCTATCGAAACATAGTGAATTACAAAAATCATAACAGCAGACTTCATGCTATCAAATGACAAATTCGAACCAACAATTTTGTAAAAGGAAATTTTCATCGGATTGGATTTTTCGATATTTTGGAAAAAATCCGAAATCGGATTATAAATATTGTTTGAATAAAAAAAGAATAATAGATTGTCTCATTATCTCGTTCAATAGATCTCATTCGAACGACTTCAAAAACCGGAAATGGATATATAAGATGCATTTTATTGAGTGAGAGTTACACAACCCAAACACCGAGTGAAATAGTGAAAACTTGATACATTCAGCATAAATTCTAAAAATTATTTTTGTGCACGAATAATAAATGTCACTATAAATGTTTTTTTTCATTTTGTAAAATGTGATTTTATTTTGAAACCACCTCAGTTAGAGACTGAATTCAAAAACATTTAGTACCGAATAAATTATATTATCGAACTAATAAGTCGAAATGTTCCTGTCAGTAACTATGGGGCTATTACAATGTTCAAATATAACTAAGACTTCAGAATTCTACTTCCTTTCCCAATGTTGGTATTAAACTATAATTAATCAGATATAGAAAGTATATGTAGACGCCATACTAACAAAGTACTCTTCCTCTTAAGTATAATATGTTACTTTCCGCATTACCATACACTAAATAAATCCTTATTTACTTTCTCGTAACATGTATAATGAAAATTATAAAATAAATAGCGCATATTCATATTTTGAAATGATTAAATGAAGATTCCATTAGGTTTACGAATTGTTTTTATAAAAAAGAAGTAAAATAAATCATTTTTTTTACAAATAAGACGAAGCGAAGAAGGAGTTGGTGTTGTCGACACAAAAAAACAGAAGTAGTATATCTACAGCAAAGAAACCAAATTATTTGGGAAGAACTTCTATGGCTTATATATATGTACGTATATTTGAATGTACGAGCATATCTTCTTTATATTATATGTACTGAACGCTGAAATATGTGTGTTGTTCCTTTCGTATATTATTGAAAAAAATTGAAGCTTTTAACCATAAGAAAATCATATATGTATGGATTTGCTGTGTTCTTCGTTATTTTTTGTTTGCTGTTCAAAACGACGTAAGACAAAAAAAGCTATAAAAGCTCATAAATTTTCATAAATATATATATAAACAAAAAAGTTTTTTTTGCTATACTCTAGATTCTGTTCTGGACTTTAAAAAATACGTATACGTGTGTGTGTGTATCGACGAATATAAAAAAAAGAAACTTAAATCTTATGTTATAAACGGCTTAAAGGATTCGTATACGGTGTATGTGGGAATGGCTTTTTGTTGTCTGTCTAAATCGTTCGTTCGGTACAAGATTTATTCAATTGATTTTAAAATATTGGTTGGTCACGTTGTTCACGTTGATGAATTCTTTTTATACTTTTATATAAGGTGTTAAAAAATATTAAAAATCAGTTTTTGATATTTTTACACTTCGAAAAGTACTTTAATGTTTGTTTGTTTGTTTGTTTGTTTTTTATCTCTACTATCTGTTTTGGGGCTCGAGGCACTTCCAACTCTTTCGCGGTTCGCTTATTTACGTCCTACCTTACGCCATTACAGCCAAATCGAGGACGTACGGCTATAGGTCCGATTTACGTAGAACCATCTGCACATTGCATAGCTCCATGCCAGCCTATAGTACTGACATGGAAGATGGGTCGGCCCATGAATTCTGCACTCCAACAGGGGGTCATAGATGTGTTCTTTCACACCACCGATCGTAATCGTATGGTGAAAAATCCCTTTGCCATCCTGCCCCTATCGGGATTCGAACCCGGTACCTCCCGCTCCAACTGCCGCAGCTTTAACCACTGCGCCACCTGGGCGGTTTACTTTAATGTTTTCGCTGTTACTTTATATCATTGTAAGCATTTTTAAATTAATTTAGAAAAAAACAAAAATTGGTAATTTACGAATAAACTGGAGTATTGGACAAATTGGGGTGTATAATAATACATTTTAAGTAGAAAAAACGTGATTTGTGATCTTATCAGCAGAAACAGCAGCAGTATGATATTTTATTTTAAAAAAGATTTACCAAGAAAATTGGTGTTCATTTAAGATGACAAATAATAGAAAAAACAAATTTTCCAACTTTTCGATACCACTTTTAAAGTACATTTTCTTTTCCTCGTCAAAATAGGCCTCAGTTTCAGTGATTACTTCATTATTGTACTTAAATTTCTTTCGAGCAAGTGCTCTCTTGAGATCTGAAAACAGGAAAAAGTCACTGCGGACTAAATCTGGAGAATATGGTGGATGGGTAAGCAATTCGAAGCCCAATTCATTTAATTTTGCCATCGTTTTATTCGATCTGTGCATTGTCTTGGTGAAACAACACTGTTTTTCTTCAATCCAAAAGTGTACAGTAATAATATTGCTCGCTTTCGATTCGGTTCGTCGACTTCTCTACACTCAGCTATCTTTTCGATTCTAGTGTTTAACTGTGAAACCATGTCTGATTGTTATATATCTACGATAGAATTCTATTTTATTGCGGTTTAACAGCGCCAAACACTCCTCTAAAGCATCAATTCGTTGTTGTTTTTGGTCGACTGTGAGCACACTTCGTGTTAAATGGTAAAAACACTACCATTTCATATCTTTACAATATCGGCTAGCTCGTGTACCTTCAATTTGAGATCGTTCATAACCAATTTGTGATGTTTTCTGGAATAAAAACCCTCATTTGGGCGTCCACTATGCTCTGCATCATTACGACCACATTTAAATTCAGAAATCCACTTCTCTACCATTTGTCAAAAAGCACTAAAGTATTGCTAAAACTCTTTTTTTCAAAAACAAAAGTTGCTTCACACATAATGCTATAACTTACGAATCATTAGTCCGATTGCTGTCAAATTTATACACATATCGTTTGAAGGCTAGTACTAAATAAAAATCATATGGAAAAAATTCTACTAACGCCATTTATGTGTCGTTCTACGAACTTATTGAATGACTCTATTTGCCACCAAACCCGTCACCTGGTCAGAACACCTATTTCTCCGAAATATTATATCATTTTGTTTGTTGAGAATTTGTTCAAAACTGAAGGTCCATTCACCAACCGATGTAATTCGTATATGATCTTTGGAATCGAAGTTATTTTCAACATTGGATTAATTATTCACGCTTCGAATCAATTCGGCACGTGCAGGACGCGATGTGGCAAGTCATCATTTTGTTTAAATTTTTTTGTCAAAACACTCGAGTCTATTGTATCTTATATTATTTGTAATAATATTCCTATTTCGACTGAATTTTCGGAAATGTACTGTTTATTTTCCACCTATACTGAACTTTACATACAACATAATATCCTGGAATTTAGGATTTAAATTTCCATTTTTGAAAGTTTTAAAATAATGATATGATGCTTCTTAGTCAGCTTCATTGTAACTGATATAATAACAAAATGTTACAACAAATGATAAATTTAAATCAAGAACTACTAGATTAAAATTTTTGAATTTTTCACTAGAATTTTAATTTACAAATGTTTCGCAAAACTAAGTAATTTTGAAATTCTTGAAAGTAACTAGTTTTCATGAAAATAAAAAGATTTTTAATTTACACGAATACTCAAAATACTATGGTTTTTGAAAATTGATGACAGATGAATATTCACCAACACTTTGTTCTATACATTACTATAGGTAAATAAAAGGAACTCAAATGTTTAAAATAAATAAACAAAACTTTAAGACCAATCCAATGGTTCCTATAGACTTAAATCTGAAAAAATTGAACTCTGCGCAGAGGAATTACTTTAGTACTAAGCCAGAGTGCTTGATGCCTTTAGGGGTTCAAACTTTAATCGCCCCTGTGACCCTGCAATGGCCCCTGTGACCTTGCGTACCAACAGCCCATTTCATTTAAAAATCTAAAAAGGGTCTTAATCTATTAACAGTTCAAAACATTTCATCAATCGACATTCCTACTAATTATTACTCCTTATTCCTGAACCACTCCAGTCCATTGCCCTTTGAAAAACTGCGGAGCTCAACCAGCGATATTATCACTGAAATATGGAGGATACCAACAATTGCAGTGGATGTATGCAGTACAATATATTAAGTCTAAAAAACCTCCTAATCAAGTATCTAAGCCTCCTTTTGATTCCCCTCCAATGACCTTCCGGTCTTTTATGAAGGTGTATCTTGACTATATCCTGTCCTATGGTCGGACTACAAAAAGCAACACTGGGATCTTGGTCACACTCGACTATTTTTCGAAATTTCTAATCACTTAACCGATTGTCAAGCCACTGCCATTGAATTGTGTAGCTCCGCAGAACCGAGGTATTCTTGATATTTGGAGTTCCAGAAGTTATTCTTACTGATAACGGTAGACAGTTTATTTTCTCGTACAAAATTTGTTCAAGAAATATAGAGTACAATAGGTATCACTGAAAAATATCAGCAAACGATTCAGAGCGATTAATCGTACTCTGTTGATATCTTGAAGAACATACATCAAAAGTCTACCCAACAGATTCAAATCTGACTACCTCTACTCACGCTCTATTCACGCTCTCGCATTTCCTGTTTTTGAATAGTTTGTAATTTTACAGGTTTCTCTAACCTGTTACGTCAAGCATCTCAGTTCGGTGAACATTTCATTCATAATAAGGAAAAACCCGACTTTCTTTTTAAAATCTATGAGAATTTCAAAATCTAGTGATAGAGCTTAATTAGCAATTAAGCCCAGGGCATTGCTAACGATGCTTCTCAATTGGCTCTAAGATTTAATAAATGCGTCGTAAGGAAACTTATGGACAACGTCTTGTGTAAAGTGGCTGGCGAAAATAATTAATAGGAATGTTATACTACGTAATAGCCGCGCTATGTATGTGATTTATCAACTGGGGTGAGTCGTCCCTACAATAGTTGTTACGATACATCGTTTCATATAAACATCGTTTCATATATAATATCCTCAGAAGTTTTTTTAGGAGGTTTGTTTTTCCGATAGATGTCGTTTTATTTTATGACAGTTGTTTTGACAGCTCAAAGTGGCATTTCTACTCAGTATTGTTTGGCAAATCATTATGAATAGGTTAACTCCAGAACAACGTTTTCAAATCGTGGAAATTTATTTTCAAAATCAGTGTTCAATTAAAAATGTTTATAGAGCACTTCGTGAATTTTATGGTGCACATAATCGTCCGTCAGAGACCACCATAAAGAACGTAATTACCAAATTTCGGTCTACATTCACTCTTTTGGATGCCAAGCCACCGACAAGAATGAGAAGAGTTCGTACAGAAGAAAATATTGCTGTCGTTGAGGCCAGTGTCGAAGAAAACGACAATTTATCGATTCGTCGTCGTGCTCAGCAAATTGGACTTTGTCCATCGACTTTATGGAAAATTTTACGTAAAGATTTGGGTTTGGTGCCATACAAAATTCAATTGGTGCAAGAATTAAAGCCACACGACCATCGTTTGCGCCGTGAATTCAGTGATTGGTCGTTAAATCAATTGAACGAAGATCCATTTTTTTACCGTAAAATTCTCTTCAGTGATGAGGCGCATTTTTGATTAAATGGATACGTCAACAAACAAAATTGTCGCATTTGGAGCAAAGATAATCCACACGCCGTTCAAGAATTACCAATGCATCCTGATAAATGTACTGTTTGGTGCGGTCTATGGGCTGGTGGGATCATCGGTCCATATTTCTTTAAAAATGAGGAAGGACGACGCGTTACCGTGAATGGAAATCGATACAGAACCATGTTAAATGAGTTTTTGTTGTCAAATCTTGAAGATATGGATATGGATGAAATGTGGTTTCAACAAGATGGTGCCACTTGCCATACAGCACGTGAAACAATCGACTTATTGAAAGAAACTTTCAACGACAACATTATTTCGAGAAATGGTCCGGTGAATTGGCCTCCGCGTTCGTGCGATTTGACGCCACTCGATTACTTTTTGTGGGGATACGTGAAGTCATTGGTTTATGTGGATAAACCTCAATCGATTGACGCTTTGGAAACCAATATTCAACGTGTCATTGCTGACATACGCCCTCAAATGCTTGAAAAAGTGCTGGAAAATTGGACCTCCAGAATGACATTTGTGAAAAATAGTCGTGGTAGCCATATGCCAGAAATTGTGTTTAAATGTTAAATGCCAAAAAATTATCTACCAAATAAAAAAAAATTTTGGTCATTTCATAATTTTATATGTGTTTTATTCAAAAAAAAAATCGGCAACCTCTTAAAAAAACACCCTATATTATCAAGAATAGTGGGAAAAATATACAAATCAGTCATTGGATGGAGAAATTAACTGTCCAAAAACGATACAAATCGCATGCCTAACACCTTGATATTGCGTATATTATAGCATTCGTTGTGTACGTAAACATAATATGTAAATCATAAACCATCATGATCCGGATAGCAACGTTTTTTCACGTGCTGCGCCTAAATGATGTTATTAAGCCAACATAATCAGAACCATCAATTTTATTATTGATATACATATTCCAAATATGTATGCTGTTGGCTTTTATTATTAAAAACAATATGTACCTAAATGTATGATGAATAATTTTATTATCATTTCACATTACCTACGTTATGTTGACATAAAACCAAAATTTATTTTTCATAATATTTTTCATGACTCGCTTCTTCGAAATATTGAAAATGAAAAAATTTCTCTGCATTAACCGGAACATTTATATGAAAAAATTATTTAAGATTTTATATAATATATGTGTTTTTAACAGTTCATATATGAGCTTTGAAATGTGTTCTCCCGTTTATGAGTATCCCAAAGACAAATATTGCCTCTATATATATACTATAAATAGCTCGTCGTACATGATTTATATGCACGAGCGTTTATGCAAACGCCATAAATCGTATTATTGTCGATAGAAAACGGAGCAATCAAACTTATTTATTTTCTCCTCCACGATAGCTTAACATCAAAAACACCCCCACACATGACATGCAACGTTTTATATGTCATTATGAATTAATGGATGAGCAATTAAATAATATTGTTTTGCGTCTTACTCTTGAAATGTGGCAGTTGTGTGTGTGTATGTGTGTGTGAACGTTTTAATATATAAAACTAAGTTGTAGTACGATTTTGGTAAAAAAGGTCAAAGAGCAGTGCGCTATCAAAATTATGCAATACGTTTTATTTTTAACAAGTAAAAGAAAGACGTCGGAAAAAAACTCAAGAGCATTCCAGAAAAATAGACGGGAGATCCAGTAAATGTAATTTCATTCGATATGAAACAATACCTGAGAAGTAGTCAAACCAATAAGTAATGGTGAATTCTTCTTAAAATTCTGGTAGCATACATTGTGGATAACATCGAGAAACCAGTGCAGCATATAATGTTTTTTTTATCCACAATCGAATCATATTTTGGTTTGTTTCCTGGCTAAATCTCCTTTTACCCCTGAATATATGCAACAAAGTAGCTTTTTATAGTATTTACGTCGACAATTATTAACGAAAGTGGCTGTCATTTGGTTTTTAATGTTTTATAATAATAATAATAAGACAACAAAATTAATTATAAATTGTACAACAATATCAATAAACTAACTCCCGGTAATTTTTGAAAAAATTGTACGTACATATTAAGAATAGACGAGTGAATCTATTATGTATATTGGAGGCCTAGCAACCCCTCCACAAAATAAAAATATAAATACGAATTTAATATATAACCGGATAGAAAATTCCCTTTTATGTATGTATATATATATACTATACTCAGAAGTTTACAACTTGTATAAAAGTTATAAATTAAACATTAAAAAATAATTAAATTTAATTATGTAATTATAAAGCTATACGGTTCATAACGTTGTTCGTTTATATCTGCCGTCGAGTTAAAAATGTAAATTTCTAAATGTATTTGTTTGGACACCATCAGAAAGATACTAAAATATTGGTAGAATCGTAAAAACGTGAAAGGTCAACGTATTAGGTATAAATATATCTTAGGTTTGCTATAAGATAGTAGAATATTTTTGGTACTACAAGCTGCACGTTGTAATTTAATGATGTTGATAGATGGAATGAAGACTACTTTATTCGTATTAAAGGTCGTTGTTCTAAATTCCAGATTCATGTTCCTCAGAACTTAAACTTAAATTCGTGTAAAGATGAACTCATCAAATTTCCCGAACTCTTAAGGTAAAACTATCTATAAAATAACTTTTTAAAAGTATTATTGGTATACCTAATCAAACAGATTCGTCAATTGATTTACATTTTTTATTTGAATTGCTTCAAAGGTTACTTAGTGATAAACATTTAGGCGAAATTCAACATATTGAAAATGCCGTATAAATTAGCAATAAATATGAATTTGTTCAAAACATTTTTCATTTGAATATTCAAAAAGTTTATAACGATGTAACACAAACATAAATAAATAAAATAAATAATATTATACGAGAAAATACGCCTCTCCTAAATGTTGGCTAAATCAAGGATACAATTAAACAAAAATGTTAATAAACAAAGTTTACCCCTAAATGACTACTTGTGATTTCAATGTTTAAGCTCAACAGTGAAATAAGTTTTTACCGTCCGATTACGATCGATTTTGAAACGACTGCATAAAGTTGGGAAGGGGATGGCAGTCTCTAAACACATTGTAATATTATTAGAGATGCATTATTGATAATATATTGTATTTAATTAACCAAATAATTAATTTCTACATTATAAACCGCCTTTACTAAACTAAATTACACAACCTACATCGAAACATTTTCCAATTGAAATTCTACAGAGAATTTAATTTCCATATCAAGCACATTTCATCTTATACGCATAGATTGAATACGTATACCATCATTAAGACGTATCATATAATGAAAATGCTGATGATGATTGAAAATGTGAATACTAATTATGAAATAATATTTTGATTTGCCTATTTCGTAACACACATAGAAACACAGGATGTATCGTACTAGCATATAAGGTGGCGAATAAGGATTCTCCTTGTCGAGACCACCCTATAAATTAATACACTCCTCCGGAATAAAAAATAAAGATTTTTATTTTGTTTAATCGAAAATTTACGTATTACACACATAAACAATTTCGAGCGTGGTGAAATTTTTGGTAATTGCGGTTTCAAGTAAACGAGTATACGAATACGTATATGCAAATATATTTCTGGTTGGGTTAAAGTTTAATTAAGTTTAATCAGAAAACAATTATACCATTATAATGTTTAATTGAAACCATCATCATTTCATTATGTATACCTAATTTGAGCCTCACAATGTGGTTGTATATAGCTGTTTAGTTGAATGGAACGTTTATCTAATATGAACTTTTGTCTTTACTAAGAAATTCATCTAGGATTATGAAAGGGATTTTTTTTTGTTTAATCAAAATTTTTTTCAACTTTACTGCGTTGAAAAACAACTTTTTTTGTGTGTAATTAATGTAGGATTGAATTACACAAATATTAATTTTGTTATATCGTTGAAGCTGATATTTAACATTTTGTTTGAAAATTCGCTCAAAGAAGTCGTACATCGATATAAGTCATTCATAAAAATATATTTTCTAATTAAATTGGTTGTTCGTGTTAAATGATTGATTGTTAAAATTTATGACATGTAGATATACTATTTTGTTAATAACTTATAGGTAGGATATGTTAATAATGGTTATGTTGTCTATTTTTATAACCACATAGTTTATTATATTGATATTGTTGTGTGTATAACCAACAAACATGAATATTCTTTTAGAAATTAATTAGAAATTGTTCTATTTTACTATTATATGAGTTTTCAATATTAGATCTTGTTGATGTCACATATATATAGTATACCAATTAAATCTATATATGTATATCAAAGAGATTGTAAAATTTCCAAATGACTAGTTTTCTTCATGCTGACAATAACGAGGGCGGTATATCATATGATATCATTCAAATGACTTGCATCATTTTAGAGTGCTGATAATTATTTCGATTTAATCCGTATAAAATATATTCTTCAAGAAAATTTAGGTATGGAGTATTCTAAACAACACTTTTAGGCATGAACTACTGTACAGCGATTTTTCACCACCTCATTACGATCTGTGGTGAGAATGATCACATCTATGATCCTCTGTTGATTTCAGTACTATAGGCTGGCATGGAGCTATGCAATGTTCAAATGGATCCTCGTTAATCGGACATATAGCGGCATGTCGTAGGGATTTCACAATTGGCCAATTGAACCTGAGTGACAGAGGATACAACAAAAACAAGTGTACCCGACAGTACAATTTCACCCACTGGATTTGTTCTTAATAATGCGAAAACAATGCAATCGGCCGCCGATGTTTTTTGGTTCCTGATAATTATATAATGCAACTACCTCAGTAAATCTATAAACAATTTATACTATGAATTGGGACCTATCAATTTTATTGTACAGATTTGGATGAAAATGGTTTCATCCAAATCTGGCAATAACAGCATCTTGGCAATAACAGTATATTATATGGGTATTAACTCCAAATTTTGGTAGTTACAATATTCGACTAGATAATGTGATTACATTCGAGGTAATAAACGTTACAAATACTTGCAAATTTAAAACTTTAAAAGCAACCTAACAGATTAATGGGTGCAAATAATTAAAGCACCAACTGCAATTATAACCCTAGGATGGAAAATCAAAATTGATTTTTGCTCTACGGTTCGTTAAAGAAATTTAAACGTTGTCTCTTCATGTTAGAATGGAGACTCAAATGAATATCGAACCATCATCCGCACCAGTGCAAACTAAATTTACACAACATATTGTATTAACTGTAAGATCTCATTTGATTTCAAAACTGAAAAAGAGGAAGTATAACGAATCGTAAGGTATTACTGTGCCTTAAGAGAACCATTATCCATTAAGTGTTTGATGCAGATTATGGGCAAAAGGATTGGATTGGACTATTTTTTCAAATATAGTTAGAATTGGAAAACCGGCGAAAATCTAATTAATCAAAACTATGTTTTTACCAGAATGGAAAGCCCACTCCCTCACAACATAGTTTACATTTTCTGAATTATCATATTACCTGAAAAAATCGTATTCAGATGGTGCAAGGTCCGCGCTATGCGGCGGACGTATCAAAACTTCCCAACGAAGTTCCGTCAATTTTTTGCGAGTCATCAAATATGTGACGTATTGTCATGATGCGCATTGTCAATGGAAGCTGAAATGTCATCTTTTAAGGATATAAACATTTGAGACCATCGGGTAAGTGTTAGCCATATAGGCATTAACACTGTCTCGTGCAAAAACTGCGAAAATTTTTAGATCAATATATATTATATAATTTATTAGTTCGTTAGCTGACACATAATTACAAGTTTGTTTGTGTTAAAGAATTAAAACTCATAAAATAAGTAATTACTGTTGGCCTTTAAATAACTTTTATTACTAACGTAATCTAGACATTTTATGCGGTGTACTATCACAAAACATGATAATCGAAATAAATTACGATCCCTGAAGGATACTACACAAAACATCTTGAGCACAATTTAGTTTAGAAACTAACCGTAATTTATTTTATTTTTCAGATGTCACGCGGCCATAATCAAATCGACATTAAGGCGAATTTCAATAGAAATCTTTCATATTATTGTTATTTCTAGGTCGATCATTTCTCTTGCTGAGAAAACCGTATTCTAACTGATGCCAATAAAGGCTATTTTATTGGTATCAATTTTCAGCTCTTAAGGTTTTCTTAAATGCTATATTTATATATTTTGTTTATGTATCCGTTTAAATGGCGCTCTAACAACTTGTTATTCCAAATTTTAAAGTCCCCTTGCTGTGGCCAGACGTACTCTTTATATCATTAACTAAACGGCCTGTTATTGTTTCAAAAGACCATCATGATCTGTAGTTGGTAAACAAAAATAATACAATAACAGTTATCTACAAACTCGTCTAGCGATCCAACAATCAATTGGAAGAGTATGTAGTAAAGGCAATAAAACAAACCTCTTCTATTTGTTTTGTTTTATCTGTCTTCTCCTACACACATATCTGTCTTTAAGACATGCGGCTGTTGGATAACAACCTGTGTGCCCAATCCACATCAATTATTTAATTATCTGTTTGTGTGTGTGCTTACACAAAATAATAAAAATAAAATAAAAAAACAGGATGGAAAATCCCAAAAGACCAAGTCGAGAGTTTATATACCAAAAATTGACTTCCTCTAGACAAAAAAAAAACAGAAAGTCGAAAGTTAAAAGTTTTTTCAAGCAACAGTTTTTGTCTTATATTTTTTATTGTTTATCTTTTGTAATTTATTTTATTATAACTCACCTTTTTAAATATTATTTTTTTGTGTTTTGTTTTTTAATTAATTTTAATTATTTTTAATTGTTTTTTACTACAAAAAAATAAATAATAATAATTGTACAGATGGGAATATTGTTATATCGTTTATTTAGGCGCATAATTCAAAGTAATTAACTTTTGGATACTCATTTTTATTACTGATCTGTTTATGGATTGATGGTTGTGTTGTGGCGGTTTAGAATCGATTTACGACTGTTAAATTTAATTATTGTTTCGAATAATATTTTTATTGATCGTTATTATGATATGCGCGCGGTTTATTAGGTTTTAATAGGCATATGACTTCTGTTTTCTTTTTATAATGGCCTCGTTATTTTGATCCTATTATACCAAGATCATAATTAATTCATTTTATACCTAAACAAAGAAAATGCCAAAAAATCGTTTAGACTTTCATTCAGTATATACATATACACCTAACAAACATGCAAAAGGTATTTCTCTTGAGGCTTTTCCGTGTAAGTTGAGAGTGTTTACACGCAAAAGGATAAAAAAATCAAAATGTGTGAAGTGGGTTGAATGTCGAGTTTTATTTGATTTTATTATTCAGGTACATAATACATAAAATAACAGATAGCATCTGATCGTATAAGTGAGTAATAAAAGAGTTATGTTCAAAAGGTCAAAATCGTATTTCCGGATGTAGAACATGGTTCCAAATCTAATTGAGTACCTAAATTTAAATTTTTGCATTCCTTGGGTTGTACGGTTTCGAATAACACAGTTTTGAACCAAAATTACATTAAGCATGGGGTAGTCTGAAAAAGGTAATATGTGTGTCCTAACTTATTTAATTTGAATGTGAATTACCAGAAGTATTGGTGAACACAATTTCCAATATAAAATTGTGTGACGAAAATTTAACGAGGGCAAGGTCTGAACTAGTCCAACGGAAACACTTTAAGTTAAACTCTATATAAGAACATTTGCATTCGGATAATTGACCAACGAAAGGTTAGGAACAGTTCGTAGACTTTGATCACTATTTATCAGATTATATAGCGTGAACCGTATTTAATAGCGTGAACCGTATTTACCTTGTACATCGAGAAATGGGTGTATTTTAAAGAAATATATCTGTAGAATGAACAATTTTTAAAATCGCTAGAAGCCATAAATGTGTAAATATTTGATTTTCAATATCAATTCAATATAAATCCAGAATATTCAATGAAACTCAAACAAAATTTTAAAATTATTCCAACTCTACGGGGGCGATATGTTTCTGTTACAGAACAAATGTACAGTTGGCTGCGAATATTCAATAAAGATAAACTGGCACAAAAACGAAATACAACACGAATATAAACACTTTGTTTGTGAAAAATACCACAACTACTTTCATGCTATCCTTTCTTACCTCCCACACAATACCACACACCTGGTTTAAGATTTTCATTCGAAATCTGAAAGTTTTGTTTTCTATTTATCTGGTATTTTTGAACTCATCCACACTTTATTAAGTATCTCAAGTAAATTGTGTTTTGCTGGTCCAACTGGTATTGACTTATTTCATGTTCCCTGAGAATCATTCATCTCTTCGACAAACCTTTAACTATTCACGCTTCTTTCTCAACATTCTTTTATCATTTATAATTATTTCTTATAATGAAATGATCTCCAGCCAATTTATTGTCTTCTACAATCGAAGTGGATCGGCCGGCCAGCTTAATATATCCCAAGGACAGATCTAGTGCACTGACCATACCTCCTACATTCGCCACTTTAGTTGCCCTTCCATCATTTAAGATGAATTTTCTGAAGCACTTATAAATGTAATTCAAAGGGTGAGCAAAACTAAATGGAGTACGTGCTCACCCAAATTTGTTACTGATATGGTATAAGCCTCTTATTTCCTCTAAGATTGGATAAGGTATTAGTGTGTATGCAAATGTTTTAAAAGGGGCACTAAGCAAATTGATAAAAATGAGGAGGGCGTGTGTCAGAACGGTTTTTGTGGTTTTAATGAGAAACTTATGCAGTTCTCCTTTCGAAAACCCCTAGGTCTTGTTAGACTGTCTTACACGAACTCGTAACTAAGTTTGAGAAATCTATGCACAACAGCGAGTTTCTTGTGGCCTCTTTTCCAGATATTCGATTATTCAGATGGATTGAATGTATGCTTAAATCTCGCAAATGAGAATAACTTTATTTCGATCAAGGATTCCAGGAGATGTCCCAAAGGATGTGTGTTTTCACTCTTGCTGTGGCTTAGAGTCATTGGCGAACTTCTTGTTATTTTTCACAAGTTTGTTTTTATTGCTCAAAGTTATGCTGACGATCTATTTCTGACAATGTCAAGCAAGCACCTGAATGTCTAATCAAATTTAACTCAAGATTAACTCTTTTTATTATAGAACAGTGCTGTCTGGGTAACATGTAAATCCATACCTAAAACCGATTTTGTGGTTTTTCCCGTACCACCTCATTTTTGATATAAGATTAATAGCTTAGACTACATCAAACACCTTGGTGCTTTATTGGATAATAAACTTTCATAGAAGTATCATCTGGATTTTAAACTACAAAGCACCACTGCCAGTTTTTGACAATGCCGAAGAAGTTTTGAAAATTCTTAGGGATTTTCTCCCAAAATTCTATCTTTTATTTACAAATCACCAATGCTAACATATGCGTCTGTTGTTTGGTGGCCATTTTCTCCCCACCCCAGTAACAATCGTCATTCTCGGTACAAATTACTCGGTACTTCACGCCATAGATCAATTCTTAATGAATTAAAATGAGCTATGTCAGAAATCATCTGGTTTATCCGTTCAGAGGGTTGTGGTTCTCATCAGACTTGCTCTGTTCATTGCAAAATCTGAAAACCTCTTATAGTTTGAGGACATACTGGACTGTTCATCGAGCGTAACAATTTGCTCTTACCTAATGCATGATTTCAACTATAAATCTCGTCGTCGACGATAAAGAGTTATATTTTGTACGGATAGTAAAACTGTCCTCTCCTTGAACAATTCTCTAACCAGCTCTAAATTAATAGAGCTCTAAACCTCACATACTTATAAAAAAATTTAAAATGCTGCTCCTAGTGCAGGCGAAATTATTTTTGGATCTGAAGTATAAATAGTTTGAGTAGCGCTGATGATTGAAATAATGAATGAAGTAAAAATTTAGTATACATTTAGGAGTTCTCATCTATAATTCCTTATATTTAGTGTAGGACCTTGTAATTTATATGCCAGCCTAAATTACAATTACCCGCGAAATTTTATATCCGTTATCTTTCATTTTCCACCTAAAATATTCTTCTGCATTTTAGAACATACATATATATAAATGGAAATGCGTATGCGAGGGTAATTCATGGAGATATGTTAAATAAACCAACAACAATATCATTTAAGTGATGTTATTTGCATGTGGCACATAGCTACACATATTCGTAACATGTAAAAGTACATACCATATATGTATGTAATAAAAATCATTCGTTGATGAACATGGTTGGTTTGCATTTGAAACGCTTGATTGCAATTATCTATAATAAATTTAATTTTGTGCTCCAAGAACCCTCCCGCAATATATATGTATACTCGTATTTTACCGCGAACATCAAAATATGAACAATATTTTCACCATCCTCCACGCTAAAGATGTGGCACATCATAAATTTTATCGCGTGTGCTATAAACATTTATTTTCTTGTTGTTCGTCGTATTTATATATACGTTCAACAGGTTTCTGCTCCAACATATAAATTTTATGGCAAAGCTGAGTAACAAAAGAGTAAAATAAAAATGTTTCTCATAATTTCATTAATCAATTTCATCATGAATCATGATGGAAAAAGGAAAACAGACAAACAGTTAATTTTCAACATTCTTCTACTCATCCCTATATAAACACGGTGCGCTACCACAATCTTTTTTTTTGTTGTTGTTTTGTTTCAACGATAATAGAAAGTAACGAAAGAGTGAGAGAGAGACAATTAAATATCAGTACCCTAAATGATTTTTAATTAAATTAATCATTGGCTGTGATGTGTAATCTGATACGAGACAAAAGTGATATATTTCATAATTCTGTATGTATGTACTCCTTTATTAAAGGGAGGTTGTTGTCAGCCTGATGGTGTATTGTGATTTAAGGATAAAAGTTATTTATCCCAATGTATAGATGGCGATAGCTGGACAACGTTTTATTTGACATTTAATAGCTTAATTGTATGAATTATACAATAAGTCAAATATAAAGGAATGAACAGAGTAAATATAATTCTAGTTGGTATTTTGAAGATCTGATCATCTTTCCGAGTGCAAAAATATGGAATCGAAGAATGATTATTGGTATGAAATAGCATAACCTTCACATAATCGAAATATCATAATCGTCACTCAGGCTCGATTGGTCCATTGCGATGAAACACAAGATATCTAGTATTTCTTCTGATGTGGACCACCAAAAAGATAGGCGTTATGTCTTTTAAGAGATAAAAAGCTCACTCCTAGAACTGTCTCAGGTCCCACAAAATTGCAAGCTGCCTCCAAATGGGCCAATTTTTCAGCCAATACATTGCCTTTCATATCCATATAATAGAGTATCCAGTGAAGTCTGAATCCATTCAGACGGCCAAGCCGATTCACCATCGTCTCCAAAACTAAATTCGATGGAACAGTATTGTAGTCAATTGCCTAGTTAGAGTAGTCTGTGCTGCTCTTAAAATTGCAAAAATTGATAAGTCAGTAGCGTACCTACCAAGGATAATAGATAATTTTACCTCAGGATTTAGCATGCATATAACGCAGCACTAACCAGATTACAACATACTGATCCATCAGTAAAGATCATCATATCGTTATCGAAGAGCTATAGGATGGGTGGTTGTAGCCTCATTTGTATTTTTCTTTTATATTTATAACACGAAATATTTTCATGAAAACGTGCTTAGACAGCATGGTATCCGAGGATGTAGATAGTTAGGTTTCGACCTCCTCCCATATTTGGTAATGCCCAAGAGGGATAATTTGATTGTATCTTGAAGTCGAGCGACTGTTTACGTTGCACACCTTATGATCCAAAGGTTAAGAGACAGCAGACCCATATAACATTATTTCCAGTAAACTTTGTGTGTTTCCGCTAGGTAATCTTTCGATCTATCCAGATACTTCTACAGAAAGCGGGATTGTATGATCTCCAATTATTGGAATACAAAAGTTTCCCAGAGTGCTGCGTATTGTGAAAATAACCATCTCAGTCTTCAGAGAGATGACTAGTAAAACCTGATCAATACACTAGGCTGGAGCAACTACGTCAATCGCTATTTGCATATGAGAAGTGCTACCAATCCCACCTTCGATATCCAAAAACACCCCAATTCAGATTTTTCTAACGGTCCAATGATTTCATGGAGTGCTGTTTCAATAGATGTACCTTTCTGGTATGAGTGTTGTTTAGAATATATGAGATTTTCTACCAGTACATTATCCTTAAAGTAACTACCAATCAATCGCATTTTGACACTTTTTTACATAAGCACTTACTCTGCCAAATCTGAATTATTAAAATCCGTTTTTGACCCAACACTCACTCTAAAAAAACCTGTACTTGATCAACAAATTCTTTCTACAGTTTTGACATTTAAAGAAAAAATGAATCCACCAATGTTGTTGTATGGCGTTGGTTTTTACAGTCTTTAAAAAATATTTTCTCAAGCTAGGAAGCCCTAGATTTGGAAACCTTAAAGATAATGTTGATAGAATAAAGTGCGCCGTTTAACACACTAAAACTTTTTAAGAAAATAACTGTATGATGCTCCTCTACAACCCACTAATCGACATCAGATATACATTGTTTTTTTTCACGCCGATAGTACTGACATAAGCCCTGTGGTTGGGGGCATTCGTGTTTCGTAAATATTACGAACGAAACATGAGACCCATAGAATACCACCACAGTATCCAGAGCTTGTCGTAGGAGGCGACTAAATCTGGTTGGATCGCTGGGCTGACGACCCGCATCCGTAAAAAAATATCACTGTTAAAAATGTCAACAAAAATAAGAAAATCGGATACCGCCAAAACAACAAAAAAAAAGAACCCCCGCTTAAGTACCCGGACACGAGATTGAAGATCGGCACGTGGAACGTGCAGTCATTAAGAAAACCTGGCGCGTTGGACGGCCTTATCACATGCATGAAAGAGTATCGGCTGGAACTCGTAGCTCTCCAAGAAACTCGATGGCCTAAAAGTGGAGACCATGTGTCCCAAGGCTATACGTTGCTACACAGTGGAGATGACCTCGGAAATCTTGGGGTTGGATTTCTCATTGGGCCACAGGTAAAAAAGGCTGTCTTGGACTTTCAAGCAGTCGATAATCGAATGTGTAAGCTTCGCTTGCACATGAGATTAGCCAACCTGTCAATTGTCTGTATACATGCGCCCACTGATGTAAGCCAATCCCAGGATAAAGACTCATTTTACAATAATCTGGATAATCTGATGGGCTCTATACCGGAGCACGATGTCAAATTGGTGATTGGTGACTTTAATGCTAGAGCTGGCAGAAATCAGACCGACTTATGTAACAATATAGGTCCGTACTCCCGACACGAAACTGCGACCGAGAATGGGGAAAGAATGATGTACTTTGCGATCGCTCATGATCTCAAAGTAGCAAGTACATTCTTTCCTCATAAAAACATCCACTTAGAAACATGGACACACCCACGTAAAACATCCCGAAGCCAAATTGACCATGTGTTGATTTCAAAAGGGCGGGCTCGGGTTGTCCAAGATGTGAGATCATATCGGTCGTCAACAAAATTCGTAGGCAGTGACCATTTTATGGTTGCTGCAAAGCTACGATGGAAATTTTCGTACAAGTCAGGGAGGACAGGAGAATATACAACGCGATTCTCCTGTGAAGGTCTGATAAATGAAGAAACGCAACGAAAATATCAAGATCTTGTCAGCAATAGCATTATACAATCCAATTACCAATCTGATGATGTGAACAGTGTCTGGGAAGTATTGAAAACCTCGGTTGTCGATGCTGCCCAGCACACTCTCGGTATAGTGAAAACTAAGCCCAAAAATGATTGGTTTGATGAGGAGTGTCGTCTTGCTGTTGAGCAACGAAATATAGCCTATAATGAAGCGCAGACTCGGTTTACAATCGCAAGGAAAAACAAAGCAGTTCTCGCTAGAAGGACAGCTAAACGCATTTGTAGACTGAAGAAGCGAGAATGGTGGAAGGCTAAGGTCTTAAGAGTACAACAACTCAGCAATGAGCACAATTCGCGTGGTTTCTTTAAAGGAATCACCGAATTGCACCATACCTTAAGATCTCGGTCAACTGCCATTCGGGACCAGGATGGAAACCTCTGTGTTAACGTCGATGCGGTACTCGATACATGGCGTGAACATTTCTCTGATCTACTTAATGTTCCACATGTATCACAAGCTGTGTTTGAATACCCTCAAATACAGACCGCGGAGATATTCATTGAGGATCCATCCTATGAGGAATTCACAATGGCCATGCAGAAATTAAAGAAAAATCGTTCACCAGGAGTTGATTGCATTAATTCAGAGCTCTTGATATTCGGAGGGCTAACTTTGTGGAACTGTCTTTTCGACCTTATTCGATTGGTATGGCGAAATGAAGTTATGCCCGAAGAATGGAAAGTGGCCGCGTTATGCCCAATTTTCAAGAAGGGTGATCGCTTGAAATGTGAGAATTATCGCGGTATAGCTCTCCTTTGCACAGCATATAAGTTACTGTCATACATTATCTTGGGAAGAATTACTCCTCTGGCGGAGGAAATTGTCGGTGACTACCAAGGAGGATTTCGTCCAAATCGGTCAGTCACTGATCAAGTTTTTTCGCTACGGATGATTCTTTCCAAGTACTACGAAACATCTCGCGATGTACACCAGGTATTCCTGGATTTCAAGCAAGCCTATGACTCGATCAATCGAGAGAGATTATGGTATGCGCTTGAATATCTAGGAATACCGAAAAAATATGTACATCTGTGTAAAATGACAGTAACGCAGTCACAATGCTGTGTCAAAGTTGAGAACAGGCTATCGAGAACTTTTGCAATCAATTCCGGTGTTCGACAAGGAGATGCGCTGTCCCCGATACTTTTTAATCTCATGTTGGAATACATCCTTCGTAAAAGTGAAACACCTCAGGACAACATCTTATTCCGACAATCCAATCAACTTCTTGCTTATGCAGATGATATCTGTGTGATTGGATTAAATGGCAACGGAGTGAAAGAGATACTTGATCCACTGGAACAGTGTTCAGCTTCTGTTGGTCTCAAAATCAACGAGTCAAAAACCAAATACCTAATCTCGGGTTTTAGAGACCAAGACGCAATTGATTTCAGTAGTGGTAACCACACGTTTGAAGGAGTGATGAGATTCAAGTATCTTGGATCTCTCATCACTCACGATAATAGTGTGGGAGAGGATATCAAGGTCCGCCTTGCCGCTGGCAATCGGGCTTTGTATCCTCTACGTCCACTGCTGAAATCAAAATATCTTGCAAATACGGATAAGCTGAAACTGTACAGAGTGTTGATCAGACCCGTTGTCATGTATGGATGTGAGAGTTGGACCTTGACGGATGAGTACGAAAGATGGCTTCTAACATTCGAGAGAAGAATCATGCGTGTGATATATGGTCCAAAACGCGACGTCGATGGCACTTACCGAGTTCTTTTCAATCACGAGATCAGGAATTTAATGCAAATTCCTGATATCGTGCATGAAATTAAAGGACAGCGAGTACGCTGGCTCGGACACGTTCTGCGTGCTGATCCGAACCGAATGATTCAGCGAACCTTTAAGGGTGAACCGCCTTTCGGTAGGCGAAGAGGTCGCTGTAGGCGACGATGGCTCCACGGCGTAGAGAGCGATCTGGCTTCTTCAAACTGCCTACAACGGTTTGAAGAACTGGCTCGTGATCGAAACCAATGGAGTCAGATTGTTGACACGGTACGGGCCAATAATGGCCTGTAAAAGCCGTTAAAAAAAAAAAAAAAAAAAAAAAAAAAAAAAAAAAAAAAAAAAAGTACTGACATAATAAATTTAACATTAAGTTGACGGTGTATGTACATACGCCTGTTTTATTACCTATGTTCACGTTATTAAAGAGTTGGTAAATTTAATTTAATCGACTCCACAAAAAAAACAAATCAACTGCTATATACTTGTACAAGTGTAGCGAGTGACTTTACACAGTACACAAAATTGGAAATTTTTTGTGTAATAAAATAGATTTTCCGAATAGCTTTGTCTGTGCTTTCTGCTTTATATATATTACATGTGGGGGTGTATCGTGAATATTTTGTGTGTAATGTAACGTTTGGTTAAATCTAATATGTCTTTCTGTACATACTCGTACATATATGTACATTAAAATATATGAGGGATTGATGATGTGAATTTTATGAAATATTCCTACATGTGTGTAATATATTACGCAAATATTTGGTAAAAACTTTTTTTTCAGAATCCATAGAAATCTCCCGCGCGGTTTGTTCTTATATGCGTGTTTCCTCTATTACCGATGATTTAAAAGATTTACCTTAAAGTTTTTGGTAATGGTTTTCTTATTCGTCTGTTATTTATATATAAAAAAAAATAAAACAAAAGTTTTATTGTGATATACAACCGTACGAAAAAATATTTACTTATGCTTTAATTTATGTGACATTTAGGCGTAAGTTTTTATTGCATATATTTAGGCTGTGCAAACATTATAAACATTTAGCAACCAGAATATAACTCATTTACATAATCGTTCAGGATTGTTTTATTTGTCTATGGTTTGAAAATGGCGTTGATCTATAAACGAAGGCTTATCATATCTAAATGGAACAAAGATAACGTTAAATACCTCATTCGGATCGGTAGAAAGAAAGCTAGAAAAAACGGTGTTCTGTATTTTCTCAGCACGATCGATGATCAATGAATGAACACTATCCATCCTATGAAGTGCGGTTAAAGTGGAAGTTATATTAAATGTGGAATGGATGTTGAACGTTAACAAGGCCTTTTGCGACTGCTTTATCATCTACGTTTCTCTTATATGGTACATAGATTTCAGCCATTTAATTTATTTGAGCATTAAGTATAGATCAAAAAATATAGACGTCATGGTTCATGTATCATATCAAGGTACTTAAAAGCATTTGGGTGAGATCTAATAGTAAGGAACAATAGATTTTCAACTTTTCGGTCTTTCCTGGCATAAAGTTTGTAAGTAGATAATTTGTGGCAAGTTTTATTTTAATCCGATGTAGTGTTAAACTTATGATTCCAGTGAGTTTTTCATCTTGTGTCCGAATACTTAAACGAGATTCGGCGTTAGATTCACATTACGGGATCAGGTTAAGCCATCGCTTACAACAACCTCTGATAATTGATGTGAAATCAGTTAAGTTCCAACCTTATTAATTTATGTGACATTTAGGCGTAAGTTTTTACTGGCTATATTTAGGCTGTGCAATTATTATGAACACTAAGCAACCAAAATAACACATTTATATAATCGTTCCGGATTGTTTTATTTGTTTATTCAGTATTATGATGACGTTGATCTATAAGCTAAGGCTTACCATATCCAAATACATAATTTGGAACGGTAGAAAGAGAGCTAGAGAAAACGATGTTTCTCATTTTTCCATAACGATCAATGATCAATGAATAAACATTCTATGAAGCGTGGTAAAAGTGGAATCATTAAAAAGGACGTTTGGAACTATTTTAAGCTCATTATGTATCTCTTATATATAGATTTAATTTGTTTGAACATTAAGTATAGATCAAGAAATATTGACGTCATGGTTCATGTATCATATCCAGGTACTTAAAAGCATTTGAGTGAGATCTAAAAGAAAGGAACAATAGACTGGTAACTTTCTGGTCTTTGTTGGCATTAAGTTTTGTAAGTGGATAATTTGTGGCAAGTTTTATCTTAAACGTGGTTCGGTGTTAGATTCACATTATGGTTAAGTCATCTCCTACAACAACCTCTGATAATTGAGGTGAAATCGGTTAAGTTCCAAATCTATACACATCGAAGGTTCTTACTGTTGTGCATATTACGTAGCTAAGTATATTTACGTGATATAATTACATATACTTTGTGTAATTGGATACCTTGATAAAACTCACTTTACCCTAATTTTGCACCTATGTAGATAGGTAAAATCTACTTTCAATTTTTCTGCATATAATATTGGTATATATGTATGTACTGTGTACTGTGTTGTACTCCCGCTCGACATTTTTCGCAAAAAATGAAAAATTCAAATTTTCAAAATACAAATAAGGTTTTTTATATGCTTAATGTAAATTGAAAATTGATATCTATAAAAATTATTCATTCATATGATTTTATATCCCAAGTATACATCTCCCACCCAGTGAGGGAAAGATGCAAGCAACATCGAAAAACGAGAAATTTTTTTTTATAATTTACTTTATGTCACACATCTTCCTATATATTCGTCGTTCTGTGGAAAAGGGTTAAACGAGTGATTTGTGTGTGTATAAAGAGCGGTGTACCATCGTTTTATAACGTATTCGGATCTGGCAAGTATTTTTGCCAAATCGGAATATATTTTGGTATATCCACATATATTGAACCACCAACTCACATACATAATAAAAGTTTAATGTTTTGTAAAGAACGAACAAATAGTAAAACAGTTAAGTAAATATACTGTATACCATAAGTAGTGTACAAGTAGTAGTGAAATGTTAAAAAAGAACAGGCGTCCCAAAAGATTCATCAATTTGGATGAATTTATTAAACTATTGTTAATCAAAGTCAAAATCCTAATATCGTCTGCCGAGGGCTTAAGATTTATGAAGGACGGTAATGAGTCTGGGTCGGCAACCACTCGGACGTCATGGGAAACTGCAGGGTGGAGGAACTAGCGAGGCATGGTGCAACTCTCCAACTGCGACCAGAAAACTCAAGATTGTGCTTAAAAAGGAGACACTAGCCTCAGTGAACGATAGATGGACGAACACTCTCTCATGTAGAGTAGCAAGGCAAGTCTGGCCAAAGCTGGACTGGATACGCTCAAAGACACTTATCTCCTTACGATGACGTGAACTAAAAACGATCATAAGGATACTCACAGGATACTGCTTACTTGGAGAACATGTGAGGAGGCTGTTTGGATGAAGAGAGGGAAGAAAGAGTAGTTCACCTTCTATGCTCATGCCCGGCTTTGACACACAAAAGACATGAATATTTGGGTAAGTTCTTAATGGACTGCCTCTCTCATCTCAAAAACTGTTACGTGTGAGACTTATCACGTTCTTCAACCTAACCTAACCTAACCTACTCGATATGGGATTAGTTCGGAAATAATGTTGCTATAGGTCGGATTACAGTGACTAGCAGTCTTATTTAAAGTTATGGTAATGTAGATGACTGTCCATAAAACTTTGTAATCACTACTTTAACTATCCATTTTGATCGTTCAATTTTTCGGTAGCTTATCAGTTATATTTGCACAAAGTAGTCTTAAAAATTTTACAACGATGATTCATTCATTGTTTAATTGTTGCTAATTGGCTATCTGTCAATTATTAGAATTACTGTTCGACCAATTCGGTCAATTGCAGATACAACTTTTCGAGTTTGCTTAATTGAAATTCTGTATAACGATAATGACAGCTTAAGCTTCGGTGGACATCCCAATATATTTTTATGGCATTTTTGTGAGAAGTCTTAATCTTTACTATAATTAGTGAAATGTTTAGTTTTATTACATACTATTGTTTTGAAAGTGGTCAATTTTATACGTCACGTACATATATACTCGTACTAGATAGTTTGGTTCAATTCAATATAAATTTTATGATCGAAGGCCCATTGGAAACAAAAAAATATTTTTAAAATCAGATTAGTTCAATCGTACGAAAACTCTTATTTAATTCAAATTGTACATTCGACAATAATTTTAAAATTCGACGTATTAGCAAGAAACAAAATTATACTAAGTAATGGGTGATGTTGAAGATGAAGGTGCGGAAAATCCAGCAGGTGAAGGGAATGAAGCAGGTGAAGGAGGTGGAGAAGAAAATCCAGTAGAAGGTGGCGAAGGAGAAGCTCCTGCCGAAGGAGAGGAAGCGGCTGCAGAAGCGGCTCCAGCCGAAGAAGTGCCCGCCGAACCACCACCAGCGGAAAAAACGCCGGAGGAAATAAAATTAGAACAAACCTATGAATTCTTTTTAAAAATGGCTAAATCATTAACTCTTCAACTACCATTCGAACGAGATCGTGTTATTGCATCGAAATGGGTGAAAAAAATTGAAACGAGCGAAGACGAGTTGCAAAAACGCCAGACATATTGTAAATTTCTGTGCATGGCAATGTTTTCTCACAGGCTCGCTGGACCATTCAAACGAATACCTAACAATCAAGCCGAATTGGATGATATTGGTAATATCACAGAAGAGGATATAATTACCGATATGGTTCAAGATAAATCGGTTTTTAGAACCACACCATACTATGTCGAAATGTCAGGTGATTTAAAAGAATACGCGGCTTACCAAGAAATACCTAATTTTGGCGCTCATTTCTATTATGCATTTTCGAATGAAACTATATTACATTGGCACAATGATAAACGTGCAATTGTCCCATCGGGTGGTCTCAATTATCCAATATTAAATCCTCCGGGTAAGAACGTTAGTGATAAAAAGGAGACATTCGTAACAGAATATAAAAAGTATGCCACTCCGGAGCCGAAAGAAAAGATTAAACCTGATATGCTACCAAATTTGGTGTCCGAACTACATAAACGCAAGGTGATAAATAAGAAAGAGATTCAAAAAATGGGTTCAAAGAAATTTGCAGCCCAGCCTTGTAAGAATGATGGTGCCTCAGACGAAGAGTTTAAGTATCCGTTGGTAAACTATTATAAGAAGACTGCAGAAGAGAAAAATAAGGAGGAAGAAGCGGCAAAAAAAGCTAAGGAGGAAGAAGCGGCAAAAAAAGCTAAGGAGGATGAAGCGGCAAAAGATGAAAAGAAAGAAGAGAAAAAAGATGAAAAGAAAGAGGATAAAAAGAATGTTAAAAAGGATGCAAAAGATAAGAAGGTGGAACCAACGCCAGGAAGACCTGTTGGTTGTGGCGCAGCTCCGTGCGTAGCTCTTCAAGCTAAAAAATAAAGTTTTTGGCTATTCATTTATAGATTTATATATTTTAATTTCAAAATTGCAAATTTAAATTTAATTATGTTAAATTATAAATAAAATAAATAAAATTTAATATTAGAAATAAGGCATTATCGTTCATTTTTATTTATCGTCTGATTGTTAAACTGAAAAAAAATTCTACTTTAGCCAAGTGGATACGTGATTGTATTTCGCTTAAAATTCTATAACCAAGAGCCCATTTAAAATAAAAGCAAGCCATTTATGCAAATTGTACGTTTGTGAGTTGTTCGAAATTCGACGTGATACAACAAAAAAAAAATCAAAAATAAAAATGGGGTTGGAAGTTGATGATAATGATGAAGTAGTTGTCGAAAGCGAAAATCCTCCTAATGAAGAGGATTCCAAGCAAATACCAACAAATGCCAATGAAAACGCACCAGCACCCATTGAAAATCCAAATGAGCCAGCGGCCAACGATAAACAATCAGCACCGGCTGAAAATAATGAAAATGCGGCACAAGTAGCTCCGTCCGCGAATGCTGAAGGTCAGGCTGAAAAGTCCGAAGTTCCGGCTGAGAATACTGCAAGTCCGGCTGAAGGTTCAGCTGCAAATGCTGCACCTCCGGCAGATAATGGTGGCCAAGGTGATAAAGGTGCTGAAGAGACGGCACCGCCCGCAGACGGTGAGGCTCAAAATACAAAAGAAGACGAAAAAGTCAAGCAACAATATAATATGTATAAGTCAATGGTTATATCATTAACTCTCCAATTGCCATTTGAACGAGATCGTGTAATTGCATCGAAATGGGTAAAAAAGATTGATACAAGTAACGATGAAAAGGTAAAACGTGTACAATATTTCAAATTATTGTGCGCATCAATGTTATCGCACAAGCTGGTCGGACCATTTAAATATATACCAAAGGAGACGCCAGAATTGGATGAAATTGCTAACACTACACTTAACGAGATTATAGAAGATACGGTCGAGAAAACAGAAAATTGGAAAATGATTCCGTATTACGTCGAAATGTCGGGCGATTTAAAAGAATATACAGCATATCAAGAAATTCCGGATTTTGGGGCTCATTTCTACTATGCATTTTCGAACGAAACGATCCTAAATTGGCGCAATAAATACAAAGCTATTGTTCCATATGGTGGTATTAATTCAGAAATTTTAAATCCACCATCAACACAAATTAGCCAATCGTACAGTTCATTTAAAGATGCTTATAAACAGTATACAGCAGAACCTCAAAAAGTTATATCAAATTCGAGAATATCAGCTGAAACGCTACCAAATTTAATATCAGAATTGCGCAAACAAAACTATATTAGGAAAGAAGAAATTGCTCGAATGGGTACAACGAAATTTAGAGGTGGTGATGTCTACAAATATCCGTCTACTTCAAATGTTGATCAAAAGCTATCCGGCCCGCCCGAACGTACAAAACGTACGGTAACAGCACGGCGAAGAAATGAACGGCCCATTAGCAACGGTAGAGCACCAACTCGTCCTCGATAACATTTTTCGTTTGTACATTATATTCAAATAAAACATATTTGGTTTTCGTTTTCGACTTACAATTTTCGATATTTTAAACATAAATACAACAAAACAAAACATATAATAAGACAAAAACAAACTAGATACAACCCGTCCGAACCAGATAATCTTCTGCTTTATGTACAGCGTCACGTTCATTATGAGCGACGCCCGACCACAGATATTCGCACGCTAATTTTTTAATTTTTTCTTGTTTCTTACTTTGACTCAACGGTTTTGAATTTTTTTGACATTTATTTGCTGTTTGACAGTGGCATGGCTCCAGATCATCACCGAAATAAACTGAAGTTTGATCTGGTACTTCTTTGCCGGTTTGATTCATTGGTCTATGAAGGGGTTGGGGCTTGGCAACATTCTCGACGTGACCTATAAGTTCATAATCAACGTAATCAGATGGTAAGTCTAGTCTACCACTAACTACTGACTTGTTTTTCTTCGGTTTACGCCTACAGCATTCTGAACTGGTGGTACTTCGGCATTTCTTTGTTTTCTTAACATTTTTGCAGCACGTTTTCAATTTCAATGATTGCAAATAAGCTTCATATTCGCAGATATATTCTTCTTTTGTTTTGCTTATTTCGGGCAGTGGTGGCACCAATATCGGCGACTCTATTACCCCGCTTGTTATAATTGTATTTTTTGGTTTTATCCAACATGTGATCGGCTCCTTAGAACAGGCATAATAAAAATGTGATCCAAAATCGGGTATTTCTTGATATACCAAATATTCTTTTTGATCACCTGAAATCTCGGAAAAATACGGATGTGGAATTAACCGTTGCGAATATTTATAATCGACAACCATTGATTTTATATCGGCTGGCTTCAAATTATAAAGACTCATAATTTCGAAATTATCAGGCGCAGGTTCGAACATGAATGGTCCAACCAATACTTTCGATTGCATTGAAATTGTGAGCAGTTTTAAGTATTTGGTTTTTTCATAATTTGTCAAATCGACCATACCATCAATTCTTCGTATCCATTTTGCGGCCAGAATACGATTTTTGTGCAGTGGCAATTTTAGTGCTAGATTTTTATTTATTCTTAAAAATAATTCATATGATACATCTTTACCTTCACCGTTTACCATTATTTAAAGATAATATAATTTAAAATTAGTTTTTGACTAAAAATTTTAATAAGATTATTGAATAATTAATTCGTTATAATTTAGAAACAATACACTAATTGACTAAATAGAACTGGAATGCTTTGTTTGGTAAAATTTTCAATGATAATATGACTCCAAAATGTACTGTCTGAATATTGAATATGAATTGAATTGAATATGAATTGAATATGAATTGAATATGAATTGAATATGAATTAAATATGAATTGAATATGAATTGAATATGAATTGAATATGAATTGAATATGAATTGAATATGAATTGAATATGAATTGAATATGAATTGAATATGAATTGAATATGAATTGAATATGAATTGAATATGAATTGAATATGAATTGAATATGAATTGAATATGAATTGAATATGAATTGAATATGAATTGAATATGAATTGAATATGAATTGAATATGAATTGAATATGAATTGAATATGAATTGAATATGAATTGAATATGAATTGAATATGAATTGAATATGAATTGAATATGAATTGAATATGAATTGAATATGAATTGAATATGAATTGAATATGAATTGAATATGAATTGAATATGAATTGAATATGAATTGAATATGAATTGAATATGAATTGAATATGAATTGAATATGAATTGAATATGGATTGAATATGAATTGAATATGAATTGAATATGAATTGAATATGAATTGAATATGAATTGAATATGAATTGAATATGAATTGAATATGAATTGAATATGAATTGAATATGAATTGAATATGAATTGAATATGAATTGAATATGAATTGAATATGAATTGAATATGAATTGAATATGAATTGAATATGAATTGAATATGAATTGAATATGAATTGAATATGAATTGAATATGAATTGAATATGAATTGAATATGAATTGAATATGAATTGAATATGAATTGAATATGAATTGAATATGAATTGAATATGAATTGAATATGAATTAAATATGAATTGAATATGAATTGAATATGAATTGAATATGAATTGAATATGAATTGAATATGAATTGAATATGAATTGAATATGAATTGAATATGAATTGAATATGAATTGAATATGAATTGAATATATAACGGTACATTCTATTGTTTACGATATGTTTAACGAGAGTATACAATTTAAACAGTTGAGGGATGTTACAGTTGAAAGAAACCAAGCTTTATTCAGGTCCATCCATTTTTACTACATTATTCCTGTAACAATGTAGGAATACTAACTAGCTAACCTATTTGCCTTATGCTCTCGGTTTTTACACTTTTCGTCATTCAAATTTTTCACATAAAAAAAAGTTTTCGCTTCTTCTTCTATACCTTTGCTGTTGTCAACATAGCTAAATATTTCGAAGTGGCGAAAATCGAGGGGAGGATTGAAAATTTGTTGATTGCAAAATTGAAAGGGTTGAAAATTTTGTTTTCGATTTTATCCTTAAAAATGTTTTGGTAAAGAATTCATAGGGTTTCCAAAAGTTGTATATACGAGGCGGGCGTTACTACGAGACATTAAATTGAATACAAAAGTATCTCAACTTTACATTATACATATGAGAATACCTATAACGGTTAAATTATGAATTCTTATGATTTGCCTATATATCTTTAACATAGTTTGATATATGTGCGATACTGTAAATAATATATGTAGGTTGAACGATCTTATAAATGAGCAAATGTTTTGTTTTGAACGATTTATATATCTTAACGGTTTGATTCGTATAATAATTTAAGATAACGTTAACGAGACACATACCATTTAAAGGCAGATGTCTTCAAATGCAGGTGAAATAATTTTATAATACCTTGTTACCTGCCATTCTAGAATAAACCGTTGGTCACAAGTTTTTCTCACGATTGTTGAAGAGCTTTTTCCCTGCACTTTTAAATGTTATGGGTTTCAAGTCAACGTTGACACTTTGAGTTAATACACGATACAATTGAATTGAATTTATTATCTCGTTGTTCAATACTTGGCATGTGCGGCTCTATCAAATCTAGCTTCCATATCTATATATATAAATATATTTAAATATATATATATATATATATATATATATATATATATATATATATATATATATATATATATATATATTGTTGCAACTCTCATGGTTGCAAGCTCACAATCAGCAATGGCGAACACATTAAGGAGTACCAGCCGGTGCACGAGACTATCCGTTGTCAGGATGGACAGAAAACAGAAATACAAGATATGAGCAACAGATTGCACCCTTTCGTTTGCTCGAAAGAGGATGAAGAGTTGGGGATATATATATATATATATATATATATATATATATATATATATATATATATATATATATATATATATGCTTTAGAAATCTTCGCGTCTTGACATAAATATAGTCAACCACTTTCTTCACTGTAGAAGAACTACTAAATGGAAAACATTTCTAAAGTAACAGACCTTAGAGAAATAGAAATGCAACGTTTGGAGATTTTAATTTGAATATTCATCAAAACCTGATTCTTAATCTAAAACCATGATCAACCTATATAGATAATTAAACTAAGCAACATTGACATTTGGAGTAAATACAACTTATTTATGACACCAGACCAGGTCAAATGTGTTTTCAATTTAATTTCTTGGTAACGTAACACAAAAAAAATTTTTAAAAAACTTTTCCACAATTGAAAAATAAAACCTACCCTAATTAACTTTTGTTATGTAAAGGTCGTACAGGTATCCTTAATTTTAGAATGTAGGATACTATTATGAGCTTTCTTTATAGACCGGCTATGGTTTTGGTAGGAATGAATTTTTGGCGTAGTTGACAATCACATATTCGATTATTGAATAAGTTTTTTTAATTTTTGAACCTGAGATACAACATATGTACATGATAAAATGCTACAGCGCAGAACAACGTTTTGGATCACTTTTGCGGATTGTTTGCAAAAGTTCGGTGAGCCTCTATATAGTTTTATTAATAAAACGATTTATATGTGTTCATCGTCGAATGAAATATTTTGATTTTAATATTTTGTACAAAATAAATTGTTTTATACTTGGGGTGGAATGATAAAATTTATGTCACGTTGTTGATTCTACGTATTCATACTATTAAACACAATTCTGTTTCAGTCTTGAATAGTATTCCACGCCCTTTATTCTAGACTTTTAGCAATGAAACGAAGAATACCAATTCCTTTAAACAATACTATATAGTTACACCTTAGAGCATAAACTATATATATTTCATTTTCAAGAATTTGATTTGAATTAGGGCTCAAGACTCTCCCAACTATCTCGCGGTTCGCTTATTTACGTCCTACTTTACAACATTACTCAGCCAAATCGAGGACGTACAGCTATGGAAGATGGAGTGCCCTATGAATTCTGCACTCCAACTATCAGGGTTCGAACCCGGTACATCCCGCTCCTATTGTTGCAACTTTAACCACTGTGACATTTGGTTGGTGATTATATAACCATAGCAATTAAATTTCATCGTTTGTTGATCATGTTTTCGATTGGACGAAGTAAATTTACTTTCTAATCTCTCGTTTTTCATATATTTTATTCATAGCTCTATGTGGAAATGTATTATTATAAACTGTAATGCATAAACAAAAACAAATCCATTTTCTAGGAATTTCTATATACGTTTGTAAATATTCTATGCTTGTTTTTCTTGAAATAATCGTAATGCCCGAAATTTCACTCATGTTTTAGAAATTACGTTTCAAATAACCGTCAAGACATTGTAAAAACGAGATACGCCATCAATGCTATGATAGTCTAGTCGTAGGATTTTTGGCCGTTATTCGAAGCTTTAAAGCATATTTTTAAATATTAGTTTGGAATCAAGGTGTTTCGAAAATGTTAGTAAACGTTGGTATTTTTATGTTCGCTTGGCAACTGCGTATCACGTCCTCCCGCGGAACGTTATTAAAACGCGTTTAGTTGCTTTTTGAACGATGTTACTTTAACTTATGCAAGTTTGGTTTAAGACATAATCTCCTAATTTTCTTTAATTGTTTTCATAAGTCCATTAGATCTCCATTATTGTTATATAAATTACTAAACTCCAATGACGCATCAATTGTGGCTTAAAAGTATGCGGTCACTGGATTTGATATGCTATATAATATCCTTAAAAACGCACAGTACAAAATAAGAGATTTGGTAAAGCCTTCATTTGTATTTTAAATTAAAATTCCACTTTAACAACCTAGTCCAATATTTAACCAAAAAACACCCACGACTACATGGTAATTCACATGTTGATGTATAGATCCTTCAAAACGCCCATATAAAAAAAATATCCATTTAACATAAAAGCATGTGAAACTGCTCAATCCAACCAATGTGGTCAATCGTATCATAATCCATATGTTTTTGACTTGGTGTAAAGTATTCAACTGTGATACCGATATGAAAAAATGGCCATACATTACAAGTTGTTCGGGGCCATTTCATAATCAGAACTTATTGTATTGAAATAAACTATTGGCAGTCATGTGAAGATGAGGTTCTTGTTCTTGGGATAAAAGAACAGATAGGTTTAATAGTTCAAGGCAATATTTCAATCGATTGCACGTTTTATTATATGAATGAGCTTAAAAGCTCAAATTTATAGCATCAATATGCTTTTACAGGGTGACTGACACGAATTGTTTTCAACTTTAGACTGTCATTGCTATCAAACCAGTGATAACAGAGCGCCCAAATTTACATTAATGACAGTTCATTTCATAGTTTACAAGCGTACAAAAGTATAATATGCAATAGTGTGACTGCTCTATATTTGGCTGGAAAACCACTCGGATTTATTTGCCCGGCCGTTTTATTGAAAATTTGCACCAATGGATTACAATTACGAAACCAACCGCCACCGATGGCGATGGTCTGGGCCACCGTAGCGGCCGAAAGCCGTTCACCGCTCGTTTTTGATTTGAAAGAGCAAGGTTCTGACAAAAAATACCAAAGTGTCTATCATCTTAATTTTTACTTTGATTCAATAAAATTCATCAACATTTTTGTAACACTACGTGTCAGTCATCCTGTATATGCCTTTAAATCAATATTTTATTAAAGTTTCAACAACTACCCTGTAGCTGTTGTATTGGCCACTACTTCTGGCGGTGAAGCCTTGGTTCTAATGTATAACAGTGTATAGACAATATGAACACTTGTATGCAACTTTTACACCTGTACCATTATCCCGTATGCGACACCCTTCATGCGACACCTTTATAAGGCAGAAACTATGTATATTGCCCAATTCCAAGGAACATTATAGCACTATATTTGGTATTATTGCTAGTCTTGCTATCCAGACTAATATTATAGTATCGGACAAAATTTCTATGCAATGGTAATCGTAAGCTACAACAGCTTACAAATTGAGAAAATACTCTGAATTTCATTAAATTAATCATATTTGGCCAATCGAATGTGTTTTAAAAGTTTACGATATATGGTGTTAACATATACTTCTTATAGTTGCGACCACGACTGTTGTCGAAAATTTTTCAACAGTACTACCGGGGTTTAACAGATTAAAATATGCTTATACTAGGTAAAACTACTACTATTGGCATAAAATAGGAAGAAGGGTAGTCCTTATACAAGAGACTTAAATATTTACTCGGACCTTTCAAAAATTGGTTATAATCAGGGTGAACCGTGCCAAAAGCAGCGTATGAACTGTTTAACATCCCGATAGAAAATTATACATAGTCTGACTCAATTACTTAATTTACTATATAAATTATTAAAAACACTCAGTTCAATTTATGTTCAAACGATCGGCAGATTTATCAGGACTGTCTGACTTGCTGATAAAAATAATTTTTTGAAATTAATTTGGTTCGATCAATATAAATTTATCATTAATGCGATTTAAATAAATGTTGTTTCAAGACAAGTCTTATGATAAATTTCAAGACGAGTTTTATGAGATAAAGTCGCTCTTCTTGAAATCAAGATATTCATATTGATGATGAATATCGTTTACGACAGATTCGCTAAACACATTAGCCTTATGCTCCTGCCATTAATCTATACACAATCGAATATGAACACCAAATCTCAATAAAGGAACTGTATACAAATGACTCTCGAATGTATAATGATTCCAATTAATTTCTTGGCCATACAGAGCCATCATGATTTAGGAATTCGTTTTGAAATTCTGGTACAATTTACGGATTATAGTAGATTGGTATCAAAATCTATCAACGAGATAGTGTCGTATAGAGATACGGGTATAAAACCAACTATACAAGAACTTGGTATGAAAATCGTACAAACAAAGTGGATTTAGGCCTATATCGTCCCTCTAATCACTGATATTAACAAACTTTTATATTTCAGCTCAATTTTGGTTCTAATAAGTTTCACTCAAATAATAAATTTAACTCATATGCACAAATTCCGTTACAAATTGTCTTGATTAAACATCCCTTACAAACACTTTCGAAATTAAGTATAATATATATCAATCGATTACATATCCTAAGGACATATTATCATAAATTTTCCTACATAAATTTATGTTCACATACATAATTTATACATAAGTCAATAAATTTAAAAAAAAATTCATTTTATAAGAAATCCAATGGGTGCGGCTTTTAATTAATAAAAAAAGTATAATAATTTGAATAACTCACCTTTTAAATTAATTTACAAAAAAATTTAATTTTATTTTATATAATTAACTAATAAATTGATTTTTTATTATATCCTCGAGTTTTATATCTCAATTGATCAAATCACAACACCACAAAACTTAATTTTACACTTCACAGGAAATTCTGTTGAAAATTTCACTAAATTTAATTTAGAAATTCCACTTTTGAACAAATTTTAATTAAATTAATTTTTTTATTTCGATACAGTTTAATTAATTAAGCAAAACAAAATAGTTGTTAGAACAGAATACTATATAAGAAATAACAAAGTGGGTTAGTTTTTCTGGTAATCCCGATCTTATTCGTTGAAATTTCAAATGAAAAGTGTTTAAAATTTTACAAGAACTTTTCCTTTTTATTACATTTTTATTTCGAAAAAAAACAAAAAAAAAAAAACAAAAACAAAACAAACGAAAATAGAAAAAGTAAATATATATATTTATTGTTGTTGTGGAAATTTTTTTTTTCCTTCTATTTTGTTGTTTTTTTATTTTGTGTTAACTGTTAGCATTTCTTGGAAAATTTTCTTCATCAACTTGCTCTCTTTCTCCGTTTCTTAGTATCCAGCTGTATGATAGCTAAAGCTATATATTGCGTTTGTGTGTGTATGTAGGAAAATGTATTGGGAAAATCAACAGAAAAAAGATCATTCGTATTTCGTTCGTCTTTTATTTTCTTCTATTGTTGCTTTCAATTGTTTTTATTTTGTGCACATTTTACTTGAATTAAATTGAGGACGATCAACATTTAGGGGAAATTTATAAATGTTTAATATTTATTGTAACGGGTGACCCATAATAAAACTTGTTGCTTTTCAAATATGATAACTAAGAAATTACGATTTGTCTATAGATACAATCAGAAATGATTTCGAATGAAGGTACGATGCGGTACTCCGACTTAACTAATATGAATAATTACTGTACAAGGTTTGATCGAAAAGCTTTAAGATATGACAGCATTAGATAAAAGTATACAAAATATAATTAATGACTGAATTAAATATTGATAGAAATGGGCTTTGAACTAGTATTCAAGTCAAAATCCAATCGAGGCATATGTTTTAAATCCATATTCCCTGATTAAAATTGACTGTCAGTAAATATTAAAATGAGATTTTACCAGAGCTCTGGTGTTAATATTTTTTGACATGGGCCTTATTCAAACACCAAACATGAAATAGGTTACAGGTATGTTATTAGAATGGTAAAGAGTTAATTTAGTTACCTAAATTTCGTGGATAGGGATTTTTTGACCAATCAGAATACTATACGGTAAAGACCGGATGTAGTCTTTTTCATAGTCATGCACATACTGAGATCTCACGAACCATTAATACGTATTGGTACACGTCGCTTTTTATGCCATCCGGATCATGTTAGCATTTACAGTGTGGCTTTGAAAACACCTTGAAACACTAAGCTGCTACCGGCGAAGCTAAGAATTATATAAGAAGTTATTTATTTGACCTAAGAATAATATGATAAGTAATTTTTTCCGACATGTTTTTGTATTTTGTAAAGGATTACAAAACAATTAAAATATAGGATAAGTGATTCACCCATTGCATGCTCAGGTGATTTCTTTCAGCTTAATCAGTCTAGTTCTTGAAAACCAAGATGATCATTAGTGATACAATATTTCATGTTTTGATTCAGATATCAAGTTTAGTCAAGTCACGTAAAATTTGAAAACATGCCTTAATCTATATAATATGGATGAAGCATGCAGTATTTTTCTGTAAATACTCGCCCTCCACATCTAACACTAACCAACACACATCTAACAAAAAATATGTAAATGTATTTTGTTGGAAATACTTCTCATTTTTTTAATAAATATATATATTTCAAGAGTCTCCTGCACCGCTTCCTTTCAAGAGTAGAAGGATTAAACCTTCTTTAGTCGCCGTATGTTCAGATGGCGTTTTGTAACTCTCGTTATATGACGGTTCACCCACAATCCTTTTCTTTACTAAAGTCAGTGAACGTTAAGCACCTGATCCGATGTGTTAAAAGATTTTTGTTAGCAGCTTCTATACAGTGCTTGCAGCTAATTTAGTTCGATACTCAATGTTACAGAAAATCTTTAATTTAATGTTCACGACTTAAGTACACTTTATCCATTACCTTTACTAGTATTGTGTTTGTTTCAAATTCAGAAATAATCTTATATTTAGCTTATGAATAAATAATCTAAATTATGTAAAACTGCATCCCTAGATTATGCAACTGTAAACGTAGTCATAATTTTTATTGCATTCATTTAGGGGCAGTTTTTTGATATTTTATTGATCGTTGTACTATAATAATACATTTAACATTGTTCTCTCATCAATTTAAGCAATGTCCTCACGATTTATATCTTTTATTCATTTGGTTCAATCATACACTCCTTGTGCCATCACTTATTACTCGATATATATAGTATTAACCACCATTGCTTATATTATTAATTCATGCTTTACACATAAGAATTTACAGAATACCCCAATCATTACAAAGCCCACGTCTATAGTACGTAGTTGTTTTACGGGTTTTTAATTTACAAATTATTGTAACAACTAAACCTAACACTAATATTTAATAACCCTTTACCCTAATTTAACCATTTAACCCTCGACCCTACTTCAAATTGTCAATGTCTTTAAACAGACCATCTATCTTATACAATAATCACCCTCTACACGTCCATTATTCATTTCCTAAAACAATTATTGTCTCGTGCCACACAGAACAACTCATTGGAAAATTAAGACAAAAAAAAAGAAAATGATGTAATAAGTGGGAGAAAATCTCAACACGTTAAAACAAAAAAAAAATTAAACGAGAAATGGGTTGGACTATATAACAACGATGCAAAATTCGTTCCATATCAAAATAAATAGCAACAAGTGTTTTTCTCTATTTTTTGCACGACACAAACGGAAACATGTGCTTCTCACATCTCCGTTCTCCTAGATTTTCTTGAGATTGCGTGCTATACACGAAAGAGATGAAAACAAGTTTATTATCCAATGTGTGTAGGTGGTTTGTTTATGTATTCATTTTTCTTATTCCAGCTCTTCATATCAGTTGAGATGAGGACACAAACCCTAAAACACAATATTGCGTCAGTATATATTTTCAATTTTCTTTTTCGATTTTAATAGGAGTTTCATTATCACATAACGATGTAGCCAAGGTTGATGAGGGATATAAATAAAATTGTTATGCCATCAATATTTTAAAAATAAATTTTCCTTTTGTTGCTATTTTATTGTACCAACGAAAAATGGCAGATTGATATCATTTTTGTATAGGTATTATATATGTGACGAAGACGTACAAGGTGTAAGATGCCAATGAAAAATTTGTGTGAAAATTATAAATAACTGCGGTTGGTATTGGGATTCTGTGGTTTATTATATATATATATTCGGGAAAATGTAAATTTTTCTTGGTGTTTTCGTGACCTTTATATATTCCAATTCGGTTACCTATAATCATCAAAAATTACAACTTTATTACATTCAATCATCAGTTCATCACAACTGATCATTTACAGACCAGCTTTACTAACAGCATCAAGATTAGGTTGGGTGTTCATTAAGCTTTGCTAAAATTAAAAATTAAATTAAATATTTAGTTCTTATTCCTGCCACTAATGGCTACTTATGCAACATGATTAAAACTAGAACACTTGATAGGAACGGAGTATTCACATCGTTCCTCTTAATATGCTATCTTATAATCACTGCAGCTTAAAGCTTATAAAATATTTGTCCTTTCTATGAATGTTGGTTCTATTATTATTTTAGCATGAAATTTTCGATTTACATTAATTCAAACAATAACAAATTTTATCCACTTGTTGGACCTACCATACATAATTGACTTGACAACAATAACCACACATAATAAGAAGGAAAACCAGAAATATCCGTCCTACTCAACATAACAAAATTAAACCGGAATATGAAAATCGAGAAAAACACAACAATATACATACCTACACAACGGATCTAAAATATGTATTCGTGTAATAATTGTAAATTATCGCATGTAATACAATAACATCTTTGTCTTCTGTGTTGATGATGATGATAAATATGAAAAGGAAATGACAGTGAAATCTTAATTGAAATGATTTATGTCTTCATTTTTTTATCTCATTTTAAAATCCATTTAAGGTTCATCATCATATTTTACATCTTTATATTGATGATGTCACAAGATATAAGGGATTATGCTATAATATCGTGGTAAGAGAGAGAGTTATAGAAGTTTAGTTTTTAACTACTGTGATTATAAAAGTTACACCACACGATACGATATGATAATATAGCGATAGACGACGACAACAGTTAGATGGGATAAAAAACATACGACATGGAAAATGAAGACGGGAACAATTTTCAGTTCTTTTTTTGTATTAAGGTTTAAATGACTTCCCACGCCATAAATTAAACTGCGACGAGATATTACTTGGCTGTAATATACTGCTGTGTGGGATTTATGCGTGTAGACATAGTATTTTTTTATCAATACTTACATGTATAACATAAAATGGCGTGGTAAGTCCATCCATCGTACATACATGTTTTATTACATATAGATCATTCGTAAATGCGGGTAAAATATAAAATGATTCCTAATGAATGAAAGAAAAGCTTTAAGCTGAATTCAGTTATGCATCCGCGATGAAAATGCTTAGAAAAATTAAAATTATTTAATACCCCTCAATGATGCTATACAAATCAATCAAATCTTTTTATCATAGACACAAACCTTTATTATATACATATCTGCAGCTATATATGTTATTAAAACTCAGCTCACCTTTTCTTGCGATCTTGCGATAAGATGTAGTAGGCCTGTACTAGCTTGTTGAGCATAAATAATACAATAAAACAACATTTAGGCGCAATAAAACACGTTTCACTGTATCTAGCCAATTCAATCCCATTCTAGATGAATAGAACGTCATAAAAATATAATTGCCATTTAAAAATTCACTTATCAACGATCACTTTTAGATAATTTCACTTTTAGATCATATAGTTAAACGGTTGTATTTTGATTCTGGCAGATTTCAAACATCAAGCAGAATAATGACTTCTTTAGATGTAAAGAATAAATCAAAACTACTACTGGCATATAGGTGAGTCGATCGGCAATGGACATACGTTTGGATTATTATCGAGGAATATATGTTAAGGCTCAAAATAAATTGTGGCATTTTCCACATTATATTTCACGATGTTTTTGTGTTTTTTCCTACAATTTTCGATCTTGAAGAAATATCAAAGGAGTTAACCCACAAAACTTTTAGGCTAGACATTATTTTGTGTTTGAATCTGCGAAAACTTGGTAGCGACGATCAATTATACTGTAACACAGTCACTGTGAGGCCGTTTATCACATTATATTTGATTTCACGGTGTTTTTGACCTTTTTTCGAATAATTTCGATCTTAAAAAAACATCAAAAAGGGACCCACAAAAATTGTAGGCTAGAAATTATTTTGTGTTTGGATCTGCTGAAACTTGATATAGACGATCAATTCTACTATAACACCATCACTGTGAAGCCGTTTTCCTCATTATATTTGGTTTCACGATGTTTTGAGCTTTTTTGTACAATTTTCAAAAATCACATACGATAACACTATCTTGTAACTGAGTTTTGTATCGCCATCGACCTACCTCATAAAGTAGTTCCCTACCCCGTCTAGTTCTTCACAGTTAATGCCAATGCCACCCTGCTGGTGAATCTTTATTGACAACGTTCAACATTCAATTGGAAAACGACATTAACATGAATGCTAACCAAACATATACATTAAGGCGACAGTCGCGATTACGGCTGTCAATTACCCAATTTGGATATAAATCTTGTTTTCATCTTCAACCTATTTAAAAGTGGTTTTCACAAGCAGATTAAGATAATGCAGATGGTATTGTAATACCTAATTCATCCGAATAAAACCTGTTGTTCAAAAGATTTAAATCTTATAGCTTAAAAAATATTTCAACCTTCGAGACAAAATACATAACATAAAATCGATTTATGTTAAATCGCAAATAAGTATTGTTATTTTCTAAAACTGTGCAACAACATAGTACATTTGAACTTACCACCGCATCAAATCGAATATAAGTAGATTCCAGAGCGAAGATTTTGTTTTCGTTTTTGTTGTTTGATTGATTAAATTATTTTTTATGATTCTGTATGTGTACTGATATCGTTTTTCTATTTTCGATATGCTCGATAGCACCTATAAATTACAACAAAACTCTACTATTATTGTTATCATTTTGCGCTTAACAATTATTACCAATATATGAATTGATTTCTTACGTCATCGCAACGTATATATGCGTTATGAAATCGAAAAGGTTATCAGATCAAAACCTACATGTGCATATATACACAACAGGATGGCTTAACAACAGACGGTGAGATTGTGTAGAATATAATTTACGGTCCATATATTCACTCATATTAAGATGTTATATTCAAATCAACGTCACATATCTTCGCAAATGTGTACACAACTCGCATAAACCTTAATTTCATCAAATATTGACATTTTGCAAACGAAATTAATCACATATGGTTTATATGAGTACATATATCGAATTATGTATTTGTGTATCAAAACCAAATTAAATCATAAATCAGCCCCACACTCGAACCAGACATAATTCGCACAACGATTATCTAATTTGGATTATTATGATTGCGTTTCGGATTTTGTTTGCCCCCAACCATCTATATATGTACTGTATATATCCACTTTCCTCACCACTATACCAATCCGTTTTGAATCGTCGTCACCATATTGATAGAATCGAGATGGGATACAAAAGAAAAGTATTTTTTTTTAGTTCGACATTACGACGCGACATCGGTATAAGAACGACAGATAAGATAATTTTATATATAAAGGTTTGCTGTTAGGTCAAAGAAAACCAAACGAAACCCAATCTTTTAAAATTCATAAAGGATTTTGAATTTTTACTGGGTACCGGTGAATTATTTATTTAAGGTTAGGTAAATTTCGTGGCGTGAATATAAACAATTATGTATATGTGCTAGGATACGGATTTTAAAAGGACATCAACGCCCATGTCTTATAAAACACAAAATTATTTATCATAATAATAAGTTTATTAAAATTAATATTTCGAAATTTATTATATAGAGTATGCATACTCGTATACAAACAAAAAGGATATATATTTAACTCCAGAAGGATTTAAATTTGAATTTATTAGTGTTGAGAGGTTTTGTGTGGGAAATAAATAAATTGATGGCAAATTATGATGAATTATTGATGATGAATTCGAAAAAACAAAATCTGTAATCGAATTTAGGCTTTAAGAGCATAAACCTTATCATTTTGGATTGCGATCTAAATGAGTGATAAATTTTCACTCAACTTTTGAGTCGAATACCAGATTGATCTTTTCTTGCTAGAACTACTCTCTGTACACGTTATTAATTCTCAGTTGGACGATATATACCTCATTGAATGACATATCTAAAATTGTTGCTTTAAAAAATACCCCAATTAATGTGAAGTGACTGTATTTACGGTCTGCTCCATATAACTAAATATTTATCATCAAACTTCAGGAGCCGTTTCGACCAATCAGTTTGAATTTAGAGAGGAACACTCCACAATCGAGCAGGCCTTTTACAAACTATGGTTAGACGGTTTAGTATTTAAATTAGAGACTTTAACAGTTGGCAATACTCAACTCTGCCAGTAACAGAGCTCCAATTACAATATAGAAGAACCTCTCAATTATCCATTAATAATAAACCAAAATGGGATGCTCCAAAACCAGCAATTAACAGATAGTTCAACGATTTAAAAATAATGTCCTCCGAGGGATAGTTAGCACTCCCTTTGGGACACTCGTAATAGTGATATTCATACAGTCGTAGAGTAAATAAAACCGTGTGCTCAAAAACATCAGGAAAGCCTCCATCAAGTATCCGGTATCGGAAGAAGACTCAAAATAGAAAAAACTTTTGAGATACAAGAATAGTCCGCAGAATGCAAAATAAACCAAACCAATTATCAAAAATAAAATATTTAAAATAAATAGGATTGTGAATTTCAAAATTCAGTATTTCCTGTGGATAATCCTGGTCTTCATCGAAAAATAATCAAAAAATGATGTCTAAATCGTAAAGCCTGCTAGCTGTTGCAAGAAACTTGTGGATTGTGGACACTAATTTCATGAAACTTGTGGATTTTGATAATTTAGTGAAGAAATTTTCCAAATATCTTTCTTGACTAGAGAAACGCCAACTAGTAAAATATGGCCTGGATTTGCATTCAAAAGAAACTTTTTATAACATTTTTGTACAATTGCCTAAATGTATGCTACAAGTAACATATTTATAGTAGAACTATTAAAAATGCTAAACTCAATATAAAAATATGATAAGCGGCCATTAAATACAATGAGGACCGACATATACAATCATGGCACAGACATAGTGCCAATTTAGGTTTATGACCAAGTTCAGTGCCAAGTTCGATTTTCCAAACATTTGATTTTTGTCCATACAAATATTTTCCCCAGCAGTCAAACCAGATACCACAAGAAGGGAAACAAAACTCTACTTTGAGGATATCGCTTTCTTAATCGATTGTCTTTTTTCTTGATGGAAGCATGTAACATACTTACAGTAGAACTTACATGTAGCATTATGCTACATGTAACATACTTACAGTAGAACTTTCGAATACGCGAAATAAAACCGACAATATATGGAATAATGTCACAAACACAGTGCCCATTTTGGTTTATTGCCAAGTTCGGTTTTCTCAACATCTTTCATGGCACTTAACTACTTGCAAGTGTGGTTTACAAACCAGCATTGTAGAAGGATAGGATCATAAAGAAACTTTTGATCTGATTTCAATCTTGAAGGATGAGCACTACCTTGACTTTTCTCCACGTTTCGGGAACGTATATGTGAGAGATGTTAGACCTGATAATCATTAGAGCCTTTATGCCCTCCTGATTTGAACTCATGCGAGTCCTATCCGGCTTCTCTATAGAATTCCGATAGTAACCTTCATTCTGAAAGGATAACGAACATATTTGTTCTCTTCGCCTTCACACAATACAATTTTAGTTAGACTTTACGATTAATTAATACAAATTACTTTCAGAATTGGTAAATTATTCTTCAATTTCCCACATGAATTTAGCACCATTGTATGTGTAGGTACATCCAATCAATAAATTCATAATTATTTCGTTCCATATCCACATATAAATCAATTATGCATATATAGGTATATAACCTTAACACAACTAATTAATGATTTTGTAATTAATATTTATAATTATTATTTCATCAAAATTATATTGTTAAATTATGGCTGTATACGTACATCGTATAAACACTTAATTATTTATAGAGAAATGTCCATTGACAATATGACGTCATAAACCATTCCATTTTACAACTTACATTTTACCTCAAACAGGTGAAAGATATGAGACCAAATATGAGTTCATAATTGACAATAGTCGTCATAAGTTCTACTCGGGTATATCCTACTTATAACCAATTAAATTACTGTGGTGAGTTAAAAAATAGAAACAAACAAAACTATTAATATATATATATATATATATATATATATATATATATATATATATATATATATATATATATATATATATATATATCAAAAATTAAACTACAATTAATTATAACATAGTAGTAATAAACTATGTTCGGTTTTTATCATACATATAGTAATTGACCACAAGACCTAATTTTCATATACATTTTTTGATTTGTCCTTTATTCATTTTGAATACGTTCGGCCGCCACAACACTTCTTCGAGTGCCTACCACAAAGGAATCACATGAGGTAAACTTTTCTATTCTAATAATCAATAACTAAAATTAATCTACAACGCCTAACTATCTTAATGGATGAATATCCTAAAAGTCATGCTATGTGTAAACATTTAGGCTGACAGTGTTGAAGCAATTAAGCAGATAAATTGTTTTCAGGAAAACAGAAACAAAGTAAAATTTAGAAAATAGTTGTTATACGAAAAATGTATGAAAATCCTTATCGTTGTATTAAAGTAATAGTTTAGTGTTTAATTGATAATATTGTCGTATATACGACATAAAGTACCGCATATACCATATAGTGATGAGTTAAATTTAAGTTCATAAACTGCCGAGTTACATCGAGACCCAGCATTTTGGAATGCTAATTCTGTTACGGTTTAGCAAAAGTTATAACCAAAAAGCGTTTTGTTGGTGATACATTTATGATTACACGTTCCAAAAATCGTAACGAAATTATATCGACAATTCGCCTGAATCTAGTCATTTTTATCGATTGTATAGTTTCTAACATGTGTTGCAACTTCTTCTCAGGACAATTTGAGAGTCAGTTTATGAGTTTCCCCTGTTAGCAAGTAATAAAACCTGGTTAGTTACTAGATACTGAAATTGATCCTATCATTAGTTACCAAAAAAAAACTCTTGAATTTTCATTGACACTAAGTAGATTAGAACTTGCGATAATCTCGACAGTCCTAAGGATTTATCTTATAATTTAGTTACCGTACCTACATAGAGGATGGCAGGTGATTTAAAGCTTTTACACATCATGTTCGTTAGAACAAAAGATGGTTTTATGTGCATCAACTTCCAAGAACTCATTTCTTCTATAGTTGTCTATTGGGTACCTTTATTTAAATTTTCCAGTATTGACAGTTCTTCAATGTAACCCAACTAAAAGTTAATGACAAACGAGCACTTAGCTGTTTTCGAAATCGATTTATTGGATGAGGTCGCTATGGTCAGATTTAAACCATACAACAAAGTTGTTTGGGAACCCAAATGAGACACCCAAATGAGATCAAAAACCTTGACAAAGTCAGTGTACAACCTTCTGACTTTTCATAACTTTGATTGTCCTGCTGTTGAATTCAATATGGTTTGAAGATGTTGATCTCTTTGCAATGAACCCATATTGCTACGACAATACATGTCAAGATACATCTTTAAAGTTCAGTTTTTTAAATGAGAGTGAAATTTTTTTTTTAAATGTGTACAACATGACTTTCGCATATTGCCAAACGAAAGTGCGAAAAGTAGCAGATAGAGACCGTGTTGAGCAGAACGGCAATCGAAATTTTAAGTTGTGATTAGCAATGATTTGATGAACGAAAGATTTTATTGGTACCGCAACAATCGTTGCCGACCGTCTTAACTTCTTTCTGTTCCGTAAGTGGTTTCCGAAAAAAAGGCGGTCAACTTAAACTAGAACATCAAGCCCTGAATTTTATATACCTTGAAGTATGTACTAGATTTGCGACTTCAATCTCATCAACATCGTAAAAATGAACTGCGATCATCGACTTGTCATCTGGTAGCATATCGGTATTAACCATTATCAATTTGAAATGATGGTGGGTGTTTATGAAAAAATTTGCTATTGATTGAGTTATCATTGGTTGTAATTAATCCTCTTTCTTGTATTAACTTTGGGCTTGTGCTTTTATCGGAAAACTTGGTTAGTTTAACAAGTTGTATTCCGGTAATTTTCGATAACACTAATTTTTAACTTAATTTTTTAAAAGTTTCTATAGAGTTCTGTTCGCATTAATATTAGGAGTTTCGGTTTTGTCCCGTCATTCGGGCTTGGTTGGCCCAATGTGACATCCCCTCTCAGACATACACTCTCAGTCCGAAATCTTTTTATACTTTAAATGAAACCAAGATATCTGGTATACTTCGTTCATCCGTCATCAGTTCACCCTGAAATAGAATTCGTGATCCAAAGCAATGCAGTATTCGAGAAAAGTATGAAGGTTAAGAGCACAAAAGTGCTCAACAGATTCTTGTTTTCCTCCCCACATTGTTCGCAGAATGCGTTGGTCCTAGTTTTTTTACAAAACGTGTGGTTAATGAGGAAACAATGTCCCGTGAGAATACCAAGCAAGGTCCTCAAAGTGCGTCTATCATAATTCAAGAATGACTGGGATCTCTGATTTATTGTTCCAACGAAGATTTCGAACAAGCGACAAGATGCAAAAAGAGATGGGGTTGTTCCATCTCTTCTGGTGCATGCCATAATGTGACTATCGAGATAACTCTTAAGGTATAATAACGTCACCGTCAGAGCGGGTTCAGGAGAAATTAAAGCTGAGAGCTATTTTTAAATAATCCTAAATCGGATTTTTTTCCAATTTAGTCAAATGTAAGCATAAAGTTAGAAATAATGTGTTATGTAATTCACTTAAAGCTGCTAAATTTTATTTTGTTGTTGTGTTTATTGACTAATGACTTGTCAAATGAAATCTATTAACTAAATCTTACTCCTTAAACTGTGAAGCATTCGATAACAGAAAATGAAATACGTCTACTGGCTAGCAGTCGAATTTTGACATTCGATTTTCGGAAATCCGATTACGTTTGGATTTTTTAGTTTCATAATAGCGGATTTTTCGATATCGGATTTTAATAATGGCAAAATCCACTTTCGGATCCGATATCGAATTTGTCAAAACAGCCCCCAGGCCTATTTACCCCTAGGCCAATACATTTTCTTTGACATGCAGTAGGCTGAGTATCCAGTGCATTGATATCGGATCCGAAAGCTATTATGAAAATCCGATATCGAAAAATCCGCTATTATGACACTAAAAAGACTTAACGAAATTGGATTTTCCGTAAATCGTATGTCAAATTCCGACTGCTATTTAGTAGACGAATTTCACTATGTATTATCGGAAATTATCAATTTCAAGTGAATTATAAAAATCATAACTGCTAACTTCACGCTGACATTTGACAAGTTCGAGCAATTTCATAGTAAGAAAATTCAGATCGTAACGGATTTTTCGATAAATCGGATTATTTTATAATGGCCCAGTATAACATCATTTAAACTGCCTATATAGCCCCGATTCAAGGCAATTATCGTATCCAAATTAGTTTTCGATGAAACAGTCCATTGTCTTTAGAGCACCCTGACGATCAGAAAACATGCAGTTACGATGATGTCATAAAAAATGATGATACGATCAATTTTTTCTCATTTGCATAGTGCTGATCTTAAAACTGCAGCAATTTCCACCTAATATTAAGGAGAAGTAGGATGTGGGCAGTTATGTTCCGGCCCACCCCCTTCATAATTGGCAGTGCCCAAAAGGTCTAAATTGGAGTTCCATGTTGCCAAAATCACAATTTTCGGTAGTATTGTCTTCCCTGTTGAGGATATGTTGATAGAAAAATAGAGTTGATTGGAGGCACCTACACAACACATCATTCTGCAGATAGTTCACAGTCGACGTCAATAATAAGAGAATAAACACCAATAAGATTACACGAAATGAGGAAATTCCCATTTCCGATTCGGATTGATACCACAAAAAAGAATATTGATAAAATTACTCACCATACTTGCGTGTACTATTATGATAAATGTTGAAATAATATTATCACAATTCGGGGGCGCACAACAATAAAACTTTCTTATACATTTTCTTGTATCACAATTTACAATCCAATTGTTTTGCTATTTTGCTAACCAGAAATTCCCAAGAAAAAAAATTACATCATCCGTACTCTATTTATTTATATATTATATACATTCTAATTATTTATTTATATTTTTTATATTTATTTATTTTTTTATTTTTAATATAGAAAATTGTTTTGGCGTCATGATTCACAATGCAAATTGCTGGCAAACGCAACTCCAATGGACACAATGTCTATAATAGCCCAACCACTCGTCTCTTATGTCGATTCTTGTTTGTCGGAGACTGTATATATATATGTACGTTAATAAATAGTCGTTGATTAATTAAAAATGATAATGACCGAATAATTAAATCGTAATTTTTATGGTAATTAATTTATTTATAACGAATGGAAAGGATTCAAAACCGCGTAACATACATTTTATGCTCGATATACACCATTGTTATGTCGGACATAAAATTTACATTTTCGATTTGATGTTTGAATTATAAAAATATATACGATATTGAAAGTTTGTTGCATTCAACAATGTTGTTGAATACAAGATGACATATATAGTTATTTGTGCGCTGGATCAGTTACGGTGAAGGCGGCTGCAATAACATTGATCACGGTGACGAGAAAAATTCCACCCAGTATGAAATTATTGACGACGCCGAGATTTTCACGCTTATTTTTCAATTTCATGTTTTGCTATATAAATCGATAAATCCAAATAAGTTTACATTTGATAAGCTTATAATCAATCTTACCTTTAAAATCAGCGCAATTCCGACTCCAACTTGTAGCACCAATGATAAAATAAGCAGCACAAAACTAACATAATACGTGCTCGACGTGTCGTTGTACACCATCAAAAAGCGTAATTGATTGGCGTTCGCTGTTAGGAGTGCAAGGTCCATCATTCCCAATGCGGCACCTTTTGTTATCGAATATGTGTTCTTCGTGACCGTTGAGACGGTACCGTCACTGGGATTATCAATAATCGGTATTTCGTCCACAGTTGAGTTTAATTCACTCATTTTGAACTTATTGAGTGTAAATATGCTTCGTACTGTATGTCTTGAGATAGTTAAGAGTAATGAATAATTTCAGTATGTGATACAAATAATATATATATATAAAATGTTATCATCTTAAAGTGGTGGTTTCTTGAAAGCGCTGATAAGTTTTGAGATTCTCTAAAATTATAGACTGACAACTTATGTTGAACAGAAAATGATTCAACTTAGCGAGTGAAATGAAATGTTTGAAAATGATTCATCGATACTTCAACAAGATGTCCTACTCTATAATTGATTCATTCGCGCGGGAAAGGGAATAAGGATGCCCGAACATGATATAAAATTGGCTGGTAAGATTAGAGGCCATGTATCCCAAAACTATATGTAAGGGCCCATAAGGGCGATGATTTCGACGAAATTTATTTTTATTATAAGGCGGAAATTATTCCAGAGGTCAATGCCATTAATGCCACCATCCCGCGAATCGAACCCGAAACCTCTGAATGACAGAGCAATGCTACTTTCTCTGCTACGTGAGCGACAAAACCTCCACCAACTTAGTGTTGGATGTTACATGTTGGCCTTAAAGACTTTATTGAAACTTCTCAGCCGTTAAGACAACCGAATTTGCAAACTTCATATATGCTAAGACTCATTTTTCAATAACTGACCCATATAATAACATTCAAATTTATTGCAGCGTTACGATGAAAGCCAGTGAGGCCGAAGAATACACATGTGAAGATTTGATGTAAAAACTCAACAAAATATCAAAATCTTCTCAGCTCTGTTATTTAGTGTCGTCCTTTTATAATTAAATTACAAGGTAGTATATAGATAAGTTTTCGAGCTACCAGATTTGGTCCTCCAGACTTGGGGTCGAGACATACATTTCTCGTAAATTTTTAGAACAAAACATAAGAGCCAAAGATAACACCACATAGTTACTAGAGCTTGTGATAGTATACGCATCCGTAAAAAATTCAAGTGTTAACCAAAAAATCGGATACCGTCAACATAACAACGAACACCCGCTTGGGTTTAGGTATAAGCACAATGTCAGAAAATGGATGAAGAATAATGTACTTTGCGATCGCTGTGATGAGTACATTCTTTCCTCATAAAATTATCCATTTGAAAACAAGGTCCTTAGCTCGGCTTGTGCAAGACGTGAGATCGTATCGGTCTTCAACAATATTCATAAGCAATGACTTTTATCCGGTCATTCCCAAGATAAGATGTAAATTTTCATACAAGTCAGGGGGACAGGGTAATATCTAGTGGGATTCTCTTGTGAAGGTTTGATAAATCAAGAAACAAACGAAATTATCAAGATCTGGTCAACAATAGTATCTTCCGATCTAATTACCAGTCTGATGAAGTAAACACTATTTGAGAAGTATTGAAAACCTCGGGTGTCGATACCGCCCAGCAACCTCTTGGTATAGTGATAGCATTGAGGATCCATCCGCAATGAAGAACTCACCAAGGCCATGCAGAGATTAAAGAAAAATTGGTCACCTGGAGATGTTTGCATTAAGTAAGGGCATTATTGATATTCGGACAACTAACGACAACTTTACCGTCTTATGGCCCTTCTACGATTGGTATGTCGAAATGCAGTTATGACCGAAAAATGGGGAAAATGATGCATTTGATCGTGGTATAGCACTCCATACAATATATCACAGCTTAAAATGTTTTAAATTAAAGAAGGCGGAAATTGTTCCAGAACTCAATGCCATTAAGGCCCACGGTTCAACCCCCATTCACTTACAGATTAAAAACACCCAATCGTGATTGATGTTTGGTTACCACCTCGGGAATCGACAGAGACCCCCGAATGACAGAGCAAGCACGCTACTTTCTCTGCCACGAGAGCGACAATCAGCATATAAGCTACTATCGTACATAACCTTGGAAAGAATTACTAATCAGGCGAAAGAAACCATCGGTGTCTATAACCAAGGAAGATTCAGTTCAACTCGACGAGTTGCTGATCAAGTTTTTGCTATGAAACATCTCACGATGTAAATCTCGGTATTATCACAAGTTGAGTGGGTTATCGCAATAGAATTATAGAGATATTTATCCACTGGAATAATATTCAGATGCAGTTGGTTTAATAAAAACTGAGTCCAAAATTAAAACAAAAGAAACATGTATATATTTTGTAGATGGCAATCATTGAGTAGTTTTTACAACAATTCTATTGGAATTCCCCTAAATGACGATTTCTATTTCTTCAAATATGTGTTTGTGCAATGATTGTGGCACTATACTATGTACATAGTAGTAGGCGACAAAAAAGCGGTTATATATTTAACCACTGTGCATATTCACATTGGTAACCTTAGCAGAAAGAAGAATAATACTATTTCGACATAACCATAAAGCGTACATCTGCATCTTAATAATTTTAAAGAAGATAAAAAGTATTCCAAGCATTTAATAGACTTCGGCTGAACGCTAACAAATAATTTTTTCGAAGCAAAAATATATGTGTGAGACGGCTTTTAATGCCAACATTTATGGAGTATACATACATACATATTCGTATGAACAAATATGAACACATAAATTTCAATACAATATGTACATACATATTATATATTACCAGGAGATATTTTTAATGAAATTTATCCTGGGATTTTATAAATTATTAACAATTTTTATTAAATAAGTTATTGTAAAAAAATATTGTTGGTAATTTTTATGGATTCGCTATACTAATTAAAAAATATTTGTATATCGCATCTATATAAAGGATAACCATGATAACGTGTTATACTCGTATATTTATGTACGAGTACGTACATTATCCTTAAGACTTTATGTTAATACTCGAATGTATTTGAAAAACCTAAAATAATGTTTCGATAAAACAAAGTAATTGAGCAAATAGCAAACAGTGTGCTAAACAAGCTAAGACTAAATGAAAAAAATACATTTATCGCCTAAATGTTTACTTTTATTATGACATGTCCTTTTTTTATTTACTTTAACGTCGTTACAAAGCGGTTTATTTATAGAAAGAGTTGCTTCAAGATGGTTAGAAGTACAAAAACTGGAAAATATTTATGCCCATTGTTGTTTGACGACTTAGACTTATAAGAGGATAATGTTTTTAAACGATTGTATTCTCAAAGGCTGGTTACGACTTTGGTACGATGTCATCTGACCCTGATGTTTGCTTGCTGGTCACAAAGAGAAAAAGTATCTAAGCTTATAGCCTAGATTAAAATAACAGTACTATATTCTGTACTAGTTTTTGGGCCGTTATTAGATTTCTCCATTTCTTGTCGCCGGTTGTAGCTTAATAGTTAAGAGAGTTTCTCATCACGCCGCGGTCTAATGTTCGTATAATGTGCACCAATACGTTGAAATGGATCGTAAGGTCTCAGTTGGGCCGTGATATGGGCCGTTTATGGCCTCTAAGATGATTAGATTACTCATTGTGTATTAATTGAGCGGCTAATTTCAGTTAACTCCGAATTTTATTTATTGATATTGATGTATGCGATTCGAGAAGGATACGATTTTTTCACATTAAAAGTTATTAAATTTAAGAATCTAAAACTATATCACATATTGATCTTTTTTAAAACGTAAATTTTTTTCAGGAAATAATTTTTTGCTTTCAAATTTATTTCAAGTAAAATTAGTTTTCACCATTTAAATATTTTCAAAAAAATTTTTTTCTTTATAATCAATCTGTTTTGGGGCTCAAGACTCTCCCAGCTCTTTCGCGGTTCGTTTTTTACGTTTTAATTTAAGCCTCAATAGGTCCGGTTTTCGTAGAACCATCTGCGCATTGCATAGCTTCATGCCAGCCTAAAGTGCTGACATGGAAGATGGGTCGGCCCATGAGTTCTGCACTCTAAATTTAGCAGTTGGGTTATAAACAAAAAAAAATTTTACTTTATATTTTTTTCCAAGTTATTTTTTTTTTCACTGATCCACCTGGGCGGTTAACAAAAATGATTAAAAATATTTTTCCATATGAAAAATATTTCACTTAATTTTTTTACTAATAAATTTTTTTTTAAAAAGATCGTTTAGTTTTTATTCAAGTGATATATGAAACAAAAAGTATCAGTTGGTTGAAAACAAGTAAAAAAATTTTTTTACCATGAGAAAAAAAATTGACTTTATAGTTTTGATAAATATCGTTTAATTTTTATTTCTGGTATTCCAGTACTTAAAACCAAAATTAGCAGTTGGGTTATAAACAAGTAAAAAAAAATTTCCTGAAAAAAAATTTGACTTTATATTTGTTTCCAAGAAATTTTTTTTTGGTAAATGTCGTTTAGTTTTTAATTTCTGGTGTTCCAGTTAGAATTTGAAAAGAGATCAATATGACCCATGGTGTATTAGATTTAGAAACGATTCTTTATGATTTGATTTTCTTATGCCAAGAATAGTCTGAGCATTAACATTAGTGACAATCATATGATAGACTGGCTAGTTAAACTGGCACGTTGTACAGAAAGTTGGAAAGTAATTGCCATAGTAATTTCATAACATCGTCAGGCATATGATACTATGTTGTATTGGTGCTGTAAGAGATCACATGGTACCACTGTATCACACTAAAGACAGTGCTCATTATAGTGTCTATTAAGACTCGGTGCTGGGTTCAATACTTTGGAACAAGCCCTCCGATTAATATTAATCAAATTTAAGAAAAATAATTGCAATTTCAGGTAAGTCTCTATATTGCCGTTCTCATTGTGACTAAGCATAAGAAAGTCATAGTGAGTGCCAACAAAACTGTTAAAACCTTCCCGAGATGACGAGTTGGCATAATATTAGAAGAATAAAATACAACAGGGCAATTGAGAAGATCAAAGTCAACGGGCTCTGCGCTTTATAAGTATATAGACATTTAGTAAAAATCGTGAATGATATCGCGTGTGTAATATGTATAGGATAAGTATATAGGATGAATATAGTAGTTTCTGGTAAGCCTCTTGTGGCGAATAATGATGTGAGCTGTGGTTGTTTTAGCACTAACTAGATATTTTGAAGAAATACTACCTGGTGTTACTTGATCGGCACTATTTATGAAGTTACACCAAACAGAGTAAGTACTGTAGTTTCGAAGAGTTTGTTGGAACACTTTATCTATTATGTCTTAGAATAAAATATTTAATCTTAGATCTTCCGATAGTTTCGATATACTTCCTGCAAAGTCTTTCGTGATTTATCGATTTCTGCTACTCGCATTTAAAATAATTTTGAATAAATTAATCAAACGATGTATATAAGCCAAAAAAGTACAATTAATTATGTAAAAACGTTATAAATCAAGACGCTTGGATCATCCGATATAGAGTATAGTTATGCTGCCAATAGTGAGAATGACTCATAATATTACCCATAGTAAAAAAACCAACAGCTATCCAATAGTAGGACATTGTTGATCATGCCCAGGAAACAAGTATATAGACTGAATTGATCTTGAATGCTTATCAATGTGCCAAAAATAACTTGCACTGTTGATAAGTAAACGACACAGTATCGCATATATGTAATTTCCCTCGACAAGTAATATATGTACATAAATGTGGTTGCTTAATACAAACATGGTTCACAAACATGGTGTACATTTATGGAAACCGCGATAGTAAGACAATAATTTAAAACGATAACAAAATCATACCAATAACGACACACCGGCAAGTTACTATACGCATAATAACACACAAACAGTTTATTTTTAACAACTAAACGATCGCGTATACAAGATGACTCGATCTTTATAATTAAACGATATAGCTGTTATAGAGAGACGAAGAGAACAGAATTATAAGAATTCAATATAAATTCCGTCATCGTGATCGTTTTTCCCCTACACACCATCTCAAAGAGATTTGATTTTGGTTTTTTTCTTGGCATCAATAAAAAGCGATCGCACAACCAAATTACACAACAGTTAAATATAAAACTTGATCGAGTGAAATACGATTGCGGTGAATTACTAGTTAAGTGCAAATATAAGTGAATAAATTATACATACTACAAAATGTTATCATTTTTGACGTATCGTAAAGAAGATCATAGTGACAGTGAAGATGAGGATGATCAAATAGCCCCAAATAAGAACGGCCAACCAATCGTTCCAGTGCCACGTAGCGGCATTCCAAAACGTTTCGCTGCACTATCGATCGACACAATCGATTCCGACACAATCGATTATGCATCCGATATGCCGGTACCAAAATCGATCTCAAATGATTTGCGCCCCGACGAAGAAATTGGATTAACCGAAAATGGTAAAAAACATCGATTCAAAAAAACGCTTGGCGGTGGTGCTAGTGATGAGACTGGCACCAAACCAAAAATCGTAAAAGTCGGGACTACAGCCGGTGACAAACAAAAAGCTGAAAATATATATGCAGCAAACAAGAGTGTGGCAGAAAGTATGATGGATATTGCGCTACTGACCTCAAATGCAAATCAGCTCAAGTTTTTGCTGTCGTACAACACTAAATCGAAAACATTCTATGTCAATGTGACGTTAATCGCATTCTCACTAATGTTACAAGTGGCTGTTGGTGTATCTTTAATTGTTAAAGTAAGTCGCTCATCTTATTTTTTTTATAGACGATCACGCTAATCCGACTTCATTTTTATCCATTTTGTTTTTTAGAAAAACTTGAGAGGTAAACGCTATTCACGTACAACACACTACATAAATCAATTCGTGGTTATAGCAATATTTTTAGTGACCGTGATTAACGTATTTGTGGCCGCATTTACTACAGCCGATTCGTAGTTTTGATATACGATTTGCAGAGATAGTGACAACCATAACTTCGTTTAAAACCAGACAACCTCAAAATACTCTACTTTATATGCATTACCTATAAGTTATAATTTATATTTTTTTTAATGAATACTTAACACGTTAATAGCCAGTGGTTTTCTATGTATAATCTATATAGTATACAGTGAAATGTACTTATTAGTTAATTAGTGATATAGTGACCGCACAAAACCAATATATGGTGAATCTCATTTTAAAATTAATGCCATAAGCTTTGTGTAGCATTTTGGACATTCTATATTACATAAAGATAACGCCAAAGAGACTTAAATACTATAATAGTACTTTGTTCGAGTATATACTATCGAGTATACACCGGATATTGGCATCATTATAACAGATAATTGAGTAAAGTACTGTACAATAAAATTGTACGAACTGAATTGATGTTCTATTGTCAAACGTTGATTCTGAGAAATTATGACACCGACTGGTGCAATTACATGATATTTTTTTTTATATACATATATATAATTAATTGTACTTCTTCATAACTAATTTTAAGAGAAGCTAAATAAAACTAAGTTTTTTTATAGATAAACGTGCGTTAAAATTTTATATCTGGAAAATCTTATACATATTCAGTCTCAAATTTGGATCGATTCCAAGTCTACGTTCAAAACTATTTTTAACTTTCAAATTTCGACGAACGAATGAAACATCAGTCTTTATCAGAAATTTATCGTTCCATGTTTTGAACTTTATGGGGCTAAATTGGTGTTTTGCCAACTTTTTTAAGTCGATCAACTTATGACATTGAAAAAAATAAGTCACTTAAGTAGGAGCTTAATTATGCCAGTTATATAGGTTCCACTCTTTTTAAACTATTGTGGGCGGTGCTATTACATAATATCATATCGAGAGTATATAACTGCATCGTTCCTACGTATAATTGCCTGGAATGCTAATCGGCTTAATGCAAGAGTCGCAGAACTAGATGTATTTCTAAGAACCAACAACATACATCAAACTTTAATATCAGAGACACACTTTGCAGAGAAAAACTTTGGACATTGCAACCCAGTATTCGTGCTCGAGTATGGGACAGCAATCATAATCAAATTAATCATGGTGGTGCGGAATTAAGTTTAGGGGCGATTTACTGCCCACCAAGACATAATATCGTAAGACATCAATATGTCAACATTTTAAATAAACTTGGACGATGGTTTATTATATGAGGTGACTACAACGTTAAAAACACTGCGCGGAGATCTTAACTCATAACACCGGGAAAAGGAAAAGAACTTCGCCTACAGACATCAACAAGGTTCCTGATTTGATTGACTATAAAAGTCAATTTCGAAAAGAGTAGTCTTAAATTACATTGGAGGCGAAGGCATTGACGACCTTACTTCACGACATTATTTTATCCTCTATCTCCATTCTTAGGAGCATAGGGCGTCTACTAGACTGGACCATCGAACAATTTTTGGGGCTCTTCTCGATAGTTTCCCCATGTTTTCCCAATATGATGCGTATTCCATTCTAATGACATCCTGCGGTTATGTCATTTGGTATCTTTCTCAGCGTATATCCGAATCCCCTTCTCAATTTTTCATTTGTGATCTTATTCGGCCAGAAGCATTTGATCAATCACCTAAAGTAATTTTACACTAGCACTTGGAGTCTTCTTGTGTTTCCATCTTATAAATATAGCAATACTGATTTTACAGAGGCATTGAGCATTCGTATCTTGATGTTTCTTGACAGGACGGAAATATTCCAGATATTATGGAGCATGTTGAAAGTGTTTCTCGCTTTGTTGATGTGGGTCTCAGGGTCTTTGTCTTTTTTATGTTTATCTTGAGCCCAACATCTTGTGCTATTTCTGATAACTTTTGTAGATTTTGCTGCATGTCTGTGTATTTGCGTGTTAGCAGGCATACGAGTATATCATCTGTGTAGTTGAGATCGTTCAGTTTTCTGATTGGATCTCACTGAATTCCGTTTGATGATGTGATGTCAGCTTTCGCATGAAACGTCATCAAGTACTATAGAGAACAGTAGTCGAGATAGTACAAATTCTTGTCTAACTCCTCGTGTATTGTAGTATGTGCCACTCTGCTTTCCTTTGTGTTGCACTTTATTTCCAGCATCCCGGTATTTTCCTCGGGATGCCTATTTCACAGAGTGCTTTTCAGTTTGCGTTTGAAGTCCACAAAGAGTAGATATAGTGGTGAGTTCCATTCGTAGGATTGTTCGATAATAATTCAGACTGTGTTGATGTGTTCTGTACAGCTTTTTCCTGGTCTGAAACCTGCTTCTTCGTTTCTTATGTTTTGGTTGACAGTTGGTGAAAATCGTTCAAGGATGACCATTGCTAATTCTTTCATTGCACTGCTGAGCAGGGAAATACCTAGCTATAGTTTTTGAATTCTGCTCTTTCCATTTTTGCGGAATTCTCCCAGTATTCCACACTTCTACTAATAGTGGTGTTAGTGCTCCTGCAGCTGTAAATGCGTCTCCATTAACAATTCAGCTGGCATGTTGTCCGTTCCAGCGGCTTTGTCATTTCTCAGCTTCATTATAGTACTTGTAACTTTCTGCTCCGTTGGTGGATGGGTATTTATGGTTTCGTTATAGTTTCCATCTAGAAGCGTTTGTTTTATTTTGAAGGATGCTATTACTAGTTGGTGATCACTGTGTACATATGCTCCTCTCATTGTTCTGACATCTCTTAAGGGAGATAGAAACTTTTTATTTACCAGCACATCGTCTATTTGATTTCTTGTTCTGCCATCTGGCGATGTCCAAGTGTATTTATGGATATTCTTGTGTGGGAATTTGATGCTGCCTATATGAATAGCTGATTTGTGACACACTAGTCGGTGTGTCTGCCTCCGTTGTTGTTCCTTGCAGAGTCAAGTTCGAGTTAACCCATGATTGTCTCCATTCCGGTGTTGTCAATTCCAATTTTTGCGTTGAAACCTCCTTGGATAATATTGATGTCATTTCGACCATACGACATACAATCTATACGATTGATTTTTAACTAGTTTATAGATCTCCATCAAATATCAGAAGTGTCACCCCACTAGAAATTGCACAAGAAATAGTTATGATTTTGAATGAAATTCCTCCAAGGTTGTTTAAGGAGCTATCAAACAGAGCAGTTACATATGTGTCTGAGTGTTTTAAGGTTGCAAAAATAATCATGATTAAAAACCGGACAAATCACCTCAGCAAATTGCATCAATTGCAGGACGAAGTCTTTGTTACCACCTATTTCAATGTTGTTTGAGAAGTTGTTATTGAAACGACTAAAACCAATGATTATTATACCTAATTTCCAGTTTGGATTGCCATATTTCTAGATGTATAACAGCTTTCGATAGAGTGTGGCATGAGGACTTTATCTATACAAGATAAGTAAAATAGTGCCACAAAATTACTGCCTATTGCTCGAGTCATATCTCTCCGACCGAAAATTTAGAGTATCTCATGAAGAACTCCAACTTTTATCCAGCCAGAGCAGGGGTGCCCCTTGTTAACGTTTTATGGCCCATCCTCTATATACTTTACACTTTCGATATACCGGCATCGGAAACAACCTTAATCGGAACTTCTGCTGATTATACAGCAGTGTTGGCATCAAGTTAATCACAGAATCAAGCAGTCGAATACGTACAACAAGCACTCGATAAAATCAGCCAATGGATCAGGAATTGGAAAATAAAACTTAACGAGCTAGAATCAGTACATGTAACATACACATTGCAGCACAAAAATAACTTCTAAGATAAGCCTGTACTGTAAACGCCTGATCTTCGAATCGATAACTAAACCAATTTGGACATATGGTAGCCAACTCTGAGGCTGCACTAAACAATAAAATCGTTTAATTATTCTACGCAGCCATAACTACAAATGCAATAACGCATACCGCTACGTTACCGACGAGGAATTACACAACGGCCTTAATGTTAAATGGATTGATGAAGTAGTCCAGGAGTTTCCTATCGAGAGTTGGTTCTATGTACATCAACTTGCAAGAAGTAATTTCTTCTTAGGTGTCTACTTGGTAACTTAATTTGAAAATTTTCCAGTATTTATGGTGCGTCAATATGACCCAATAAAATGTTACCAACAAACGAACACTTTAAAAGCTCGCGTCTATTTTCCACGGTTGCTATATGTTGAATGTTTTACAGCTATCCAGATATCGTGGTAAACGCTGCTGGTTGTCATGGTAGGGTAAATCGTAATCATACTCCAACCGCTCTTGAAAGTTAAGTGAAGGATAAACTTTTTCTGAATGAAAAAGTTTATCCGTCAGCAGCATGAGTATAACCGTTCTAGTGCTTTACAAAGGCTAATGGAGCCAAACGCCTTGGCAAAGTCTGTGTACACCACGACAACTTGCTTGTTACTTTTAATAATTTTGATTGTGCTGCTGATGTATTCAATAAGATTTGTAGATGTTGATCTCTTTGACATGAACCATGTGTCTATGGCGAAACATGTTGAGACACCATTTCTTTGAAGGAATTACATATAACAAATTTGACATAATTTGCGTATAGATAAAATCGACGTTCAAACCTAACCTTGAACTATTGAACTTAAGTTCTATAAGCCTTGTCTAAAACTTATATATAGGGTGTCACATTAAACCCGTAAATTTTTAGTGCCAACCGAAAATTTGTTCAGACTTTAATAGTTTATAAATCCCAAAAGTTAGAAGTGCCTCGGGCCCAAACTGGATTGAAGAGATCATAAATGTGCATTGTAAATGTATCGAACGATTTTGGCTTAGTTTAATATATGTGTGGTGTGACGATGTCACTCTATTGTCGGCAGTAGTGTGCTTCCTCTGTCATTCGGCGGTCTCGGGTCAATTCACGGGGTGGTGACCAAACATGCATCATGATTCGGTGTGTTTATAGCTGTAAGTGTATCTGTGGATTGAACCGTGGGCCTCACATCAATCATATGTATGTAATTTATGTTGACGAGAATGTGGCTTGTTTCATCATAGGCAATTCAGACATATTCATTATATTTCGCCACTTACTCTCGGTTATATTTCCAATTCCGTCTGAATGCAGTAATTTTATGAGTATACACTCTAAAATTGAGGATCCCGAAGTGATTGAAATAAGAAGCTCTGGAAATCCCACCGTGAATAAATTTGCATAGTGCATAGCGGATACAGTTCAAATGGCTATTACATCATAAAATTCTAAAACCGGTATTTATAAACATTAGATCAAAAGAATTCTTTCAACAGGTTATCTCATATAAATGTCACTGGACGAGATTCTAAAGAATTGCTAGTTTAGTAATTTATCATTCACTTCTATAACCTTTGGTTAGATCATTAAACTCAGTCATTGCTAAAAATATTTTTCAATTATACACTCATCAGACCAAGTTCGAACTATTTTATAATAGATTTATTGGTTTAGAATTGATACACTTAATTTCGACTGACCTAATGGGTCAACGTGATATTTAAATAACGAGACGTTCGATGCTATACAATTTATCAGCAGTGTAATGTAAATACTACACAGTAATATCAAATTCTTGTGAATTCAACTCACACTCATATACTGTTTGATACTTAACAACTATACAATCTTGGAAGAATATAAACAATTGTCAATAGAATAGCGCGTGTCGAGTACGTCATCGCTTCCGTTATGTACATATTTCTATTACTTATATACTCGCACTTCACCCACAGTAAATTTTCAACATCTGGCTATCGTTGTTTGGCACACAATTAACGACGATATTTATTAACTTCGTATCGAAACGTAAACGGGGATTTACAATAACGAAGATGTACACATATATACTAACAGTTATCGGCTTTCCATAGTCGACGGCAATACGATTACTTAGATATGCTTTAACCCCAAAAATAGTAAACATAAGTAGTATACACATATGTACAGTATACCCAGTAAATTATTGAAGGTCAAGTAAATGTACAAGCCGAGCTATTATAATTCAAGACTGGTTTGACGAGAATTTAAATACTCTCTTGAAACTAAATCGCGTTGGTTTGATGCCCCACCATAGAGTAAACAAATGTTATACTCTATATGACCCCACCTCAAGAAAACGATTATCGTATTTTTATATGACGTAGTAGTTATGGCTTACTTGGTTATCGAATCTGATATTAATTGTTTTGAATCAACAAATTGAAATTATTTTTATTGCTTGATACTTGGCGCCTTATCAAAATTTCATAACTGAAAGCGTCACTTTTCATTTTTCACAATGAACCAAAACGACGTCGTTTTCATTTATATCTGTGTTTATAATCAATCGGTAGTGCATGAGTAAAAATGTTTATAATTCAGTAAGTAAAACAGAGCACGATGAGTCAAATCAGTATAAACGCAGAACGTGAAACATTATATCAACGCAGATTATCCCGATGAACAAACACATGAATCTGATCAGCCGGAATATTGCCCCACCTATATATAAGCATATATGCAGAATTATTTACGTGAACTCACTCCGAACACTCTTCACAAATTATAAATGTCTTTTACGGAGGGCCGAAACAGTAGTTTGCTTAGTGGCTCAGTTACTAGAATGAGAGTTTAAACAAAGTATTTAATTTAATAATGGCAGGAGTAACCAAAAACTGTCACCAAGTAATCAAGAGTTATTTCACTGAAACTTTACATCCCTCATATACTTAATTGATGCAGTTCAATAAAATGAATTCAACAGTGTTATAGCAGAGTGAGTGACCTGTCAACCAACGAGTAAGCAAAGCGCAATTATGTACTATACGTTTTTGTTAAAAACTGCCCATTATTGTGAAGTGAATCAAAACGGAACGAAATGCACCATAGACAAATAAGTTTTGATTTATAAATGCCCTTCTAAAACTTATAAATAAACTTATAACTTTATAAATTTCTAACAAACATGCCTTATCAGTTTGTTCGGATTGTATGAAGTCGATAACAATAAAACATCGTGGACAATGGACTTCGTTCAAACAACGAGTAAAGTCAAGCGATAAGAATAATTTAAATCGCGATAGACCGCCCAAAGATTTTCAGTTACCGTACAACACATCACACAGTACATGATAAATATTCGTTACACTAATTGGTTACAAATAACTTAATCTCATTCAGTGTGAATCAATAACACATTTCTGTACCCCTTAATATATGCAACAAATATACAAAAGTACACAAGCAGTTAATAGCATATATTTAGGCGTAAACAGTACATTACATCAAGGTTATATTTAACAAAGCGTTACAAAATAAGCAAAACCTTTAAACGATTCCCCATGCTTATCTTCAGTTGAGGATAGCTAATCGCATTTGCGTTGTTTTTTTAAAGGAGTCGTATTATTGCACCATACCTTAAGATCTCGGTCAATCGCCATTCGGGACCAGGATGGAAACCTCTGTGTTAACGTCGATGCGGTACTCGATACATGGCGTGAACATTTTTCTGCTTTACTTAATGTTCCACATGTATCACAAGCTGTATTTGAATACCCTCAAATACAGATCGCAGAGATGTACATTGAGTATCTATCCTATGAGGAATTCACCATGGCCATGAAAAGATTTTTTTTCTTTAAAATCGTTTACCAGGAGTTGATTGCATTAAATCAGAGCTCTTGATACTAACTTTGTGGAACTGACTTTTCGACCTTGTTATGGCAAAATAAAGTTATGCCTGCAGAATGGAAAGTGACCGCGTAACGCTCAATATTCGCTTTAAATGCGAAGTTACTGTCATACATTATCTTACCTTTGGTGTTCGACAACAATACCTCAAGACATTATCTTATTGCGACAATCCAATATGATATATGCAATGGAGTGAAAGAGATACTTGATCCAATCGAACAGTGTTCAGCTTCCGTTCAAAACAAAATATCCGACCTCTGGTTTTCGAGACCAAGAAGCAACTGATTTTAGTAGTGATAACCACACGTTTGAAGGAGTGATGAGATTCAAGTAGCTTGGATCTCTCGTTACTGACGATAATAGATTGGAAGAGGAAATCAAGGTTCGCCTTCCCGCTGGCAATCAGGCTTTACAATCTCTACGGTCACTTCTGAAATCAAAATATCTTGCAAATACGGATAAGCTGAAATTGTACATAGGGTTGATCTGACCCGTTGTCATGTATGGATGTGAGAGTTGGACCTTGACGGATGAGTACGAAAGATGGTTTAATCAATAGATATTAAACAATATATTTAAACAATAGAGAAAAGAAGCCATGTTTTTCCATTATCTCCACTCTTTAGGAGCATAGACTGGACCATCGAACTCTATTTGGGGCTATTCTCTAGTTCCCCTAATGCTTTTCTAAGATGTTTCGCTTCAGTTAGCACTTCTTTTCCAAGTCACTGCTGGCCTTTCAACTTTCCTTTTTCCTTGCGGATTCCATTCCAGCGACATCCTGGTTATGTCATTTCGTGACTTTCTCACCGTGTGTCCTATCCATCTCCATTTCCGCATCATGATTTCCTTCTCAGTGCCCACTTGATTTGTTTGTCGCAGTAATTCTTCATTTGTGATCTTATTTGGCCAGAAGCATTTGATTAATCGCCTAAGGCATTTATTCGTAAACACTTGGAGTTTTTTGTGACTTTCTGCGTATGTTTCCACGTTTCACAACCATACAGCAGTACTGAAGAGAGAAATTTGATGGCACATACCGTGTTCTGTTCAATCACGAGATCAGGAATTTCTTGCGAATTCCTGATATCGTGCATAAAATAAAAGGAGAGCGAATACGCTGGCTCGGGTATACGTTCTGCGAGCTGATCCGAACCGAATGATCTGATATCTTCTAATTGCTTGCAATATTAAGAGCTAGCTCGTGATTAAAACCGATGAAATCAAATTGCTGACATGGTATACGGGCCAACAATGACAAGCCGTAAAAAAAAATCTTCAGTTTGAACCTAGGTTCAATCTCCAATCGATAACGAAATGAAATTTCACTGTTCCTTTGTAATAATCCAATTTCCGAAACCACACTATACACGATATATTTTCTTGTAATCCTCTCACATTTCGACATAAGATGATATAATATAATTAACCAACGAACACGATAACAGTTTTCGGTTATGGATGATCATCAATACATCATACAGTAGAGAAATTAAAACCGCATTCTATCTTAATTACAAAACATTTCCTTATATTTTCTATAAACCGCACTAATTTGATAACCACCCATCGTATAAAAGGGTTGGTTTGTACACAAACAATAAATAAATACACAATTTTTCAAAATATAATAATGTCCACTATTCATCCGATTGTTCTTCAGCCACTGTGAACGCAGCGACAAATACATTAATGACAGTCACTAAAAATACACCAACGACAAGAAAATCGTTCATCAAATCGATATGATCCTTTCGTCCTTTATTTTTCATTTGTCTCTGTATGAATATAAAAATTAAGTTTTAAACTTTAAATCGATTTAAGCACGATGACGATCGATATACCTTAAAAATAAGCGCTATCCCAACCGCCACTTGTAACACCAGCGACGAAACAATCAACAAAAAACTTATATAGTACGTCTTCGAATTTGTGTTGTAAGTTATAATGAATTTTAGTTGATTGGCATTCGCGGTCAACAGAGCAATATCCATCATACCTTCGGCGACATTTTTCTTCGATTGGAATTCATTTTTTTTCGGCGGCTTATCGTGAATATCATGATCGTCGATATCGATTGTATCGCCTTTGGCCAGCGACTGTTTACGATTTCCATCGCAGCTTGGTGTCAATGAACTGCGCCGCGGTGATTGGCCAGGTTCAAAAGACACAGCTAGTGTGTCACGACGCTTGCTGTGATCCATATTTAAACTTTTGGGATAAACCAAGACGCACGCAGATTATAAATAAATTTTTTTTATTAATTTTTTTAATTAATCCGAAATTTAGGCGTTCACTCAATGAAATTCACTCTACAACTGTGATTTTGTTTTCTAATTTGTGTATATAGAAATATTTCTTGCGGGTTCTTATCACCAATTTCCTTGTCGATACGGAACCGCAAACTATAGAATATATATACAATATATAGCGGTTTGTTTTGTTTATGTCAAACTGATTGAAAATGTGCCAAGTTTATATCCGACTTCTTTTATCGAATATTGAATAACATATCAAGATGAACACTCAACACCAAAAACAACAACATTTGCTTTCAAATTGTTTTATTCAAAATATATTTATAATTTGGTCCACTCCTCACTTTTTTTCCACAACCATTCGGCCAATTCATCGTCGACAGCGTCGGCCGATTCTAATTTCTTCTTTTTACAATCACTAAAATATTGTCCTGTGACACGTTTCAAAATGATTTCCGGTGCAACAGCCAAATAAACACTTGTTTGCGCTCCAGATTTTACTGTTTTGGCGACACAATGTAGTAGTGGGGCCAAAATTGGACTTTGTATCAATCGGCCAAGCACTCGAAAATGGCGTGCAATTTCCGTGATCACAACACCCGGATGTAAAGCATTTACCATAATATTTGTGTCGCTCAACCGCTTGGCCAATTCACGCGTGAACAGTATATTAGCTAATTTACTCTGGGCATAACATTTATACGTATTATACGATTGTCGATGATTAACGTCATCACGATTAATGCCCGTCATTGTATACACCATTGAACTTACATTTACGATACGGCCAAAGTTTGATTTCTAAAATATAGTAAAAATGATAAGAAACCACTTAAGAGATAGCATTATATACGACTATCCATACCTTTAACTGGTTCAACAATAGGTTTGTAAGTAAAAATGGTCCCAAATGATTAACGCCAAAATGCATTTCAAAACCATCCACCGTTTTCGATTGGGGTACACCCATAATACCAGCATTATTCACTAATATATCCAAACGATTTTCAAGGCTGCTGAAATTTCGAACAAACATACGTATCGAATCGAACGAAGCTAAGTCCAAATTTAAATAGAATACATTTGTATTTTTTGTTATTTTCGTAATCTCACGACATGCATTTTCGGCGCGTGTTTTATCACGACACGCTAGATAAATTTTGGCACCACGCTTAGCTAATTCGATTGCCGTAGCTTTTCCAATCCCGGCATTACCACCGGTGACTATCACAATTTTTCCATCTATCCGTACTGGTTCCGTGTACTGCCCACCTTGAACATAATTTCTAATAATTTTTATTTTACTTATAGTTTTGCACAACACACAACTCTTCATAAATATTTTATTTTGATTGGTAAATCACCTTAATAGACGCACAATTCCATATAGTAATCCAACTATGGCAAACCATTTTTTGAATACAGGATGTTTAGCCGTCTCGATCACAAAATCCATTACATATATTAGAGTTTATATCACCGTGGTATATACAACTTCCTTACATACACACACACACTCAAACCGAAGAATGTCGATTTACAAGAAAGATAACCCACAAGTGTCTTCTAAATATTAATACAAACTATTTTTTGTTATTGAAATTATGCAGTTATATGATTACCATACCACCCAGTAGACGAATATTTAGCCGACTGATTAACATATTATGTACATATTACGAGTACAAACGTAGGTATCAATAAATTGATAATATGTAAACATATTTATTACTGATTAGATATATTTTGACTGGCCATCAAAATTTAATCATCAAAATATGTGCTAAATCTTGCAAATCATTTATCATATGTAAAGTAAGAATTAAAATCAACATTTAGGGGCAATTTTCTAACCAGCACTTTTTTATTAGAGTTATTCATTCTTTACAGTGTAACAATAATTAAGAAGTAGCACACATTTTTCAGCAAGAGAAGGTCTATAGTCATCATTCTATAATGACTGTAATCAAATTTCTCTACGATTAAGAAAAAGAAAAATATTTTTGGTGACCCCTTTTGGCGTGTAGTCTTATAGGTTTACATTCCAATTTGCCTGTTAAGTGTGGGGCATTGTATACCTTAGTCACTTAGAAAATCTAGTACATCAATGTACCACCCATTCGACCATGTCGGTTTTTGTACATAACGGCGTTTTACCAATGTCGATCTTTTGTCCAGATCGGTTTTTGTCTGCATTGGCATTTTGTCTCTGACGGCTCTTTATATTTATTGGCTTTTTGTCTGTTGGTTTTATTTTTCTATATATACAACTTTTACGGGTCCAACGGGGTTTAGTTATGATCCATTTTATGATCTAGTCTCGGAGACGTATAGTACTATGCTTTATCAATTCAGCACCCGTTATTTGAAAACGAAGCAAAGGACTAAGAGGAGAATCCAGTGATCGCAAAGTTAAGATACATTTTAAAATTTTAAAGCTTTCTTTATCTATAATACTGAAGCTTCTTTGTTTGCCTTCTATCCATCTGATACAATTTGGACACACATGTGCGACCCCGTTACAACCAACATATTATTTCTGGTACTTCTAGTAGTCCCTATTCCATTGCTTCAAAATATTTTGTGAAATACTGGTTGTATGGATCTCTTTGGTGTATAGCCGCATATAGAAAAGTTTACGGGTTGGTTGTAACTATAGGTTGTATCAACATAAAATGACTTAACGAACCAAGAATGAATATTGCTTTCGGCGAATAATAGGATATTGATAATGTGGTGTGATGCTAGGGCTGCGAACGTGACAGCGATGGAAATTATGCTAGAACTGATATAGGGCGCTGAATAAACCAGCCGTTGAAGACGTTGAGTCTCTTTGATGTGTACAGCAGCTTTGTGTATTCAGGTTGGATCGCTAAGCCGGTTTCGATCTGATGACGTTATTGAATGGTTGTATGTAAGCGCCACAATTACCTTCCCGAAAAGGATTTCCCCCTTCGACTGCGATTGTTGATGCATTTGTAGTGTATGTATGTATATTGTTGGTATATCGTCGGGGTCACCAATGAATATTGTTGATAGGGTCGTCATGTATGAATATTGTTGGTAGGGTCGTCGGGTTCACTAATGTAGGATATGAAAGTGAGATTTGTATGGGAATGTGACAGCGTTCCCATACAAATCACACTTACAACTACGAGGTGACATTGGTTGACAGCTTTAGGGCGCTAACCAGCCGTTGAAGAGGATGTGACTTTTTTGAAGTGTATGGCATATGTTTTTTGTATTCTGTAATGTTGGTTTGCTATACCGGTTTCATTGAATGGTTGTGTGATCGAAAAGATCAAATCCATCTCAATAGGCATATGCGACCGCACTTGATGTATGTTGTGAGTCTTTGTTGCAACAGTGCTAGCAAAATTACTGATAGTTTCTTGAATCGAAACTGTTTTTCGATTTTTGGTAGTTTTCTATCGTTATGATTGTTTGAACTTTGCTCGTTAACACCTACTCAATCTATTAATTCCACACCACATATACTTAATCATTGTGTTAACATCAGTCTTAATTTATAGCCTTGGTTATCATAGACCATCACTGACATAACCTCGATAAAATAAGTGTCGATTGATCTAAATGCAGACCAGAAGGTGTCTGAGAAACAGCAAATACTTAACAGTGCAGCTTGATCACATATGGTGTCTCTTTATGTATTCCATCGATTGAAGGTCGTACCGATTAAGTTAAGCATGTACTTGATAATTGTAATCCATAATTTGTCCGAAACATCAGAATGACCCACGCAAGTTCAATCTGGTGTTGTGACATAGGTCACCATTAAAAAAAGTTTTAAATCACCTTGAAATAACCTTGAAAATGATTGTGTGTTAAATCATTCAGCTGAACCTCAACGACTATACATACTAATAGGTTCGAATACTTCATTTATTTATCATGCTCTTATTGGGATTCGAAAACCAGTACTTTCTGCACATTTTAGATTTAATTTGTAAGTACAAGCGCACCGCCAATTTATGGACTCAAATAACGAAGAAAGTGACTGAACAAGCGTCTATATCGCATATTAAAACAGGGCCGGACCTACATGACTATATATCGATTGTTGAATGTAAAACTGGGTATCTGTATCACCACTATATCTTATCTATTTTTGACATTATTGTAATATTTGTTTGTAAAGTTTACATTCAGCTGCGAATTTATTTTACATTTAGTTTGGTAATTTGAGCTTGTGTTATACCCATTATTAGTGATATCGCTTTACGACCATTTAATCTTATCAGTTTTTGTAAAATTGATAATATTTCTAATATCAATAAAAAAAATAATTTGTTAGACAGTTGTGCTATTGAAGTCGACCTAAGTGATCATACAAAATTGACCTAAGTGATCATAAGTGATCAAGGAAATTTGTGAACTATGGAAAAAAACTATAGTGATAATAAACTACCAAAACAAATAGTAAGGCCAAAATCAATTAACGATCGAAGGATCTTATCAAATAACAACAGCTTACAAATAACAACGGATTGTACAATAAAAGCAGATTCATCTAATTTAGAAACAGATAAAGTTTCGATTGTAGATAAACCACTTGTAACATCATTCGAAGCAAATCAACCATTGCCAAAACAAATTGTTCGACCTCTAGACCACCGGTTTATTCAAACAAAATCAACAGAGGTACCCGTATCATCGAAAAAAGGGTATGCACTTATTTTAAATCATTATGAGTATGAAAATGGAGAACCAGACACTCGAAAAGGTACTCAATTTGATGTGGACAAGCTAAAAAATGTATTTGACTACTATAATGTTGAGCATCATGTTGGACAAGATTGGACATTGAGTCGAATTAAAGAAGAAATTAATACATGTAAGTATTAGATAGGTATATATATATAGAATTGTACTCATATAATTATCAAATTGACAGTAAACCAAAAAAAAATTCTCTGACTACGAATGCTTAATTATAGCAGTTCGTCATAGTATTAATTTTGTTGTTAAATAGAAATTTATTGTGGCGGTTTTTATATATTTCAAATTCTTCTAGCCAGTTCATTTGGTCGCTTTTATTCATCTTGTAGAGAATTTTTAAGTTTGTATCCATATCTGTGTAGTTGTGTAGTGTATTATTGATATGGAGAGCAAATCTTGACTCAGTATTTATTTTACCTATGTAAATGAACATGTTAATTTATAAAGTCCGCTGTCTAATGTAATGTTACTAATTGGTCTAATTTGTTGTTCTAATTTGTTATGCGTTTTATATGCAACTTTATATCCAAAGTTTTTGAATATTTTCTGGATATGTTGGCTAGTGTTTTTATTATAATCCACAATGACGTATTTTACTTGGGTATTATATGCTATTGACGAACAAACTTTACGAACTAGTTTTGAAAAATACGTCATAATATATACGCCCATTTTCAAACAATATACCCTAGAGAAAACCCTAGAGAAAAAAGTATAAAAAGGCATGTAAACTAAATTTATTTTCTAGTAAATAAAATATACTGATGATGGCAAGATCGTTCCGAAATAATTATATATAAATAAAAAATTTACGCAAATAATTCCTCGATAAGGAATATTCTAAATAAAAATATTTTAATAATATTTTATTTTATTATAATAAAAAAGTGGAATAAGTCACACACAAGGAAATTTAAAATGAATTTCCATAATTTAAAAGAGATACTTGATCCACTGTTACAGTTCTCAGCTTCCGTTGGTCTCAAAATCAACGAGTCCAAAACCATAGCATTCAAGTATCTTGGATCTCTCACTACTCACGAGAATAGTGTGGGACAGGATATCAAGGTTTGCCTTGCCGCTGACAATCGGGCTTTATATCATCTACGTCTACTTCTAAAATCAAAATATCTTGCAAATACGGACAAGCTGAAATTTTACAGAGGGTTGATCAGACCCATTGTCATGTATGAATGTGATAGTTGGACCTTGACGGATGAGTACGAAAGATGGCTAAAACGTGGCGTTGATGGTACAGACCGAGTTCTGTCCAATCACGAGATCAGGAATTTAATGTGAATTCATGCATGAAATCAAAGGACGGTGAGTACGCTGGCTCGATCACGTTCTATGTGTGGATCGGAACCAAATGATACTGCAATCTTTGAAGAGAGAGCCGCCTTTGGGTAGGCGAAGAGGTCGGTGACGATAGCTTCACGGCGTAGAGAGCGATCTGGCATCTTCTGGTTGCTTGAAACAATATGAAGAGCTGGTTCGTGATCGAAACCGATGGAGTAAGATTGTTTACGCGGTACAACAATAGCCTGTAAAAACCGATAAAAAAATTTATTGTTACAATGGGCGTATCCAGCACGTTGAGATCTACTTATTAGATATTCTACGATGTAGCATAGTCTCAATTGTAGATTATCATTTAGTGTGCTGATATAAAATCTATATTTTATTTTGGGTTTAGGACTTAACTAAGCTGTCAGTCAGAGCTGTCATATAAAACACATATTACTCTATTACACATATTATTTTCGCATTTATTTGTGTCGATTGCGATTAATTTCGTTCTTTATATTTAAATTGATGAATTCTTTCTTCTGAACTTCACCAATATAGCTGTCAAAAACCAGAGACTCAAACCATAAAATATCTACGAAATGTAGATATAAATTTCGTATCTCACTAAATAGTGAGATTTTCTACATTTTTTTAGTAAGATATTTTGCATCCAGTACATTGAGATGAGAGATATCTACTTTTTTTAGTGAGATCTCAACGTGCTGGATTCGCCCATTGATTCATTACGTGTTATAAGATAATATTACGAAATTGTTAAAAATAAATTATGTCGATCGACTTTACAGAACACTGGTCATAGCATTGCACTCCACACTAATTACCGTCATAATGAAATTAGATAAATTGACAAAATGAACTATATTCTAAGGTAGATCAACAAAAGCCTTAAATATATCAGCATTCTTCCTCTTATGCATCTTATGGTTATTGTAGTTCCGGACCGGACCCACATGTTCCGCATGTCATTACTGACGATCCGGATGGGTTTTGATGATGTGTCATCTGCACAATGCATTGGTGTGAGTTGCAGAGCATCATTCCATTCGGTTCGCATGATGGCAATAAATTGTCCTTATGATTCTTCAACTCGTTTTCTTACATTGAAGTAACGATGTGTATTGTTTACATTTTGGAATTGCTTTATCATTGTGACAGTTTATTGAGATTTGGCAAACAAACCTTTCAGTATTTAAAATACAATGTCTATTCGGTTGAATGGAGGAGAGTTTCCTCATTCCTTAAAGATTTATTAATAGGAAAATTTTAAGAAAAAGATACTCTGTAAAGTAAGATTATCGCTGTCTTTTATTTTTTGATCAATTGATGAAATACAATCAACTATTCAAATTGAAGATTATGTAAATAGCAATGATTAACTTTTAACTAAACCAGAATCTGCATAAATTAAATAGAGCTGGACTAGTTCATTCCAACAATTTCCCGAAACAAAAGGATTTCGTCATTGTGGATTCGATTGTTGGTGCTTCGGGTACGACTGAACAATTTAATACTTCTTTATTTACCCCTGTCATCAATTCATACAAATTCATAAATTGTCCTCTAGTTTGTAAATGACGACAAAACGTTTTCACAAAAAGTGTACCATCATGTGTTGTGGAAATGAAATGTGTTGCTCTAGATTTAAAAATTTCACATTTGGTCACCGACTTAGCATCCGTTTGCGTTGTTATTACATGCCTGTAAAATTCGTTTCATAATTGGCATTATCTATTATTTAACGTCTAATTTAATTTGTCTTACTTGTGTTATAAAAATTTTTGGTTTTTTAACTAACGTTGCATTTGATTTTAGTATAGGATCTTGAACCACTTCGATGAAATCATATTTTGTATCTTTTGCCTAAAATTGTCGACCCTCACCATGGGTTAAAATCACAATTATAAAGCACTCATAGGTTGAAAAATTAAATATTTTTACTGAAAGTAAACAACAATGGACGTACGTTTGTGAAAAATGACGTCACTATATCTAATCAGCTTTAATAGTCATATTTTCAATCACAAAACTAAGTATTATACTCACACTTTTTCACTTTTTGTTTGATTTGGGATAGTGTCAAATTGTTTTTTACGTTTGTCTCTATGTTATGGTAGAGCAACTACTATATCATATTCGAATAGTAAAGAGAAAAATGACTTAAAATCAAAATATAAAACGAATTCAAGTGCTGTTACAGCTCCACCTACAGTCAGTAACACTACATCTGTAAGACGAACATCGGCATCACGTTAAACACCAGTCTATAAGAAAACTGAACTTACATACACATCCTCATTTGAATGCACGTCAATAAACAAGCCACCTCCAAAAGAAAGAGCTGAAATAAAAAATTATTCAATATTTAACGAAGTGTTCAGCGCGGGTTTATTCAAACATTCGACCAAAATCGATCGAGTCCAAAATCAAATATTCTTCTACCAGCGTTGATCACCGCCTCAGCATTTAACAGTCAATCAACACCAATATCGCCATCTCGCCATCAACTCGTTCCACCAAAATCGCTGTTCGTCGATAAACCAGCGAAAACTTCATTTTTTCGTAATATATTCTCGTCAAAACCTAGACAAGGTTATGCGCTTATATTAAATCATTATCAATATGTAAATAGTAAACCATCGACGCGGGAAGTATGATGTGGACAAATTGAAAGCTGTATTTGATTACTATAAAATTGAAACGAACCTTAAATCAGATTTAAAATTAAATGAAATCAAGAATGAAGTGAATATTTGTGAGTATATGGAAGCACTCACTACTACTTTGTCCTTTGATTCTTTTAATCAAATTAAGATTATTTTGTTTACCGTACTTATCAATTTATCTTTTATATATTTACAGTGAAATCTACAGACTTTTCAAAATACGCTTGTTTCGTTATCGTAATACTAACACATGGTCATCGTAATGAGATTCTTTGGGCCAGTGATGCGCCATACAATTTTATCGATGTGATTGAGGATCCAATACTCATCGAAAACAAAACGCTGCTCAATAAACCAAAAATATTCGTAGTACAAGCGTGTCGTGGAGGTGTCGAAATGCCAGTACTGGAAACGGATAGTGTATGCGTGCCATCGTCACGTGTTTCATCGGTGGCAAAAAAAAATATATTCAAATGCAATGCAACGTACGAGGGTTATGTTTCGTTTCGCGATACAAAACGTGGGACGCTATTTATTCAGTCGTTTTGTGAAAAATTACAAACATTAGGAAGAACTCAATCGATTAACAATATCATGATGAAGGTTATCGACGAAGTAAGTAGTGATCCAGAAATTCCTCAGGTACCAACTGTTGTATCATCGATGACAAATGAATTTTGTTTCGGGAATTTATTAGAATAAACGACTTTTTGTTAACTTTTTTGCAAAAATAAAGAATGATCCAACAGGAGGTACTTTTTCCATTTGGGATTCTCATTAGGATTCATGCGTGACAACTTTCATGTTTATATAAGATTTGTGTTTTGTGTTCACTATTCATTGACATTTCACCATGGCATAGACTTACGCGAGAACAACGTTTAAATGAAATAAATTGTGCAAATTTATTTCTAATATTTTCGTGCTCTTCGACCATTTAATGGTGTTCATTATCGACCAATTATGGACGCACTGTTCGCGAAACAATCAATGAATTTCGAACTACTGTTTCATTGTTGGATATTCATTACCCGACTAGAGTGCGTACAAGTCGATTTTATGTGAATATTCCTGCTGAAGCTAAAAAAGTGTACGTGAAGACAGCAATGAATCAATTAGTCGTCGTTCACCACCTCTGGGTCACCCATTTAGCAGTATTGTGGCATATTTTGAAGAAATAGCTTGGTTTGAAGGCATACAAAATAAAGCCAGAAGAGATCCAAGAGCTTCCAATGCATTCTGTATTTCTTTAAAAATGCGGAAGAAGAGCGTGTAAAAGTCAATGGCGCTTGCTATAGAGCAATAATATATTGGTGTAGCCGACTTCGACTTTAGAATCATTTAGATTTCTGCATTAGAAGCGAACACAACACACGTAATTAACGGTATATCAGCCGAAATGTTCGGAAGAGTCCTGGAAAATTGTACCCATAGAATCATCTAAAAGACAGTCGTGGACAACATTAAAATTAAATTATTTTCAAACATTAATACCCCTATTATGAATGTCACCTCACCTCACTCGTCACCGTGACGTGTATTGTCACTCGAGTCATATTTTGGTATTATGATTGTCGCTTTATTTTGAGTGAGTGACGAACGCATCAAGATGCGTTATTTTCTATATTTTGTTGTTTTTAAGTTGGCAACTATTATTTTTTGTTTTGTTTCGGTATGTTTGACGTTTGGTGGTGTGTTAAAATAATAAATTTTAAGTTTTAAAAAATAAATTAATTTAAAGTTTTGTAGTTCAGTTTATTTTACTAATTAAAATTTTTCAAAATTTCGAATATGTACTGGACAATGTCTGGATTTTATTTCCATTTCTTTAAAAAAAATTTGGATACTGAGTGCCGTTTGTAATTTTCTAAACTGACTACTGTTTATTTCCATTTAATAAAGAAAATAATATTTAAAAATCGAAAATTATTATTTTAATAAATCACAAAAAACAAAATTATTATTTTAATTTAAATAAAACCAAAAAAAAAATTAAAAACGTATTTTTAATTAGTCAAACAAAAATTCTCACTTGCCCTCACCGACAAATTGTAAGTGAGGCTAAGTGACAAAATCCTCGCTCACCGTGACATTCATAATACCAAAATTTCCTTTCAGTGACGTCGCGTCACTCGGTGACGCGTAAGTGACATTCATAATAGGGGTATAAATGTCAAACGGAATTTACGTCACAAAAACAATTTTTGATGATTAAATTGATTTTAATTCGTTTTATTTCAAAAAAACTTACGGAAGCGCTTATCGGATCACCCTTTAGTTGTTATTTATTTTTAAGAACGGAAAACCTTATTTCTTCTTAACTCCAAACTTCAATACTCTTGTTCACTTTTGTTCACATGTTTTAATCATTTTGATAACTATCGTGTTGCCATGGAAAATCGATAATGTGATGCCTTTGTTGAAAATAAGTAGTCGAACACAAGTTTACACAAAGTGTATTGCATGGCTTGTTGTTCTCAGTTCTTGACAGAAGTTTATTACACAGACTTATTCAATTGATTAACTATAGCTTTTCTTACCAATTCTAATGAAATTAAATAACGTGGTGGCTTATTGAGCTGGTTGAATTGTGGTGTACCGATTGCATTTAGTTTTTTTGTTTCAATATTTCATACAATTCATAGAACTTATCGAAGATAATTGTGATGAACAAATCTATACTAACTACTTTCATCTTGAATTCCTTCTATAAAATACACTCCGTTACGGTAGGTTGAAAAAAAGTGGGAACCCCCGATTGACATCTCATATGAATTCTTTAGCCATTTTGTTTTCTATTGTGACGAATCACAGATGTCACCAGTGATAACTAAAAAGAGTTATAAATTATAGCAGTAGGGGTTACCCTGTAACCAAATATTTACACATACGAACAGAATAAAAATAAATAATGAAATAGGCGGAGCAAACAAAATACGACTCTACATTCGCGAAGTGTAGAGAAGCAAAATAATGGAATGTTCTACAAGTATTTGCGTTCTATAAATAGGTGGATACATTTGAGTTACGACACAGTTCAATTTTGAATTTCGAAGTGTTAATATCGGGTAGTGATAAAAAGTGAAAGTGAAGTGTTAAAGTAATTGTAGTGATAATTATTGTGTAAAATTAGTGTTGTAATAATTATTTGTGAAATATTTGTGGAAATAAATTTATAGTTGAAATTTAAACTTTGCGAGTTAATATTCAGAATCCAGTGATCGAACCGGATAAATAATTTGACTAACCACTCGGCGAAATCGTAACAATATACATGTATACAAATTGAATAAATCAAAGCGTTTTTATTTCTATCATAACTATTAAAATAATTCGTATGTATTTTCATTTGGTTTCCATGTTATATGATTCCATGTTATATGAAAATGTTTGATTTATATTTTGATATAAAAATAATTTTTGTTTTCAGTATTTTTCATTCATTAAAGTTGAGTCAAAAATCTTAAATTTTACATTAGTTCTAATGGAGTGTATGAAAATCTAGACCCCATAAATAAGCTAGATACATTTAAAGGGTCAATCATTGCTGCGTGTAATATTTAGGATGCTATGATCGTGATCTTAACGCATGGCGACAAAAACAACTTTGTGCTTATCATAAGCCATACAAGTTTTTATCGGAGATTGAGCGCTACTCTTTCAAAATAAATCGCTGCTCGACAAACCAAAAATATTTTTAATACAAGCATGCCGCGGACATTATGCTATTCCATCACTGGAAAAGGATAGCAAAGAGGATGAAGAAAAGGAAAAACCGACCTATGTAGTTAATCGGAATATTTTCAAATGCTATTCAACATATATAGGACATGCTTCATATCGTGATACAAAAGCTGAAACGGTGTTTATTCAAACATTTTGTAAGAAATTGATAGAAATGGAAACCAAAACAATAAATGATATTATGATGGCAGTTATTGGTGAGGTTAACAATTCTATTCGGCAATTGCCTATTTCAGAATCAACAATGCACATTCCATTCTCTTTTGGTAGCTTGCGAAATTAATAAATAAAGTGATTCAGAGACAAACGTCTATATTTTTTTTATTAATATTTAAAAATTGTATAAAGGTGTTTGATTGTGAGAATTGAACCAAAAGATGAGTACAAGAGATGACTTCTATAACATTCGAGAGAGCGTGTGATATATATAAAACGGAGTACGCTGCCTCGGTCATGTTCAGCCCACTGATCCGAACCGAATGATACAGCAATCTGGCTCGTGATCAACACCGATTGAGTCAAATTGTTGACACGGTACGGGCCAACGATGGCCTGTAAAAACCGCAAAACAAATTAAAAAAAAGTGTATATGACATTAATGATCTATCTGCACGTCATAAATTAACTTCTAAAAAAATATCTTAACTAACTAAATTTCTCTTCTGTTCCACCTCAGCTCCCATTTCATGTGAGTTATGCTGTCAAATCGAATGTTAAGACTAAACGAGCCGTTTTTCGACGTGTTTTTCTGGGTATTGTAGGAACTATACACACCACTCCTACTGCAGCTCTTGAGATGGCAGGGGGTCTGCTACCGCTTGATTTTTGAATCAGAAGGTGTGCAGCGAAAGCATCCGCTCGCCTACAAGGTAAAGACAATCTTCCTAATCGTTCTGGGCACTGGCAAATATGGAGGGAGGCGGCCCGACAAACTACTGCCACAAGCTCTCGAACACTATTTGTGGATCATTATCTCTTAGACGAGAAATTGACTATCACTGCACTGCTTTAGATCACAATTCCTAATTGAGAATCAACTGACGACCTTGACGATACCAGATTTGGACTTCAGGATACAGATACAGATTTCGGGGCTAAGAGTTTACGTCTGGGAAGGGATGTCAAAACTGCCAATCCAGCCTGAGTGACTGGAAAAAAACGATACTGTTTGGTCGAATTTGACAGATATAAGCATAAAGTTAGCAGAATATTTATTTTCTTGTTGTGTTTTAATTGTCTAATGAATAATAAATTCGATAACACAAAATGTAATTCGTCTACTAAAGAGCAGTCGGATCTTTAAAAATAGCAAAATCCGCTTTCGAATCCGATATCGAGATTATCATTATTTTTTAGTCAACAATATATAAAAGTGTTGTTCAATATAAAATTGAAAGATTGTACATAGAGGAACTAGACGTTTTTTTGTAGTACTTACATCCTAGAAACATTTTAGTTGGTTGTGATCTAGTTGTTAACTAACCACAACAATGTCTCGCTAAGACGGTAATTATAGTAACCTTTTGTACTTTGTAATTTATCCTTTTGAAAGTCATCTAAAAAGTATTTTAGTTCATCTTCATCTGTCGACACACGAAAAATCTCAACAAATCACCAGAACCAAATAAATTAAAAATCAGGATGTGATTTTTGACACCACTATTAAATGCACCATCCAACTCTTCCGATGGAAGTAGAACTCCTAGACAAGAAATATCAAGGAAACTGGTATAAATTTATGATGGCGTTCCAATAATTCAAATAATAAATTGAAAAGCATCATGAAATTTCTAGAAAATATATTAGCATAAGTTAAAGCTTATTTTTAGTAAGGATACCCACCGCTAGTAGACGAAAAATTAATTTCATGTATTATGGCTGTTTTCGAAACGAATCACTTATTTGTCGAAATTTATTCAAGTAAGTATCCTGGCACAATTGATTTATTTTCTATTTATTCTCCTTTTTTGCAAACAAAATTTGACATATATCTGTCATAATACAACTTTTATCAAAACAAATTTCGTTACCCAATAAGATGGTGGCAAATAAGATTAAAAATCGGTTAGGTAGCTTCGGCGTATAACCGCGATAATCGGTAGGCTATATTAATATATTAGTATAAAGGTTAAAGTACATACTAAGCGTAGACACATTAATATACAGTTTTATTTATAAAAATTACTTTTTTAGTTTTCTAATCCAATGGATAATCTTAATTAAGTAAAATGAGTATATAATACATCATTGAATGCATTTATTTTTATAATGTTAAAATTATTACTTATTACCTATTATTTAAAATTAAATAATTAAATATGTATTTAATTTAAAATATTATTAAAATTAAATTTAATATACTAACGCACATATCTACATATTTAGTTTAATAAAGTACCAAAACAAAATGGACTTTTCATCAATGGAGTTATAGTAGGAACCTGAGCCAGTGTATCATCACTACTAACTTCCTCGATCACTTTCATCATAATGACTTGAATTGTTTGAGTTTTTCCAATATCCAACAACTTTTTACAAAGGTTTTGAATGAATATTGTTCCACTGGTTATATCACGCCACGAATCTAAACCCTCATAGGTTGCATTACATTTAAAAAAGTTTTGCTTAGGTACAGCTGGCCGTAAGCTATCCGTTTCGAACACAGGATTTTCTTCACTTCCACGACACGCTTGTATCACAAATATTTTTGGTATATCGAACAGCGATTTATTAACCTTCAGTAATGGGTTCTCAATCGTATCGATAAAATTGTATGATCGGTCGTTGGCACAAACAGTTTCGTTTCTTCCGCCATGGGTTAGAACGACGATAACGAAACATTTGAACTTCGAAAAATCTTTATATTGTACTGTAGATGATACAAAAAAAAATTAAATGCAGGTATCTTTAAGATATTATGATTATATTATTTAGTTCGACATAACTACGACGTAGTCAATCAGTTTGAACTTTTGAAGAAAGAAGATTAATCATTTAAATCTGGCTGACCTAAAATGAACCGCAGCATTAGAGATATCTCCTCTTATACAAACAAACCTTGATATATTTCATACTAAAGAAGGAGAAATAGAAGATAAAAGCCATTATTCTTAAATTAAATCCGTTAGTGTCAGTCATTCTCGTTTGGATAAGTACTTTGGAAACGAATTTGTGATCAAAATAGACGAATTTAAATTTAAATCAATTCCTGAAAAAATCTTGTTGCAGACCTAGCAAACAAACTTAATGCCGTTAGCAAACAAACTTATAATTGAAAATTTTAAGATAGCTTGGCTATAATACTTAACGATTCTCATTTGACATGTGATAATACATAACAAAATATATTACGATCAAAACCTGCGACAGTGATTATACCAGCCGCACATATACTGTACAAATTAATCTCTGTCCAATTATTTCTATGCCATCTTTTTTTGGCTCAAGGCACTCCCAACTCTTTCGCGGTTCGCTTATTTACGTCCTTACCTTACACTTTGCAGCCAACTCGAGGACGTGCGGCTATAGGTCCGATTTACGTAACCATCTGCACATTGCATAGCTCAATGCCAGCCTATAGTACTGACATGGAAGATGGGTTGGCCCATGGATTCTGCACTCCAACAGGGGGTCATAGTTGTGTTCATTCACACCACCGATCGTAATCAAGTGGTGAAAAATCCCTTTTGCAACCTGCCCCTATTGGGATTCGAACCCGGTACCTCCCGCTACAACTGCCGCAGCTTTAACCACTGCGCCACCTGGGCGGTCTACGTTCAATATATTATTTCGCCCGCTTTAATTTATTTTAATTTTGTAGTTTTTCTTTAATTATTTCAATTTTTATTTTTTGTTGGGACGGTTTTTTCGCATTTTTGCGGGGCGAGGCATAATCCTCGTAAAGTTACAATTGATAGCCTTACTATCCATTTTGCCAATGTCCGTGGACTCGTGACTAATGAAAATTGCGCACATCAACATCTCGAATCACACAGACCCGACATATTAGTGCTAACGGAAACAAAAGTATCTCATAACATCTACGAGAACGAATTCTACTTCAAGCGCTACCAGTTCGAACAAGCATTCGAGTTGCAACATGGAGCGTGCATATTCATTAAAGACCACATACCGTACGCCCGACATCAAAAGTACGAAATTTTCTCAAAGACCGCTCAAACTATTGTACTTAAAATATCCCTTCCTAATAAAATCCTTCTTTTAATTAGTTTATATAGATCCCCCAATCAAACGGATTCAGAATCTATGAATTTCTTCGAGGTTTTGTCAGACAAATGTGATGACATTCGCAATCCGCATCTCTACTGCGAATTAATTATGGTTGGTGACTTTAATGCCCTCCATAAAGAATGGTTGAATCACCAAAAAACGAATTGTGCTGGGCGTCAGACGGAGTGGCTTGCTGTTTCGCATGACCTTACGCAGATTGTTAGTGATTCCACATTTGAATGTCAAAATTCTACAAGCAGTCATATTCTGGATCTTTGTCTTACAACAATTCCGCATTCCATAAAAGCGCGTGTCAAGGCTGGAATTGGAAATTCTGACCACAACCTGATAACAGTAAAAATATTTGTCGCAACACCACCATAATTTAGACAGCAGCCAAGGCGTCTATGGCATTTAACGAGGGTGACAATGATGGGTTATGGTCATTTTCAACCTTTCCCGTGGGACAGCCATTGTTTTTATAACAATCAAATAGACGACACAGTTTCCAGTTTCACCGAAACCGTTCTATACATGGAATGAATAAATACAACCCATCATCCTTTTCTAATCCCGATTCAAGTTTTAAAATATTTTCAAAAGAAGCCAGACAAAATAAATCTGCTCACAAGTGTATAATTTCGTTTCAAGAGTGTAAGGCCACATGTAAAAAAATCTGTGATAAGGAAGCGAAAAGAGCAGACAACAAGAAAGCCGCTAAGGCTTCCGAGTTGAAAATCTCCGATCGAAACTTTTACCGGATGGTCGCATCGGTTGCCAATATTTCTAAAACATCTATTTCAGCATTGTAATGTGCAGATGGTGCTTTGGTGGTGGATCCATAAAGCGTCTTCACTTCGAACTCGAACTTAGTTGTCCCGGATGGAGTTACACCTCCATCAATTCCATATTGTGGTTCCAAAATGGATCCTGGCAACATCTCGAATTAAATTGTCTTCAAGAACCTGAAGGCAATCGACATAAATAAGGCTACAGGACCTGACGGAATTCCTGTTCGAATATTGAATGAGTTTGCCAGTGACTTGGCTCCAATATTAACAAAAAATTTCTCCTTTCTTATAAACAAGGTAAATACCCGAACGCCTGGAAGAGTGCGATGGTGCAACCGGTACTTAAACGTGGTTGTGATAAAACTGACCCTTCAAACTACCGGCTACTATCAATTGTGTCAGCCGTGGTTAAAGTTTTTGAGACATGCATTAACCAACAACTGGTGCATTATCTTGAAATTAATAAAATAATTTCAGATAAACAATATGGTTTTCGCGAAAGTCGCTGCACAACCGAACTTTTGACGTATGTTACAAACAAATGGAATCTCGCCCTTGAGCAACACGAAGAAGCCTTTGCAATCGCTTTGGATATATACGGCTTAAATTCGATGACCATCAAGTGGATAAAAAGCATTCTCAAAGACCGAAAGATCAACGTTGTGCTAAATGGGAGATCATCAACGACACACTCCCCAAATGCCAGAGTCCCTCAAGGATCAGTTTTGTCACCAACTTTGTTTTTGTTATACATCAATGACTTGTTGGATAGCACTGTGAACCCTATCCACAGTTTTGCCGATGGTGCAACATTGCACTCTTCTATTTCATTCGAGGTCGAGCCTACTCTTTCACAGTTAAACGGTAAACGGCTGGAAGTTGTCACTTCGTTTAATTCCGATTTGAGTACAATATTTGAGTGGGGAGTTAAAAATCAGGTTAAATTTAACGAGAAAAAAACACAAATATGCACATTCTCGTGTAAAAGAAGTAAACGAATACCCTTTTGTGGTAAAAGGCCACGTTCTCGTGGGTTGTGACTCAATTCGTCTGCTTGGTGTTCAAATTAGCAACAAATTAAAATGGAATAAAGACATTGTCGCATTGGCCAAATCAGCTTCACGTAAACTCGGGTTCCTCAATAGATGCAGACGGTTTTTTAAATCGCATCAGGTTCTCCAAATATATAAAACCTTTATTAGACCGTGTATAGAATATTGGTGTCAGGTTTGGGGTGGAGCATATAGCACTGCTCTTCAGTTGCTGGATAGAGTTCAGCGGCGTACCATCCGAATAGTACGAAACTCGAGACTTACGAAAGATCTAGACAGCCTACAACACCGCAGAGATGTTGCAGAACTGTGCGTGTTCTATAGATTAATAAATGGTAAATGTTCTGCAGAATTAAAGGAGAAAATATCACCATTAGTTACGCCAGAACAGGTAACACGAGGAACGGTTAATGCGCATAGGTTTACGGTGAAGCTGCCGAAACCTCGAACTGAAGATGCAAAGCGCGAATTTATTCATCGAACATCTAAGAAGTGGAATTCGTTTTTCGGTTTTCAGTTTCCGTTGAAATATAAAATGCACAAGTTTAATTCAGCTATCAACCTTTACTTGAAGGATCGCGAAAACACCATAGTCAATCTAGCAAAGACAAGAACCTTACTATTAGCGGTTCAGTAGCGGATACCAGTGGTTCCCGAGCAAATACCATAAAATGAAAAGAGACATCGAGCGGATACCGAGCTCGATGTCTCTTTTCATTTTATGGTATCTGTATGCGGAGAGTGGAGCATGGACCTGAACAACTTTTGTGTCTCTATAAGATCTTATCAATTTTATTTTCTAAAATACGATAGTTATAGTTAAAAGATGACCATTGTTTGATTTACTGCAAATTAAGAAACGTTTCACTCTTTCAAATCCTCGTCTGCTAAGTATCAGACTAAATTTGTTCACAACCCACAATTTTAACAATATTTTTGATAAGATATCGAATTATACCAAAACACTACATACTTACAATATGTGATTTGACGTTTGATATCATTTAATTTCAAATCATGTTTGACATTTGTGTCGAAATTATAATAATCAAACACTTCTTGTAGCTTTTTCACATCATATTCTGTCCCTTTACGTTCCGGTGGAAAACCATTTGCATATTTATAATGATTAAATATTATGGCATAGCCTTGTTTAGGTTTTGAAATCGATTCTGTATCTTCCCAAGAATAAAATAATTTTCTTGTTTTGTTCGGCTGTTGTTTAGTCAAGTGGTTGGCAATTTTATTCGCTTTATTATCTGAAATTGGTGAACTATAAGTTTATAATACTTCTTTTGAACAATATTGCACATTCAATGTTTTAGACGAACTCTTTAGTACCTTGAAACATGTCCGTAGATAGAAACACTAAAATAATTTACTTTAATTATTGACTTCAAGATATATCCAAGCGCAATTATATACATGAAGAACAAACTTAAACTAAATTGAGCAACGATAAATTTGATTAGAAATGTGTATAGATTACTAATCATATTTTATATTTGACATAGTCATGTGCGTAGGTAAACTGATACACCATATCTTTTTTTGTTAATAAGATAACCCCACGTTAACAACCCATTACCGTGAACTGGTTCAACATATTCCAACTATTATATGGTTCAACTATATGTATATATGGCCATCGCCAATCCGAAATGTTCATCGAATGTCACGGAGACAGTCAGTGGGGTAGTTCAATCACAAAAGCATGCAATGTCCCCACTAGTTCGATTCAATCCCAAACCGATCATCAAGAATAAACTCAGTAAAAATAAGCCTCATCATTTCAAATTATGAAAAATTAAATAATAAAACACGTCGTAAGGGCACTCACTATCTTGAAGACATACCACTGCTAGCTATTTACTTTTATAGCAGAACAATTCAATTTCTCAGAATATGAGTGGTTTACATGTTATTTCAACTCATGGCGACACACGTCATATATATGCAAAAGATAAGAAATATTAATTTATCGAGGTGAAGAATCAATACTATCGAAAATATGACATTACTTGGTTCGAATACTTTGTTATGAAGTGAATACACTTGCAATGCAGAAAGTTTAAATATATGTTCGTCGTTAGTATGAAATAGTATTTCTAAACCTTAAGGTTTGATATAATTAGCAGTGTTACCGTTTTTGATAACTAAGTATGATACATTTAACTAGAGACCCTTGATCAAATTGAGACTCTTAAACAGTCAATTAATTTGATGGTAACATCAGATTGATTTTTTGTCATATGAAGAAAAGTCAATCATGGACATTTAACGCGAAACGTGCAGTGTAAACAGGTGGATACACTAACAATGTTTACTTTGCACGGGTTACTCGATATTAAGTACATTACCGGTAATCGGGTTAGTATACAACACAAAATTCACAATGTATAAAAGTTGCTTTCCAATTCCCCTACCAATCGCTAGCACCCACTAGTAAACCGATTTTAGTTCGGTTCCTGTCTGTGCTAAATAAACCGTAGTAAAGTAATACTATAGACACATATCTGGTTTCGTAACTACATTTTCGACTTAACCATAATTTCGTTGTAATGTGTCACTGCTAACCATGGTTTGCAACTTGATTTAACATTGGTTTCGGAATGAGCTAGTTTTTTTCATCCTATGGCATTTTAGTGACGACAGTGCCAAGTTATACAGTTAGCGAATAGCGAAAACTATAAATATTGTTTTTTATGTACATATTTTTTTTTTATGTTTTATTATAAAAATTTAAGTTTTCAAAAAATAAATTAATACAGAATTCGATAAATTAACGGAAAATAAAACAAAAAATAGAAATAGAAAAATTTGGATGAAACAAAAATATTTTTAAACAACACAGTTAAAGTAAGAATTTTGATGTATTATGATAAACAGTCAAATGAAATGAGAACTGTAAGTGTGTCATGCCAAAGACTATATAAATATACAAAGACGTTCCATTTCATACAAAAAACGAGTAAATTATTTTGGGTACGACCGATTTTAATTTGGGTACGATCGCATCAAAGGAGACTGAAATCCAAACCTTGTTATAGTAGTAAAATAATTGTATACTTTTGTTTCTCATGTTAAAATTTTTTCGTTTTAGAAGTTGCACTGTAAAACAACAATTTGAAAATGTATACTTTTTTATGTTATTATGAGAAGTCTTTGTATATTTATAGTTTTTGGTCATGCACTCTCATTTCGAAAATCATAGTTTCTAAATCATGGTTACGAAACTAGATATGTGTCTATGATACAAGATAAGACCGAACTAGTGGTTCGCTGCGTGTCTTTGCTAAATAAACTTTTTCAGAGTAAACCAATCCCAATAAAATCTTTAAAGATAAATTTCTTTAAGTTATACCATGTAATGGAGTGAAACTTTGCGAAGGCAAAGGAGCAACGGAAAGATCCAGAAATAGTTCCAGTTATACCTTAGGAACAAAGATCCAATTATTGGTAGAATGATGTAACAGTTGTTGTTCGAGACAATCAGAGTACATGAAGTATTGAAGCCACAAGTTACATGATACAAATAAAAATAAACATATGAAATCCAAGATACAATCTTTATTTGTGGGGCTTTAAAATAAAACTTTATGGAGGCTCCTAAGAATTAAATGACGCTCTCATTGAAGGAAAAAATCCTCAACAAAGAGGAAGCGCAACCAATATTTACTAACACTTATAATAGTTAACAGTTGCTTTCCAATCGACCAACCGCTAGAACCCACTAGTGAACCGCTAGTAGTTTGCTGTGTGACTTTGCTAAATTTACTATGTTTTATTTAACAACACTAAGAACCAAACTTCTAGCGGTTAGTCGATTGGAAAGGAACTGAAGTGAAGGAAGTTCCATAGAAATCAAGAGAAACAAACACTTAGGTTTATTAGTAAAACCATAATATTTATTTTTGTATATTGTTTGGAATCGATTAAAGCACATCCTTATCACATATTAGCTTAATCCCAAAAAGAGTGTTTGCAGTTTTATTGATTTGTTTACTAGATGCCACTACGGCTGTTCATACCAACACAATGACTATCAGTGACATCTAGTGATAGTGTCAAATATTACAATTAGAATTTATTTTAACAATTCTTCGAAATAAAATGGCTTTGTCATTGATGCTTCGACCTTCGGATCCTCGGGTAAATCGTGAACATTTCTAACGACTTCATTATATACCGATCCCATCATATGGCATAATTCAATAGATTCCCCCGCTTCTTTTAATTTTAAGTGGCGGCAGAAAGTGTCTACAAAAAATGTGCCATCTTTAATGGTGGTGTCGAAATGAGTTGCATTAAATTTGTAAATATTTCTTTTGGTGACGGGACCTTGGCCTATAAATGGTGACGCATCCGTTTGAATTGTGTTTTTTTTGTTATACGAAGCCTGTGAAAATAATTTCATATATTGCGTCATCGATTAATCTAATAATGTTATTTAACTTACTTGTGTTATGAAAATTTTTTGTTTTTTGGTTAATGTGTTATTAGTATTTAGTATAGGATCTTCAATCTCCTTGATGAAATCATATTTTTGATCTTTTGCATATAATTGTCGAGATTCTCCATGGGTTAAAATAAATATTATAAAACACTCATATTTTGAAAAGTTAAATTTTTTTACTAAAAATAAAGGAAAATCTTATCTTCATGACGTCTTATCTCCAAAATTAATCACAAAATACTTACACTTTTGTACTTTCCTTTGTATCTCGGAGAGTGTTAAATCATTTTTTACGTGTGTCTCGATATTGTAGCTTTGGAATACAGTTTTTAATTTATTTACATCGTGATGAGTGCCTGTACGACGAGGTTTGCTATCGAATTTTTCATGATTTAAAATTAATGCGTAGCCCCGTTTTCTTCGGTTCAATCTGAACGATGATCTAACCCGAGACAAAAAACTCGGTCTTGGTACTGGTGGTCTAGTTGCGATAACTGAACTCGAAATCATAGATGTCGATGGTCGAACTGAAGGTTGGGATTGATTTAAACTAGTAGTGGCAGGCCTGTTTAATATTGAGTCAGCTTGCAAGCCAACTTGCTGTTGTCGTCCTGGTTCATTTGCACTAGTGACGAGTCCTCTGTCGAAGTTAGATGAATAATTATACTGCATTGTAGAGGTAAACGTCTCTGATTTACTAGTGTTATATGACGACGTTGATTCATTTCGCACTTTAGCCATAATTTACTTTATAACTTTCACTGAATAAATATGAGATTATTATTTAAATGTCACATACATACAACTGACTAAGAATCACTATTGAATATGGGCTATCATTTTTATAAATAATTTTATCAATATGGTAATGGCTGACGATAAGATATGCGTTATATTTCAATATGATAGTGTAACGAAATGTTCGATTTGATATTGAAATATTGCAAAATTTGAAGCTGTACGCCTATGACAATTTTCAAGGTATGTGTATTATCAATTTCACAACATATATGCATTAATAGCATTATCTTTCGCCCAATTGTATTTGATTACATTAAAATTATTATTTTGAAGTAAACTTAGTGCTCAAGAAATTATCGAATTGGATGACAAATAATATATTGTTCCACCATGAAGAAGGTTAGAAAACTTGATAGATATAATCATGATAAATTTACTGTAAATAGCTGAGTAATTTAAGGTTTGGAATAAAAATGTTTCTGTGTACTTATAATCAATATAGCCACAATATCTTATCAAAAACACGTATACGATTCCATAAGACTTATACAATTTTAATCACGATACTACAATCAATTAATAGAATTGATTTAATACAATCTAATGCCTTTGTATGATATGATTTTAACCCATTTACCAATAACCCATTAACAGCTATTGAGAATGTTGAATCCAAAAAAAGAATTTGCTATCATTTTTTATAAATTGTCACAAAATTCCAGACTATACCATATAACTCTTTCTTTCCTGGTGTGAGAGGCTGATACGCCTTATTCTTTGTGAATTTCAACATTATTAATAATCTATGCTACTTCGCTTTTTGTATAGTGCGACAAACGGTTTATGCACAGAAACATTAATCGGTTTTATTATGCGCTTGATTCTACGAATATCCTTTCATATTTTTACCATAGCTTTCATTTCATAATAACTTAGTTCTGATATGGCCGAACTCAAATATTTTATTTACCACCAAACCACAAATATCTATTATACAGATAAAAAACTATATGGAGAAATAATGTATACTAGACTGAAATAAGGGGAAATAATTTTACCCTGGGTGAAAAGGCTATATTTGAATATTATTATATCTTTTATTCCTTCTGCATTGATAGTAATATTTTATACAAATGAGTTAATAATATTTTATACAAAATGTATATACAAACATTTATTGACCGTAATATCAATGCTAAAGGAATGAAAGAGATAATAAAAATCAAATATTTTCACCCAGGGTACAATATTTCCCCTTATTTCAGTCTAGTATACATTATTTCTCCATATGCATAGTTTGGTTATCTGTATAAAGCCTGATTTCCATTATGAAAAATATACTGACAAAATAGTCAAGGTGGAATAAAAATATATTTTTTCTAAAAGTGCGAGAGAAATAAAAAACATTTCCAGTATAAAAAATGTATTCAGTACTGAATATATTTTTATGGTTACTGAAAAAATATTATAGCAGTACTGACATAATATATCAAGAGAAGTATTTTTATTCAGTACTGGAAAAATATTTTATAGGAAAAATGTATATGAATGACAAATCGCTTGTATGCAGTGAAGCCATATTTCAAAAATGAAATCATTTCTCAAATATGAAGCATTTTATAGTAGTTTTTTTATGGTCAATTCATAATTTTAACATTTGATTTTGTGTCATTCATCTTAATTCATTGTGGAAATAATTGAAATAATGAATAACTATATGTTAAACTTATTGTTTTTTAATTTATTGCTGTAGATTCAAAGTGTTTTTTGTCTTTTTTTTCAAAAACAAAACAAAAATTTAAATATATTGGTTATGTTATAAGCATCTGTCAAAATATATTTACTATAAAACAAAAAAAGGAAAAAATTGTCTCTGTCACTCTAATGGTATTTTTGATTTTTTTCTCACTTTGATTTTTCGTATTTTTTTCATAATGGAAATCAGACTTAATAGTTAAGGCTCTGTTCCATGATAAAAATTGACTGACAGTCAAAAAATACGAAAAGAGAAAAAAACTATAAATTTATATTTAAGAGACAAGCATAGCGTCTTTATTCATATATTTATTTATAGTACAACTATATAACAGAACTTGTCGTTTTAAAGACTTGCCTTTTCAATTTTTATGAACTGTAAGCTGCTAATTTCAAATAGTATGGACGATTAATTTCAATCTAGTTGGCCTTTGGATCCGGCCAATATAAAAAAAAATAAAATATTTGACACTTGACTATGTTTGTGTGCGAAAATAATTTCACAAATTTTATGTAGAAGTGTGAGTGCGACTGCAATAAAAAGTATTCCAATTGATACTTTTTATAGCAGTCATATTACCGCAAACACAAATATTTTTCCTGTCAAAACGAAACAATTTTCACTACTATGAAATATATATTTTTATCTCATTTTAATATTTGCTGACAGTATTTCTAATGGAATAGAACCTTTATTTGTGACCAAATAGTAAATAAAAAAGAATTTTTTTACCTTTACCCATCACAATAAAAAACAAAGATTTCCAAAGCCTACTAGAAACCAACATTAATTACGAAAAGATCTATCTTTCATTATAGAAAACAAAATGGCTAAAGAATTCATATGAGATGTCAATCGGGGGTTCCCACTTTTTTCCTTTAGTGGATTCAACCTACCGTAACTGAGTGTATTTTATAGAAGGGATTCAACAAGAAAGTAGTTAGTAGAGATTTGTTCATCACAATTATCTTCGATAAGTTCTATGAATTGTATGAAATTTTGAAACAGAAAAGCATATAAGCAATCTGTACTCCACAAATCAAACAGCTCAATATACCATCACGACTTTATCTCATTTAATTAAAATTGGTAAGAACCAATAAGAACAACTACAGTTAGTCAATGAAATAAGTCTGTGTTATTGCATAAAAATCGACTGTCAAGAACTGAGAGTAACAAGCCATGGAATACACTTTGTGTAAACTTGTGTTCGACTGGCAACAAAGACGAAAGGGTCACATTATCGATTGGCATGGGCATGTCAGATTTAAGATGGCAACACGATAATCTGTATGTTTTTTTTGAAAGAAAACGCATTAAAATCAATTTAATAATCAAAAATTGTATTTGTGACGTAAGTTAGGTTTGACATTTAATGTTTAAAAATAATATATAGTTTAAATGTTTGCCGCGACTGGCTCTTTGATGATTCATTCTATGGGTACAATTTTCCAGTACTCTTTCAAACATTTCGGCCGATATACAGTTAATTACTCGTATTATGTTCGCTTCTAATGCAGGAATCTAACGGATTCTAAATTTTAAGTCGGCTACACCAATATTATTGCTCTGTAGCATGCCATTGACTTTTACACGCTATCCTTACGCATTTTGAAAGAAATGCAGGATGCATTGGACCTCTTCTGGCTGTATTTTATATGTCTTCAAACCAAGCTCTATCTTCAAAATACGCCATAATGTGCCATATGGGTGATCCAGAGGTGGAGAACGACGACGAATTGATTGATTGCTGTCTTCACGTACACTTTTTTAGCTATAGCAGCCATATTTACATTAGATCGACTTGTACGCACTCTTGCCGGGCGATGAATATCCAATAATGAAAAATTGGTTCGAAATTTATTGATTGTTTCGCGAATAGTGCGTTCAGTTGGACGATAATGAACACCATAAAATGGTCGAAGAGCACGAAAATATTTGAAAATAAATTTCCACTGAATGAATAGTGAACACAAATCTTATATGAACATGACAGTTGTCACGCGTAAATCGTAGTGAGAATCTCAATTGGAAAAGGTACCTCCTGTTGGATCACTCTTTATTATTACAAAAAAGTTAACAAAAAGTCGTTTATTTTAATAAACTTCCAAAATAAAATGGATTTGTCATCGATGATACGATTGTTGGTACCTGAGGAATTTCTGGATCACTACTTACTTCGTCGATAACCTTCATCATGACATTGTAAATCGATTGAGTTCTTCCTAATGTTTGTAATTTTTCACAAAACGACTGAATAAATAGCGTCCCACGTTTTGTATCGCGAAACGAAACATAACCCTCGTACGTTGCATTGCATTTGAATATATTTTTTTTCGCCACCGATGATTGGCGACGTGACGATGACGCGCTTACACTATCCGTTTCCAGTACTGGCATATCATCATTTCCACGACACGCTTGTACTACGAATATTTTCGGCTTATCGAGCAGCGTTTTGTTTTCGAAGAGTATTGGATCCTCAATCACATCGATAAAATTGTATGGCGCATCACTGGCAAAAAGAATCTCATTACGATGACCATGTGTTAGTATTACGATAACGAAACAATCGTATTTTGAAAAATTTTTAGATTTCACTGTAAATATATAAAAGATAAATTGATAAGTAAGGTAAACAAAAAGATTTTAATTTGATTAAAAGAATCAAAGGACAAAGTAGTAGTGAGTGCTTCCATATACTCACAAATATTCACTTCATTCTTGATTTCATTTAATTTTAAATCTGATTTAAGGTTCGTTTCAATTTTATAGTAATCAAATACAGCTTTCAATTTGTCCACATCATACTGCGTCCCTTCCCGCGTCGATGGTTTACTATTTACATATTGATAATGATTTAATATAAGCGCATAACCTTGTCTAGGTTTTGACGAGAATATATTACGAAAAAATGAAGTTTTCGCTGGTTTATCGACGAACAGCGATTTTGGTGGAACGAGTTGATGGCGAGATGGCGATATTGGTGTTGATTGACTGCTTAATGCTGAGGCGGTGATCAACGCTGGTAGAGGAACATTTGGTTTTGGACTCGATCGATTTTGGTCGAATGTTTGAAATAAACCCACGCTTTTGTTAGTTGAAAATTTTGAAGTTGGTTTTTTTAGAGAACTAAACACTTCGTTAAATATTGAATAATTTTTTATTTCAGCCCTTTCTTTTGGAGGTGGCCTGTTTACTGACGTGCATTCAAATGAGGGTGTATATGTAAGTTCAGTTTTCTTATAGACTGGTGTATAACTTGATGCCGATGTTCGTCTTACAGGTGTAGTGTTACTGACTGTAGGTGGAGCTGTAACAGCACTTGAATTTGTTTTATATTTTGATTTTAAGTCATTTTTCTCTTTACTATTCGAATATGATATAGTATTTGCTCTACCAATTACTTTCTTTGATAAAGACGTTGATGATGTTTTCGACGTTGATGATGTTTTCGATGAACTACTTGTATTTTTTATAACTCGCGATTTATCCATTATACGAAATCACTTTAATTATTTAATCCAAATAGTTGCACAAGTTTTGGTTTGTAATATTTATTTGAACTGACGAGAAATGCGTTTTGAGTGATTACAATATAATTGTTGATGATAAAATAATTTTTAAGTAATAGCAAACCCAGCTTGCTCACTATCAATTGTCATTATCACTTTATTTTGTGATAATAATTATCTACTTCTTCGTTTTGCAGATTTGAATTGAAAAATACCAATATTGTACAAACTGTATGTGATGGTGGGTATTAATATTCATAGTATTTGAACTACACATCAATAACATATTAGAGCTAATACGCTCATTTAAGCCGTATGTGCCCGTTAGAAAGTATACACGAGTAACAACACGACCTATAAATTTGTCGACGAAATTGTCAAAATGACCAAAATAAACATTGATAAGAATTCCGTCGTCAAGGATTTAAATCTCGATGAAGGTTGAATTATCAATTTTATAGATTATCTAAACTTCGAATCGCCAAACGTTCTACATGATTTGAAAAGTATTTTTGATACCTTAAACAACAATAGATTAGATATACATGAATTAATCATTTAAATGTTTAAATGATTAGTCATTTTTCTGATTGCATTGTTCATAAAAATAAAAATATATAAATAAAAAAATAAATATCATTGAAATTTCAATACTGCACAATTTTTACATTGCCTTCAGTGATTCAAATTGTAAGTGTCGGCTTGTGACAGCTATTTTGGGAAGTGGATGCTCTCAAGCGCATATGTTGTACCCTATCCACAGTCTTCAGTCCACAACACCTATCTACTCTATTTTGATCAAAATTATGGCCCAGGAATCTGTAACAATTAATTTAATTAATATGGATGATAGGATTAAGTACCAGTCAACCAATACGATGATGTTACCATAATCCTGGACAATGTTCATCAGAGAAAAATAGATATCTGAAAACTTTTTACATTCCATGTGTATTTTTCTAACTTTGTATAAAATATAATCTATTAGTTATATATCATTTTTATATTAATCATTGATGTTATTGTTAGATAATCAAAAGTTAAAACTAGAGTGCTTTAAAACATCTTCGGAAACTATTTAAATAAATAAATAGTTTACTATAGTCATACTAGCTAACCTGAGCATTCTTTTCATTCCATTATGCATCCTAACTTTATGTCCGTTTCTAGATTTTAAAACAAACACTCACACAATTCACAAAAGCAGATTTATTGTATAACACACGACAATGCAATGAAAGAAATCACCAAAGCGGCCTTCCGTTTCAGAAAGTTTCGATGTTTGCAAGATAATGATTTATACAGAAAACAAAATAAGAAAATATAAAATTTTAACGAAAATTGTTATTTTATTTTTTTTTTTTTGGACATATGAGCCATGAAAACTTAAAAAATGTGTTTTCGTGTTTATTTTCCTTTTTTTTCCGCGAATTTTAACGCACAATTATTTTTTATTAAGTGACAGATAAATTTAACGAAGAATTTTTATTTTTTTAATGTTCTGCTTGGGCGAGAGTAAGTAAAGCCTATTTATCGCAGTTTTGTTTTTTCTTATTTTTATTATTTCTTATTTTTTTATAATTGTCACTTAAGACTACCGGTCAAGTAATCCCCATTATTAGCATATCATTCAAGATATTCTATTCATTTACACTTATATAAATAAATAAAACCAAACCTTTTCAATAAACTATTTTTTGATGGAAATAATAAGAAAAAAAAATTGCTCAATTGTATTGATACCAAAAATACATACCCAAGAGCAAATAACATATGGTGGATTATATTGTCAAAATAAAATTAATAGGTGTATAATAAATTAATAACTAATAAGTATCAAAAAAACCATATAATTAAAGATGGATCAGATTAATCCTATCAGACAAATCTTACCAATAAATAGGTAATTTCTACTGATCATCTATATTATTGTCAATATAATGATCGTTATCGTATGAATGAGTAATCTTCAATCCCTTCGACCATTACTATACATGCCACTATAGTTAAACCTTTTAACAGCGTTAAACTAAATTTAAATCTTCATATAATGAAAATATAAAAACATTATGTCAAACCATCCAATAGCAAAACCAGCAATATGGAAGGTGTTACTGTATGCATTGATTCAGATCAGTAGAGAGTGCTTCCACATACTCACACATATTCACTTCAGTCTCAATTTGAATTAATTTCAAATCTGATTTAAAGTTCGTTTCAATTTGATAGTAATCAAATACACCCTTCAACTTATCCACATCATACGGCGTCCCTTCCCGTTTCGATTGATAACCATCTACATATTTGTAATGATTTAATATAAGCGCAAAACCTCGTTTAGGTGTTGACAAAGATATATTACGCAATACATGAAGCTTCCACTGGATTTTCGATGGATAGCAATTTCGATGGAATGATATGATAGCGAGATCCCTTTGTTTTAGTAACATTTGGTTTTGGACTCGATCGAATATGGTCGTATGTTTGAAATAAACCCGCGGTTTTCTTAAGTGCTCCTTGTTTTGGAGGTGGTTTGTTTATTGGTGTGCGACCTAAAGGTCTATTTATTAGTTCACATTTTTATAGGCTCGTGAATTATTTGATGCCGATGTTTGTCTTGTAGTTGCTACTGATGTATAGTTTTACTGGCTGACAATAGAACTGTAACAGCTCTTGAATTCGTTTTATGTTCCGAGGTAATGACACTGTTCGGATAACTATTCGAATATGGTGTAGCATTTGTTTTCACATTCGGGGATAATATACCGTTTGATGATGTTTTGTTAGTTGATAATTTTGAAGTCGGTGTGTAGTAAAAATAAATATTCAAATGACTATTATTTGTTTTACCATAGCCGTTTGTTTTGGTGGTGGTGTGTTTATTGGCGTGCAACGTAAAGGTGTATTTGTTAGTTCACTTTTTTCAGAGGCTCGTACATTACTTGATGCCGATGTTTGTCTTGCAGTTGCTACTGATGTATTATTACTGGCTGACGACAGACCTGTAGCAGCACTTGAATTCCATTTTGATTTTAAGAGATTTTCACTTTACTTTTCGAATCTGATATAGTATTTTTTCTACCAATTGGTTTGTATGGTAATGACGTTGATGATGTTTTCGATGAACTACTTGTATTATTTATAACTTTATGCGAACTTCTTGATTTATCTCTAGATTTATCCATTATACGAAATCACTTAAATTATTTACTTAAGCAAAATCCTACTTTTTTATGCTCCTTATAATGGCACAAATTTTGGTTGTACATATAATATAAACTTGAAACTTCTCTTACGAGTTTCACGTTATTATAAAATAATTATTTCTTAAAAAAATTCTTTAAAGATAACTTCTAATTATTAACCAGCGTATCAATTTTAATTAACATTTTTTAATTTTCTAACACCCTGTTTTGTTCAGCCAGTCTATTGAAAAATATCAGTATTGTACATATAGTTGAATTGATTATAAACTGGATAACGATATACAATATGCTACTCTAACCAAAACAGTCTATAACCTATACAGTCCACGATTCAGAAACTTAAAAGAGGATTGCGAAAAAGTCGGAAGTGCTTCAAACCCATAGATTGTTACATGGGTATTTCTATTTGCCCTCTAAATTTACTTAATTCTTAAGCCTTCTTTCGTTCTATAAAATCGATACATTTGAAACCCGTTTATGTTGAACCTTCTGAAGAGCCATCTGAACAATTAAAAGATAGTATTATTTCTGCGATAAATGTTTAATTTCATCATAAATATATGTATAATCTAACGGCATGTTGATGCCTATTTATGTGACTCGGTGCTATGACTCAGTCTAAGGCAGCTTTACCAACTATGTAACAAAGCATTTATTTAATTATATACTGTCGTGATTTAGTTTATTTAAGAACCACTATGAGATGAGGCATGGCATCCCAGTTCTCAGTCATATAACATAAACCTAAACATTGTGCCAAAAAATGATCATTAATCTGTAAAATTAATTTTTCACAAGTGATCTTACCAATTTAAAGACAACTTTTACTCTCCTTCTTCGCTTTTCAATTCTTAAAATAAGTATCAACTATTTATTGTAAAAAAATAAACAAAATCTTTTATTTTAATAAACTTCCAAAATAAAATGGATTTGTCATCGATGATACAACAGTTGGTACCTGAGGAATTTCTGGATCACTACTTACTTCGTCGATAACCTTCATCATGACATCGTAAATCGATAGAAATTTTCCTGATGATAATAATTTTTCACAAAACGACTGAATAAATACCGTCCCACGTTTTGTATTGCGAAACGAAACATAACCCTCGTATGTTGCATTGCATTTGAATATATTTTTTTTCGCCACCGATGATTGGCGACGTGACGATGACACGCTTACACTATCCGTTTCCAGTACTGGCATTTCATCACCTCCACGACACGCTTGCATCACAAATATTTTTGGCTTATCGAGCAGCGTTTTGTTTTCGATGAGTATTGGATTCTCAATTACATCGATAAAATTGTATGGCCCATCACTGGCACAAAGAATTTCGTTACGATTACCATGTGTCAAAATTACAATAATGAAACAATCGTAGTTTGAAAAGTCTTTATATTTTACTGTAAATGATAAAAAAATAATATTAATTGTCAAGAAAATAGATGAAAGTACGGATTGCAGAAATCAAATCAATTTTCATGTTTCTGTCAGAAGTGCCTTCATACCATGTTAGCTTATATTTAACTGACCGGATCAGTGGTTGAGGCTGCGACATTAGTAGTGGAAGAGACTGAGTTGGATTATAGGTGTAAGAATTCATGGGTCGACCCGTCATCCTTGTTGGTATACTATTTGGTATATTGCTATACAAAATGCAAGTGTTATTCGTAAATCGAACCTCATCGTGGTAAAAGGGGAGTGTAGAAGAGTTGCGAGAGACATACCCATATTACGATTGTAGAACTAGAAGCAAATAAACAATGAATTTCTGCTGGCTATATCTAACAAAATAAACATCGAGAAGACAGATAATTAAAATTCGTCAATATATGGCGATCTCTGATCACAACTATACAATATGGGGTAAATCGCGGTTTTTGGAGCCGATGACACAATAGTTTTTATTGTGAACTAATAAAGTTTATCTGATATGTTTAATTAAGATAAGATATCGCCTCCGAATCGATCGATATATTCATGTACATATCAATGGCAGTTCTAACCATGACTCGTATATACTCACACATATTCACTTCAGTCTTGATTTGAACTAATTTCAAATCTGATTTAAGGTTCGTTTCAATTTTATAGTAATCAAACACAGATTTCAATTTGTCCACATCATACTGCGTCCCTTCCCGTGTCGATTGATAATCATTTACATATTTATAATGATTTAATATTAGTGCATAGCCACGTTTACGATTTGACGAGAATATATTACGAAAAATTGAAGTTTTCGCTGGCTTATCGGCGAACAACGATGGCGGTGGAACAAGTTTCTGCTTAACTGGTGGTTTTGATGTTGATGGGCTGCTTAATGCTGATGCGGTGATCATCGGTGGAATAGTAACCGTTTGTTTTGGTGTTGCTTGTTTTGAGTCAAACGAATAAAATAATCCCCCGGGTTTGTTGCCTGTTAATTTTTCCTGTTGCTTAATTCTCATTGAGCTGGATGGTTCGTTAAACAGTTTATTATCTCTCGTATTAAAATATTGATTCGGTGGTGATTTATTTATTGAACTAAGTACGGGTTTAAAATATGAATTTTCTTGTTTTTGATAAACAGGCGTGTAACTTGATCCACTTGTGATTCCCCCTGCGGTCATATTCAACTTTTGTGTATAATTTTTATTCGATTGTGTACTTTTAGTTTGAACAGTTTCACTATGATTGTATGATATTGACGTTGATGATATATTCTTAGTACTTCGACTTACACTTGTATGTGCTTTAGGCGAGCTTGTGAATTTTTGTGACATATTTATAGATTAATACTTATTTTCTTAAATCACTAACAAACACTAATGGACGTCGCCTAAAACTTAACTAAATAATATACATATATATACCTCTGTGATAAACATACGATTTGATAACACAAATGTATATGTGCTAGTAGAGTGTAAATAAGATATGGATGTAATTTTACTACTTTAAAAAAGTCATGTGCGTAGTTAAATATCAAAACATCTTTTCAAATCTCATTATATATAATAATTGTCTAAACTCATCATATCTTATCAATCATATCTTACAAGTAATTATCATATCGATATAATTATTAAAATTAATTTTTGACCAGCTGATATTCAATAGTGTTCTTGAGTCAGTTGTGTGCGATACTTATTCAACTATTAATCTCATATAAATCGGTTTAGTAAATAATATGGATGAAATCCAAACTACATCTACACATTATTTACATAATAGTAGCTTAAAAGAGATGGCTACCTCATCGCATTATAGTTTTTCAAGTTCAACTAAATACGAAAGTAAGAACGTTCCTAATTCTTTACAATACTCGGCAACAGCAAACACCCCACGACAGCAGCAGTTAAATTCAATGAAAACACAATTCTTAGACGATTCAAAGTTAAACAAGCCTCCTTCTAAATATTTATGTGTTGGCCAGCCATTAGAATCTGGTGTTCAGCGAGCATTTGTGACAAATCAGCCGTTACGACCAGTGGCCCAATCCTCAACCTCTATAAGTTTGCGACCAAGCTTTCAATCAAATCTATCAAAACCAATTAACGTGATAGTGCAACAAGAATCTCAACCACCACCGCCGATATCTTCGACGATCGAACCCACCAAGAAGGATAAACGGCCGACCTTTTTCTCTCGATTGGTATCAAGTTTTAGAAGAAAGAGGACCAAACGAGGCTATGCAATAATTTTCAATCATGAAATATTCAATGATAAAACTAGTCGTACCGGCACCCAACACGATGTAAATGAACTAACCAAAGCATTTGAGATCTTCAACATAGAGACCCACGTAAAACACAATTTGACACTATCCCAACTCAAACAAAAAGTGAAAAAGTGTAAGTATAATACTTAATTTTGTAATTGGAGATATGACTGTTACAGCTGATTAGATAAAGTGTCGTCATTTCTCACAAACGTACGTCCATTGTTGTTTACTTTCAGTAAAAAAATTTAATTTTTCAAACTATGAGTGCTTTATAATTGTGATTTTAACCCATGGTGAGGGTCGACAATTTTACGCAAAAGATACAAAATATGATTTCATCGAAGTGGTTGAAGATCCTATACTAAAATCAAATGCAACGTTAATTAAAAAACCAAAAATTTTTATAACACAAGTAAGACAAATTAAATTAGACATTAAATAATAGATAATGCCAATTATGAAACGAATTTTACAGGCATCGCATGAGAATGTAATAACAACGCAAACGGATGCTAAGTTGGTGACCAAATGTGAAATTTTTAAATCTAGAGCAACACATTTCATTTCCACAACACATGATGGTACACTTTTTGTGAAAACGTTTTGTCGTCATTTACAAACTAGAGGACAATTTATGAATTTGTATGAATTGATGACAGGGGTAAATAAAGAAGTATTAAATTGTTCAGTCGTACCCGAAGCACCAACAATCGAATCCACAATGACGAAATCCTTTTGTTTCGGGAAATTGTTGGAATGAACTAGTCCAGCTCTATTTAATTTATGCAGATTCTGGTTTAGTTAAAAGTTAATCATTGCTATTTACATAATCTTCAATTTGAATAGTTGATTGTATTTCATCAATTGATCAAAAAATAAAAGACAGCGATAATCTTACTTTACAGAGTATCTTTTTCTTAAAATTTTCCTATTAATAAATCTTTAAGGAATGAGGAAACTCTCCTCCATTCAACCGAATAGGCATTGTAATTTAAATACTGAAAGGTTTGTTTGCCAAATCTCAATAAACTGTCACAATGATAAAGCAATTCCAAGATGTAAACAATACACATCGTTACTTCAATGTAAGAAAACGAGTTGAAGAATCATAAGGACAATTTATTGCCAATATGCGAACCGAATTAAACAATGCTCTGCAACTCACACCAATGCATTGTGCAGATCATTATCAAAACCCATCCGGATCGTCAGTAATGACATGCGAACCATGTGGGTCCGGTCCGGAACTACAATAACCATAAGATGCATAAGAGGAAGAATGCTGATATATTTAAGGCTTTTGTTGATCTACCGTAGAATATAGACCATTTTGTCAATTTTTCTAATTAACATGAAGTGCAATACTATGACCACTGTTTTATACAGTCAATCGACATAATTTGTTTTTATCAATTTCGTAATATTATCTTATAACCACGAAATGAATCAATGTTACAATACATTTTTTTAACCGGTTTTTACCGGCTATTGTATCGATTTCAATGACGAACCAGATCTTCATACTGTTGCAAGCAACCAGAAGATGCCAGATTACTCACTACGCCATAGAACCATCGTTGCCGACAGCGACCTCTTCGGCTCACCCTTCAAAGATCGCTGTCCTTTGATTTCAGGCACGATATTAGAAATTCGCATTAAATTCCTAATCTCGTGATTGAACAGAACTCGGTCTGTGCCATCAACATCGCGTTTAAGCCATCTTTCGTACTGATCCGTCAAGGTCCAACTCTCACATTCGTACATGAAACGGGTCTGATCAACACTCTGTAAAATTTCAGGTTGTCCGTATTTGCAAGATATTTTGATTTAAGAAGTTGACGTAGAGGATATAAAGCCCGATTGCTAACATCAAGGCAAACCTTGATATCCTCTCCCACACTATTCTCCAAGATACTTGAATCTTATGGTTTTGGACTCGTTGATTTTGAGACCAACGGAAGCTGAGCACTGTTCCAGTGGATCAAGTATCTCTTTTACTCCGCCAGTCTGATTTCAGCCAGGTCTAGCATTAAAGTCACCAATCACCAATCTGACACCGTGCTAAAGCAAAACAAATTATTGTTAAATGAGTTTTATATTGGGATTGGCTTACATCAGTGAGCGCATGTACACAGAAAATTGAGTTTGACTAATCTCATATGCGAGCGAAACTTACACATTCGATTATAGACTCCCTGAAAGTATAGACAGCCTTTTACTTGTGACCCAATCAAAAATCCAACTTCAAGATTTCCTAGGTCATCTCCACTGTGTAGCAACGTATAGCCTTGGAACATATGATCTCCACTTTAAGGTCACCGAATTTCTTGGAGCGGTACGAGTTCCAACCAATACTCTTTCATACATGTGATTAGGCCGTCAAACGCGTCAGGTTTTCTTAGTAAATACACGTTCCACGTGCCGATCCTCAATCGCGTGTCCAAGTACTTAAGCAGTGACTAATATTTGTAGTTTTTTTCGGATGTGAGTTGTCAGCCCAGCTGACTGTGGTGGTATTCTATAATATTTCGTTCGTAATATTTACGAAATATGGGTGCCCCCACCCACAGGGTTAAAATAAAATACGAGCTAAGGTATTAAAAATAAAAATTACTAAGGACTGTCTCAGTTAAAGCTTAAATATTTAATTGCTTTCGAATTTAATACATTGGAAATATCATTTGATGATTAACTTGTTTGTAAGAAGTGGTCGAGATTAGAAATCTCCGCTTTTTCAGCTATAATTATATTTATAAATTTAAAAAATAAAAATTTATAAATATTTATATTTATAAATTTTTATTTTTTCTTCAACTTTGTTAATATTGTCTAAATATTTTTCAACTTTGTTAATATTTTCTTATTTCAGTTTCTTTTTAACGTGGGTCCCCTCTGCCATTACTTGATTCAAAACATCTGGCAAATGCTTCAAAAGATTTTCCGGTGTGGTCGCAAACTGCTCATGCGCCCATATTATTTGCAGACGGCTTATTACAGCGCCTACAATTTTCCCAGGCGGACATCCATGGCGTTTTAGTGTGTTCCCATCCAATGGAAATTTTGGTATGCCCCATGTTTTCAATTGCTCATGTAATCCGGGCTTATGTTGATATTTTAGCAATTCGAGCACATACAATTTCATATCGGTTGTTTTACCAATCGTATTCAAACACATTTGTTGATATGTCATGAGTGAATTAACTTCGAACGTTTCATTGCGATTTTGAGTCAAAAATAAGCATAAATCACGTTCGAATGCTGAAAATTTTAAACGCTCGTGCAAACGCAAACCATCGTGCGGAGTGTGAAGCAAACCGGTTATTAAGGTGATTGGATGAATAGGGTCGGTAAACGATGGTCGACTGATCCAAATTCGCTGAAATTCGCGTATATTTGCAATTGGCGGAAGACCTAAGTAAATGAAAAATAAAAATGTTTAGTTTTCTAAATAAATAATAGGTTTATCTTACAAAATAAATAGTGACCAATAGTTGCAAATAGAATTTAAAAACATGTCTATTTTTTACAATAAAGAAACCCATAAGCCATAAACATTCTTGTTTCGAATTAAAAATTAGATAAATACATGCTATATCATATATTAGTTGAGAAAGTGCTTAATTATTTTATTTGCAGTCAAAGTTGTCCATTCCATAAATCACTGGATATCGGTTAAATAAATTGTATGACTTATCCTATCATAAATATAAAATTTTAATAGTTTGTCACTCACTAGGACAAACAAAAATTTCTTATTTAACATATTTGAATTTCACCTTTAGTAACTTAAGATAATTCCATTATTTCTACTCACCAGAATTTATTAAGTAGTGTTATAGCAACGAGAAAAGTGAACTAAATAGTTATCGATTCCAAATTTGCCTGACAAAAATTACACTACAAAAACTGTTTAATTTTTTTACTGTAGCTTTATATTCACAGTAGAATACACTTTATTTTGATTAAAATCACAAAAAATGTTGTATATATTTTTTATTTTAAATAAAATTTTAATTGAAAAAAAATATACGTCTGTTCTCTACGAGATACCAAACTGACATGATATATATATATATATATATATATATATATATATATATATATATATATATATATATACATATATATATATATATATATATATATATATATATATATATATATATATATATATATATATATATATATATATATATATATAAATATATATCTATATATATATATATATATATATATATATATATATATATATATATATATATATATATATATATATGGTATATATATATATATATATATATATATATATATATATATATATATATATATATATATATATATATATATATATATATTCATTTATTTTTTAAATTTATAGATAAAAATAATAATGTAATAATAATAGTGTATAGTTATATATAGTTTTAACCATATTTCGGTTTCTTTTTAACGTGAGTTCCTTCTGCAATTACCTCATTTAAAACTTCTGGCAAATGCTTCAGGAGATTTTCGGGTGTTGTTGTAAATTCTTCACGCGCCCATATCATTTTAAGTCGGCTTATAACACTGCCCACAATTTTTCCAGGTGGGCATCCATGACGTTTTAGTGTGTTCCCATCCAATGGAAATTTTGGTATGCCCCATGTTTTCAATTGCTCATGCAATCCGGGCTTATGTTGATATTTTAATAATTCGAGCACATACAATTTCATATCGGTTGTTTTACCAATTGTATTCAAACACATTTGTTGGTATGTCATAAGGGAATTCACTTCGAGCGTATCGTCACGATTTTGAGTTAAAAATATACATAAATCACGTTCGAATGCTGAAAATTTTAAACGCTCGTGTAAACGCAAACCATCGTGCGGGGTATGAAGCAAACCGGTTATTAAGGTGATTGGGTGAATGGGATCGGTGAACGATGGTCGGCTGATCCAAATTCGCTGAAATTCGCGTATATTTGCAATTGGTGGAAGACCTAGGGGAATGAAAAAAAGAAAAAAACAATTTCTTAATTCAATTTTATTATGTAAGTGTTTGAAAATTATTAATTTCTCTCTATAATCGCAACAATTAATGTTCCCAATGTATTGGTTTGAAATAAAAGTAGGATAAAATATGGGAAATAAACCAATCATATTTGAGTGTCTTCCAATCACAAATCAAAGCTATATCAAAGATTTAAGAATCAGCCAAGAATTAAAATATAATGAAATTACAAAATGTCCCACAATCACTTCTAGACTTAACTAAAGACAAATTTTTGTTTTTAATTTCGACTATGAATAACCGACTTCGACATACTAGCCGAACTTATTGATTTACTTATGCACTGTAGCACTCAAAATTGAATAATAATAATTAAGTGCAGAATAGAACATACCTTTGGTTATTCAATTCAATATCACGTTTAACACCAACTGACATTTCCAACAAAGCATGATTAGGTGAACCTTTCAAAGATCGCGAACCTTAGGGCTTCCTACTATATATTCGGTTTACATAGATTATCTGGACGCTTTAAGCCTATAGAATGACCTTTCCAAATAAGTTCTGATTTCCAAATAATTTTCCTCCAACTGATGTATTGTACTTTTAACCACTGCATAAATTTCGAAAACACAAGTTTGAAGTAACGCAAGCCTCAGGATAACTGTGTCAACAATTAAACTCCATCGGTTTCTATCACGAGCTAGCTCTTCATACTGTTGCAAGCAATTCAAATACCGGCTTCTTTCAAATATCGCTGTATCATTCGATTTAAATCAGCACGCAGACCATGACCGAGCCAGCGTACTCGCTGTCTTTTCATTTCATGGGCGATATCAGGAATACGCATGAAAACTCGGATTTTTTGATTGAAAACAATTTGGTATGTGCCATCAACGTTGCGTTTTGGGCCATATATCACACGCATGATTCTTCTATCGAATTTTTGAAGACATCTCTCATACTCATCCGTCAAGGTCCATCTCTCACATCCATATATAGAGCATAAAATACCTGATTGTTAGTGGCAAGGCGAACCTTGATATCTTTTCCCACGCTATTATCGTGAGTAATTGGACCTGTGGATTGGGGTATCTATGTTTCGTAAATATTTCGAACGAAACATAAGACCCATAGAATACCACCACAGTATTCAAAGCTTGCCGTAGGAGTCGACTAAAACTGGTTGGCCCGTGCTGGGCTGACGACCCGATTCCGTAAAAACCAACAAATGTTAAATGTGTCAACAAACAAAAAAAATGGACACCGCCAAAACAATAATGACCCATGCTTAAGTTACGATACATTAATTTTAACTTATTTAAATTATTATTCATGTGTTTAAATTAAAAATTATGTTTTTATTAATAGTTGGCGTTTATAAATTTCAACATTTTGAACTCTTTAGATTTTATTGACTCTGATTTTCAGTTAAATGCATACTTTAAATAAATTGTGCATGCATACAAAAAACTTCTAACCACTTGTGCATTATTTGTAAGAAGTGCTAGCTAGGATTGACCAAACAATAAATTAGTTCTAGTTTAAAACCTTAACCATTAAATTAACTACATTTCATGTCGACTAGCATATCTTTAATTATATTTCTAAACAGACTTTTACTAATTTTACAATCTCATCAATTATTAACTTATATTACTCGCCATAATCGTGACTAAATCGTAGCATTTCTTCAACATCATTTTACAATCAACAAGACCACGTAATGATTGGAAATTTAATCAGAATTTTCTCGGAAGATAAAAGATTTATAAATTCCATTTGCTTCTCACATCAATTAAATATTAGATAAATATAACCTTGGAACTCAAAAAAGTCTTGTTCTCAACTTTGAGACAAATAAGCAACGACAAATTTTTAAAGACTGAGATTTACAATAAAATTCAACTGAATTTAATTAAATAGATTTATAGATGTCCTCTGTGAAGTATGATAGTTTATTCATTGAAATTTAAGCTGAGTAATTATAGTTTAGTGAACTAGACAATGTTAACTGTTGGTCCAATTCTAGTGTTGATTGTGTCCGGTAAGAATTGATTTAGAATAATAGACGAGTCGAACCAAATATAAATGTTTTAATGAGTAGGTTCTCGTAAACATTAAATTTTATTTACCAACTAAATAACCAAAACCTTATCCAAACCATTTGTAACTAATGAAAGGTTATTTTGATACATTGACTAACAAAATTTAAATTATGCAACTATTAGATTTTAATTATATTTCATAGCTTACCTAAAAATTTTCCGATACCACAGTCTAACATATCCATCATGAGCTCTCCACCAAAATTTCCCTGTAATATTTTCTTGGTCTCGCTCCACATTCGCTCCCCACTAATCCTTTCAAGTCCATAAACATTTGCTCTTATAATATCCAGTGTCTTCGGTTCGTGTGCCCTAGGATAGTCAGCAATTCGGCCATAAAATCGAAAATATCTTAAGATCCGTAAAAAGTCTTCCTTTATCCGGGTGTCTGGATTCCCAACAAAAGCTACACGCCTCTTGATCAAATCATCATAACCATAAAAATAGTCATAAACTGTTCCATCAAATCCCAAAAACATTGAATTTATTGTTAAATCACGCCGGTTAGCATCGAGCAACCACTCGGTTGTATACTGAACATCCGCATGTCGACCATCTGTCGCCACATCAATCCGCAATGTTGTAATCTCAAAATTTTCCTTGTCATTTATTCTAGCTGTGATGGTGCCATGCTTTTCACCCTTTGTATTTATAATACGTATACCTTCCCGAACAAACATATCCTTCATTTGATCAGGAGTAGCAGCTGTAGCAAAATCTATATCGGTTGGCCGTTTCTTCATTAATATATCCCTGGAATATGCGAAAAACCACATGACATGCGTAAAAGTCGCGTGCTGTATATTTATATATAGTTAAGATACAAACCTGACAGCTCCACCGGCGATTCTCAAATCAAATTCATATTTGCGAAATATTCCAAGTAAAATATTTAGCTCGGGCGTAAAAATCGATTGAAATTCAGGTGTTTCCAATTTAATAACGACCGGATTTGGCCGTACCTTAACATCACCCTCCATATGATCAATTTTTCGCGGCGTATATGGCGCCTGTAAATCGGTGAAATTCCTCAATGGATACAGCTAGAACCAAACCACACAGAGAAAAAAGAACAAGATGGAAAAAATTAATATTTACACACAGTCTTGGTTGTTTTCATTTATAATCCTAAACTGGATCACAATTAAAATGAAAATACACATGACCAAGAAATGTTGTTGGAGATACATAAAAGATGTAAATAAAAAAACATAACATAAAAATTTACTATTTTTGGATAAGTTTTAACAACAGAAGATATATAATTGCACCTTAATAGTAATTTATGAATTATCATTCCTTTACTGTTAATTACTATTATATTATTGTTTTACACACAAAATAGATTTGTTTTTATTTCGAAAATAATGAAGTCGGCTTCTGTACAGTATACACAAAATAGAAAATATGCATCGAATGGTCGAATATGTCAAAAAGAATTTTTTGTCATACAAATGGTATAAATCTGTGTTTATCGATCGGGCACCACTAATTTGAGATCGTACCTTCATAGAATAACAAATAAATTCTGTGTTCGCTACATACGTCCACTCGAGCACAAGTTTATGCAAACATGACCAAATCAAACACATTCATTCATTCCGTACAAATTTTTAAATCATTTTGTTTGTTTATTAAATTTTCAATTTAATTATAATTAATATATTATAATAATTTAAGTAATATTATATTATTATTTACAGTATTTTGTTATTTAATTAAGCGATTCACAGTGTGTCATTTTTGATAATAATAGATTAATATTTTGTTATAATAAAAAATTATTGATATTTTTATGTTGACAATAGTTGTAATAATTGATAGTCTTTTATGATGATGTTGATAGTTTTGATACGTTTAAATATCCATTCGTATAAAATTGTGGTATTTCAATAAAATTTTCTAAAATTAATCTTTGTCTAGGTTGTCTTAAAATATTTATTATTTTTCCTAAAACATTCATTGTATGATAATTCTTGTTCTTAATTTTTAAGATTTTCTTTAAATTTGTGCTTGTATTCCAACGGTTTATAATTTCTTTGATTGGTACAGTGACTATATTTGACGACAATGACTGTTCATCGACCACTGTAACACCTTGATGAAGCTGTGAAATTAAGAAGCGATGAACCGTAAGATCAGTACATACTAAGTTACATTTTATTACTTACAGGGTGAAATGTTATGCGGAGCTTATCACACGAGCATGACAATACGATCATATCACGCAATTTATGATAATCACAATTTCGCTTCGACATATACAATAAATAATCTGGTAGATCCATTTGAGACGTATCCGTTTCAAATATATCTATGAAATATTGTTTAATGACGGTTTTATTTGGTTCCAGACCAATCGATTCCTGCAACAAAATATTATTATTTAAACGATTTGCTATACACGTATTTCAAATTAAACCCTACCAATGCATCAATTATAGATTTTTCATCACAATTTTGGTTAAAAATATTCACCGAGTTTTGTTTATTATCGGCATACAACAATAAATCATCACTGCCGTACACCTCATCCGACTTACAAGAATTTTTCGTTGTCAGTAATATATTTTTGTCCGAATCCAGGTTCTTAAGTACAACACACGGAAATGTCTTGTTTTGATGTGGCGATGGCAATTTCGTTTCAGAGACTGATATTTGGTTCGAATTTAACAATAAGCTAGGATCATAAGATGTAATACTATTATTGTTATTATTATTTGTATTATTAAGATTAGTAATAGTATTATTATTTAAATTACTGTTGTGAATAGTATTGTTATTTATGTGCGAACTACTTGAAAGTTTTTTATTCACACAGCTCACTGAATTTAAGTGATTGTTATTGATACTGTTACTGTTGTTGTTGATTAGATAGGTATCCTTAAGCTTTAATTTAGTTTGATAGAAATGACTAGATAATGTTGGGTTGTAACTACAGTTTGGTGATTTTATATTTTTTTTCGGAATTGTGCCTGTATTCTTGTTATTCGATAGTTTGTTTGCATCTAAATTTTCTTTTGCCGCATATTGCGACGTTGACGGTTCCACCGTAATATTTATAGATGATACATTTGGTGATGGGACAGCACAATTTATAATCACATTATCCAGTTTGGCACTACTATTAACATTTTCTAATGTTTTATTTGCCACTTTATTGTCGGCCAATAAATGCTGAAAATCTATATAACATCCACCATCCGCATCAGAATTTGGTTCCGGATCAAAATCCATTTCCAAAAAATCGGTTTCATCGTCCTGCTGATTATTTTGTTGATTACGCAATAGTAAATCAGGCGATTCGGAAACAGAACCACGATAGGCGTACACACAATTTTCTGGATTGGACATTTCGTCATCGGACACAATATTTTCCGGCATCAAAATATCATCGATTAAATCACTCTCGTTCAAAAATGATAAATTCTCTGTTGATTCATCGGATTTTTCGGATTGGGTGTCATCCTTTCCTAGGTTTTCGTCTATATTTTCACAAACATTTTCATTTTTCATCGAGCTCAACGATGAAGATGAGTTTGACAGATGTAGAATTGCTTTTGATTGCTTCGTCTCGCCAGTGTCAAGATCCATTTTTACACAGGTTGTCGTCTACAAGTTTAATCCCTATGATATTCCATTTAATATTTCACAGCTTTAGAGTTGCTACTTATATTGAGCTTGGATTCTTTAAAAGAACGAAAAGATAATTATTTTAAATTATATTCTAATGCGTTTGTGTGCAGCACTCTAGACGGTGTTCGGAAATATATAGTTCTTGAATAAATTATGTAACACAAGTAACATGATAATTTCGTTTGATTTATATAAACCACAATATATATTAAATTGTATAATATCGATAATAATCCAAAATTTGTTCTTAAAGTCAATAAAATTGTTAATTTCGAAAAGAAAACAAAAATTCTGTATTTTCGTTCTACACACACACACACTACATTCAGATGAATTTTTACTTTTTGTTTTCGATTTATTTGACAGTTGTATTTATATTCACCACATTCTTTAATCAATTTTGCTACAGTGACATCTATAGTATAATAGAAATTTATTTACAAATAAAATTCATTCTATACGCAAAATCGTTTTATGAGAAAGTTTATGCCTTTTATTCTTTTATAGGGTAATTCACAGCTTATGTCACTAGCGTGTCATTTTTATTATTATATAAAAGATAATAAGGAGCATATAGTTAAGGAGCAGATAGCTAACCGGACAATAGATTGTCAAAACAGAATCGCGAATGGTTTGAGAAGTTCTAAGCAAATTCTTGATTCAAATATTAAGCAATTGATCTTGTTGAATAAAATACTCAATAATCAATTAGATCAGTGTGAGGTTTTATAAATAAAGCTTTGATACTTGGTTTCATCTTTACAGTTCCACCACAATATACGATCCATAAAAAATCTCAACTGTTAAAAATAACACCGACATTAAAGAGCACCACGTTGAACAAGCAGTAACTTAAGTAAGAAAACCAAGAGTGTTTGTGACCCTATTACATTTGAAAGAATATCGAAACTAGTTGCTTTTCCAGAAACTCGTTTGCTGAAAAGTTAAAACCATATTTCCTAACGGTATAGATCACTCAGTGAAGATAACCTCGGCTTTAGGTTTATCATTGGACAACAGGTAATAATTTCAAAATTTATAATAATGGCAATTATTACCAAATGCATCGCCAGGGTTCAGTGACTTTTCTTTAAATATCAAACCTAAAATAGCCATTAAAATAACTTATTTTAATGAATGAATGATACAATTAAAGACCAAATAAATAGCCTAGCTCACTCAATCTTTCACAAGATTTTTAAGTTCAGCAATCTTAATTGGATGAATATTATTAAAATATTGACTGGGCGGTATCAGTTACTATACCAAGAATACTAAATAAAATATTACTAGAATACTAGAATGAACTCATTACACAACTTATGCCAGAGCTTTCGTCAAATGTTTATTACAATAAGATGATATCTTGATATAAACTTCATTATACATTTCATTACACAATTTGGCCAAATGTTGGGTAAATTGCAATATTAAATTATACTTTAGAAACTTAACATAAAATAAGATTATAAATATAAGCATGTAAACAGTATATTATATTTTCTATAACTATAGTATCATGGATATATTTACAATAAATCATTACTTATATAGCACCCTATGCTACAAATTGTAAACAAAAAATCCACAATTTAAAGAATGAACACAATTTGTATACACACTTCTCTCCCATTTTCGCATGACGTACGATACTAATATAAAATATTTTCATTGAATAAAGTTCAGTTGAAGTTTGGTTGTGTTTAACGTAGTACGTCTTGTTCGGTGTTTAACGGATAGGTGATTTTCTTATTGAAACAAAACGCGAATGTTGTGTTATAGATGTTCTTCAGAATTTGACATTTAGATAGATTTTTTTTTATATGTGATCCCCAACTTTTTTATGCATGTTAATTACTATCTAGTGCTTTATAGTGAATAAGTTAAAAAAGTGATTTTTATTAAGTTGAGTGAGGTGTAGAAGAAATTAAATAAAAATACAAACAAAAATATCATTAGAACATCGAACAATACAGAATGAGATTAAGTAATACTTGTTGAGAATCCAAACCAAACAATTAAAACAGGTAGGTAGGCCAATACCTTTATAACTAGTTCAACAGTAGTACAAATAATCTTATCTTATTGTATGACTATAATAAATGTAAACTTAAGATTTTTATCACTTTGATATGCGCAACGCAATGATTTTTGATATAGCTGAATAAATCAATCTCATATATGCACATGTATGTGTTCATCGTATTCGCGTAAATAAGTAAAGTATTAGTCATTCATAAATTTCGCACAAATCAATATTCGTTCAACATTATACACCATACCTTGTACTCGGATACGAATCCAATTTGTCTAAACCAAAAAAAAAACCAATTCCAAGGAACTGTTCTTATCAATTTTTAGGTCTGAGTTGTTTTATAATATCACAAATATTCAAAGGTGTTTAAATTTTCAAGGTGTTATGTAAATTAACAGGTATAGCTTGCTTTGTTATTAATAATTATATCAATGCGATTATTTTAACATTAAAATATGCAAATTATGTCATTATTTGTTAACCGCTACAGTACTAAGCCAATATTTATAAATACAATCAACTTGTTCAAATCAAATCAGTTGTGTCTCTTATGTGTATCTCTCGCCGCGTCTCAACTGAGACCTTACGAACCATTAATATGTATTGGTAGTAGACATTGTCAGTCCAACGAATGCTTTACCACACAACCGCTTTTAATGTCATCCGGAGCATGTTAATTTATGGTCAACGGCAGAATCGAACTCGAGATTGCGGCGTAATGAGAAACTGTCTTAACCACTAAGCAAAAATTATTTGCTAATACCTTATTTTTCACTATACTAAATAATTGGTAGGTTTCCTGGTATCGTTTAAAATATTAATAATTTTTTATGCATTTGACGTCAAACGGTCAACTAATAGTTTAAATATAATATAACTTATGGGGTCAGTATTGTTATGGCGGTATCCGATTTTTTTTTGACTTGTTGACATTTTTATTATTTGTAGTTTTTTACGGATGCGGTTCGTCAGTCCAGCGATCAAACCAGATTTAGTCGCCTCCTACGACAAGCTCTGAATACTGTGGTCGTATTGTAAGGGTTTCATGCGTGTGATATATGGCACAAAACGCGACGTTGATGGCACATACCGAATTCTACTTAACCACGAGATCACGAATTAAATGTAAATTCCTGATATCGTGCATGAAATCAAAGGACAGCGAGTACGCTGGCTCGGGCACGTTCTACGTGCGGATCCGAACCGAATGATACAGCGATGTTTGAAGGGAGAGTCGCCTTTCGGTAGACGAAGAGGTCGCTGTCGGTGACGATGGCTCCACGGCGTAGAGAGGGATCTGGTATCTTCTGGTTGCTTGCAACAATATGAAGATCTGGCTCGTGATCGAAACCGATCGAGTCAGATTGTTGACACGATACGGACCAATATTTGCTGATTTGTAGTTAGTCTTTTGTGGAAATATTTTATGCACGTGACAAACTTTTGATAACATTAAATGCAATATCGATTACTTTGTGTGGCAATTGACGCCTACTATTGACATCTTCATTAATTGTTAGAACTCATTTTGATTGAGTTCAAAGTGCGAGCTTGCTTTAGCTATGGCATCTGCATGTGACGGAAATGTCTTTCCATGGAACATTTTTTCGAGGCCTATACGAACAGGTAATATAGTCGCTGTAGTGAAATTTCGTGCTCACTTTACGTGCTTTACAGACATGTAAAAATAATCTCAAAATGGGAAGATTGTTTTATCACGACAATCTTTAATTGACTAATTAAATTTTAAAAATTTATTTTGAAAGCCAAAATAATTATAATAACACAAAAAAAAATAAAATTAATAACAGATTTAACATAGCTAACGATATCATTTAAGCGAATCAAATCGAAAATTGCATATAATTTTACTTTTTTGCATATTTAAATTTCTGCTCATCTAATAATTTTTAGTCATCTTATGTCTTGGGACGCCGATTAGAAACTGTACGTGCAATCTATCTGAACATATCAAGAAGCAAGGACTATTGGAATTCAACGAATTTGATAATATTTTACTCATGTCATGTCCATTTAAGACGTTGAAATTGTAAGTCATAATTCCATGCAAACGACCTTTTTTCGTGCCGTTTTATGCCACAATATCTGCTCTATTTATGGGCAGAAACTTGATTGATAATTCCACTAGTTTTATATGAGCAAAAACTCTATTGTTCGTTATAATTTTTGTGATTTTTTGGATCCTCGTAATCTACGAGGGGAGTAACAAAAGTTCGCTAAAAAGTTAACTTGTAAATGTTTTGAATGCAATTGTATTATGAGGATGTATCAGATTGTATTCAGATCCATTGGTTAAAATGGAGACGATAAAATGCAAAATCGCTGAGAGCATCAGACGAAATTTCACTAGCAACGCAAACAGACATTTGCTATGATTCTCTTAGGTTTTTGGCGTAAACTAAAGCCGCTACAAACATTCAATAAATGCACAAGATCTATAGACTTAAGTAATGTATTGAAATCAAAGGTGATTATGTAGAGAAGATAAAAAAACGAGCATTAAGAATTAATACGAAAATAACTTTTTTTTAAATTATTTCTTGCCAACTAAGCGAACTTTTGTTACTCCCTTGTATATTATAATTCAGCAGGAGCAGTTGCATTATAAATAAGGTTTTTAAAATGTAAATTAGGTTTTTATCAAGAATAATGTTGATAATCACCGATCCAATTATACTATTCATAATAGATTAAAATTGCTATTTATGCTCGCATTAAAACAAATGAAATGTATCTACCAAAACCAGTCTCGTCAGCTATATGGTATATGCCATGATATGATCTCGCAGTGACAGTGACGTTAGGGCTTCGTATGGTTCCAATAGAATGAGGTTTACATGACAGTCACCGTAACCTAACCGATAACGTATTGGACACAGAGAAAATTGGTAAGGAACTAGGAGTGATTCTGTCCCAAAACATATTGTTCTGTTCTGATTTTATAATTAGAAAAGTAACACTATGAAGTGATTGTACTTGATTCGTGCTAGACATTATCGAAAGACACTCGAATAACAAAATTAAATTAAATGTATATATTTGTTTGTTAGGTACTTACTAATGTAAAACTACACAAATATAATTACATCTTTCCTAACGCAATTTATAAAATCAAATTGTAATTTTTATTTTTGCACTATTGTTGATATTTATGGTATTATAACTCTCAAGCCACTGTGTACAACCAGATTTAGTTGTATAGATCCATTAAAGCGTACGCAAATTTGATAGATTTAGACAGAATTAATATTTTTAGTAAATATTAACAAAGTTCTGCTATATGCCTTACGTCAGCTGTAAATATGTTACACTCGGCTAAATTATTTCTAAGTAATCTGAAAAGTGATGAAAAGTTTCAAGATTTGGTATCTTAGAAAAGAAACATTGCTTTAGAACTAGACATTCCCGCCAGATTTCCTTCTGCCTTAACACTTCACACCGGTCGAATATGAACACAATAATTTAAGAATCACATAAGAATTTTAAATTCTATTATATGAAATTTCATGGATAAAATTTTCAACGCTAAATTTTCCAAAACTACCACCAATGGAAACTGTAAATTATATCTGCAATAAAAAAATAGAATTATTATTTCCTTATAGCGTAAAACGTTTATTAACTTTACATGTAACTGTAGCTTCAGGCGAACGAACCTTTTCTAAATTAAAAATTATCCTTGAACTAATGGCATAAGACAGATTAATAGAATTGGCTATGAGATAGCAATTAAAAGCGAATTTCTTTAAAATTTGGATTAAAGTGACGTAATAGATGATTTTGCTAAAATAAAAGCTCGTAGAATTGCTTACAACAATCAATTAGCTAGTTTTCAAAGAGTCGGATTGCTTTCATTTATTTTGCTTATGAGGATTAGGTTCCCTGGAGATTCATCGTTTAATAAAACGCATTATAAATTCTATCTGGAGGGTATGTGGAAACGGAGTTTTATATTGGGTGCCATTTTCAAAAAGTGCACCGAGTGAAAAATAGTCTAGCGCCGGATCTGGTTGGGTCCATTTAATGTTTCTTCTAAGGTCGAAATAGTTCTAATAATAATAGTCGAAATAGTCCTTAGATTGGTAACTTGAATACAAAAACATTTGCTATATTTACTTATGAGAACCACAGTTCAACCATTTAAATGTGAAATGAAATGGAACTTTGAATTGCTTAAGCAATCTTTTCTAAAACTTCAGTCGAAATGCATTTGATAATGTTTTGCAAAGCTTATCTACAAGTATGTGCAATAATGAATTCGAATAATATTTCGAATTAATCAAATAATGTAAGTAAGTTCATTGAACTTACACATTCTAAAGATAATATATTTATTTTAAGACCGAAAATCTGTACGTACAAGCAATTTCTAAATATATAATCTTAAAAACGTTGCAAAATCTTAATTTTCATTCAAACGAACGTATGTAGGTCACACTTTTAACAATAAATTTATTAATATTAATTTAGCCATGATGTATTGTACACTTACTTGGGTACAAGTTGATATTCAATTATTAGTCCAAAATAATGAGTGTTTTGTAAGTATTTGATGTACTGTTGACATCAAATACAAACAAAACCCATTTTATACAATTTATCATTGCGTTTATACGAGTACACTATACACTGAAAATGAGTTTAACGCATATAAAATTGCAGCTATTATCTTGACATGATAAGGGTTCGCAGATAATATGCAATTGAAAATATTGCGATATATAATCAACGTAGATGTGTACATACATAGATAAACAATGATTTCAGACACACTGCAAATAACTTTGGAGTGAATAATTAAGAAATAGTGTCACTATAGATTGTTCGATACAAGTAGAATCTGCTTTATTTGTCTATAATTGCATTTCATTTCAACTGACATGTGACTAATCCAATTTGACCCAATTAAAGTGTTTTATCTGGCAAGCTACACAATAATTAATTTGTGTAATTTCGTTCAATTATATTTATATAGTTTTGCCGCGATTGCCTCTTCTTGATTAGTTAATTTATGTGCGGCATCATATTTATGTATACGGTATGGCGGTTCAAATTAATAATAAAATCTTATAACTTATAGAAAAGGGGACACTTCTAGTCTCAAAATATAACATAATGATACTGGCTGATTCAAATATGGCCTGGCAGTGTTGATATATTGTAAAATTACACTAGAGTATGGTTTGATTAATCAATTAATTAGAAATTTGATATATAAACTCGTTCAATTGTACTGTAGACGGATCACAAATCATAAAACAAATAAAATTTTAGACATAGCAATCGAGTGTTTGAACGAGTAAAAACAAAAGTTCTGATACACATACAACATCAATAATTTCAATTAAAGCCAGTTAGTATATATTAGACGTTTGATTTATTTAGTTCACTATTATAGTGTGTTTTTAACGAGTTTTCTAATTAGTGACATTATTGTAGTTAGTGAAAATGGGCAAAATAAAAACACAAGCAACCGAAGAAATAACAACAATTCGAGCCTACACTCGTATTGAAAGCTTAACAATCCGCAAATCGATATGACCAATCTGCCAGTTGGTACTTGATGCATAGTATATAACAAATTTTACTCGAGTTAAGTGGGTCAAAAAATATATGTCCATGGGACCAATATGGAAAAAGCTTCTCGAACGAGAAAAAGTTTAATTTAGACTGACCTGATAGATTCAAAGATTACTTACATGATTTCAGATCGGATAAAAAAAGCTCATTAATTATTTGGGTCACATTTACCTTTTTTCAAGTCGAGCAAAGTCCAAATATTACATAGAGCTGTTAGATGAAATTTTAATAGATTTTGGTGAAAAGCAATAAATTCGAATTCGAGTTTCTACCAGAAGGATGCTCCTCTTAACAAATCAAAGCAAAGGCCTGCCACCACGTCCTTCTGATATGAATTTGAATTTGGTTTTTTCAAATAATATGATTACAAGGATTGATAATTTCCACGTTGAGTAGAATTTTTGCGAAGTGTATATACCAAACAGATTTTTTGTTACTTTCAAAGACACCTCTTTAAAAACAACTCTATGGTTGCTATTTATTCACAGAACACGTGTAAGTCAGTTGTGGTATTTTTTATAGTATTGTTTGATATTTCTTCATGGAAAGGCCAACACAACGTCTACAAATTATGCATCAGTATTATGAAAATCACCGTTCTACGAGGAATGTGTTTCGTCTGCTTAGAGCAACTTAAGGTTTACGTAATCGGACTATCGTTCGCAAAATTCGCTTTCGCATCGAACAATTTGAAACCCAATTTTTATTATTGGACACTACCCGACCAAAATAAACCACATCCAGTATAAGGTGAAGGAAACATATAGCAGCGATAGCTGTGAGTGTACGTGATGATCGTTATAGATCTTTAAAAGCCTACAAAATTCGACTCTTGCAAGAATTGCACCTTCCAAATCGTCACCATTTCAGTTTTGGAGTTCTTAAAAAGCTTAAAGAAGATCCACTGTTTTCAACCAAAAGTTTTGAGTGCTGAGGTACATTTCTGTCTGAAAGGTTACGTTAATAAGCCCAATTTTCTTTTTTGGGCTGAAAATCTACGAAAAAAGTGTTTTTTTTGTTTTTATCTTTACAATCTGTTTGGGGCTCGAGGTACTTCCAACCCTTTCGCGGTTCGCTTATTTACGTCCTTGCCTTACGCCATTACAGCCAAATCGAGGACGTACGACTATAGGTCCGATTTACGTAGAATGATCTGCACATTGCATACTGCATAGCTCCATAACAGCCTATAGTATAACAGCCTATAGGGGGGTTCAGATGTGTCCATTCACATCACCGATCGTAATCGTATGGTGAAAAATCCCTTTTCAAGAGGTACCATTACATCCAGATAAAACAAAAAGTTGGTGTAGTCAAAACGTAACTGTGACCGTGATCTAGACGACATTTGGCTCCAACAATACGGCACTACTTGGCACATAGCTTATGAAATCTTTATTGCGTTAATCATTCCGTGAATAGTTTATTTTACGCTTCGGGCCAGTGAATTGGTCAGGTAGATATAATGTGATATCAAAGCTTAAGACTTTTTCCTTTAGGGCTACTTAAAGTCTACTATCTACATGGACAAGCCGGTTACGATTGAGAAATTAGAAGCCAACACCACTTGATCATTGGTTGAAATATACTGAAATTACAATATACAGGAATTGAATGTAAAGACATTAGACGAAAGCCCTTGTTTAATTCAAACATTAGTCCGCTGGACTATTTCTTGGACTATTTATGGATGTTTCTTTGACAGTGGATTGAGTAATCTAATATCGATAACGCAAACTATATATTTAGTATACATTTTAAAGATGTGATTACTATACATAGAAAGTGCTTTTAGTTGCATCAGAGTTAAACTAAAAAATATTGAAACCTGATTAAGTCACTCCGTATTCTTCATTAGAGAACTGGATAGTATTTGCTCTAGAATCAGAAGTACAGAGCTTTAATCTTTTATTGAAACATATGAAATCACTAATTTATATACATAAGAATACTTACATCCCCTACACCCCTTCCCCGGCCTTTGAATAATAACAATACAATACGATGCTTACAAATAAATAATGTATGGAAATCAGAGCGAGAAAATATTATCCAATTTGGTCGTATGTACCATCAACTATTTTATAATCACGCGATTCATTTGATGGTTATAAATATTCAAAACCAGTGATGTACATAATACACAAAAATATAGTTAAAATAGCTCTGATAGTAAATATAATTGAAATAGAAGTCGTCTATTGATATGAGTGTCCAACTTACATTTAAACGACCTCCGGGTTAAAAAATATTCTTGAGGTATACATACTGATTACACCAATTATGGTGTTCAAATTGCCCCAATACAAATATGTTAAAAGTAGCCGAAAATATTTGTTCCAACAAAGACCTTATTAAGTCTCTCGGCTCAGATTGTTATAGAGTGAGTTGTACAATAAGCTTATCGTACAAAAATCCGATATCGGATTTTTTTCCAAAATGAAATTCGTCTACTACATAGTAGTCGGATTTTGACATTCGATTTTCGGATTTCGTTGTGTCGTTTTAGTTTCATAATAGCAAAATCCGCTTTCGAATCCGATATCGAATTTTTCATAATAGCCGCTGATATGTTCCGTATGATCAGTTTTATAGATGATGTATATACTTCACTAAAGCGTGTAACAAACTATAACTCATACACTGAATAATAATTTTACTATTAAAGTCGTAGCGATTGGTGTCATGCACGTTTCCTTACATGACCTTACCTGAAATAGCCAATCTTGTTACGCCATCGAAGCAGAACACATATTTTTTCTATGAATGGCAATTTTTTTTTTGATGAGTCCAAAATACAACTCCACGAACTATTGGCATCGATACATCCCGTGTTTATAAAGTCGTCGTTTGATAATTGTTTGTCGAATTTATAAGAATTTAAAATTTATTTTTAGATTTTTGCTGTGTCGATGAATTTTTTTTTAATGTTCACACTCATGATTAATAATATGCAGCGGTGCACAAATTTTTGTACACGTATTTGTGTATTCGTATTTGAACTGTCAACTAAGCGTATTATACTTAATTGTATTATATCGTGATAAAACCATTTCGTATTTAATTATAGACAAATCAATATTTTTAATATATTCCGACTTCCTCAATTATGGGTTCGAGGCCAACAGTTTCGCCGTCCACCATAACTCGACATATTTTTTTATTATATAATTTATAATCTCTTAAATCTACATTAGATTCGATCAACTTTGGCCTATACATGTGCCTTTTTCGTTAAATATTTAGATTTAATATTAATTATTCAATCGTATATACATTTCCTTATTCGATATTAGAACAACGAATTCCATGTTTAATTTTATATATACAAATTTATCGGACAGTCGAATATAATCTTAGATATACGAGGGGAGTAACAAAAGTTCGCTTAGTTGATCAGAAAAAAAATATTTTTAATCTTTGTCTTCTCTACATAGTTGCTATTGATTTCAATGCATTTCTTAACCCTATAGATCACTTCTCAAACCAGTCTTCAAAATCTTGCACTTTAAAATTTCAGCATTAACCGTATCAATATATCTCCGTTTTACTGTTAAATACCTTTCCCTCTCATTTATTTTAATTTTTGAAAATAACCAGAAACCAAAAGATGCTAGATCCGGTGACTATAGTGCTGGTCGTATTTCTTCGATGCCAGAGATCGCAATACAGTTACTCGTTATTTCAGCAGTGTGAGATGGCACGTTGTAATGATGTTCAACAATTTTTTGAAATCTTTTGGTAAGCAGTCTTCCGTACACCATTCTGCAGTTATCGTCTGATTCTTTTCCAGGGGAATCGCACGTTCATTACTTTTGTTGTGAAGCTTTTAATTAAACGGGTTTGGGTTCCTTTTGGACTCTATACCGCATGGACTGCTGTTTGGTTTCCGGATCGGACTTTAGAACCAAAATTCGTCACCAGTAACGACTTTACTAAAGTTGTTAGACTGCCTATTTTCGAATTTATTTATTAAAAATTTAGCAAGATGCACTCAATTTGTGCAATCCACCGAGCAGATTTCTTCGTATGTCCCAGACGCTTATTTAATATCCGCGATACAACCATGGCATTCACGAGAAATTCATCAGCAACAATTTCGTGTACCAACCGTGGTTCTTCGTCTGCTCAGAACTTCACCAGAGCAATATCATCAGTGGAAGATTTTGATTGACCTTTTCATAGCTCGTACTCTTCAGAAAAATGTACCACGTCTGGAATCTTCAGAACCACTTGAAAATAGGCTGTAGAGGTGGTGCAATCATTCTAGTATAGTAGCTTTAGTTAACACCGAAACCCGAAGAGAATGACAGTAAATTTCTGTTTGCGTTGCTGTGGTAGAATTTCTTCTGATACATCCTCAGTCTTTGAAAGAAGTCTCATAAACAATTGCAAATGTTTTGGTATTTTTAGTTTTGTTTTAAATATTTAAGAGTCGCCTGTTAAGCGAACTTTTGTTACTCCCCTCCTATATAATAAATAAGAAAGTTTAATAATAATTCGCATCCGAAAAACGGGCCGAGCACAACCTTGGAATTATTTATTAGCATTAGAACAAGTGACAGGTATAAATAGTGTTTGACAACAAAACTAAATTTTAACGAGATAATTAATCCATCATGATAGTTTTTTGACACTGTGCGAAATAATTGTTTTAGCACATACATTTATTACCTATATACACAGTATTGAGCTTTCATTTTGAGACATAGTGATTGTTCCGGAACACAAACAGAAGTAACTATATATTGTAGCGTTGTGGTTTCAAAACTAGTTCTCCAGCTAACCAATTCGATCATCATTTTTTCTTGGAATACAATCATTTTGTTGTAGATTAATTACTAAGATTTTATGTATTGAAAGATTCTAAAGAATTTGTTTTGTAGTTGAAGGTGAAATCTTGATAAGTTGCAAATAATGATTTATAAACGAATACCTACTCCAAGTATAAGCGAAGTGTAAACATTTATGATTGGTTTATATCATATATTCAAAGTTGCTTAAGAGTACACATGAGTGATCGCCTAAAATGCGAGAATTACTGCGGTCAGCTCTCTTTTGCACAACATACAAATTACAATCGAATATTAAGTTGGACAGAATTATTCCTATGGCGAAAGAAATTATCAATGACAATATCAAGGATGATTTCGTCCAAACTCGAGAGAAGCTAAATGGCATGCGCTTAAATATGTAGAAATACAAGCAAAAACGCATATATATGTGTAAAACGACAGTGTCGCAGTCACAAAGCTGACTTAATTATTCGTAATCACCTCAACACTATAATCTTATTCCAACAATTCAATCAACTGTTGGCATATGTATATGATATCGGTGTGATTGGATTAAGTAAAATACTTGATTCACTAGAACAGTTTCAGCTTCCATTGCTCTCAAACAAGTGTAAAACCAAATATTTGATCTCTGGTTTTAGAGACCAAGATGCAATTGATTTCAGTAGTGATAACCATATGTTTTAATGAGTGATCAGATTCAATTATCTCTAACACCCACGATAACATTGTCCATTTCTGAAATCAAAATATTTTGCGAATACGGATAACTTAAAATTGTGTTGATTAGACCCGTTATCATGTAAGGTCGCGGTTTTTTTGACTTCGAGAGAAAACCCATACGTATATAATATATGGCCGAAAACGCGACGTTGATAACACATACATCAGGAGATCTCGTCAAAAGAACTCGATATGAGTTTTTTAACGATCTTGCAAGGAAGTGTCGACTTTCGGTAGCCGAAGAGTTCGCTGTCGCCGACAATGGCTCCACGGCGTTGTAACCGATCGGGCATCTTCTAATTTGTTTTCGACATTATGAAGAGCTGGCTCGTGATCGGAACCGATGTAGTCCGGTTGTTGAACCGGTACAGGCCAACAATTTTTTGTAAAACCCGATTAAAAAACAGAGTTCACATATACTGAATGTTAAAATCATGAGTTGTTCAACATCAAAAAATATCCCCACGTTGCTGATTTTGCTACGTGTTGCTCACACTTTATCATATCAAAATGTTTACTAAATATGCGAGGTACAGCACTTTTTGATATTCAATGAAAGCTGTTTTTTCTAGAATGTAAGGTAACTCGTTCGATCGGTGGTGTTTATGAATAAATCTATGACCTACTGCTGGAGTGCAGATTTCATGACCCATCTTCCATGCTTCTATATATATATTAATGGGATATAGGACGTAAACAAGTGGACCGAGAAAGAGTTTAGAGTGCCTTGAGCCCCAAAAAACTTTTTCGTCACCCTTTATTTGTATATGTGGAATATTTATAGCAATCATCTGCAAGTGACTCTGATCCGTATCATATATTTTCGATTGTAATCTAAGTTTTCGATTTTATAGTTTGAGAGATTGTCAACCACAATTTTGAAATTTAATTAATCATTTATTTTTGATGATTATAAACATGCGTTGAATTTATATTATGAATTTTTGATCGACTGACGATTGTAGAGGTATAGAGATAAGCTTATAAATCAGGCATATAATCTGGTTCAATGTGGTGGATTTATTTGGATACACGCGATATATCCTTTAAAATTGGAAGACGATTTTCGAAAAGCGTCAGACCTGACCCAAACGATTATTCCCTAGTTCCGAATAGAGAAAAAAATTAGGCTGAAACGATTTTGAAGATATGCTGAAGCCTATTTTTTGGAAGGGATTAGAACCTTAATAAACGAATTTTGGTCAGTAAATAGCCTTATTTTAATCCTTAACTTAAGAGCATCGCTGAGACAGATCTAAAAATTCGTTTTGTAGTATAACAAGAAATATTTACAATAAAGGTATCCCCAAAAATCGATAACATACTCAAATTTCAAGTTCAATTCACAATAATTATATTTTTGATAACAAATTAGAGGCCAGAGTGTGTTCCACGTTCTAAGCATATTATATATCAATATAGATACCATTCAGGTATGTCAAGATACGTAAATTAAATTTGAATTATTAATTGAATAGAACGAAAAGTTCAATTAATAACTAAAATTTAGTAAAGACGTGTAGGCACATGCTGATCATTAATCATTCTCACATTCATATGGTGTATATATATATATACCTATTGATTACACTCAAAAAGTGGCACATGCTCTGCGGCCTCTAATTTGTTATCAAAATTATAATTATTGTAAAAAATCTACATTTTATTGTACACATTATTGTAAAGATTCTACATTTATCTTTCAAATTGATACGTTAAATCACGATGACGAAGTGATATGCGTAATCTAAGACAATGACTTACACTTATACCTTTCATTTTGCACTATGTTAGCTTTGATAAGAAACGGTTATTATAAAATAATTACTGCCCCATGGCCATTACTTTACTATCAGCGATAGCATTTACACTTTATTTGCGTATTGCAATTACGAGGTCCATCTCCTTAGGGGTAAATATTGCTGAGCATAATTTGAGCGAAAACGAACTTCTCATTTGTTGATATCAAAGCTATTGAACATCACAAAAAAATGTCGCAGACAAGATTATGTTGAGAAAAAAAATTGTTATTCCCAACTTTATGATGTTTCCTTAATTCTACCTGATGTTGATAACTCAGGTGATAACTCGTGGATAAAGCTGAGTCTATTGAGAGGAAAATATCGCTTTTGAATTCCGAAAGGGGCAGAATGTGAAAGGGAATTTCTCACCATCTGCGAATATGATCGGTGGTGTAAAACACATTTATGATCCTCTATTGGTGTTCCAAAATAGACCCATCTTCCATGTCAGTACTGTAGGCTGGCATGGAGCTTTGCAATGTGCAGATGTTTCTACGGAAATCGAACCTATATTCGTATGTCCTCGATTTGACTGTAATGGTGTAAAATAAGCGAAACGCGAAAGAGTAGGGAGTACCTTGAACCCCAAAAGATTGCAAAGAATTAACAAACTATTTGGAATTCGTTCAAAGATAATAATATAATTTTATTTTTATTTCTAGATACACAACAAAATGGATTTCGATGAAATCTTAGATGAAATTGGAGAGTTTGGAAAATTTCAGTTCACCAACTATCTACTTCTCTGTTTACCCGTATTTTTTGGTGCTGCCAACAGTTTAACCTACGTATTCACAGCCGGAATACCAAATTATCGATGTCGCATACCTGAATGTGATCTACCCACCGATCCTATATATGATCAGCCATGGGTACAACATGCGGTACCAGGAAAAAAAGATGCAAATGGAATTTTTACACCCGACCTATGTGATTACTATAAAATTGAGAAGCATAATTATACATTGATTGAGAATTTAAACGACACGTGTCCGGCATCTTGGTTTACAAATCAGAAGGCACAATGTAACAGTTGGGTGTATGAGAATGAAGAAAGAACTATAGTACAAGATTGGAGTATAACATGTGTAGAAAATCAATGGAAATTAGCATTAGTTGGTACTATGCATTTTGCCGGGATTGTCGTTGGTTCTGGGGCGTCCGGTGTCTTAGCGGATAAATATGGCCGAAAACTAATATTTATATTTAATATTATATTCATGTCGATCACCGGTATCGGGCAAGGCTTATCCAAAGACTATATAACATTTATTGTGTTCGCATTTTTAAATGCTGTCGGTACATCGGGCGTATTTCCATTAGCATTCATAATCGGCGTCGAAATGGTGGGTAGACGTAAACGTGAAATGTCTGGTATTATACTAAATTATTTTTATGCTTTGGGCGAAGCAGCCGTTGGTTTAATTATGTGGCTATGTCGTGACTGGGTCACATTGCAATTACTCGTTTCGATACCTCCTATTTTGTTCATATTTTATTATTGGATGGTGCCCGAATCTGTGCGCTGGCTAATCGCTAAAAAATATAATACTCGTGCCAAACGTATCATTTATAAAGCGGCAAAGACTAACGGTGTAGTTTTATCCGATACGGTGATCGGAACATTTGAATTGGACGCAAGTGAGACGGACACGTTGAATGAGAAAAAAACGGAAAATAATGAACCAGAGATTAAAAATCAGATTTTAAATATGATGAAAAAGCTTATTGCATCGAGAGTGATGGTTATTCGTATGCTGATACTGTTTTATATTTGGGGCACGAATGCTTTTGTATTTTATGGATTGTCGTTGAATTCGACTAGTTTAAGCGGGAACAAGTATTTAAATTTTGTTTTAGTATGTCTCGTCGAAATTCCTGGATATTCGCTGGCATGGCTTTGTATGAATAAAATCGGACGAAAGTGGTCACTAGCTGGAGCATTTTTACTGTGTGGGACAACGTGTATTGCAGGTGCTTTTGTATCAGAAGAAGAGGTCTGGGCACTAGTCACACTATTCTTAATTGGAAAATTAGGTATCACTGCATCGTTTGCAATAGTTTATGTGCACACCGCAGAAATGCTACCGACAATTATACGAAGTGGTGGTGTTGGTACTATGTCAACAGTTGCTAGACTTGGTGCTATGATTGCACCATTTGTACCACTGTTAGAAATTTATTTGAAAGCACTGCCGTTATTGCTATTTGGGGGGGCAGCAATATGTGCGGGCCTGCTGGCATTTATATTGCCGGAGACACTCGGACGTAAATTACCCGAAACTGTAAGTGTACAACAGATATGAATATAAATTTTAATTTGTTTAACCAATTAATGTTATATTTCTAGATAAACGAAGCGGAAAACTTAGAACATGAAGAAATTACGTCAAACACAGCATCGACGGCCAGCTGATTTTTACTTAATTTTAGTTTTCATAAATTAAAATCTCTATGTTTTATTGTAATATTTTTCACAGTCTATTTTTATATAATATTAAGTTTTATGAAGAATTGATGATATAGTTTTAATTTAAACACAAAACTGACGACAAATTTACTTAAAAATAAAGAAACAACCTAGCAGGATTTTGTTAACCATTTTTAGAATTGAATTTCGTTTTAATTATGAATGGAACAAACTTAACTACAACATTATATCAGTGCCAGTAAGAGTGAGTAGATCTAGTAAGTAATTAGTAAATGTTAAGTCATTATCTACATAATAATTAAAGTTCACAGAAAATGCCAAATCGTTCTCTCCTCCATAAAAGCTTGCGTTGGTGATCTGGCACCTTCTGGTTGCTTGCAACAGTATGAAGAGCTGCCTGGTGATCGCAACCGATGGAGTCAGATTGTTGACACAGTATGGTCCAACAATGGCCTCTAAAAACAGAGCAAAACAAATGGAGACGATCTTCTACACTATAGTTACAAAAAAGCTAAATTCACTTGGAAACATCTACATTAACCGACCCATCTTCTATGTCAGTCCTATAGGTTGGCCTATAGTCGTGTGTCCTCAAATTGGCTTCGATGTAAGGTATAAAACGTTAAAAAGGAGATGCAAAAACGTTCGGAGTGCTTCAGCGCCAACATAGAAACAAAAACAAGCGAGAAAGATGTAACATGGATGATCAAATTTATCTAATTTATGGTATATATATATATATATATATATATACATATATATGTATATATATATCTGTACCAAAAAGGCAGAGTCGCTTAAATGATTTTAGGCGAAAATGCTTTTTTTATGCATTTATTCGCTGAAAATAAAAATTGAAAAGTTCGCCTAAGTGACAAAAAAACGGTTTTACTAAAAACTTATTTTTTTTCATAATTTTAGTATGCCCTATTCAAACAGGTAGCTAACGCCGACCTAAAACCGTTTTCAATTTAAACAAATATCTTATCTGTTTTTTCCCGTAACCGAAGAAAACTTCATACCTCAGTTCTGAACATTAGGCAAATTGTACTTAGGCGACTCTTCCTTTTTTGTACAGATATATATATATATATATATATATATATATATATATATATATATATATATATATATATATATATATATATATATATATTATATATATATATATATATATATATATATATATATATATATATATATATATATATATATTTATATATATATATATATATATATATATATATATATATATATATATATATATATATATATATATATATATTTATATATATATATAATCTAAACTAAATATGTACTGTCGCAAAACTTCTTCCAAGATCGACATCTATCCGTGACGAGGATCCTGATTTCATAATAACGGTTTTAAGAGCAACATAACTGCATCAAAACCAAAATGAAAACATTGACTTACTCCTTTCTTATCTAAATCTAAGACGACAACCGCAAAGGACGACACAAAATTGATATATATATATATATATATATATATATATATATATATATATATATATATATATATATATATATATATATATATATATATATATATATATATATATATATATATATATATACAATCTAAACTAAATATGTCTGACTGTCGCAAAACTTCTTCCAAGATCGACATCTATCCATGACGAGGATCCTGACTTCATAATAACAGTTTTAAGAGCAACATAACTGCATCAAAACCAAAATGAAAACATTGACTTACTCCTTTCTTATCTAAATCTAAGACGACAACCGCAAAGGACGACACAAAATTGATCACAACCATATCAATTTGCGCATCGAGCTAAGATAAGTGTTTTCTATTCGAGTGCCAAATCCATGGTAGTAAAAGAAAGAGACAGGTCTATACCGGCGTATTCTCTTGGAAAATGTAGTGCTCTATTCAGGATATGCAACTGTCACACAGCCCCAAATTATCAGCAGTTCATGGATCAGCTTATCAAGATGTGAATCCAATGGAGCATTTATGGGACGAACTAAAACGAAAAGTCCGAGTCAGAAATCCGGAATCAACTAACATCAGTAACTTCAAGATTAAGTTGGTTGAGGTGCGATCCTTCAAGTACACGCTATGGGGCGCAATACTATAGTATTAATTAATAAAATTGTTTTGTTTTGGTTCCGTTTACATCCAAAATTCATTATAATAAAGTACTGGATCAATTTTCATGATAAAAGTGTTATTTTATACTAAAAATATCGACATTCAAAAAATAATGTCGTGAAATATTTGATCAACTAAACTCAACATTGTAAACGATCACTATATCAATTGAATGGGTATTCACTTCTTGACCTATAAAAGTCTTACTTAATCAATTAATTCGTTATATTAACCACTATGATTATGTTCCTACTATACTATCACTATACTATCATTATATGGTCAACAAATAATTTTGTATTCGTTAAACCGTATAATAACCGCGATCGCGATATTTATTAATTCCAATTAAATTAAAATTATATTCGTATACACACTGAAACGATTTACGAAGCCGCCAACTATATACTCGTAAACCTAAATATAAATCGTTGAAACTATAAATACATAGAATACATGCATGCCATCGTTTAGCTGTTAGCATACAATATAATCATATGCCTTTGTAAATTGCGTATAGACTGGTCGACGTCATAATTTGCACGACTTTGGAATCACACGACATAATCGTTTATTTTTTATTCAATTTTGAATTTTCATTTTTAAAATGAAAATTTGTCTAGTATTTTGAATGATCTGGTTGTAAACGGGCGATTCTTGGATTACTATAGAAAAACAAAGATCTGGGTAATTGTGTGTATTTAGTGAATTAAGTGAAAATTGAGAAAATTTTTAATTTTAATTAGTAGTGTGGTTTGAGTGTGTTTATTTTTATCCTACATAATTAAAAATTATATAATTTTAAAAATTCAAATTCCACTTAATTTTTTTAGATTTAATGTGTAGTGAGTGTGTATAGTTAATACATAATATATATACTGCTTTACTTATAGTGAGTTGAGTTACATACATACCTACCCAAACGTAATCTAATTGACGGATATTCATTTATAAGTATACTTAATCGGCCATATAATAAATCATTATTCTGTTAACCGACTACTATTGGTGTGCGCAAACATAAATTAATAGTTATTTGTTTTCAAGATCATGCATGTACACATCAGTGCCCTTGAATACATCTAACTGCGGGATTAGGTCATTGTTATTATGTTTATCCAAAAACCATAAGATTATGATAAAACTTTGAGCTGAAATTTGACAATCAAAGATAATTGATTAAGTATTCTGTGATAAATGTGCGGCCGACAAATGTTTACGTTTGGCAATCTATAGTTATCGACAGCACTATCAGATTATACATGGTTTATTATTTTATTGAATTAATATACTATTATAAAATGTATACTTACATTGATAAACCTAATACAACGCGTTATAAATAGTATATTGTATAAAATACTGTCAACATGAGTAGTAGAAATTGTTTAAGGGACAAACCATACATGTTTCAAATGCAGAATTCAACCGATAAGCCCACGTCTTGTAAACAATCTGATTCCATCGATTGTCATATATTGTTGTACTATTCGTTCCAGATCAACACACACAGAGCATGACCCAGCCAGTGTACTCGACCTTCTTTGCGAACTTTCTCAACCGCATATTACTGACAACGGCTGATCTAATCAACACACATATTTCGATGTCTGAGTTGCAACATTAAATTGATTCATCCGAGACAACACATCTAATCGTCGAAGACCAGAACTAATTCCAACAACGATCACTAGCCTGTTCTCAAGTTTAATACATATAAAATTGAGATTTCGTTACAGTCACTTTTTAACCGATGAATTTGTTTTTATCCTAAGAGATACCAAAGCATATTATCATTATTTATTCGTAGCATTATAGTCATCAGTTATCAATCTTACATAGATCACATCAGATTATTCAAACTATTATTAGATTATCGTGTTAAAGTTGAGAACAGGCTATGAGAACTTTTGCAATTACTTCTGGTGTTTGACAAGGAGATGCGCTGTCCTCGATATTTTTGAATCTCATGTTGGAATACATCTATCGTAAAAGTGAAATACCTCAAGACAAGACAGATGATTGGATTAAAATGCAACTGAGTGAAAGCGATACTTGAACAACTAGAACAGTGTTCAGCTTCCTTTGGTCTCAAAATCAAAAGCACACGTTTGAAGGAGTGATTACTCACCATAATAGTGTGGGAAAGAACAACAAGGTTCACCTTGCCGCTGGCCATCGGGCTTTATATCCTCTACGTTCACTTCTGAAATCAAACTATTTTGCAAATACCGATAAGCTGAAATTGTACAGAGTGTTGATCAGACCCGTTGTCATGTATGGATGTGAGAGTTGGACTTTGACGGATGAGTACGAAAGATGGCTTCTAACGTTTGAGAGAAGAATCATGCGTGTAATATATGGCCCAAAACTCGACGTTGACGGAACATACCACGTGCACATACCGGCTTGGTCACGTTGTGTGTGCTGATCCGAACCGAAAAGTTCACTGTCGAAGACGATGACTCCATGGTGTAGAGGGTGATCTGGTATCTTATAATTGCTTGCAATAGTTTGAAGAGTTGGCTCGTGATCGAAACCGATGGATTCACATTGTTGACACAGTATGGGTCAACAATGGCCTGTAAAAACTGTAAAAAAATTAGATTATCATCAAATCACTAATTGATGCGTGTAATTTGCTTAATAAATAAGTTTTATATAAAATACCAATATCCCTATGAACTCAAAACTTATATATGATTGCACATATAATATTTAAGATTCCATCAACGTTTATATGTAAATAACGGTCATGGAACAATTGCACAACTAACATGGAGTATTTAAATGCCATTATAAATCTGCCCACAAAGAGAATTCCAATTAAAAATTGAATAAACTTTTAGTTCAACCATGTCTCTGTCAGCTCTCGCTGTTAGTACTGGCTTTATGGCCGTACTATCGTTACTGGGTGTTGTAGCGCGAAAACTGGTCTCAAAATTTGTAAAATCGGATTTTTTACAAGAGTTAAGCTATGAAGCGATTGCTGCAGCAGAATTGTGTGGATGCTGTTTCGAACTTATCATTGGTTAGTATATAATTATACAATATAATTGACTTATTTAACTTAATTTTTAAATATATAGTGGCTGATAATTTTGGAGTTGCAACCTATGCAATTTATTTATTCACATTAACAATATGGTGGTCATTTGTTTGGGGTGATGCATCAGCATGTCCATATACACACATGGAAGATATGGTCGAAGGCAATACATCACCACGTGTTGTTGTACTTAAAACATGGGCCCAATTAATGGGAGGTTGTGCAATTTTCCGATTAGTACAAATATTTTGGTGGATGGAGCTTGCATCGACTCACGAAGGGCGTGCATTTGAAGATTGTTCAGCTGATTTACAGGTTACACCATATTTAGGAGCTACAATTGAGGGTATTGCCACATTGCTATGTCGACTTGCATCAAGGACAATTGCCGAATTGAATCCAAAATACTCAACTGTTATTGATTCGTTTATTGGTACAAGTCTTGTTGTTGCTGCGTTTAATTATTCGGGTGGATATTTTAATCCTGTGCTTGCTACAGCTTTGAAATGGGGATGTTCGGGTCATACCGGAATGGAACATATTATTGTTTATTGGATTGGTGCTTGTGTTGGAGCGTTAGCATCGGTGCCTATATTCAAAATTCCCTACATTCATAATATGTTGGTTGGTGACCGAATCAAACAAGAATAGTTATTTTATTATTTGCTCATATTTTACGTTTTCAGTTATTTATTTAGAATAAAATGTTATTTAATCGATATTAGTTATCTAATTCATCTGATGTGGTGTGTTATCTTTAAAATTGGATTGGATTGTTATACTATCAAATAACGTTTTTACATAAATGAAAGTGAATAATTTATTCAACAGAACCTCTAAGCCCATTTCACTTTTAACAACTATTGCAGCTGAAATGACATGGAAAATATCACTACAATAAGAAAATATTACTACGGATTTCCTTCTTGAACTCAATTCTTATCTACTCGTTGTGGCGGTATCAGCTCTTATAAACAGATATGTGCTACGTCAGCTAGAGCTGATTGTTAGATTTATGAAGCTGTTGTACTTCTAATGAAGATAGTCCTGGGGTTTATGAAGATGCTATACTACCCAAGGAATTTATTGCGTGAATCGTAGTCGTTTTATCCATGTTTGTTGTTACTTGCATATACTAAACATGTCTGTGAATTGAAAATCTCGAAACAATGTGTTCTATTCTGTAAGAATTTATATAACGAGAAACGTAACTTACATCGCTTAACTGAAATGTAACAACTGGCCCTAATTTGAAAAATAAATAGTCTAAAATCACGCCGTTAAATGGTGTTGGTCGATAATGCAGATAAAATTGCAATCTGTCTTACCAAAACAAGATGGTATCTTCGCCAAATTTCCCTCCATAACATAATTGACTTTTCATTTTGACATTTACAAATCTAATAACAAATAATGGATGATTTTGATGTTTACGAGGGTTTGGATGAATTTATCGAACAATCCCAGGTACAAATATTGTATTTATTATTAAAAAAAGTTTAAAAATCAATCGTGTGTTTTGTACATTTTAGGAGCCATCCACAGAAGTTATTGAATTAAGTGAAAAGCTAAAAAATATAAGTGACCAGTTGACCCAGGCTCATCGAAAAAATGAAAATTTAATAAACATAAATAAAACTTTAAAATATAATATATCAACTGTATTGCTAACTGCACGACGTGAATTAACACGAAAAGATGAAAGAATTACTTCATTAGTTAAAGAGTAAGAGCTCTAATTCGAGAATTACATATAATCTATTCTTATGTTCCAAAATTGATTTATTTTAGAAAGGACGAAATCATTTTTCGACGTGGTGGTTCTAAATTTAAACCTGAGGGGTTACCAAATAAATCAGAATTAGTAAACATAAATAATAAACAAATGTGTGATAACTGTTTGCAAACTATTACTAAAAATGGCAAAATGTCAAGTGACTTTTCGGGTCAGAAACGGAATGCGTTTGTACAAACTGATTCAATTAATGAAAAATCGAGTGAGAAAACATTGTCAAATGTTGATCAAAGTTCTCAAACAGATCTGACTTATAGACCATATTTACAAACTGTAAGATATGTTGGCGACAGTTCCGTATTCAAAATTGAACATGTTGAAATTTTAGACTTCATTGAAAAAAGTCACCGAAGCGTCCAAACAGTTAAAACTACTGAAAATTTAGTTTCAAATAAAAGCATCAATAATTCAAAATCAACAGAAGATGATTCAGATGTGATTGAGTCGCTCTTAGCGTTAAGTCGGGGAAGTCCTAACAACAACCAATCTAATAAGTTGGTGAATGATGATTACGAGAAATTACTTCTAGATAGACAAACAATTTTGGATGAGCTAAGTAAAACAGAACCGAATAATATCGCTAAGCCCATTAAAAAATCGGTTAAGTTACTAAAAAAAGTAGATCGAAATAAATTTGCAAAGCCCAAAGTAGAGGAGGTAACTACTAATTTGGATATTTATGAATTATCTCCGGTCTATCAAATGGATAAAACGAAACCGATTCGTCAATACGGAGGTGGAAAAGGAAAACTGAGTAAAATATTACCTTTGGTCGAGGATACTAACAAATCGGTTTGTAATAATAGCCAAAAGGAAGAGCAAACTATAATGGACGTTGATAATCAACAGAATGAGGAGGTTAAGAAACTCGAGATAGTGGTTAAACCATCGCTTCCGGTAGATGATATAGTTAAGAAACCCGAACCTGAAAACATTAAACATTCACGAAAACAAACATTCACTGATATTAGAACTAACTGTAATTTAGAGCATATACCAACAGAGCCGTTTTTGGCAAAAAAGGTGAACGCAAGCAAACCAAAGCCAAAAATATCTCGTACGCGTAAGCGTCGTTTGGATACGCTTTTTGATGAACCAGAAGAAGGAGTAAAGAAAAAAACTTTACGATCGCAAACACCTGTTGTTAACGAAACAGTTGAAAAGTGTTCAACACATCAAATTACCGAAAAGATAGAAAACGTTTCAGAAACGGTTTCATCTTGTAATGAAACTGATAACCTGACAATAATAGCTTCACCGGAAGTTCCACCTACACCTAAAAGTTTAACCGAACCGAAAGAAAGTACAGAACCACAGTTTCCACCACTACCACCTACGATGCCAGAAGAATTACCACCATTGCCACCAACTAATATTATTCAAAACCAAGAAATCTCAGCAGAGCCACATACTAACCCTCCATTACCTGCTGCGGAGTTGCCATCTGAAAATAATAATATTGCGAATAAAAATAGCGAGATGCTTTCAAATGAAACGGAAGTGTTAAGTGTACAAGATGACGGAGAACAAAGCTCTCAGAATCTCAATTCATCCGTGGAAATCAAAATGAGTTCCACAAGTTATAAGATCGAAACTCATGGTGATGAGACAACGGTTTATATACGACGAAATAAAAAGAAAAAGAAAAATGTATCATAAATTTATTTTATTGATTTTAATGTTTAATTTTTAATAAATTTATTTTATAATTCAATAAATGTTTTGATGTAAATGAACCGATGTTTAAAAGCCCAAATTGAATCTTACATAGAAACTGTACTTTAAATCGATTTTATCGTTATATAATTTTATATGGCGCGAAAAATTCATTTTTCGACCAATTCAAATTCGACAAAACAATTATTAACTTTGGTACAGTCTCAAAACGAACCCATTAAAATGTCAAATAATTTCAATACATACAAAAAGTTTTCGTTCTATAAACAATCTGCATTCATTTCGTAAAGTAAAAAAAACCGTGATTATCGAATGACTAAAAATAATATAAGGCTTTTTCATATTTTAATTATATAAATCTACATTAAGACTAAGTTTTTAATTAAATCAACGAAATTATTTATAAGTATATTGATGCATGTATAACAATATTTTGTTTGACGCCGCATACACAACAAAGTATTTGTCTAGTGGTTTCATTTTTGTATATTTACTAGACCCTCACGTAATAGATGCTATTTGCTTGTAGTACGGAAATAAGCAGGAATATATTGTAATAAAACTATAAATAAATAATATAATATTATTTAAAATGAGTGATCAAGATGAGACTGTGATTCAGCCACCGGCAACGCCTAGAAGTAGTTTGGGTTCAGGAGCACTATCTTATAGTAGTGGATCATCGGTTTCTCCATCGACAAGTTCGAGCAGTTCCGGATCTGCAAAATCGGCAGTTAGTGAATGCCTAAATGCATGGTTAAATTATTTACAGGTTACCTACTTTACAATAAATAAATTCATTTGTTCGTAGACTAAAAATAATTTATTTCCAGGTTTTGAATAATTTGTGTGCGTCCGGTAGCCGGCTCGCTCAAACAATATCAACGCTTGAACAATGGAGCTATCAAGATCAATTTAGTGTCTTAATGCAACCACCCGGAACCTCACATCAGTCACAGCTAAACGTACAAATATCTACTGCTTGGGATGATTTGGCGCGTGCTACTACTGTCGCCACTGCAACAGTCAAAAGTCATATTATCACGGTGCTCCAGGATTATGTCTCTCAACCGTTGAATACATTCGAACAGGAATGTGATATACCAAAAATGAGAGAACGTAATCAGCAAATTGTTGTGGAAAATGCTCAAACTATGATCAATATTCAACATCAGTTTTGCATGGCTAGTTGTGATTCATTTTCATCGCTCATGTGCTGTTTTGTGTGTCAAGCTCCGATTGGATTCTCGCATGATTCCGATTGTGCAATGATCCAACATCAGCAGCAGCAACATCAAAATTATATGAAATTGACTGGAAGTGATCCTCGATCCCAAACTCCTTCGCCACATTTTGGTACTGGTGGGGTAATAAAGTTATCGAATGATCCCCGATACGATCGCGGTTCTGGTTCAACCCAATCCTCAGATCATAGTTGTAATTTAACCGGTACAGCGATTGAACATACTCGTGGCCCATCGCCCCACAGTGATATTCGTGGACCTAGTCCGATACAAGGATTTTTAGAAAATATTCGGGGACCATTGCCAAATCCCGGTCATTTGCTGGGAATGAAAGCACCTTTCTATCGAGGATCTAAAAGTCCATTGAATTTTCCCCTATTTCCGCTTAATGGTCAACGACGTTGGTCTGAAGCGGCTGCTGGTCAAGTCAGCGAAGAAGGTTCAATGGACGCTGATAGTCAAATGAGAAGATGGTCTATGCCTTGGGAGGCATCGAAAACCGATCGAAATACTGTTTCCTTTCATCAGACTCGTATAGCACCAATATCAAAATTAGCTGTTCCTTCATCCTCGAAATGTGGAAGTGATCGAAGTCAAAGCACTACACCTGATAGTGCTTGGCAATCTAGTGTGACTAGTCAGGATGGTTTAGCTGAGGCTATACAGTTACTTTCATGTCGACCAACAAATCGAATATTTCAGCAACCATCACAGCCACCAATTGGCCCACCATTTATCGAAGAGCCAAGCACAAACGATAATCCTAATCGAAATAGTTCGAATCAAGTTACCAGTCATTATGGTATTTGGACAACGCGGCAACCCAATGAACGGCTACCATTTATTAAGTATCCCAAAGAACAGGATAAGTCTTATGAAGATAATCCTTAAGAATTTAATAGTTAAAATAAGTCATCAAAACTGCCAAAGTATTTAATCGAAGTGTTTTTGTTTAATAAGCTGGTCTTATTTATCCTAATTTATATTATACGTGTGTGATAATGCTCCCAAAATAATATTTTGTATACCAATTCAATGTCTTAATGTTTAAAATGTTGTTACAAAAGTTACTTCATTTTGATATTTTATATCTTTTCTGTTTCTTAATAAATAAAATTTGATAAAAACAAAAATTTGAAATATTTCTTTATATATTTCGCGATACAAATATGTAGTTATATTCATATTCCAACAGAAGCCCAAAATATTTTTATTCCTTATCATCTTCACTATTTTCCACGCCTGCTTCTTCATCATTTTCATTGCCTTCACCATCGAATTTCATGCCTTCCTCTTCTTCTTCATCGTCATCATCACCAGCAACTTCAGTATTTTCAGCTTCAGCACGTTCCATACGACGAGCCAAATCTGCTTCATCGGTAGCTGTAACAACTTTGGGCTGTTAAGTAAAAGATGTAACAATTCAATATTTCTGTTAAAATTACAAAAGAAAAATAAGAATACAAACCGCCATTTGAATAGAGAATACTCCACCCAGTTTCTCAATTGTTTCCTTAATTTTTTCAATTGCGTTTTCAAGTGCCTTTAAACCGTCAGTTCGTTCTGGAGTCGATGTTGTCATGACATAAAGTGGTGGAGCTATTAGATTTATTCTAATTGGCAATTCTTCCGTAGACATTTCCAAACCAGACCGCAAAGCTGTTTTTACAGCATCAATACCTTCATAACCGTAGCACGCACATTCTATATCAGCACGAATTTTAACAGCTTGTGAAGTCAATTTTCGTCGAATATTTTGTAATAAAACTTCCCGAGTTTTAGTTTCTAAACCACATTCGTCTAGCACTGTCGGATCAATTACAGCTTGTTTGAAGATATCGTACGCAACAACCTTATTCTTGAATTTTTCCTCAAAATGCCAAGCTGTTTTCTGGTACAGCTCCTCAAGTTGTTCGTTTGATTCGAATTGCAATATATCGGCAACATGTCGCAATATAGAATTAACAGCTTTCGCTTTAGCAAAACGTTCTGTACATTTTTCTACATCTTCGGCCGAAACACGACGTTTTGATAAATCAATATAGCCTTTCTCCTTGTCAACACGAATAACGACAACGGGCTCAGTTTTATTAACTCGAATTAACTTATTGATAGATCTAATACGCCGCCTAGACAGTTCAGACAATAATATCATTCCCTCTGTATTATTGTATTCTAGAAGATGTACATAGGCACCCATTTCGGCGATAGATCTGACATTTACCATTACTACATCTTCTACCTAATCAAAAATTAAAAAGAAGATATTAACCGTCAGTCACTTGACGTGGCGAACTTTTTACTATATTACTAACCTCTGGATATTTTTCTTTATAAAATCTACACATTAACACCATTATGCCGTTTTTTATTGTAATTCCTTTCGTATAAATCTAAAATGAAATAAATGACTCAAATTAGCTTAGTAATCAGGAAACCGAATACTTTTTTTTAGGTTAAGATAATCTTCATTCGTTTTTTTACAATATATTATTATTTTATATACTAAATATAAAAAAATTTATTAATAAACATATAAATTATAGATAGATACACTTTATAACGTACAATTTAATTTATTTCAATAAATAATTAAATTAAAATTTGTTGTCTGATGTAATAAACATGTGGCCAAATCAATGGCAACGCTATCTTTTTGACAATTAATTTTTTTCCTTCTTCCCAAAAAAAACTTTTACTTTTGCATGCGAAAAAGAGATAACCATATTTTGAATTTATACATTTTCACTAATTACAAGATTTATATAAAGTTTTCTCTTTATTACCTGTTATATTTTGATCAATAATTTAAAACATAGATAATTTTAATTTATTTATTTATTATTTACACAGATTTAATTATAGATTGGTAACAATTATTTTGGTGTTTATTTTTCGGGAGAAATTGAAACTCAGGTGGTGGATGACAAAACTAAATCTATATTGAGCAAATATTTATCTAACTACCCAAATAACCAAAAACTGTAGTACAAATTGAATATCATATACAAATTACAACTGATATCAATATGCTCTATTTATTGGCTTTGTTTACGGGCTATTGTTGGCCCGTACTCCATCGATTTCGATCACGAGCAAGATCGAATCAGCACGCAAAACGTGATCGAATCAGCGTACTCGCTGTCTCTTGATTTCATGTACGATATTAGGAATTCACATTAATTTTCTGATCTCGTGATTGAATAGAGCTATGTTCGTGCACACCTCTCACATCCAAACATGACAACGGGTCTGTTCAACACTCTGTACAATTTCAGCTTATCCGTATTTGCAATATATTTTGATTTCAGAAGTGGACGTAGAGTTTATAAAGTTCGATTGCCATCGGCAAGGTACACCTTGATATTCTCTGCCACACTATTATCGTGAGTAGGGAGAGATTCAAGATACTTAAATCTCATTACTACTTCAAATTTGTGGTTACCACTACTGAAATCAATTGTGCCTTGGTCTCGAAAATCAGAGATTAGATATTTAGTTTTGGACTAGATTTTGTGACCAATACAAGCTGAACACTGTTCCAGTGAATCAAGTATCTATTTCACTCCGTTGTCATTTAATTCAATCACACAGCAATCATCTGCATTAGAAAAACGTTAATTGGATTGTCGGACATATTGTTTCGAGATGTTTCACTTTTACGTAAGATGTATTCCAACATGAGATTGTATCGGGTACAGCGCATCTCTTTGTCGAAGACCAGAAGTAATTGCGAAAGTTCTCGATAACGTGTTCTCAACTTTAACACATCATTGTAATTGCGTTATTGTCGTACTACACAGATGTACATGTTTGTTTGGTATTCCTAAATATTCAAGTGCGTACCATAGTCTATCTCGATTGATCGAGCCATAGGCTTACTTAAAATCTAGAAATACCTGATGTACATCGCGAGATGTTTCGTTGTACTTGAAAAGAACCATTCCTAGCGAAAAAACTTGATCAGTGACTGACCGATTTGGACGGAATCCTCCTTGGTGGTCACCAAAATATTTTCCAGAGGAGCCATTCTTCCCAAGATAATGACATAACGTGACTTTCCATTCATCAGGCATAACGTCATTTCTCCATAACAATCGAAAATTTAGCCCTCCGAATATCAATAGCTCTGAATTAATGCAATCAACTGCTATTGAACGGTTTTTCCATGGTAAATTCTCCCAATAGGATGTATCTTCAATGAACATCTCTGCGGTACGTATTTGAGACTATTCATATACAGCTTGTGATACACGTGGAACATTAAGAAGGTTAGAAAAAAGTTGTTTTTTTCCTGGTCCCAAATGGCAGTTCACCGAGATCTTAAGGTATGGTGAAATTCGATAATTCTTTTGAAAAAAAAACACGTGAAATTCGCTTCATTTTGCACTCCAAAAAAGCGCTTAGCTTTCCTGATTTATTTCTTCTTGCAACTGAAGTTTTCACTATATCGAGAATGTTCTGGGCAACATCAATAACTAAGGTTTTTATAAAGGGTCATCCAAAAAACGCGCCTACATGTTTCTTTTAAATAAAACACAAACTATTTGCAATTTTTTCAAGCTGTTTTTTTTTATTAAAAGTATGATCCATTACAATTATACGTGGAATAGAATATCATTCAAGTGTCCACCACGACTGCGTCTGCAGGCATCAATCCGAATATCGAAATTTTCAATGACTTTCCGACATGTTGCTGGTGTTATTTCACGAATTGCAACTTGAATGTTGTTCTTTAGATCATTAATTGATTGTGGCTTGTTAGCATACACTCGACTTTTCAAAAAACCCCACAAAAAAAAATCTAATGGTGTTAGATCACATGACCTTGGAGGCCAATTGAAATCTGAGTTTCGTGAAATTACACGTTGAGGAAATTTTGATTGCAAAAACGTAATGTTTTGTCGAGTTGTGTGACATGTAGCACCGTCTTGCTGGAAATAGACGTCAGACACATCAATATGACTCAACTGTGTCCATAACAAGTCTCTCAACATTGATTGGTATCGCTCAGCATTCACAGTAACAGCATTTCCAGCATCATTTTCGAAGAAGAATGGCCCAATGATTCCATTTGCCCAAAATGCACACCAAACAGTAACTTTTGGTGGGTGTAGAGATTTTCCATGAATAACACGAGGATTTTCATCACCCCAGATACGACAATTTTGCTTATTGACGAATCCATCCATTGTGAAATGAGCTTCACCACTAAACAAAATTTTGCTTGAAAACAATGGATCTGTCGTTCGTTGTTCAATAATCCAACTAGCGAAATTACGCCGTTGTAAATGGTCTCTTTCTTTCAATTTCTGGGTTAATTGAATTTTGTAAGCGTGTAAATGCAAATCTTTATGCAAAATCCTCCATAAGGAGCCATAAGATATGCCCAATTCTTGCGAACGACGCGAAATTGATGTTGTCGGTTCATTTTCTACATTTTCACTAACAGCAGCAATATTTTCATTTGTGCGTACAGTTTTTGGTCTTCCACTTTTTGGTTTATCAGTAACAGAACCAGTTTCATCGAATTTTTTCACTAATCTTTGAATTGAAGATTGATTTGGCCGATTATTTACACCAAAAAAATCACGAATTTTGCGATGGGTATTTTTCAAAGAACGCCCATTTTCATAATAAGTTTTAATGATGTAAACGCGTTGTTCCAATGTGTACCTGTCCATGGTTAAAACTGTACTACCTTCTAATAAAACAAAATGGCTTATGTCATTTGAAAATATGTCACGTGTAAAAATTATATACTGCTGACATCTAGGCGTCACATTTGGATGACCCTTTACTTTCCAAACACTGTTCACTTCTTCAATCTACGCTATAATCGGGTAAAAACAAGCATTAGTCGACAGACCGAATTTTAGTTTTCATTTGATTTGATTTAAACAAATTATGCATAATAAATCATTTGGTTGCGATACAAACTTTATTATGTATTGTATTGATCTTTACCTATCTTTAGTATACATTGATCATGAATATCTCTTTTTTATTTGGGTTTAAATTACCAAAATATCAAAAAACTGATCTGATTTATTTATTATTCGACGTGCTATTGTTACTTGGTCTATTTACAATACAAATGAGCAAATATAACCTCCAAATCGCACCTAATGTCCGCGTATACGTTAAGCAGGGTTGTATAAAAATATACAACTTAAAAGTTTGTGTCACTTTGGTGTCAATTTTTTTTAACAAAAAAGTCAAGAAAATTTATTTTTAAAATGTTTTAAAAATTATTAGAAAATAAGTGAATTATTGTTATAATATAAAAAGTTGTGTTTAAGTATTAAATGCGTTCAATAAAATCTTAAATCTCACTAATTAATCGAAAAATGCAAATGGATATTTTTTTTCGTTTATATCCATAATGGCGGCCATCTTCATGTCAAGAAGTTCAAGTTCTTCATGTTTCGAAAACGCTTGATAATTTTCTTTTACGTTCGCTTTATTCATAGCGTTTATTTCTATTTAGTGAGAAATATTAGTTAGTTTTAGTGCAAAATTTTAGTTTAAGCAAGAGAATTTTATTTAGTTCTTATTTTATATAAAAATTAATTATTGTGTTATAATATGGGTACTATCGTAATTTTATTGGATGATTACGATGATGGCTCTGCGGATGATGTTGATCCAGACTATGGTCATATTGTGAAATTAAAATTATGAGTGAATAAATCTATATATTTATACATATATACATATTCATATATTTTTTAAAATATTTTTTAAATAAATTATTGTTTATTCTGTTTTATAATAATATATTTATTAGTGCGATAGTACAAAATATAATATATATAATTTTAAGTGTGCGTGTGTGTAAAAAGTGTAGAGTGGACGAAGGGCTCGTATATAGAGAATGAAAAGATTTCGAAATGGGCAAGGGACTACATTTCGTAGTGGTGGCATTATTGTAAACTCTATCAATATGAACACGATTATCGATAGTCAAAATCAAAATACAGATTTGCTCGATGGAATTGGCGATGGCAACAATAGTAATTCCAACTTTAGTATGAATAATTCGAATGGTGGTGGCGTAGCTGGTGGTGGTTCTGGTGTACTAGTAAAACGACGTTATGAAATGTTTCAAATGTCAAACTCCCAGGATAGTAGCTCATTTCCAATCCCGCTTCAATCACCAAACGATGAATATGGCAATAATGTATTTATCACGATGGATAATGATGTTCTTGGTGATAAATTGATGCAACCCCCGGAAGAACCAAACTATTTTGCCGAAAAGTACGCGGGAAAAGTATGTGCACTTTGTAATTTAGGTGAACGTAGTCAACTGGGCCAAGGCGAATTGCTGCGGATCGAATTACGAGATAATGAAAAAATTAAAACACCTCTATCATCGCCTGTCGAAGGTAAAGATCCGTTGTTTTCCGATAAGAGTCCAAGAAGTGCAAATGCTTTACAACTGCATAATCGACGCCAAAAAGGTCTTAATAAGTGCAAGTAAGTATATACCTTCCACATATGAAACATTCATATATTAACTAGCAAAATATTTAAATGTACTAACAAGTCGTAATGATTTCGCGATCTACACATATGTACATATAAAGCTCACTTCCATGATAGGCAGGAATTATCATTTTGTGAATAATGAAGCTCGGCTTTAGTACTTAATCAGAATTTTGAAATGATATTTTTTTCCGAAATTTTAACTTGTTAGATTAGCAAAGATAACAATTCTACATTACATTGCGATATACGAGGGGAGTAACAAAAGTTCGCTTAGTTGACCAGAAAACAAATTTTCCTTCATTCTTAGTTTTCGTCGTTTTTTATCTTGTCTACATATTCGCCATTGATTTCTTAAACCTATAAATCCACTTCTCAAAATCTTGCTTATCAAGTTCAGCATTAACCGCATTAATTATTTCCGCATTACTGTTAAAGACCTTTCCGCTTAAATTTGTTTTAATTTTTGGAAATACCCAGGGAAATATGATGCTAATCGTATTTCTTCGATGCCAGAAGATTGCAATAAAGTTACTCGTTTTTTCAGCAGTGTGAGCTGGCGAGTCTGACTCTTTTCCAGGAGAATAGAAGCCATAATTGTTGATGAGGTAAAGTAAGCTGACATCATTACTTCTGTTGCTACGGGTGGGTTTGCTCATGTTAGGCTCGTACTAATAGCACCAAAATTCGTCCAAATAACGACTTTACTAAAGTTGCTACACTGTCCCATTTTTGAATTTATTTAAGAAAAATTTAGCAAAATCTACTCAAACCTCTTTTTGGCCCTCATTTAAAATTAGTGGCACTACAGTACCCATCGATCCGATTATTTCGTGTATCCCAGATGATTATTAAATATTCAAGGCCAAGCAATAACTTACTGTACCAATCGCGGATCTTCGTCAACTTGGGGCTTAACCAAAATCATAGTGAAATTATCAGTGTAAGATTTGGTCATGTCTTGAAACGGTGCAATCATTCCATACGCAATTTGGTATTCATTGAATGTTTGTAGTGACTTTAGTTAACGAAAACCGAAGAGGACAATAAGATAATTTCCATTTGCGTTGGTGATGGAATTTCGTCTGATGCATTTTACGTTTAATTGCAGGGGATTTGGTATTTTTGGGTTTTAGAAAAAAAATTAAGTCATATACTAAGCGAACTTTTGTTACTCCCCTCGTATGTTAATATCATTTCGCAATAGAGGGTCGGTCTATATTAGCTTTTGATATGCATTTCTAGTTTGTTGAGATTAGAGTCGTTTAAATGCATGATCGTACATGCTTACTTGTGTCCTGGTCAAGAATATTATGTTTTCCTTAATGAACTTGAGATTCACGAACTTTTAACATAAGGTTCACAGTGGATTTTGAATATATTTAGTTCATAAAACTTGGTATTTTAATTTATTTTTCATTCAAAATTTCGTACACATTACCCCGTGCGCATACTTAACACATCGTGAATATGTAATTAGGTATTAATAGAATGTGGACGACTTTTCATCGTATGAGGTCAACTTATGAAAAATATACATACTAGAAAAACTATAAATAGGGTTCATAGTTTAAAATGTTGTCAATGTAAATAATTAGGAAAATGTAAAAATAATTTATGGCAAAAGTGGCCTTGCGGGTTTATTTTGATATTACAAACAAATCCGTTGCTCTGAAGTACCTCAAAATTAAACACGTAGGAATAGTTTAGCTAACAACATAATAGTAAATTCTCGATTATTAATTGTAGTATACAGTTTAAATTTATTAGTACACCTATCAGATAATAATAAAGTTTACATATTTATGTTGTCATCGACTGATAAGATCGTAATCGAACGTATTTTTCTGCTGACACCTTTATCGATATGTTGATTTTGTTATTTTTTGCTCATGTTCTGCGTTTTACAGTGATTAACCTATTTCTGACACGATTAAAGGTGTATCGCGTTTCCAACACGATTATAAGTCATTAAATCGTAATAGAATACGCTGAAACCCTTTAATATTTTGAATAATTATATTTCCTGTAAATGAATGGTTCCGAAAGCTTAGATATAAAATAACGTATTCGTTGTCGTTTACTTACGTTTCACTATTTCACAAACATTTGACCTATCTTGTTTGGATATACAGTGGTGGATACAGAAACAACAGTGTCGATTATTATATCCATTTATTTGGTTGATCTGACGAATTTTGATTGATTCTGATGAGAAAGAGTATGTTCGTAGGCCAAAAAACATAGAATTTCTATACTTAAAAAACCAAAAATGCCAAAACTGGCCATCGGATCTACTTGGATTGTTTAGAGCGTGATGTGTCCATATGCTGAAGAGAACATGTCTAGGATGATTTGTATGACTTCCCCAGCTAATCTCTGTCTTAAAGTTTGCTTGTTTGATGACGTACGACTATATGACTAATTTACGTAGAACCATCTGCATTGCATAGCTCCATTTCAGCCTACTGTAATGAATTGGAAGTTGGATCAACCCATGCCTTAAGCTTCCAGACTAATAAAAAACAACGATGTCAGATGCTAGAAGATTCTATGCTACTATTATGTTATCATTAACTGAATGTAATCACAACGTGACAATCAGGTTGTTAAGACTTGTAGATCCTCTCAACAGAAGGTTCAAATTTGTTGTTTAATATTAGCAGAACTGGAACTTATTTTTTATATTAGCAGACCTATTTTCAGTTTGGTATTCAGGCCAATGTGATGCGTGACTATATTAAATCAATCGAAACTGAAAAAAGTAATAGTCTGCTGATGTACTTTTATTGGCCAATTAGTATGCTAGAGATAACGCTCATCAAAACAATAAAGAATCCCAATTAAAACCCGAATGAAAGCATGTCGTACATTACTTTTTTGAGATTTGAGGACATTCTCTACGTAAAAATCTCTACTTATTCAACGTCTCTACAGCTTCTATCATACAGAAGTCAATAGATTAGAAAACAAAGTTAATTTCAAAAACGTATGATTGACTAGGGAGCAAGAATTTATGTATTAAATATAAAACTACATTAAAAGATTGTTGACATTGCAATGCTACCCTTGACTTTAGTGAAGCTGATTCCACTTAGTCAATCAAGCCCATATAAATTGTATTTATGCCACATAAATTGTATTTATGGACACCTTATTATGCATCAACCTGTTAAATTCTTCGTTAATATCTATGACCTTCAGATAGACACATACTGCATTGGTCAGGTAGACGAACAGCCCATGCCTTAAGCTTCCTATTTGATAACCACGTTGTCAGAGTAGATTATATGCTCCTATTATTTTGTCCACCACTGGATATAATCACAACGTGACAATCAGGTTGTTAAAAATTGTGGATCCTCATAACTAATTTGTTGTTTAATATTAAAGAACTGAAACTCATATTTAATATTAGCAGATTGACCTATTTTCAATATGATGGCTCTATTAATACAATCAAACTGAAAGTTGTAACAGTCTGTTGACGCACTTTAAGACTTTATATTGGTCAATTAGAAAACCACATATTATCCCCTTTCATACAATAAGGAATCCCAATTAGAACTCTGAATGAACATCTGGGATCCGAGAAGGATTGGAACAGTTCTAATAGCTAACAATCTCACTTATTCAACGTTCTGACAGTTTCTATCATACAGAAGTCTTTAGATTAGAAAATAGAGTAGTTTCAAAAACCATATAAATGACTAGGGACTAAGATCTATGGATTTTGAACTCCACCACGCTAAAAGGTGGTGGAAAACTTAATTATATGATGCTCCACTTGATAACAATCCACATAAACTTTGAATCAATTGTGGATAGCTCTTTATACTTCATCTGGCTCAAGTCTTCCTCAAAATATATGACCTCAGCGTGATACCGTATTTAGGTAGACGAACAGAACTACAGGTAAACTTTGCTTAACGAAGGGGTTTAGTTCCTGGAAATGCTTCGTTAAGCGAAGATACGTTAATCGAGATAAAAAATTATATGAGAAATTATTAGTTTGGTTCCTTTAGTGCAAATTTAATAAAAATAATAGTTTAAAAACTTCAGCTTAATTTAATTTGTAAAACAATTATCGATTGTAGTTGATTTGATTTTTTCTCGATTTTGTCAAACATTTTACTTTTTTGGATTGAGTAATTCACCATGATACCTCTGTTTTCATTTTTATCACTATTTCTGATAATGTTTCAAATGTTTAATCCACGTTTCATCACAATATTTCTCATCTGGTTCCACACAGACCCAATGTTATTTGTTGCAGGCTTTATATTGTATTTTTTTCCATATTCCTATAAGTGATAACTCATCATTTTCATAACACCCACATTTAAAATAAATTGCTTAGGGTAGGTAAGACTGAGTGGCTGCTACAGCACACTTAGACCGGCGATGAACCGTTGTGATACCTCAGGATATTACTTCCCTATTACCCTTATGAGAACCAATTTGAGTTACTTATGTAGCTTGATAAGTCTCGCATCTTACAGTTTTCGAGTTCAAGGAGGCAGTCCATTAAGAATTTACCCAAATACTCGTGTCTTTTGTGTACAAAAGCACTACCGTCTCTCCTCCTCCTCGTTCATGCAGCTTCTGCAAAAGTAATTAGTTTGGAGACGTAGCCTCCCCGCATACTGTCCAATTAGGCAGTTTCCTGTGAGTATCCCCACGATCGTTTTTAGTTCACGTCTTCGTGTCTTTGAGGTTTCAAGTCCATCTTTGGTCAGACTTGCCTTGCTACCCTACATGAGAGGGTGTTCGTCCACGCCTCATTTTTAATGCCTCCTCAACTTTCCGGGAGCAGTTGGAGAGTTGTACTATTCCTCGCTAGCTAGTCCGGCCTGCAGACTATTTGAATGTTGAAATGCTCATTCATTTCTTTCAAAGACGCTAATTACCAGTCCACATCTGATGGCCCAACTTGTAATGATAAGAAGGACGTTTTGGATTACCTCCTTCACCGTGCTTAAATATTTACCAAGAACAGCTATCGCTATGTCATCTGCATAAACTATCACTCCGATCTCTCCTCTCTCGAGTTCTAACAGCAACCCATTGATTACTATGTTCCAGAGAAGAGGAGACAATACACCTCCCTGCGAGGTTCCCTTAGTCACTCGCCTCCTGCTGGTGAATTTCTCCAGCTCCGAGTTAACCATCCTGCCAGCATGTGGTTAATTAACCCACTTACAGGGTAATCCATCCCTAGGAACCACAATCTCCAGAATTGCCTCGGTCTTTCAATTGTTAAAGGCACTCTCAATATCAAGGAACGCCACCATACAAAACTCTTGCGAGAGTAATGATTTCTCAATTGTACCTACCAGGGCGTACAGAGCTTTCTTCACAGATTTTCCTTTACAGTAAGCATGCTGAGTCTGAACCCAGACACAAAATTAAAATACTGCTTGGGAATTGGTAACCGATTATAGACATCTCAACGTCCGTGTTACATTCTATTTTAATCATTATTTCGCCATTCATTTATCCTTTCTCCGATTCGACGTCAATGTTTGGTGATTTAAGATTTAGATTTTATTTTAGTTCAATTAAATTAGAAGGAACATGTTTGTCGTAAGACAAAATATCGATACCTTATTCAATTAACACCATTGGATGGCCTGCTTTTATGAAACAATCAACTATACAATCTGTTGGGTATACAACATGGAATAAACAACAAACAATCTTATAGTGTTGTAGCTAACCAAGGTGCTTTTTTAACACGTGCCTAAAATCCCATATAACTGTGACTTAGGCAGTTGTAATGATTTATTTTCGACTTTGCGTGTTGGTATAATAATGCCGTGCGAGTAATCTATATAAAACACTCAATTTTTTTTTGACCGATATATTTAATCTTCCGGTTATTAGTAGTACCTAATTTGGTTTTCTTAATATTTTCTTATTCCGAAATAACAATATTTGTTAGTTAATATATGTATTTAAAATATTTCTTTTAAATTAATATAATTATCTGTTACCCATTTTCTAGAAATCCTGTAATGACGGCTGAATATGTAAATGAATTAGATAAAATTGGCTATGTAGAATTATTAGAATTCTCGGTAATACACGATGGCGGTTATTTTTATGTCCATCGTTCATGTGCAATGTGGTCTTTCGATATTGTTCGAGAGTCAAATGGCTCCCTCGATAATATAAGTAATGTTGTGTCGTCTAGTTTGGCGCGAAAATGTTCATATTGCCAACGTTTTGGGGCAAGTGTATCTTGTAAAATGTCTTGCTCAAAATATTTTCATTATCCATGTGTTGCTGCATCGGGGGCCTTTCAAATCATTCAAACATATAGTACTTTTTGTAAAGAGCACTTGGGACAAGTACCGCTCGTATGTAACGATGATATAAACTGTCGTACTTGTGCCGGTTTAGGAGATGTATCAAATTTAATGACATGCTGCGTTTGTGGCGATCACTATCACGGCAACTGTATTGGAGTTGCCCAGCAACCGGGAATTCGAGCCGGTTGGCAATGCACAAATTGTCGTAGTTGTCAAATATGTCGTGTACCTGATTCAACCGAGGGACGAACTGTAGGCTGTGAACAATGTGATAAAATTTATCATGCTACTTGTTTGCGCCCAATTATGACAACCATACCAAAGTTTGGTTGGAAATGCCGATGTTGCCGAGTATGTTCTGACTGTGGATCAAGATCGCCGGGTGCTGGAACATCATCTAGATGGCACGCTCACTACACGGTTTGTGATTCGTGCTATCAACAACGTAATAAGGGATTTCAATGTCCGATTTGTCATCGAGCATATCGTGCTGCTGCTCTTCGTGATATGGTAAAATGTAGTACATGCAATAAATTTGTACATAGCAATTGTGATCCCGATGCTGAACCGAACATATATCATGCTAAAAAAGATTCAAATCCGGATTATGAATATGTTTGTACGCCGTGTAAGAGTATAGCGCAAAATGGACGAATAACGGCTGCAATGCGAAGAAATAGTACCGCCGAAGAAGACAATATGTCTGTGTCTCAAGAATCGTTATACGATGACAATACGATGGATGTTGAGATTACGGAAAAAATACCACCTGACGTTGGTTTAGGTAAAGGTAAACCATTGGCCGCTATAAAGGTGGCTAAAAAACGACTAGGTTTATCAAGTAATCAAACCGGACGCCCTAAAGGCATCGGAAAATTAGCATTTCAAAAGCGTTTTAAATTTTCAGATTTTGGTCGCAAACGTAATACAAAATCGAAAATGCGTGGAATTTTTGGTGTTCCCGGCGTGGGATTACAAAAACCATCGTCTCAAGCAACCGACAATAATACAAAACCCGAAGAGGAGCCTGGTATTGAAAATCGTTTGGTACTGTGTTCGGCGAAAGATAAATTTGTTTTGACCCAAGATATATGTGTAATGTGTGGCGCAATTGGTACTGATCAAGAAGGTTGTTTAATTTCGTGTGTACAATGTGGTCAATGCTATCATCCTTATTGTGTTATGGTTAAGGTTACCAAAGTTATTCTGCAAAAAGGTTGGCGCTGCCTTGATTGCACGGTTTGTGAAGGTTGTGGTCAGCGAAATGATGAAGCACGACTAATTTTATGTGACGATTGTGATATCTCGTATCACATTTATTGTATGGATCCGCCGCTAGATTATGTGCCTCATGGCAATTGGAAATGTAAATGGTGTGCAATATGTTTAAAATGTGGAACAAATGATCCAGGAAAAAACAGTGTGTGGATGAGTAGTTATACCGAATGTGGTCCATGTTCCAGCCAATCTAATTGTCCTGCATGTACTGAGGGTTATTCGGAAGGTGAATTAATAATTCAATGTACAAGTTGCGATCGTTGGTTACACTGTGGTTGTGATGCTATTAAAAATGAAGATGATGCTGAACGATGTGCTGAGGATGGATATATTTGTTTATTGTGTAGGCCGCGAGATGTATTGCCGCCACATCTTCAACCAAAGAAAATCACATCATCACCAGTTGTAATTAATGAAATATCAAAACCATCGATTACACAAATTACGACAAAAATGTCCGCAGAAGATGCAGAGAGTGGACTTGTTTTGGGTCTGGATGGAAATCATTATTTAGACGGGATATGTTTGAGTGAACTTGGACTCAAACATATAAAATCTTTGCAATTGGAGCAAAATAAAAAGAAACGTAAACCGAAAATTCCTTTAGAAGCGAATGCAGCTGATAAAGAAGCGGGTATATTAGCGGCTATTGAATCGGTTGTAGCAGGAAGTAGTCTAGATAATTCACTGGAAGATGTCAAATTTGAACCATTAAATGCCAAAGAAGAAGCTGAAATTTATAAGGATGGTATGGTTTGGGATCGTGCCGATGCAAGTCCTCCTGAAGGTTTTACATTATGTCAAACGGAACAAGGTGTTGTTGTTTTGCGTAAACGACGACAAAGAAATCTGCAGAAATTAGGTATAGGAGGGTTTAGTGTACGAAATCGTAATGTCAATAAGAGCACATTAAACAAAGATGGCATAAAGGAAGAGGGTGATGATAATAGTGAGCAACTGCCAACTATAACAGAGAGTCAAATAATAATTGATAAAAAGAAGAAACCAATTCGTAAAAAACAAAAGAATAAGTTAATTGAGACATATCCTAGTTATTTACAAGAAGCCTTCTTTGGAAAGTCGCTTCTCGATACAACAAAACCAAAATTCGAGTCGAGCAGTAGTGATGATGAAGCTAAGAGTAGTGTTTCGGAAGACAAAACTATAAAACTTTCGATGGACGAATTGAAGATGATTGAAGCTATGCGGGCCAAACAACAACAACAAATACAGCAACAGGCTCAATTAACTCCACCGATAAGTAGCGGTGATCAGAAATCAAATACGAATGAAACAAAACCAAATAATCCTGTAAAGGAAGAGATTATAAATGAAATTATACCACCGAAAAAAGAAAAATTAGATCCAATAATGGATGACGATAGCGATACTGATGCGCTTAAGGATATTTTACCAAATGATTTGTTAGACACAGATTTAGTAAATACGATTATGAATGAAAATGATGATATTGCAAAGAATGCCGAAGATTTAGTTCGGTTGACAAACGATACGAACGATATGATTGAAGACGATTCTCGTAGTAAAAATAACGAATTTAATGATTTATTCAGTTCACATTTCAATTATGAACCTATTGTGATGAATAGCAAAGATGTTGAAGAAATATTTAAGGTTGTACTAACTGATGAATCGCAAGAATCCCAGGAATCTTCGATCAATGCTAATCATCCGAAAAAACAGTCACATCATATAATACCTCCACCACCAGGCATTGTAAATCAGCAAATAATTCAGCAGCACCAACCACCACCGCAGCAGCAACAGCAGCATCATCAACAAATTATGGTCCAATCGAATAATCCAAATATTGTTCTTCAACAACAACGGACTATGCAAACTGGCAATTCTAATATGATGCAACAAATGGGATCACAGAATATTGTGCAACAACATTTGGTGCAACAACATATTGGCATAGACATGATGAATCAACAACCTCAAGTAATGCAGCAACAAGTGCCACAACGTCCACAACCACCCATGACACCTCAAAATAAAATTATGTATGTCTTCTTGAGATGTATAATAATAGATTTTATGAATCTTTAATATTTTGTTTTTTGTTTTAGTCCTCAATTTGTTGAATCACCGTATCAGAAACAAATATCACAATCACCACAATGGCCTACATCGAATATGATGGGACAAGGTCAGTTGATGAGTCGAATGGATTCAGTTGAATCGAATATTTCGTCTGTGTCAACACCGGGTACCGAAGATGAAAATGTTAATACAATGGCGGTGGCACAACCGAGCTATAATCAAAAAACATCGGAGAGGATGAAACATGATGAAGGTAAGTGTAGTAAATACTTGAAGTTTGATAACCTGCAATAAAAACTATTTCGTTTTAATTCACAGTACTAGCGGAAATGGCCACAATATCAGCCGTCCTGTATGCCAACATAAATCACCCAGAATTGAAAACTGAGTATCCCAATTGGCCAGATCGTTTTAAACAAATCCTTAAGAAATGGCGTGCACTATCCAATGAACAAAAGGCTCCATATCTTCAACAGTCACGAGACAATCGGTCCCAACTGAAAATGAAGAAATCCCACCAGGTAAGTTTATTTTACTACTGTGACATATATTAAGATGGAGACTGTTAAATTAAACCAAACAGACGACCAAATCTGACTTGAAGAAATTTACAAAAGGGTTGAAATTTTACATTTGCATTTTGAATGCTTTGTAACTAACACAAGAAATACATTTGTTTTTGTTTTTGGAATACACAAGATTTTCTAGTCCTATAATTTAAAAAAAAAAAATATTTATTTCTCATTTATAGTTTTTTTTGTATCTTGCAATTTTTGCAATTAGAGTACATCATTTTCTACAATACATATTCAGTATATCAACAACATAAGATTCTTTGCTCATGTTTCATCTTTTTTGGGTTATGGTTCATATAATTTTTTTTTTGGTTTTGATATCGTTTTTAATTTACAACAAAAAATTTATGTCACAAAACACAACATTAAACTTCAATATGACATTTATAAAAACCAAAATTCTTTTATAAAAAAAAAAAAAAAACAAAACATTTATCATCATTATAAAAATACCAAAAATCCGTTCAAATTAATTCAGGTTCCATCACCAAAAGATGTATCATCTAAGAATAGTTCAACAATATCAATACCAGTAACTAGTGCATCACCAATATTAAGTGATATGAGTAGTCCAGATGGCAGATCACAGCATCAAATAATTATAGGACATACGAATCCGCAGCATCCACAGGTACAAAATCAACAGCAGTTACAGCAACATCCGCAACAACAGCAGCAGCAGTCACAACAGCATTTAGTAGAGGTGCAAGGAAATTCAATGGATGGAAATTTAGAACAATTAACAGCATCCTCACTAAATTTTAATATTATTAATAATAAATCTAGTGCATCTGATAATAATATTAATAATTCTACCATCACAAATACACAACCTACCACTATTTCTACCACAATCACTTCAAATTCCACCACCAACACCACACCTAATTTATCCTCCTTCGTAAATAGTATCCATAATAACAATACTAATGCTAGTTTCAATAATAATAGTTGTAATTCTTTAGACTCAACCACTAGTGAATTAAATGATTCCGATAGTAAAAGCACAAATACCAATAGTAATGACAATAATTCTTGTAGTAATAGTAATAATGATAATTGTAATTCACTCACCGCTACATTCGTTAAATCAAATAATAATGCAAATATATCAGCGGCCGCTAACATTGCAAATAGTTTTATTAATTTAACAAATTTGCAAACGGGTAATATAATAACACAAAACACAATTCCGGCTAATTTAAATGTCATTGTATCGCAACCAATAACGCATCATTTTATGAAAACTTTTACAATTGGTAAGGTTGCAACAAAATCGGGTACGGGTAGCACGAATAATATAATTGTGCCAAATGTGATTGCATCAAATTTAGCACCACAATTTACTCTACACCATCAATACGGGTTGCATACGAATACAAATGGACCGGCTCCAAATGTAACCGTTAATCCTAATGGTAATTTTCAAACAAATCCGAATAGTGTATTGCGTCCCACATTTCGGCCAATATTTCAACCAAATCAAACGGTTAATTTAAATATAATCGGAACGAATAATAATGTCGCGGTTAAATCGCCCATATTAGCAGCCCAATTGCAAACCATAACACAAATGGCAAATAATCACTTGCAACATCAGCAGCAGCAACAGCAACAACAAATAAATAAAACAGCTACACTACATTATCAATTAACCACGCAGCAACCACTAAACGAAACACAAAATATATTAGCTGTTAAACTAACATCGCCAGCAGTGGTTGAGTCATCTGCAATGGCAACAACATCAGCCTCAGCAACATCAATGGCAACAACATCACGATCACAAAGTCCATTCAGTTACAGTCCTCAACCACCAAAAACCCCAAGTACTCCATCAACACCACGCTCCTTGACACCACATCAAAGTAATAATCATAACAATAATAATTTAAATAATAACGATCAACAAATTCGTGTGCTGACACCGTCCGAAATAATGCGTACCCTACCGTCCCTCCCCAACCAGGATGTTGACTGTTGTTTTGAAAATACAAATAATAATGCTACAACTACCACTATTATAAAAAATAATCCAATTAACATTAATCTAAATAATAATAATAGTAATGTTAGTAATTGTTTACAACAGCAACAATTACCAAAACCAAATAATAACATTATTAATAGTAACTCAAATACTCAAGTAATTAGTAGTACTGCAATTAATATAAATCCTACATCACAGTGCGTCTTTTCTACTACTGATCCCTCACATATAAATACCAATTCCACCATCATAACAACATCAACTTCAAACGCACTATCAACGGTGAGAGATGTTGTAATCGTTTATTTTTTGTTTTGAATTTTTTTCTTAATTTAATTTAATTTGATTTTTTTTTAGTAATTATTCGTTGTTTAATTGAATTTTTTGACAAAGATACAAATTTTTTTTTATTTTATTTATAATAAAATATGAAAAACAAACGCTTGGATAAAATTTATGAGTTCATATTTTATATATATTCAACATATATATTCGTCGATGGTGCAGTTCTTAGTAGCGATTCATATTTAGTTTATTTTCTGATTGGTTGGAGATTATCCAACTATAACAATTCTATTCAGAGATGTCTCTGCATATTATAAATTTGGTTACAGCTTCTGTTATATTTCGACTGCTTAATCGTCCATCACATTCTGTCACAGTAGTCATTGCTGGATTAAAGCCCAATATTCACAATTTAATTACAAAACTGTGATGTGAGTGGACACATTTTTGACTGCTCATTTTTTAGAGCAGAACTGGAGTATATACTTGTTCATTATTCTTATTAACTTGATTTATATTAAGAACTGTACTATCCAGAATTAATTAATATCGGGATCCGATACAAAAAAATCGAAAATCTGCTATTTATAATTTAGTTTGCAGAAAATACAAATATTTTTTTACAAAACATAAAATCGTACATTTGAAGTTTTTGCTGTGTATGTTCAGTCAAAACAGGATAATCTTTTACACGTAAATATATTGTATTCGGGTACTATGAGTTGAGCCCTAATTTTAGGCTAATTTAACGTAACGTTAATAAATCGTTCATCAAAATATTTCAAGTGTAAAAGATTTAAGCTGTTTAATTTAAAATAAACATTTTTACTTTATTGCATGAAAATCATTTATCCTTGTTCCCAGACCACCCTTGATTCCAGTTTCAGTAAACTTAGTAGATGTTTCAAAAGAACATACAATAATTAATAATTGCATGGCGTGTTTTTATTATCATCAGAGACAATACACTTATTAATCTATATAACTGAACATAAATTAATAATTTAAAAGTGCACACTTTTATATAATTTGGTTTGCATCTAATATACTTCTCTAAATTTTAATTTCCAATTATTAATTATTTATTTTATTGGTTGAAGATTGCATGCATGTTGTTTAATTAACAAAAATTTACACGAGAAAAATGTTCAAAATTTTTCCTCATCACACAATTTTTTTTATTTTTTTTTATAAATATATTAAAATATTATTATTGCCTAATCTTAATAAACCCTATAGTAGAGGGTGATTGAGATGTACGGAAAATTGATTTACAATTTTTGTGTTATCCAATTATAGGATCAAGAGAAAATTACGGCACAGCAAAAAACATTGCGTGAACAAGAACAGGAGCGACAATGGAAACAGTTGCAGGTGACACGAGCTCGAGAGCAACAACTGCAACAGTTGGTGTTACAGGAGCAACGAACTCAAGGTTAGATTTTAAATAGCGATTTGTTTCTAATAAAATTATATATTAAATAAATTTTAATCGATTTTCTAGATCCAACTATGCAACTTCAAATTTCGACTAATAACAATAATTATTCTATTGGACCGTTGGCAAGTCCATCACCAAATTCCCGTAGCACACCATTTGTAGCACCGGCGAATAAAGGACGAATTGGTGGTACCGCTCAGAGTCCAACAACTTTCCATCATCCTGGAAAGCAAATGCGGCCCGTTCAAATAGCCCGAGCTGGTGCCATCCAACAGAGTATGACGCCGAATCCATTTTCTCCACAGTCACAGACTCCATTATCACCACTCGACCAACAATTTCCCGGCAGTCCGGCTACTCAAACTCAAATCGATCCATTTTCACGTCCATCGTCGGAAAATTCTCAACCCGATCCGTTTATTCAACATTCACCGCAAAGCGCTCGTTCGTTTGGCCAACAAAGTCCGAATCAAGCCCAAAATCGTAGTCCAGCATATGTTTCTCAATCGAATAATCAAGTTATAAACGCAACGAATCCTATTCGTCTCAATATGGAGAGTGGCGGATATGCTCAACCACCGGGTACACCTCGTCCCCAATTCAGTACTGGAAGTAGTCGTCCGAATGTGTATGCGCGTCCCGGCGAGCTTTTTGATAATAGTCAAGGTTCACCGTTTACTTCACCCCGAAACGATATGTTCCAGGCCCAACAGCAGCAACAGCAACAAATGCAAACGGATAGAAATCGACAATTGCGCGATTTATTACAAAGGCAACAAATTCCAACACCAAGTTCTCCAATTTGTAGTAATCAACAACAAATGATTAATTCAAATTCGTCGCCTACTCCTTCGCCACGTTGGAATGGTGGGTCTGAAGTGGAGGATAATCAAAATACAATCGCCAATTCACCTAACCAAACACAAAGCGATATAACATTCCGACAACCATTACCACCTAGTATGATTTTACGACCACGCATGGCACTTACAAATCCAGGTGGCAAAATAATTCGTACCAATCAACTAATGCAACCAGTTGTCGGTTCGAATCAAATTGGGAATCCGCGTGGTGTTGCAATTGGGACGGATGTTCGCCAACGAATTATTCGACCCGGTTCAGTTATGATACCAGGTAAACAAATCATAACTCAACAATCTCCAGGTGGCGGTCCACCTCAGCAATTTATTATATCGAATACAGGACAACGGATGCCAATTAATATAAACATTAATCGAACGATTACGCCCGAACAATTTAATCAATCTATCCAGCAATCGAATCAGCAACAACAACAGCAGCAAATAATTCACCAGAATATTCAAGGAGGTGGATCGAATGTTGGGTTTATAAATCAAAGAGGCGATGATATGCAAGCGGTTGAAACTAAAGAACAAACGATTCAACAGGCAACCACGATTATCGATAATTCGATACGCAACCAAGCACAATCGAATCAATCGCATATTTCCGGGCCGGGTGAAACAGTCGAATCGAATGAAATTCCGGATAATGTAACGGCAGAGTTGGAAAAACTGGAACAAGAAGAAGGAAATGGAATTGGTGAGGTTGAAGGGGTGGGTGATATTTTAGGTGGTCTCGACGAAGACGATGATGATTTATTAGTTTCGTTAACCGCCGAAATGGGTGCTCATTTTAATATACTTGAGTATGCTGATCCTGAGCTAGATACATTAAATGACGGTGAAAAAGCAAATCTTCTCGATAGTTTGGAACTCGATGACGGTGAATCTGACAAAGACGATAAAAAGAAGGAGTTGGACGAGAAAAATGAGTAAGCTTGATAGATTTATATGGCGTTGTGAACTTTTAGTTAATTTTTTAATCTCTTTCAGATCTGCCAATCAGCAAAAGTCGAATGCTGGTGAATTAAAAAATCCGATGCAAATGGGGACTAATGAAAATCAACATCTACAGCATCATCCCGTATCACAGACACTACAGCAACAACAAGCAAATGCAGTAATAACAACACAACAGGTAGTAATCGGACGTAACCAACATCCTGGCATGCATCCAAGTATCATACACTCATCTGGAAACATGAACACACTTCAACAACAGCAAACATCGCAATTGCTTATGAGTGGTGGAAATCAACAGGAGTCAACAAATCAATTTCAACATATCAATCGGATCAAAACAATACAAATGATTTCTACACAACAACAAATGCCACCAGGTATGCAACAATTACAAAAACACCAGTTGCAACAACATATGCAACAGCAGATGCAACAACAAGGACAACCAAACGCTCCTATTGGAAAAACTATGCCAATTCGAACGCAATTACTATCAAAAGATGGTACGATTGTTAGTGCGAATAACACTGGCAATTTTCAGGGACTTATTAATCGTGCAGGGTTAGTGTTTTTGGTGTAGTACATAAATTTGAAACCCATATACAATGTTTTATTGTTTAGGAATATACAAACCGTATCGGGGATTCCGCAACGTTTCCAACAAGTTCGGATAACTAATCCACAAGGATTACAACAACAAACAATTATACATCAAGGAACACGTATGTTGCTTCAGCAACAACAACAACAGCAGCAGCAACAACAGCAATTAAATCCAGGACAGCAAGGACATAGGATGGTGGGAATTGTTAATACTGGAAATCAACAGCAAACTGGCAATCAGGGTCAACCACCGCCTCCCCCACCTCCTTATCCCGGTCCACCACCGCCTTATCCGGGCACAGTGTCATCAAATACATCACAGGTAATTCAAAGTTTATATTTAATTAATATATTTTTTAATCAGTGTTGAAGACGGCCTATTAAGCAACGTAACAGGCTGCCTGTCAATTGTATTTTTGTCGTTTTTTTGTTTTTTTTTTTTTTTTTTAATTTTATTAACTTTCAAATGCGAATTCACGGGAAATTTTATATTGAAATGTCCAAAAATTATGTGTCCATTGGAAAGTTAAATTTAAAATTTGTCTTTTTTTTACGATTATGATTACGATTTTTATTTGATTTTCTCTCATTGTACGCATGTCTGTACGTTTATTACGTAACAAAAATTTAACTGAAAAATTCCCAAAATTATATGACTTTAAAACTACTAAAAGTACTATCCTTGTCAAACATCGGGATTTCTAACGGCTGGAACATATCAAAAGTCTCAACGTAGACCATTACTATTACAGGTAAGGTGCTCTAACCACAAATCAAATGGAATAAACTTCTGATGTAGACACACACAGTACCTTAAATCACTCATCTTATATCTATTAGGCCGATTAATTCTTAATATGCACCAAATTTTAGTATTATTTTAAATTAATTTTATTAGAAGTTATGCATGTGTGATTCAACTTAGATCTAGGGTCTGGACCTACATAATACAATTACAAATCATAATTTCGTTATACACAAAACACGTAGTCACACTTATGGTCTAGACCAATATTTATCGCATGATTAGATTAAATGTAATTTGAAATTATATTTGAATTGATCCGACCGACAAAACCTTTTAAAAATTTAATTTTCTTTTCTTTCTTGTACATTAGGAGCAACCTCTTTTGCTAGAAGATCTACTCGAACAAGAAAAACGTGAACAAGAACGTCAAATGATCTCATCGAATACTCAGTCGCAACAACAACAGCAGCATCATCCAAATGAATTGAGTGGTATGCAAACGCCTAATCAAAATATGATGGGTGGCGAACAAGGGTTTGAACGTCTGAAAGTCGATGTACTAAATAATCAGCCACTTGGGGTGCCGGCACAAGGAATGCTTCCAATCAAACAAAATCAAATTATTGTTAATCAAATCAATCCAAATGCGACTATGCTTGGAGGTATTCGACATCAATTCATGCCACGCGGTGTTAATCAACAACATTGGCGAGGTGCTGTCCCAAATCCGCAAACAAATACTAATATTACTGGAATACAGCAACAAGGTCAAGAGTCTGTGACCACCACAACTACGACAAGCAGGTAGGTTTAAAGATGAACGAGATCCAATACGTTTAGAAAAAATTTTGACGATCGCTTAAAGAAAATTTCTAATGGAATAGTCCATTTCTAGATTTCTTGCTTGATTCACATACAATTTTTCTAGATGTCTCTATTCATCTAAAATATTTGATGACTATGTTACGATCAATTATGAACTAACAAAATATTATTTTCTTTTAGCTTCCAAGTGTATAACGCAAATTTATTGCCACCACCACAACTGCCACCCGAAAATATTGTGACTGAACAGGACCGTCAAATACAAATGGTATATGAACAATGGCTGAACAATCAGAATACTGTTTTAACGAATCAGCTTAAATATTACGAGACAGAAGTTTTAAAATTACGCAAAGTTCGTAAATCGCTGAACTCAAAACAGCGCCAACTTAAGAAAAATGGAAATGTACTAACCGAGCCCGATGCAGCGGAACTAACGAAAATCACACATGAGCAAACATTCTATCAAAAACATTTGGATAGTGCTCGTAAACAAGCGCGACAGCATTCACTCGTGATGCAAGACTACAAGACAAAACAACAAGCAAAATTACAACAAATAGTATCGCCTAGTCAACATTCAAATTCTTCACCAGCTCAAATAGCACCACCATCGCCAATGGCAGCATCACCAAATCCGGTGCAACAGCATTTACTATTGCATACATCACAATCACCAATAACAAATTCAATACTGCAACCAACTCAGAGTCCGTTGCAATCGCCTAGTCCAATGATGCCGTCACAAAGTCCTGGTCCACAGAATCCTAACGCAATAATGCAAAGTCCAGGGAATGCGCAATCTAATAGTGGAATGTCACCATATAGTGCAATGCAGCAATCGCCACGAATTGGCACACCACATTCTCAAAATGATGAGGGACCATTTAGCCCAACAGGATCAATTGGTCCATCAGTTTCACCATCAATTCCAGGTAGATTACAATCACCTTCGCCGCGAATAACATCACCGCAAAATCGTATGCCTCAAACTATGCAAGGTGGACGAATAATTCAAACTAGTCCAATTATGATTCAAGGGTTACAACAACAGCAAAATCGATTTGTTAGACCACAATCATTAGTTGGTGATCAAGGTATTCGACCTAGATTAGTACAACAACAACAGCAACAACAAGGAAATATACGTGGTCATCCGGGTTATAATTCACCACTAGGTAGTCCACAATCTAATCAACAGGTTAGTTTGGAGCATATGCAAAATCAAAGAATGCTATTGCAACGTCACCGCCAGCAGCAATTGTTCCAACAGCAGCAACAACAATTTTTACAGCAGCAACAAATGCAGCAACAACATCATCAACAGCAACAACAGCAGCAGCAGCAACAACAACAACAAATAACTCAAAATAGTCCAATCCATCAGCAACCACCGTCGCCTATGTTACAACCACAGCAAAATTCTAATTCGTCAACATCTCCAATGCCGCCACGATCGCCAATGATTCATTACAATTTAAATCAACCACCATCCAGTCCAATGGTAATAGGTGGATCGCCACTTATGAGACGACCACCAAGTACTGGTGGAGGTCCAATAAATTCACCTGCAAATCCTGATCGTCCGCAAAGTGTTGAAAGTTCACCTCGTAGCTCTTTCATGCAACACTCAATGAACGATGATCAAATGAATATTGAACACTTAAATCAAGGTGGAGGTGGCGGAGGCAATCATGGACCAATTCCATTAATATCATCAGACTTTTGCAGTCGCATTAAACCAGGTCTCCGAGGTGGTGCACCAATATGGAGTCGGGGTGCCAAACGTCTACCAACACCGGCAATGAGTACTCTAATTAAGGAGAGCCAACAAAAAGAATTGGAAGAGAATGAACAGATGAAGCGTGAGTTTCATTTAGCAAAAGTATCAATTTTAAAAAAGAAAACAGGACCACCTGTCCAAATTATTAAAAATCAAAATATACCATCGACATCGGGACTATCGCAAAAGAAAATGGACTTAGATGATATTGTGGTGATTGACAGTAGCCCTGATGAGAAACAACGAATTATGGACTACGATGATGATAATGATAAAGCATTAGTTGCAACCGAAGTTTCATTAAGTTCGGTGGCCCACCACGGTAGTGAAGTCGACGATATATCGGTTATTGAATCATTTCAAACGACTGAATTTGCAGATATTGTGTCCAGTCCTCTCGAGTCAAGCGAAGTGGAGAATGAATATGTATTGTTCGCGTCTGATGTTGTCGTTGATTATGTAGATAGTGATGATTCACAGAAAAATATTAAAACTAGTCATACAATATCATCGGACGATGATAAAAATATTCATGTAATTAATTTAAATATGAGCAGTCCTGAAGGTGGAAATGATGTGAATAATAGCAGTGATGATGATGTGAAAGATAAGTTTGTGAAGGATACCACAGGATATTTAAATAGTCCATCTGGTGATCATCATTATACATCGCGAGAAGAAGACATCTTATCGATGGATTCGGAAATTGTTATCATTGATACACCAGTAAAATCGCCCGAGGAACACAATATCGCTACGGCTGAAGATTTTGAGGCTATGATAGATTGTGGCAATTCGAAGGATGGTAAAGATATTCTAGCATCAGGTATGACAATCATAAATGATAAAGTGGAATCTACAAGTAAACCATTACCACCAACAATCACAGCTACATTCAGTAATACTCAACCGCCTATTGTTACACTGAGTACTACTACCTCACAAGCCCAACATATTCTGCAGACACATGCCATGTCATCTAGTTCAGGTTCTGTAATACAGCAGGCAAATAAAAATAACGAACCAAAAATAATTCAAATAGTTACGCAAAATAGTTCATCGAATTTTAGTAACGTAAAGGGATCAAATCCGATCATGACGTATACAACACGAATTCCCCTATCGGCCGCAATGATACAAACACGTCCGGGGATTTCGCAAGTGTCACTGGCAAATCATAAAAAATTAGTTAAAGATACTCAACAAACAACAGCTAAGGTATCAATTGGAAATACGACCATTTCGGTTCCGGTTCTAAAAACAGTTCCGCTCCAAAATAATAGTCAAGGCATGAACAAAATGGATGCGCAGTTGCATAAAAGCATAAGTTTAAATCTATCAAAAGCACCCACGGTTATAAATGTCGGATCGCAGAAATCGATATTTACGCTAACGACATTTAATTTGACACAACCATCGTCCAATGCTCGATTTGTCCAGGCTATAAACAGATCATCACCAACCGTAAATACATCTGCAGCAAACACTTCAGGTATACCGACATCGTCGACAAATACTATGCTGTATAGTAATAATTCTGGACAAAATCAAATTATTTTAAGCAAATCGGATAATATTCGGGACAAACTGTCTCCGAAACCATCGTCAACTAGTATATCTTATTCTAAGCTATCTTCCCTGACTGTTACACAAGATGTATCATTACCAACAAAAATTTTTGAGGATGAGTCTATTTCACCCGACAGTTCGATTGAACACGATGAGAATGATATAATTGCTACAGAGAAAATGGAATCGCTTGAAAAAGAATTGCAAGATAAGACGAATCAAGTGTTGAAGGAAGAATCTAAAAAAATTGAAAACGCTGCTGGAGCAGAGAAAAAGGAAAAAGAACAGCTAGCAATGGCGATGTCAGCCCAAAATGCTATTCCGCCGACAACACCACCACCCAGCAATAATATGAATGAAAAAACTGGAAAATCCGGTGTAATTCCAGTGCATGTGATCATGAAGTCGCGAGAATCATCACGCAGCCCTTCGTTACCACAAAATCAGCAGCAAAGACTACAATTGTCTATAATACCACAACTTTCGCCTTTATCACAGCCTAATGAAATAATCTCGAATATGGCAAATGTTCCGCAACAGCTACGATCCATTATGTCGTCGATAAATGCAAATAATCAAGCTTCTAGTGCGAACAGTAACTCTCCAACAGCATTACCAAATACAAATCAATCACCAACTACGCCGGCTAATGAAAACCAAGTGAACTACGAGAATGTGTTACCAACTACAAAATTAGAGAATGTACTTAGTAAAGTTGATGAAAAACTGAGTCCGAAAGAAATCATTGGACCAACTACAGCTGGTTCGCCTAGTGCTACTGGTCCAGTAACGTGCACTCAAAATGAAATTTCTACTACATCACATACAGCCACAACGTCAGCTCCGACTTCGACAACTACGTCCTCGCCGCAATTCGTTTTGCATCCAACTACAAATCCGTCTAAAATAATATCCGCACAGTTGTTGACTCCAACTACGGTATCTCCGACTTCAACTAATATTTTAGTACTGAAGCAATTGCGAACCACATCATCCCCATCTTTAATGTCGCAAACTCTGACATCAGCATCACAACAGACAAAACATTCATTTAAGCCTGGAACGCAATCGACGATTATAGCACTACCCCAGTCGTCGACCAGTTCAAGCCCAGGTGAACACAAATTTCAATTTATTACGACGCAACTGCCGAATTTGGCGAAAATTCAACCAGATATGAAGGAAATCAAATTATCATCATCAAACATAAAATTGAGTACTTCGTTATCTACTGCATCCTCATCGACGTCATCAGTACTTCCACCACCGGCTCTGATTGTTACAACATCACGACCTGGTGTGATCTCCAGTAATATACCGCAATCAACTACATTAACATTGGTGTCATCGGCTCAGACTATGACTACAATTTCGGGAAGTATACTGGGTGCCACACTTTCCCAACCATCGACAAAATCTAACGTAAACACATTACTACATAATCAATTGACGAATTCGCCATTTAGACGTTCAAAATCGACAGATGAAGTACCTGTATTCATGAAAGAGCCGCAACCGCCACAGGTAATTAGTAACAAGAGACACAGTCTCGAAGCATCGGCTGTAAAACCGGAACCGATTGACTCAGTTGATGATAATCAAGTGTCATCTACATCATCCACAACTACTAAATCAGACCAACCCAGTACTAGCATTTCGAATGTAAGTGGTTGCAAATTTTCAAATATTCAATCAAGTCCATCTATGAAATCAGAGGATAGTCAAAATGTGTTGCTTAAGCAGTTGCTACAGAGCACCGGTTCGAGCACATCAAATACTCCATCGCCAACATCACCAGCAATTTCAACACGTCCTGTTCCCTCATTACGAGCACCGAGTCTTGGTGTTGTGAGTTCGTTAGAAGCGCAATTAGCACGACCTGTAATTCCACCAGTACCGCCGAGTCCATTATCGACTATATCGTCATCAGGTTCTCTAACTATCAACCAAAATAGTATTCTTAATAAAATGGCCGAATATAGCGAATCGACAAATGTAACTCCTGTGTCGACCGCTCCAATTATAACAACACATCGTATAGTGTCGCGCGAAACGTCATTTGTCTCTAAGCCAGTCATATTGCCAACTGAAACATCGAATACAGCTAATCGACCACAAACTCCACAGCAGAATATTACAACAAAAACTGAAGACAATTCACGCAAAAGCGTATCTACACCACCCGTTACTTCATATCAATCGGTTGTTGTAACATCGCCTCAACATAGTATTACATCAACTCCGCCGATTTCGTCAACTCCGTCGCCAGTGAATGTAATTAAAACAAATCTTATGCCTCAAATATTACAACTACAGCAGCAACATTCATCTTCATCGCCACCGCCACCATATCCAGGTAAAAGTTCCACCACTACTCCAGCTATTGTGAAAGACACAGTAAATCAACAACACTCGAGTGCATCACAAGAAACTCACCAACAAGAGTTTATACATCAAATGAATGATATCAAAAAAGAAGTTTTAGATGAAACTTCCCAACAAAGTATGATGTCCGATCAAAATGGAAGCAGTAGCAATAATAAACCAGATTCTGTAACACCTAAAGAGGAGCTTAATGACTCGATGGAAATGGATCAGCAACAAATGTTGATAGCACAGACATCGTCAATTTCTAACACACCGCCATCAAACAAAAATGCAAATCTTGATCCTGCAATCGAAATGAAACGAAAAAAGCGACGTGAATATCAAAAACAACGCCGCCAAATGCAAATCATGAACAAGGAGTTGCTAAATAATACACCGAAATCGAAAAAATCACGTAAATTATCGAAAATCGATGAAGATTACGACACGTTTATTGATAATTTAATGAGTCAAATGCGACAACTACCGCCTCTACAGATTTTAGAGCCGCTGTTAAGTAAAAATTACAACGTGTGCCCTATTTATGGAAGCGGTGATTTTAGTAAACTTAATTTAGGCTATAACAGCGACGGAGAGAATGCAAGTGAACTAAAAGGGCCATTTGGGTATGCTGAACAATTAAATGTTTCGGATTTTTATAATACCAAACCATTCGGTTTTAAAGAGGCACAGAGCGACTTAATACCCCAATCGACTCAACGTGGTTTTTACGATCAAGAATTTCCACCGATCAAATTGGAAACCGATGATGAAAAGTATCGCTATGATATGTTGACAAAGGAACGTGATATTGGTACGCCTGATACTATAATCAGTACCTCTAGTCCGGAATGTGGAAAATGGGAGGTGGCACAAAATGAAATTTACAATTTCCCAGGTCTTCGATTAATCAAAGACGATAATAATATTGACGAGGAGGCAATGATAAGTCGTAGCATGTCGCCACAAATTCCAATAATCGTACCTGTACCAATTCGACTAAAAACCGGAATATCACTTACCGCAGACAAATCATTCGATAATAATAAAGAGAATGAACGTGTTTGTGATGTTATTGGCAATTCACAATCGAAATTTGGACCACCGACGCCAAAGGATAATAATGTAACTGTAACATTAACGCTAACATCATCGGCGGCCGAAGATATACTTGGGGTGCTGAAAGATTTAGCCAGCATACTAAATATTCCACCACCGTCAACATATCAAATCGTTGAGCGAACCACAACACCACCTAGTCAAAAACTGGGATTGTATCGAACTAAAGGCAAGGATGGGAAAGAAGGTGTTCCTATTGATATCCAAACGATATTGAATGGTGCGGCCAAATTCTGTCGTCATTGTGATGTTGTTATACTAAATTCAATGATTCGAGCAAAATCTTCTGAATTCCCACTTCTCGCTTTAAACAGCAGTAACGCGAACGGGGATATTATAAATGAATCCGAAGATTTGTATTTCTGCAGCAAAGTATGTTATAAACAATTCCAATGGCGGCCAACTTCAATTCTCGATGAGGAAAAGGAGAATAAAGTGATTATAACATCAAATCTCGAATTTCCACCAGGTGTCTCAATTAAATCTCCTGTGATAAACGAAAGTATGAATATTGTTGAAAGTGAACGGCAACCAAATTGTACAAGCAGTACTACTCTGAAGGCATTACTCATTAAACAAGAAGTCAAAACAGATGCCGAACATCAAATTAAGCGAAAATTAGAATCTGAGCAAGTCGATAGTGGGCAACCACCGTCAAAATTACATAAAGGTTCTCGCTATAAATATTTCTCATCCGATTGTTTCAATAGTACAGCGATATCGAAATATAAAAAACCAACAGAAAAAGAACTAACCGAAATGTTATTTCGTATGAGCGTGACTGTAACGCCAGGACCTAAATTGCCTGAAGATACAAGACGTTGTATATTCTGTCATTCAATTGGTGATGGTGTCGCCGATGGTCCATCACGCCTATTAAATTTCGATGTCGATAAATGGGTTCATTTAAATTGTGCTTTGTGGTCGGACGGGGTTTACGAAACGGAGAATGGAGCACTTATGCAACTCGAGACTGCACTCCAGGCGAGCTTAAGTCAAGCGTGTATATTTTGTAGTAATTTAGGAGCCACATTGAAATGTTTTAAACCAAGATGTGGAAATATTTATCATTTAAGTTGTGCAATGAAGGATGGTGTTGTATTCTATAAGAATAAATCAATAATGTGCGCTAGTCATGCTTCTAAAACCGAGAAAGATAATGAATTAACTACACTAAGTGTAGAGCGACGCGTATATGTGGAACGGGATGAAAGTCGACAAGTTGCATCGGTGATGCATTATTCTGAATTATCAAATTTAATGCGAGTTGGAAGTTTAATATTTTTGAATGTCGGCCAGTTGCTACCACATCAGCTGCAAACATTCCACAATCAGAATTATATATATCCGAATGGTTATAAAATTATTCGATTTTATTGGTCAATGCGTCGCCCAAATAAAAGATGTCGATACATTTGCTCGATTGTCGACGTAAGTGGGCGACCCGAGTTTAGAGTTTTGGTAAAAGAACCATCCGAAGAAGACATTGAACTAAGGGATTCGAGTGCTCGAGCTGTATGGCAACGTATACTGGAACCACTTTCTAAATTACGTAAAGACAGTAGTCTAGTTCAAATATTTCCAAAATATGTATCGGGTGAAGATTTATTTGGTTTGAGCGAACCGGCTATTGTTCGTATATTGGAAAGTTTACCCGGTATTGAAACGTTAACGGATTATAAATTTAAATATGGACGAAATCCGTTACTTGAGTTACCACTAGCGATAAATCCAAGTGGGGCAGCTCGAACCGAAGCAAAACTAAAAGCAACACTTGGTTATCATAAGAAACCACATACACAGCGTACCGGTTCGGCTAGTCAACGACCAGCATTTGTGCCTACGACATCGATGGTTGGAGAAGTCGCATGTCCATATAGTAAACAGTTTGTGCACTCAAAGAGTTCACAATATAAGAAAATGAAACAGGAATGGCGCAATAATGTATTTTTGGCACGATCCAAAATTCAAGGACTCGGATTATATGCTGCACGTGATCTAGAAAAGCACACCATGGTTATCGAATATATTGGTGAGGTCATTAGAACTGAACTGTCTGAATTGAGAGAAAAGCAGTATGAAGCTAGGGTAAGCAAGTTGATATACTTTGATACTAGTAAAATAGTAATTTTTCTGCTTTTGTACAATCTTTTAGAATCGTGGAATTTACATGTTCCGATTGGATGAAGAACGCGTAGTGGATGCAACACTGAGTGGTGGTTTAGCCCGCTATATAAATCATTCGTGTAATCCGAATTGTGTAACCGAAATTGTGGAAGTTGATCGAGAGGTTCGAATTATTATATTTGCAAAACGACGGATTAACCGAGGAGAAGAGGTAAATATACTTTTTATTTTATTTAGAGGCACAAACATTAACGCTTTGTTTACTATATACAGCTTTCATACGATTACAAATTTGATATTGAGGACGATGCACATAAAATATCGTGTATGTGCGGAGCACCTAACTGCCGTAAATGGATGAATTAAGCATAAGACAAAAGAAGCTATAGAAAGAATTAATTTTCATTCCGTTAAGAATACTACATATACATTATATTATAAATATACAACGCAACAAACTATATATGACTTAAAGCTAATTAAATTGATTAAATACATATTATGTTAAGTTTATGTTTAGTTAGTAAGACACCGAGATATATATAAATAATTTAAAATTTATTATTAAAAAAAAAATTAAATATTAAAACGAATATTTATTAAATTAAGGAGAAGACAATTGATGCGATAAACATCAAACCAAAACTGGTGTGAAAAAATAACATTTTGTGTTTTTTTAAAATTAAAAATGCTAAATTAATTAATTAATCTAAGAAAAAAATGGAAAAACAATGTGTTACCTCTTAATAATTACTAATGAAAGAAACATTATGAATTAACAATAATTAAGTAAAATTTATATATCATACAAAATATACATATAATATAATTAAATAAATGATATAAGTAATTAAAATAGTATATATTATAAATAAAAAATAATTATTGAATAATTTCATACAAATGAAATTTATTTAAAATTTATTATAAAACAAATTAATTGATTAAATGTATAAGCAAAAAAGTGTAAATAATTTATATAAAAAAAACAAATAAACTATTTTAAATAAAAGAGGCTTTAATTATTCGACAATCTTCGCTAAGATAATCCGAAGGAAAATACTCAAATTAATCTATACTTGGGTGTAAAAAAATCGCACATTGCTCAAGTTTCCAAAAAAGTACTAAAATATCAAAAAAATCAAAAATGCAGATTAAAAGTCTATTACAATACCTATAAGTAGTATATTCAACAAGATCAATAATTCAACAAGATCAACACAATAGCATGCTATGAAATATCTCGCTAGGAATTGTGATCATTCGCATATCGACGCTTACCCAGAACGGTCCTCTATTGATTACATTTTCAACCAGAGCAAAGAAATGGATACCGCACCAGAGATGCACCACCAAAGTGAAGTTGCCTTACACTAAATTTGAGCCGATTCTTTGTTTGTCGAGTGTGGCAGAAATATCAGGAAACTGGCGGCTTCAGACGACGTCAAGGATCTGGCCGACCTCGCTTTACAGACCAGCGTGATGACCGAGTTCTTGTAACAACTTCGTTGCGAAATCGTTGTATAAATGTGGTTTAACTGGGACGGCAACACCAAGAAGTCCGTGAAGTTGAAGTCAGTCGGTGGACAGTTAGAAGACAACTTCGAGAAGTTAAACTGCCTGCACACATACAAGCAAACGGGCCGAAATTGACCGCAGCCCATCGACAAGTTAGTCGTAAATTCATCGAGAGCATTTGAATTGGACAGAACAAGAATGGAGAAGATTCCTGTTCTCTGACGAGTGCAGGATTTGTTAATATCGTACCGATGGACGCAGAAGAGTATACAGACGACAATGAGAGCGATATGCACAATGTTGCATTGAAGAACGTGTCTCATATGGCGGTGCATGTTCTGGTGAGGCTTATCACTAGAAGCGAAGACAGATTTTGTATTGATCATCCGAGCTAATACTGGCTGTGAATCAACGGTTCATTGAGGATATACTCGAGAAATAGGTCGTACCTTTTGCCGTATTAAGTGAACATTTTCTGTCCAAGCAGGATAATTCGAGATCGCATACGGCTATGGTAGTATACCAGTACCTCCAAGAGGTGGATGTTCCAATAATTTGATTTTTAGCACAAATTTTCATGTAAGCAATTCACAAAAACATGTACCTCAGATGTTTATTCCAAAAAATCAGTTTGCTATTTTTGAACTTTTGTGGAAACATGAAGTAACAAACTAATAACATACAAGTCCAAAACACTTTTAAAATAAATTATATTTTTACACGTTTTTCAGAAAGATAACCAAGCAAAGAAATGCTAAAAATTGCTAAAAATATATTTTCAGTACTTTAATTAACTCAATTTACAGGATTATAAATCTAATAACCCTGTCTAAGTATAATACGTGAATCAAAGACCAAAGAGAAAATCGTGTACCTCAGTTGTATTGTAGGCGGCACGAAAGATCAATCAACCAGAAATACTTTCAACATGCTTCACAAGGCTTGGAATGGATCCGTCAGTGTCGATAGTGAAAAATACTACAATTATTCAATGCGTGTTTGAAATCAGTATAGGTGAGATCGGTCGCACTCTTAGAGAAGGTATCTAATGATATAACACGAATATCATTGGAACGAATCGACAAGGAAGGAAAAAATAAAAAGTGCAGGAATGACCAGGAAGAGAACGATGCTAGCCAAAGCAAAACAACTCGGTAAAACATATGGAGAGCGCAAAACAATATCCCCTAATAGAGTCAGGTGGTCCAGTCTACTGTCCTAAATTAGAGATAAAATACACCGCGCCCTAATTTGTTTGATATGATCGGTTTCACACCTAACTGTTGCACTATATCGTTTCACCATGGATAATGAAGATAGTAGTGAGATATAGGTTGGTAATTCAAAGGCGATTTAAGATTATTGCATTTGGGAATGCATTTGATTATGATATAAACTTGAACTAATCGATTGGTTAAAGATAAGCACCAAAATAGATAGTTTAGCTGGCAGACATAGTTGAATAAATTTAAGTGATACATCGTCAGATGAACCTTATTTCATTGCCTTTGAACCTTATTTCATTGCAATGATTATATTGAGAACGAACTTCTAGCGAATTTTGGAAAAGTGTTAGTACATTGACTGGTAGTAATTCTGTTTTGATAGTTTTTTTAAAAGTATTGAATTGTAAAGGTCCGGACCGAATTATTTTATCGAAGTATCATTCTTGTCAACAATGACTTAGCCCAGGGTCTAATTTGAATTGAATATAAATCTTTTTGGCACCTTTGAGGGTACCTTTACTTTTACATGCCTTTTAACTCGAGACAAACGACCAAATGGTGCAGTGGTTCAAGCTGCGGCAGTTGGCGCGGGAGGTACCGGGTTCGAATCCCGATAGGGGCAGGATGCAAAAGGAAATTTTCACCATGCGATTACGATCGTTGGTGTGAATGAACACATCTATGACCCCCTGTTGGAGTGCAGAATTCATGGGCTAACCTATCTTCCATGTCAGTACTATATGCTAGCATGGAGCTATGCAATGTGCAAATGGTTCTACGTAAATCGGCCATATAACCAGCCGTACGTCCTCGATTTGACTGTAATGGTGTAAGGTAAGGACGATAAAAAGCAAACCGCGAAAGAGTTGGAAGTGCCGCAAGCCCCAAAACGATTGTAAAGATAAAAACAAAAACTCGAGACAAGATGGAACATTAAAGATAATGTGTCGACTAACCAAGGAAGCATGTTTAATTGTTAAGAACAAAGCTCATGACAGTCCATATGTACTTGAAAAAAATTCAATTGCTTATATCCTCGGTAAGTGAGGTACTTGGGCTTAAAACTCTAGGACTCTAAAAATTTGAACGGATTGCTTCTCCACACCAGTATTATAACCTGATGGGAACAGAATACAATTTCTTGTACAGTAATGATACGCAGATTCTTGGAACCGCTTCCTTTTGAATGTTTCTTGATAAATGAATGTTAACTTGAAAAACTAGAAAACAAAGAGGACAAACGTTGCTGGATTGAAATAGTAAAACGGTTTTGTTTATATAAAAAAATAATAATTTTATTTACAATTCAACGGTAAAACAAATAATTGTTATATACTTTAATCCAAATTAAACTGTGTATTAATCTGTCGATCCCAATTGTGACAAAATATTTAAGATACGAGTATTTTCCTTAAAAAATAATTCTTGTTCGTATAGACTGAGTGGCCTTAAATACAATTCCTCGTTTCGAATATATTTAAGATACAGTCGACCGGTTCTACCTGATAAAACATATCGATCACATTTATTTTCACGAAAATCCCTATACATTTCAATGTGTATCGAACCGTTCGATAAAATTATGATGAAAAATTCAATAGTTTTAACCCAATAATCGATAAATATTGGTTCAAGTAGAATGGGCGGTTCATCTTTCGCTGATTGGCCCTCTGGTGTCAAGAGCTCGTTGAGTAGTGTTTGGAATCGTGTTTCTTTGGATTTTGAAATAGTTATATTGGGCATCAAATGTCGTTGGCCTTCCAAATATTTATAGTAATAGTTAATACTGTTGTATCGAAACAATACCGATTGATCAGAACACCAAAATCCACAAACATTATTACTTAAAAAATAGACGATGCCATAGTTGGTCGAATAGTCTAGATAAGTTACAATATAAACAAAATCCTCCTCTTGATCTACTTCCATATCGTTATAGTTCTGGTGCAATTTTTCAAGTGTTGAGCGAACTGTTGTGCCCAAGGTAGTCGGCAATTGTTTTATAATCACACATGAATTAGCAACTTCATAGTTTTCTTCTATTGCTTTCGAAGCCCCATCGTCCGTTACAAGTGGTTTTGAATAAAATGATCGATTTAGTAGCTGTAATGAGGTCAACCGTAATTCCTTTCTTCTAAATATAAAGCAGAATATTTGTATCAGGCGGCGACCGTTTTTATTCATGTTCAATGAAGCGCTTCGCTTGTAAATGATGTGCTTGATTCGATAAAATAAATCCTCGTAGTTACCAAAAAATGGGTAGCTCCCGCACGCTAACCGATATAATATAACACCAAACGACCATATATCAGCTGCCGGACTGTATTCAAAATTAGTTATTATTTCGGGTGCTAAATAATACGAAGATCCACAAAATATTCCGTTTTCACAGGTTTCCATTTTGTTTAAGTCACGGGACAGTCCGAAGTCAGAAATTTTTGCTACGTCATCAAAGGATATTAGGATATTTTCGAGCTTTATATCACGATGTATTATATCATGGTTATGTATATAGCATAATCCACGCAATATATCGTGTGTGTACTTCTGAATTTTTGACAGTGGTATACTTGTTTCGGCCTGTGCTAGGTAATGCAGTGATTTGTGGCACATTTCCATAACAATGTAACAATAGCCAATATCCTAAAATAAAATTGTTTCTCGTTAATTAGAGATTTTGTTTTTAATGACTTGGATAATTCACCTCACACTTGCTGAAAAATCGGACTACATTTTCATGATTCAATCTCCTGTGTAGCTCTGATTCACGAGCAATTGATTTAATCGAGACCTTTGTCTTGTCGATTACTTTTACAGCAATGGTGTCAGATGTATCACTTTTAAATGAGTAGCAAGTGCCAAACCCACCTTTACCTAAAAAACTATCATATTTAAATACTTGATTGGCATTTCGAAATTTTTTTCTTTTGAGAAAATCCACCATGGTCGCCATATTACGTATGTTTTGGACTGGTAAAATTTTGAATTTGATGTTTGGAACACAACGGAATTTGAAATCCACTGAACAGCAATTGTACCATAAAAAAAATTATAGCAAAATTTGACAAATCGCGCGTTTGTCAAATTTATGTACATTTATTTCGTTATTGTGGAAATCTGCTCGACTCATATATAAGTAAATAATTTATTAAAAATGTCTGAAGAAGATGGGCCGGTTCCGGAAAAGCGTATTAAAACCCTCACAGACGAGGAAAAAGATACGATTGAAAAAAATCGTAAAGCTGCGATTGAATTGCGGAAATCCAAACTTGTGTCAGCTTCAACAATCGAAATGTAAGTTCAAATCACTGTAACTTTCATAATCTGATATATAATTGATAAATGCTTAACTATAGCAAAACAGGTTCAAACAAGAGCAAGGTTAGCATGCACGGGAATAAATTTATTGATACTGGTGCAGGATTCCTGATGGAAGAAAAGCCGGACGATGGCAATTTCCCAATACCAGACGATTTCATACCCGATTTCAATGAGCTCGAATTACCTGTAAGTTACCGTGATTGTATGGAGTGCAAAGAAAAGTTTGCTGTTTCGTATCTGTGGGATAATTTTCAGTATCCCGTATGCGACGCCTGTCGTGACCCAGATGAAAAACATTCGCTCATCACACGTACCGAAGCCAAACAAGAATACCTTCTAAAGGATTGTGATCTTGATAAGCGTGAACCAATTTTAAAGTTTATAACACGAGTTAATCCACACAATGTTCGATGGGGGCAGATGAAACTATATTTACATGTTCAAATCGAGGAGCGGGCTCTTCAGGTATGGGAATCTGAAGAGAATTTGGTCAAGGAACACGAGATGCGTAATTCAAAGCGAGAACAAACAAAAGTTAAGAAATACAATAAACAGCTGAAACAGTTGAGAATGGATGTTCGAAGCAGTTTGTATGATAAAACAACGGCTGCATCGCATGTACACGAATATGGTGATGAGGAGTTAATCGAGGATGATACGTATAGTCACAAATGTATTACTTGCGGGTTCGAGGAACAGTTCGAAAAAATGTAATATTATCGTATTAATCATGTAATCAGTTCAAATTTTTTATAATTAATTAAATAATAGGCAGCTAGATTTTTTGTAGTAAACTTTATAATTCTTATTCGATTCTAATATGTATTTTGTATAGTTTGATTCTTCTATTATTGCATAGATGTCACTAAGCATAATCAAAAATTAAAATTTTTGACATTTGACAACGATAACATAATAAAATCGGGGAATGTGATAATCTTAAGAAATTTTTCGTTTTTTCACTTTACTAAACCTATTAGTTATTGACAGTGGATTTGAAGATACGTTTTTGCACATTAATATAGAATAAATAATTTATAAAATGTTAAATAAATAATTACAAATGACATAATAGTTTTATTTTCTCAGTCTGTCAATGTAAAACCTTCGGAAGAGAAAATCAAAAAAAAAAGTTTTTTCTCATAGTGAAATAGAGTGAAAAAAAATGAAATTTAATGAATTAAAATAATGGAACTAGTCCTTAATATAAAATTCATTAATTAGTCAATATTTTAATTAGTCGTACTTAAATTAGTTTTAATTTAGTAAAATATATACACAATTTGGAAGAGGAGTCTTTCATGCGGTTTGTTCATCAACCCATACACTTGATGAAGTGAAATCATCCGCAACATAATCATCATCATCATGGATGAATTTGGTTTACGTTTGGATAATGCCATTGAACGATTTCAGGTACGGTATTTGAATAGATTAAATGATGAATAACAATTTTATTAAAAAAAGGGAATAAATTAAATTTACTTAGTTATTCGCGATGTCGATTAATAATTAAATTAGTTCAAATGAAAAACTATTGTTATGTAATTGTAAAGTAAATTTACTTTTTTCTTTTATTTACTTTTGTGTATGTATATACATGACGATCATAAATATAAGGATTTCTGTGGAATAATGTTGCTATGCTTTTCTAGTGTGGACTGTTGAAATCTGAAGGACCACTTTGTAGTTCCAAACATAACTATTTGGCGGTTTGAATCTGAATATCTAATAATTTTTAATCGTAGGCAAGCGTGTTCAAATTTATCGATTATGGAGAATATTTTGTATGAATGATTATTAGCTCTCGAAATCTGAAGTGACGAAGAGAAAAAATATACCATATGCTTCTAACCCGAAACACAAAATATTGAACAGCCAATTGTTTGTTTGTTTTGACTACTTTCGAAATATGCCTGAATGATGACATTATTGACTTCAGTGAAACTGATTTTTCAATGGAACTGATTCCCGCCTCAGTTCACATGAACTGCGATATCGACTCCATGATTCGACACTGAACTTACCTTTAATTTGTTTAGATTTTATTAGCCGTTACTCTAGCAGCACTTAGGGTGATGAACAGAGATATTCATATTCAGTTTAATACAAATGAATCCAGCTAGTAACTATCACCTAATAATACCAACTCTATGGTTTCCAATGCAGTTTAAACCGTCTAGACGTCCCTGGATCATCTCTACTTGAAACATAAAACAGATGTATTGTAGTATAGTCATGGTTCGAAAGTTATTTGAGTATCGTGACTGAAGACATTTCTGTTTGAAGAAACATGGATCTGTCCAAGAAATCTGCTTTCCAACAAGAGGTCAAAGTTGTTTTCATTCACACCACCAATCGTAATCAGATGGTGAAAAATTCCTTTTGTTTTCTTTCCCTATCGGGAAAACCTGGTACCTCCTACTCCGGCTTCTGCATAATAGAATTATTCATCATACTGATCATAATATCATGTCTTATTTCTATTATCGTCCTTACAACTTCTGGATAAGTCATTTGATTCTAGAACCACCCTTCTGGCATGTTTCAAAAGTCTTTAAAGTCTAAAAGTAGCAACTCTAGACTTATCTTCCATATATTGCGCGTTTTGGTGTTTTCTCTTCTTTCAATCGTGAAGTTCTTCGTTTCTATCCGAAATACCATCTTAATCGTTGAAAAAGGTTTGTCCACTTCTGCTCTTTCCTGTTTCTCGTTAAAAAACTACGATTTTCGAAATGCGCCCAAATGACTCGAAATACGCTTGAATGACATCATCATAGACATCAGTTTGATAAGTGATTCCAATCACTTGATTCCCGGCTCAGTTTACATAAACTGCTATATCGACTGCATGGTCGACCATCGACATCGAACTAATCTTCAATCTGTTCAGAGTTTTCTCAATCTTTACTCCAACAGCAATTAGGGAGATGAACAGAGATCACTAAAGAACTATCACAAGCTTGTAACTATCACTAAACAATATCAACTCTTCCGTTTCCAGTGCAGATGAAACCGTATAGAAGTCCCTCGATCCGATTAAAACATAAAAGTAAAAGTTTTTGATGTAGTATATGTCCACTGATTTATTACTGATAGTCTCACAGCCTTATTGGCCGCCATCTGCTTATCGAGGATATCAATTTGTAGAATATAGTACATAACCACCAAGTCTTGTTTAGGTGGTATGTAATCAAAAAGGACGTTAAAAATATTCGGGTTCAAACTACCTTTAATACCTAAGATATCACAATCAATGTCTTGTTTGAGTTGTATGGCAATGCTTTGCAGATCGTTAAGGTGTTGGAAGAAAAGGACTTTGTTTAAAGCCAAATTGGGTTTCGTATAAACAAAAATAATTTTTTTTACTATCCTTCTAACCCACTCTTTCGCTATGCCACTGTGTTTCGGTATTATTAAGGGACAGTATTATTTTCGTCGACCTCGTGGCAGAGAAAGTAGCGAGCTTGCTCTGTCATTCGAAGATTTCGGGTTCGTTTCCCAGGATGGTGACCATACATCTATCACGATTGGGTGTTTTTAATCCGTAATTGTATGTGAGCTTAACCGTGGGCCCTAGTTAAGGGCTTTGAGTTTTGGAATCGTTTCTGCCTTCTTTAACTTTTTATTTTTAAGGGGATTTTGTTAAATTTCAGAACAGGGGTAGGATACAAAAAGATTTTTCACAATCTGATTACGATCGGTGGTGTGAATGAACACATATCTCTTGCAGTGTATAATTTATGGTTCGACCCACCTTCCATGTCAGTACTATAGACTAGCGTAGAACAATGGAATGTGCATGGTTTCCAAAATACACCCGAATCACTACTTTCGAAATACGCTCGAATGACGACATCATTGACTTCAGTTAAACTGATGCGACACCTTGAACTGATCCGTCTCAGTTCACATAAACTGCGATATCGACCTATGGTGATATCGATCGTATCTTTTAATCTGTTCAGAATTTTCTCAATCGTTACTCCAGCAGGATTTAGGGAGATATTAATATTCAATTTATTACAAATGAATCCAGCTAGTAACTATCACTGAAAAATTCTAACTCCTCGGTTTCCGGTGTAGGTTAAACTGTCAAACATAAAACGGATGTAGAATAGTCATGGTCCGTAAGGTCTTTGAGTATCGTGTCTGAAGGCATTTACACTGATTTATTGCTGATAGTCTCACTGTCTTATTGGAGTGCATGGTATGTAACCGACAAGTTGTGTCTAGTTGGTTTGTAATCACACAGGTCGTTCAAAATATTCGGGTTTAAACTAATTTTACTGTCTAAGGTAACACAATCAATGTCTTGTTTGACTTGTGTATGCTTTGTAAATCGTTAATATGAACATATTATGTATTTATACTGGGAAATTTATGTGGCTACATTAATCCAAGGACTATTATATTTTTAGATTCTGTTTAAAGTCAAGCGACTCTTTCGCTACGTCACTGTTTTTAGTATTATTAAAAAGCAAAAACTTTTGCTCCCATTGTATCAACGCCAGTTTCTCGGTTATTTTCACGCTTTGTTAAATTTAAGAATAGGGTCAGGATGTAAAAGGGATTTTTGATACATTTTTGTTAGAGTGCTTAATTCATGGGCCGGGCCGATCCTTGGTCCATGTTATTATTATAAACTGGCATGGAATTATGCAATATGTCGATGGTTCTACTTAAATCGGACTTATAGTCGTTCGTCCTCGATTTGGCTATAATGGTGTAAAGTAGGACATGCCTTGAGGTCCTGCAAAGATTGCAAAGATTAGAAGTAAAGAAACAAGATGAGACAAAGATTTTTGTTTTATTTTGTAAATTTTTTTTTCATAAATTGATTGAGATGAAGAGATTATGTATGTATGAGCATAGCTCTTTTTGTAGAACTAATTTGACCACATATTTCTAGATTAGTTTATCCGATGTAACCCATCGACCAATACACAAACGTAAAGTATTTTAGGTGTCAATTTATGTTTATTAGTCGGACTAAATGTGTATCTAATTGACACCAAATCGTCGGGTCAAACCTTAGCAGGTACGTGTGTAGTGTAAGTAAAGTTATTTTTATCCAATTTTGTTTTTTATTGAGCATTCAGTTTGTATGGATGCCAGCTTTCTGCGATTTTATTCTACACAGTCCTCGTATATATTATCGTAACACTTATATATTGCAATAACCAATTCGAGAACAATACTAACCAGTAAACGATCCCGCATGTGTTCAAAAATGACTTTTAAACATTTTATATTTTTCCAAATTCCAAAATTTTAATTGGCACTAACTAGTGCCAAACTAGAACCAAACACAAACACCAGTTACATTTTTTATTTTTGAGATTTTTGAGCACAGATTTTATTCAAAATTCATGTACATAATTGTTGTTGTTTTAATGAAATCGGTCCGATCGATTTGATGAATACTGTTTTGTATTCTCACTTTGATCGTATCGTCTAAAATTAATATGATCCAATTCCTTGGGTATACCTTTGGCTTTTTCAATATATTAAATAAATAATAAAACAAATTATTTAGTTAGTTTCATAATTTAATTGTTTTTCTTTAATTTAATTAAATAAAACTCACAAAAAAAATATTTTGATAAATATCAACCATCATAAAAAATGTTCTTCTCTTTCCCAAACCTATCCCCGAAAACCCGAACGAAAATGACACGAAACCACTTTTTTAATGTTCCACCAACAGTTATAGTGTTAATTATAAAATTAAGTTCTAATCACAAATCAAAACAAAATCTATAAATCAAAAATCCAAAAACCCATCCACTAAATTCTACAAGGTTCAACTAACGATGGCGACAGAGAATGGAATGAACTTGATACGGCAGTATTCGGATGAGGGGCGATCACAACTTATGCGGGTAAATTAACAATTTTGATTATATATCGACGTGATCGAGATGGTATGGTTTAAACCCCGTTTGGTTTTATTTACAGATGACCAGTGACCCGTCTTTCGATGGCGTTAAATCACATGCACGAGAATTTTTAAATAATTTTGCACGGGCAATGAATCGATTTAAGGAGTTGGTTAACGAAGCCGTCAATACAGAATTTGTTTACGAACAAATGAGATTAATCTTTCAGGATGAAAGTAAGCCAACTCGACCAACAACAGTTTCTCCGTTATTTACAATCTCATCTTTTTTTTTTCAGTTTCACGAAATAATTTATTTTTCATATCGGTCGGTCTTGGACTCGGCACCACATGTGGCATACTACTTGGTTTTTGGATTGCACGGCCATCACTACCCACACCGATTATGAAGGCTATTGCAGCTAGATCACATCCAAAAAAATTCAACGATGTTGCTCTATGTAAAACGCATGTGCCGCATCTTAAAACATCTGATAGTGTTCTAGTCCGAGTGCGAGCTGTTTGTGTCAATCGTATCGATTATAAAATCTCCCGTGGCTATGGCCGAACAATTCGAAGTATTTTAAATCCGTATACAAAATTAAACCCAGAATTTCCATTAGTATTAGGCCGTGCGTGTGCCGGCATTGTTGAGGCGGTTGGAAAAAATTTAAAAAGCGATTTAGAAATTGGCGATGAGGTGTGGATTGTTTCGCCATGGTACGAACCGGGACTAGGTTCCGAGTTGATTGTCGTTAATGAAAATCGAATTGAAAAGAAACCATATACGATAGGATTTGAGTGTGCCGCTAGTCTACCATACAGTGGATGCTGTGCATTGAACGCCCTCAAACGGGCTAATCTGAATGAAGGAAATTGTTATGGTAAGAATTTTCTGATCGAAGGAGGCTGTTCACCGGTTGGTTGTATATTAATTCAGCTCCTTAAAAAATGGGGTGGATACATTGTTACAACGTCAACAACTAGATCCGAACCAGTGGTTAAAGCATTAGGTAGGTCGACAGTTTATGAATTCTATTTTTTTATATTATTTTAAATTATGTTTTTATTCCACTCGTACCTTAAAAGAGGAGAAAGGTATAATCCAACTTGGTTATATTCTCAAAATTGTAAATATTAAAGTTAACCAAATTTTTGTTTTTTTATTTTAAAGGTGCCGACGAGGTGCTCATCTTGAATCCAGATGATATTGCGCTTGCCGATGAAGGTGAATATTTCAATGACTATCTAACAATGGAGCTGCTCAAGCAACTGGACAGACGGCTCGAAAAGCATAAAGAATACAATAATTTTACGAAAACTTTCTTCGATGTGACATTTTTAACCACTAAATTTATCCTCGAAGCTGATTTTAGTATGTTCCTTGAGCCACACATGGTCATTTCGACTGTTGAAAAAGACATCGCATCCGATCGCTATTCAACTATCGTACGATTTCTGTTCAAATATCACTTTCTACTAAAGAGATTCTATAATTATGTCTGCGGTAACAGCAATTGGGAAGAGAACGAGCCACACTTTTGTTGCAGTGAACTGAATACCCTAAAACGATATATCAATGCGGGTATATTGAAAACGGTCATCGACACGGTATTCACGCCAAATGATATTAATGAGGCGCTGGAACATTTATATAGTTTTGAATCGATAGGTAATACAATTATAACGTTTCGATCATAGCCATTTCGATCACTTAAATCGTAATTTTTATTATCTTTTAAATAATTATATAAATAAATGTTAATTTTAAAAATACACTTAACGAACGTTTATATTATTTGGCTTACACAAATCGTTAACCTAATAAATTATATTTATGTAATAAAACTCACAAACAGACCAGACCATTTTCGATAAATGTTCCCAATCTTAAGAGGAAATTAATTTTGTAGAGTATACGTAGACTTGGATAAACACGAGGAGGAAAAATCAGCCCTCAAAATATTATGTTCAAATAATACATATTAACAGCATAAATAATGCTGAGTAATTGAATTGTATTAAAACTAAAAGAAAATTATTTTTTATAAATCATAATATAATGTCACAGGTGGTAATAGTGTATTATGGATCATATGAGTAAAATGGGATATTATATTGGTCGAGTGAATAAATTACAGACCAAGAACATTAATCGAACAAATATTGTTATATATTTTTTGTAATCTCAACTCTTTTGCAGTTGACGCGAGCTTTACTCGGCAAAGGTTGCTCGATAAGAGAACAAGACATGCTTAAATCGTTAATCATCGTACCAATGTGAATTGGGTAGTGTAAAAGTGAACTTTGTACGTGTGTCAAAGAAAGGGTCACACTCCAAACGTTTTGGATGATACCCAGGAATCACGTCTTAGCAAAAGCTGAAAGTAAAGGAGAAATTATCAAAGACACTCAGAGAGGGTGGTGTAAATGATCACATCTATCTACCCCTTGTTGGAGTGCAGAACTCATGGGCCAACCCATCTTCCATGTCAGAACTATAGGCTGGCATGGAGCTATGCAATTTGCAGATGGTTCTACGTAAATCGGACCTATAGCCGTACGTCCTCGATTTGGCTATAATGGCGTGAAGTAAGGACGCAAATAAGCAAACCGCGAAAGAGTTGGAAGTGTCTCGAGCCCCAAAACAGATTGGAGAGATAAAAACAAACAAACAAGACATGATACAAACATTAAATGATCGGTAAGGTTATATAAAGTTAGAGTCAGTGAAGTAAAGAAAAATTATTTTAAACCTTCCATAGCCAGAATAAGTCTACCATTTCAAGTTACGTCAATTATGACAGATGAGGCATTCAATATCTAGAATTTGTGGTCAGGAGTGTTAAGTTTTAGTGATTAACGAATATTACAGACCACATACAAAGATGCCATACATTTCAAGACCAAACGTCTTCATCGGCTGGTTGATTCAGCGCCCTAGCTGCCAATCAATGCCACTCTGTGGAGTTCAAAGTTTAACTCCCACCATTCATCATTAGCTGTCACGATTACAGCACCCAGCATCACATATCACACTTCAACATGATAACGATTTCATAAAAGTATAGTCTTATAAAAGGTTTAAGGTTCAATAAACTAAGAACTTTTGCCTTGAGTTAAGAAAGCCATCGACTATACTAAATGACGTGGAACAGACAATATATGGTCATAATAAACTATAAAATAACCAGTCTGAGAGATGAACTTAGAACTCTTAGCAGGGGCTTTTGAAGTATACGAAATTCTAATGATACATTCGACACATAATTGTGAAATTTGAACTGCTTGATAAGAATATGGTTAAATTATACTAGGTTAGACTTATACTCTACCCATGATTTACCAAGCCGTTTCGATCATCTAGTCATAGCTGTTCTTCCTACTTTCCTTTTGTCTTGCGGGTTCCAGTTCAATACCATTAATAGAAGTACTGATTTCACAGACTAGTTGAACATTCGTATCACAGGGTCGAAGATTTCCGGGCTTTTTGTCTGGCTTTATTTATGCGTTTATTAATGCCTTCCTCTGTCCCGTTTGTTTCGACTATTGTGCAGCAAAAGTGTACAAATCCATTTACATCTTCAATTTGTACATTATTGATGTGCATCTGTTTGTCCTAAAACCTAAGACGATAAGACTAAATATCGTCTTAGGTTTTTTGAGTTTTTCTCCTCGAATGTTATTGCATTTTCAACTTTGTTTGCTTTTATATTGTACTCGGTTTCCAGAATCCTATGAATTCTTATCTGACTTCAATCAATTTTTTTTGGAATTCTCAATTCTCAAAGTGTCGATATTTTTTATATCAAATGAGCGTTTTCAATCGACGAAGAGCAAGTACAGTGGTGAATTTCATTTACTGGATTGTTCTGTAATGATACGAAATGAGTTGATGTGATCAGTGCTTCTTCCTGGCCAAAAGTTAACTTGTTCGTTTCTTAATTTTACATTGATGGTAGATGAGATTCTGTCAAGGATGATCATTACGAGTATCTTTATTGCTGTATTTATTGCTTTCGTTATTGATGCCAATTGATGACCATTTCGGTGCTGATCACAACGACTTTTTCGAAATATTCTTTCCATCTCTTTAAACAATTTAGCAAAATCACCAGCAAAATTAGTTAAAGAGAATATTTCGAAAAAGTCGTTGTGATCAGCACCGAAATGGTCATCAATTGGCATCAATAACGAAAGCAATAAATACAGCAATAAAGATACTCGTGTTGCTGGTGAAGGAAGTGGTCGCATATTTTGGGTCGCTGCTGTCTTGAAACTTCGCTGGATTACAAAAAATCTGCCTTGGTACCGTTTCTGCACCTCGTAAGTGCGTTTGGAAACGCCCTCTTCAGTGCGATGATCTGAAAGACACGACATGGAGACTACTCTTGTTCGGTGGTTTAGTGTCATGCTTAAGTTAAGAAGAATTGACTTAGGCAGTGATACGGCTATTTCTGTCTCCTGCCTTGTGAAGTTGTGGTCAACTCACTGTTGACCACAACTTCACAAGGGAGGAGGCCAATAAGGGCAGGATGCAAAAGGGATTTTTCAGCATCTGATTACGATCGGTGGTGTTAATGAACGGACCTATAGCCGTACGTCCTCGATTTGGCCGTTAAGGCGTAAAGTAGGACGTATATAAGCGAACCGCGAAAGAGCTGGGAGAGCCTTGAGCCCCAAAAAAGATAGTATAGAATAAAATATAAAAAAAAAGAGAAATGTATACAACAAGTAACATTAACTGGAAATGCAGACAGTCATTTGGTAAATCAGGGACTTTAAACCGAGACTCGTGAACTGGCTTAAACGTTCGGTTATTAGACCCACGATCACGTTTACCGAATTTTTATGGTTGCCAAGAACATTGAGTGGGTTTGGAGGGAAACCTTTAATCGACTTCAAAGACATGTTTATCTGGGTATTGTGGATACTACACACACAACATCAATTGCAGCACTTAAGATATATGGCAAAGACAAAATCTGGCTGGGTATTCTGCGGCTGGTGTCGGGTTATACATGCTTCACTCTGAGGTAAAACTATCTATATCCTACTTGATCCGTATGCTACTATCTTTCAGGCGAAAATTGCTGCAATTTTGAGAGCAGCACTTCATGTAAAGAAGATTAATTGTAGAGATTGTTGTATCTGTATCTTTTCTGGACAGCTAGACGACGATCGCTCTAAAGACTATACTGTTTCATCAAAACTTGTTTTGAAGACGATTATTACCTTGAATCGACTATAGTCCGAATAACACTAGACGGCACTGGATATCCAGTAACATGGATAAAGAAAACGCATTGGCTGATAAATATTTTTAGAGAGATATTAACTATTATTTAGGAAGTCTGCACCAGAAGAGATGGGACAACATCATCTCTTGTCGTCTATCCAAAATCTTCTTTTGGAACAATAAATCAGCAGAGATCCTAGTCTTCCTAGAATTATGATAAATTTGAAGGATCTTGCTGGGTATTCTCACGGGACATTATTTCCTTAATAATCACATGTTCCGATTGAAAATTCGAAACAAGTTAGAGAACTGTTTAAAGGGAAGAGAAGAAATAACTGTTGAGCACTTCTTGCGCTTTTGTCCTTAATTCTCTCTACGTAGCCTGCATTGCCTTTGGATCACGATTCCTAATCAACTAACGACCTTGAGGATACCGCGGGTTATATGGGTTTCATTCGAAAAAATAGGAGCAAAGGTTACCATTGAAGAAGATGTCAGTGCAAAACATTTTTATTATATGGATCAAGATTGTTAATTAGCATCTCTGAGAAATGAAGAGTTTAGACCGTTTGAACATGATATCTATCCGATCGGGTGGACATTACACGTTAGTGATTGATATACCACAGTTGGAATCAGTTGTATAGTAATGAAACAAGTTAACAAGTGAAGTTTATGATAAATAATCATGTCCATCAAATCCTATATAATATGAGCAAATAATCCTTGTTGTAAAAAATTTAAATCACAATCATTTGTAACAAAGTGTCCGATTTAGATATATTGTTAGCCGATGTGTAATATTATCCTTATTATCCCTTTCCTGATGAAAATACTAATCGTCCCTACTCGTGTACAAATATATGTAGTTTTGGTCTCCTGTATTACTTGTTGTATATACAAATAAAAGTCAATAAAATTTTTTTCCAACTTCAGTGTGTTTCCCCACATAATAATCGTGTATAGAATTGTGTTTTCACCAACTTTACACCAAATCGGATTTTTATACGAAAACAATTCTAATAAATCATTTTTGAATTTATATGGAAATAATTTATTTTACGAGTATGTACGTAAAGTGTGATATGTACAGTGGCGATCTAACATTTATGGTATATTGACTATATATATATATGTAACAGTTGAGTTGAAAATCTTAGCCGCTGCTGTATGTACATGTAATTTTATTCCATGTCCTTATCCATTTTTTACGACAAGTCAAAAAAAGGAATTGTATCACTCAGTTATGTGGCAGGATTTGAGAATTATTAAATGCCTGACACCAAATGAATATTTTTTTGTATTTATGTCCTTGTACTTATATATTGTTGAGGTGTAATTGTCCGGTTGATCCAGGATAATATTTTTCTCGGGGATGATGTTTTGTAAATCCCTTTTCCTTATTAGTTTTTTTTATTGGCGGGAGAATAATATAGATGTATAAAAAACTACTTTACGATAATTGTCTGTATTCTTATAAGGGCAATAAACGAAGTGCAACGTGTGATTGCATGTAAGATGACAATAAACTAATATTATATTTATAAAACTTAGCTGGAACCCTTTAAGATACCGCATTCAATGCCACAAGGACGCATTTTGCAAACCTATAAGATTTCAACAAAACGCACAGGCGCAACCTTAGCAAACTGGAGCAGTTTGAACCAGGGCAGTGAAGACAGTAGATAGTTCTAGAGTTGAACACAAGGAATCTTATGTGGTCGAATGCCGAACAACTGCTGATGAAGCTATCATCAACATCCTTAAGACATTCGTCGCATACGGCATCACTGGCAAGTCCCATGCGATGAAGATGACTTTTGAAACGGCCATTTGCAGTAAGTAAAGAGACCAATATTCTCAAGCTGTTGGTTTTCAACGAATAGTTGGTCAGTTTCGGATTAAGCCCTCTTACAAAGTATTTCGCCATATGACAAGTAGATGTGGCTAACCAGTTCAGCTTTAGTTTCGATAGAGCAACGGTTTTAATTGTTTTGTTCCACTATAAAGAGGTAAAGGAGCTGCTGGTTCAGGATTGTTCAATGAGTTAAGGACAGCTTTATTATCCGTACAAGATATAATCTCTTTGTCGTCGGTAACGAGATATAAAGCTGAAAACACACAGTGAGTAACCGCAATTAATTCCGCTTGGTAAATAGCACATCTACAGTACCCCAAACTGCTAGAGAGTCTCAAATCATGGGATGGGCAATAGTAGCTATAGCGAGCACCCTGTTAAGAGACAGGGCCATCTGGAAAGAATACAAGCGATTCGGATATCTGCTTGAGAAAGTTTGGTGAGTACAACATATCACTCTGGATGGATAAACCACCTCAAAAGATTTGTAGACATTAAAAGCAGGCAGATGCCAATGAGAGAGAGAGAGAGAGAGAGAGAGAGAGAGAGAGAGAGAGAGAGAGAGAGAGAGAGAGAGAGAGAGAGAGAGAGAGAGAGAGAAAAGAATAATAGTGAAAAGAATAATAGCGATTCGGATATCAGACTGAGAACCACTTATCTCGAGGTGGATAAATCACCTCAAATAATTTGTAGAAATTAAAAACAGGCATTAACCATGTTGACTGTTTGTTTGAATTTATTAAGAATTTAAAATCGTATATGGAAATTTCACGTAAAATCGATCTGAGAGTACTAGCCTTTTTTTGATCTGAGTACTAGAAACTAAGGCATGAGTTTTAAATTTGAGTTGTTGTGCTTGGGGCTTTGTTTATGATGTAATTTGCTAGGCCGGGGTCGATATGACGTCATTGAATGACTGTGTGATCGTAAAATTCGAATCCATCTCATCAGGTATAAGCTTACGATTCGTTTATTTACGCGATTCGTATATACGTTCAGTCGTGACACGACAGTGTTAGCGAATTATGATTTTATTAATTAATTGATTGTATTTGAGTTGCTCTGAACGCGATAGACCTCTTGAACATTCTCTGACTGGGCATACAAGACGATAAGTTTCCTCTTTAAGCGTACGTATAAGCGAATCGGCTACCCATGAACTATAAACTCGCTAAATATGTACGCTGGAACAGTTAATGTCTTTGGTTACATTCTTTTACATTTTCATATCTTTTATCTTAATAATTATAACTCAGACTCGTGTAAAATAATTTAAAATGTTACCATCTTAGATACACACAGCTTCCATTCTTCGCAGAATATATAATGAAAATAATTTAATTAAATATAAAAGAAATAATGTAATAATAATAAAGAACCATAAAGAAATAAGATGTTGATGACAACGAGCAGAAAAAAAATGCAATGATACTTGAGATGAAGGAGTCGTCCACCACCACCCTTCTACATTTTATGCGATATATACACGAGCTGCGAGCATTCTTAAAAAATTCGTCTTTTATTTATTTTCTTATCAATGAAGAAAATAAAATAAAAAAATTCTTAAATATTTTTTTTTTATTTTTAATTTCATTTTACAAAAAAGTTTTTCCCGAAATGAAAATGAAATTGTTAAATCGAGGTGGAAATATTTTTAATATACAATAGAATTTTAAAGGCAATTAAAGGGGTTAACTATGTATTTATAACAGATCAGGGTGTAAATATATGTCGAGATGGGACAAAGCAGTAAAACAACGGTTTTTTGTAACAAGGTGTAACAACTTTATCCTCTATATATGTAATTAAGTTAACGATCCGATCCGACCGCCAAGCGTCTCATCGTCATTTTCAATGTCGACATGGAGTTTAGTTTAAAACGATTTAAGAAAGTGGAAAGTATTTGAGGACTCAATGCTACTAGGGCCAAGGCTGAAACCCACATAATTATTTTTGATCACCACCGGAAATCGAACCATAGACCACCGAATGAAAGACAGAGCATGCACACTACTTCCTTTACGAACGAGGGTGACCAAAAATTGAAGTGGGACGTACTGGGTTCAAATCCCGATAGGGGCAGAATGTATACAAGGATTTTACCAGTTGGTAACAATCGGTGGTGTGATCTATGACCCCCTGTTGGAGTGCAGAATTCATGGGCCAACCCATCTTCCATGTCAGTACTATAGGCTGGCATGGAGCTATGCAATGTGCAAATGGTTCTACGTAAATCGGACCTACAGCCATACGTACTCGATTTGGTCTTGCCAAATAAGGCTCCCGTCTCAAAGCCTTAAGACTTAATCACTTTGGTCGGTAATTCGAGTGTGTGCCCCCGAACGACAAAAAAACTAATTCCAGTTTTATTAAAAATAATAAAAATTCCAATCAATTGGAAATATATTAGAAGTCAATAAATAAATCAGCGAGGTACACACAATCGAAGTGACTTTTCTCGCACCCCATATCGATCGAATCGGGTAAACAATTACAACAATAATGTGCGTATAATAAAACATCTTCAAGAATCGATTAATAAGGGTGCGCCCAACATATTCGAGAGGTAAACCAAATTTTATTACACTATGCGATAGGAATCACCGGATCGGGGAAGCTGTATATACACAGACCGGGTATATGTAACAATAGCAATAAAATTTGTTTCTGCTCACACTGGCTTCGAACCGAGGGCATCGTAATATGTTTTACAAATAAAATAGAAATTAAAATAATTTCAATAAAATTTAAATAAATAAAAAATAAAATTGTCGATATTTGCACCCTCTCGATAAATGAAACACGTTAATTGATGGGTTTGATTGTGGGTATATATATGTAGTGCAGCTACGAAGTTAATATTTGTTGGGTAATCGGTAATCGAATATTGGTATTGGGATGATATTTATTATTTCTGTCGAGGATTTATTTTGTAATTTGATCCAGCTGTGGACATTTTGTGGTGTGTGGTATGCTCACATGTAATTGACGATAATACATTGGAGACTTGTGCGGTTAAACAATCGTTTATATGTAGAATTAATCGATTTCCATCTCAAATTTAGAACAATATATACTAGTACCTAGAATACAGTTATGAAGCTTAACATATTGTAATTGAAATTAGTTTAAAATGATCTCAGGCCATATACCAAAATTGTCAGTCTCTGACGATATCAGTTTGTACTTAGACTGTCTATCTTTTAGTTTTTAACCTAACCTAGGTTAGGTTAGGTTAGGTAACGGTAGGTTAGGTTAGGTTAGGTTAGGTTAGGTTAGGTTAGGTTAGGTTAGGTTAGGTTAGGTTAGGTTAGGTTAGGTTAGGTTAGGTTAGGTTAGGTTAGGTTAGGTTAGGTTAGGTTAGGTTAGGTTAGGTTAGGTTAGGTTAGGTTAGGTTAGGTTAGGTTAGGTTAGGTTAGGTTAGGTTAGGTTAGGTTAGGTTAGGTTAGGTTAGGTTAGGTTAGGTTAGGTTAGGTTAGGTTAGGTTAGGTTAGGTTAGGTTAGGTTAGGTTAGGTTAGGTTAGGTTAGGTTAGGTTAGGTTAGGTTAGGTTAGGTTAGGTTAGGTTAGGTTAGGTTAGGTTAGGTTAGGTTAGGTTAGGTTAGGTTAGGTTAGGTTAGGTTAGGTTAGGTTAGGTTAGGTTAGGTTAGGTTAGGTTAGGTTAGGTTAGGTTAGGTTAGGTTAGGTTAGGTTAGGTTAGGTTAGGTTAGGTTAGGTTAGGTTAGGTTAGGTTAGGTTAGGTTAGGTTAGGTTAGGTTAGGTTAGGTTAGGTTAGGTTAGGTTAGGTTAGGTTAGGTTAGGTTAGGTTAGGTTAGGTTAGGTTAGGTTAGGTTAGGTTAGGTTAGGTTAGGTTAGGTTAGGTTAGGTTAGGTTAGGTTAGGTTAGGTTAGGTTAGGTTAGGTTAGGTTAGGTTAGGTTAGGTTAGGTTAGGTTAGGTTAGGTTAGGTTAGGTTAGGTTAGGTTAGGTTAGGTTAGGTTAGGTTAGGTAAGGTTAGGTTATAGATATAGGTTATAGCGGTTGCTTACGGACACTTAGACCTGTGTGGATCCGTTGTAATGATTTTTTTAATTGGTACGATTAAACATCTTTTACATATACTGCACCAGTTGGTCGGTTAAAAAGTCGGACTATACCCAAAAAATCGTCGGTTGTAGCTCAATGGTTAAGAGAGAATATATGAAAATCTACTCTTACGTATACTTCTAAAGTAAAATCATCACTTTTGCAGTGAAACATCTGTATCTTCTAGATCTCAGTTCTTATTTCCCTACAGAAGCTTAGTGATTGTCCTTTTAAACGTCCTGTTTTACGACGAAGCCAAATCGAGGATTATTGACTATAAAGCGGCTTTTAGTATATTATTTGCACATTGGGTTGTTCCATTTCCAGTAGAGTAACTGGTATAAAAGACCGGTCTAGGAGTTCTATATACTCACTAAACCTTATGGGGTTTTAGGTGCGATCATTACATCACCGTTCGTACTCGAGTGATAAAAATTTAGTTTTGCATCCAACTCTGATTGGAATAAGAATCTCTTCCACCAACTGCCACAGCTTTAACTACAGCTCCATTTTCGAATGAATATATTCAAGCATTTGAAATATTTTATGGATAATGATAAATACTTGGAAAATAATCTATAGTCATATACAGGTTTAATCAGTAACCGTGAGATTGATTAGCTCAAATGCTAGATTCAAGTCAAATTGTGACTCACATATTCCCATACAATGTCAGAAAAATTAAAATCACCAAAAATAGATTGAATCTCAAATGACGTGGCAATTAATAGTGGATTAATTCACCCTATTGCACCTATATATACAATTGCTGAGACATATAGTCACGTTAACGTTTTAAGAGGGGCACCCAGACGAGAACACATTCGAATTGTTAACGCATCGATTAAGAAAAGAAGAAAGGTAGAGAAAGGTATTGCTAGAAAGGTATTGCTACACAGTCGGTAAAACAATGAAAATTTAGCGTTGACAGGCGCAAATAAATTTAATAAAACAAACAGCTAATTTTGGTCTGGATGACGTCAACCAGGCCGAAAGGCCGTATTTGGGATGATAAATAGTTCGATAGGATCAATAAGTGCTGTTATATTCGCAGAGAAATGTACGGTTTAGTGTGGGTCGGTGGGTCGTTTTCAACATCGTTCCAAATTTGTACAAAAACTAAATTCGAAAAATTGGTTCGAAGCAACAGGATCGCTTTAAGTATATGTGATCTTTCAAGGACGCTCCAGATTTTATTACTCTTAAACTCTTACTTTTGTTTGTCTACCTCTAAATAGTCACGTCTAACTTTCAAATTTGAAATCTAGTTTTAATTGTACCGTCACTAAGGCTCAATTGGTTTGTTGAGACATCACTTTTCATTATACTGTAATTTCATGCTCCATAACAATCTATAGTGGCTGGACGATCTCTCAGCCCATTCGTTGTGTTCGTCCTTAAGCAGATTATAATTTGCTGTTCTCAATTCATCTCTGATTTTTTTTAAATTGAAATGAAAAGATAAAAACAATGGAGCTGAAGCCTGTGATTTCTTAGAGCTTCGGTTATGACCCCAGTCATTCTTTTTCCCACAGCTCGCACTGGGGATGTGGTTCCTATATGGTTCGCAGCCGTAGTATGCGAACAAGTGGTTCATAATTACGCCTACAAATCGACCATATATATACTTTGCCATAACTCGATGTATCGCGATAAATCCTTACCTATGACATGCGATTGTATTGCCTGCTTTAACTTGTAATCCTAACCTCATTATACACATCCCATTTTGTATAAAGTCATTAAGCTAATTAAATTTATCTAAATCTTAAGAAACCATCCAACCATTATTAAATGCAATTTGCGCGATTCAGTGCAGTCTATACGTCGAGTAAAGTACACACAAACATTTGTGTATATCGCAGCTAATTAGGATGTATCTTAAAATCGCGAACATAATCCTTTGATAACACTTGAATTTCGTTAGATGCTGTACATATACAGAAGGATACATCTCATCACAAAAAATTTGGTTTTGCATTTTAATTAAATTTAGTACTTCGTGCTGTGTAGACGACATTTTACCAGGATATAGCACAGAAGATGCGCTGTATAAAGTCAAGTATCGCGTTCATGGTTCTTATACTCGTAAATTCTTATTTTTAAGAATTATTTCATTTTAAATTAAACATCAAAAGGTATAAATAAGCTAATATTTGCCATTGTGCGGTGTAAGCAAATTAATTAATTATATGCACGAGTATAGAAACAACAGACATCCGCCAAACCCTCTTGTAACGATATAGCTCTAAAGGACTTATCTTTGTCTTGTGTTTATAGAGAGACCTTTTCATAATCGTATTTGAACCAGAATCGGTATACGAAACCGAATCATCTGCGGTAGACGAAATGTATCGTTTCAAAGTGAAATATATATTTTCTCACTCCCGTTCCGTTCCGTTACAACAACAAAATGTTCGTATAAAGATTTGTTCTTAAAACAATAATATTTATGAAAGATTCATAATCTTTTGATGTTCTTTTATTTGATTGTAGTGGCTTCTCAAGTGCATATTGTATATAGTCAGACCCGTATGTACTGGCATATATAAAGGGTGAACATTTCGAGACGATATATATGCAGAGAGTCTATTTTAGGATTGTGTATCGAATTCTCAACGTACAATGTGTGTGCATACCACGCGGTGTTTATTTTTACTATTTTACAGCGTCTTGATTTTAATTAGTAATTTACACGGGATTTATACTTTACACACTCAACAAATGTATACATTATATAGACGAGCATCCGCGTATGGTATGAATTGTGTAGAATTTGGACGGAAACTCGATAATTTATTGTTTGTCGGTTATGTGATCTTTTGTACTTTGGTTTCTTATTGATGGTTTCAACAATAATTAGCTTGTGCTCTATTGTTAACTACTCGTATATATAGTAGTTGAAGATGTGATGAATAAGATCAAACGTATATGATGAAGATTTAGTCCCGTGAAGTTTATTTTAACATGAACTGTCTTTCACTCACTGTGGCAGGTAAATTTCAGAATTGAACAGGTACGGGTTCCAAACTTCAGTCATTGGTATGGGGCCTCAGTTGACCCAGTTTGGGGAGTCTTAGACGTCAGTTGGAACATTCTGATTTATATTGTTACGATTCTCCTCAGTTAGCATCTGGATTATTGACCCTTCAGACGCTGTTCAAAATTCAACCGACCACAGCTTAGTCAAACTTACAACTTAAAACTAATATTCACTTCATTAGCCATTTAAACACTTCGCTTTAAAATAAGCGTCCGCATCTGTCCGTTCTGCCTACAATATTCAATGTAATTATGGTGTCTACATCCTCGTCAGTGCGAAAAAGCATTCGTAGCAATCATATATTGAATAAATTTTGATCTCAACGGATATGCTAATTACCACAAAAATATAGGATGCTCCAGTTCGAACAATATCAATACCTGGTGGACTGGAATTGAACAAGACTTTTTGGATAATGCTGTTGAACTTTGGGCTTTGTATGTGATTCAGGGATAGTTATTATTTTAGAAATCTAACACGAATCAAACTGAAATGACAATCCGGTAGATCTGTAAGTATACTAATGTTTGTACTTGCCAATCAATAATTGTGGTGTGACAGTAAACATACAATCGAAGTGATAGTATTCCATCAAAACATAACTCCTAGCCCATCCTTAATTGCCTCTCACATAAAAACCAACTTTTGGGTAATTGATAGCACTTACCTAACCAAATGAGAGTCTCATAATGTACTAAAACACTTCCAAGCAGCTAATGGTAACACTACCGCAAGCTAAACTGATCTAGTCTTACATAAGCGTTTTCGTGTGCCTCTCCGTCAAACCAATTTATTAGGAAGTTATCGCCTTAGTGCAGAAATCGTATTAAACGGTTTGTGGGCATATGATGGCTTCCTACACTGATTTCGTTGGTGCAAACAAATGGTTCAAGCAAGATTATCAATTGATAAGCAGACCAGAAACAAAGAGAATTTAACTATTTATTCATCGTTTACTCTATATACCTCTCAAGCTGTAAGCGAATATCCTTACCGCTTAGTAAGTGGAAGAGATAAAATCTCTCGCCATGTATAAAATATAACATGGATTCCGGTTGGATACGCAGCAGATTCCCTTTTCACCACTACTATACATAATGCGAACACTAACCACTCGACCATTGATTCCATGGATCCTCGTTTATTTTAGCTTGGTAACGCTCCCTATATTGACTCTAAGGGTAGTCTTACGTATTTACATACACCGAAAAGAGAAAAAAAGTCCGAATCAAGTTTTTGATCTCAAACTGGATAGGGATCTGCATTAAATTTCTGGACATACCATCAAAATAGATAACTGACAACACTATATAGCGGCAAGACATATCACGATATTCTGCCTTTGTAATGAGTGGTTCATATAGCGATTGCAACTTGAACTACCGGTTATTTAGAGTTTGCCGACCGTGTTATACCAGAAAATTATTTTAATGTTTGACATTTAATAAATAGCTTTAGGATTGGACAAGATTCGGGAATATTGAAAACCTACCTCCAAACTTCCAGACGTATATTCTCAGTCCAGAAGCCTGCTTGTTAAGTACTTGAATGAAGCCCAAAATATCCGATATCGTCAAGGTCGTCAGTTGATTATCAAATAGGAATCGTGATCCAAAACAATGCAGTCTTTGAGAAGAGTATGAAGGACATGAGCACAAGAAGTGCTCAACAAACTTTCATGCGGAATATGTGGTTATTCAACAATGTTCCGTGGTTATATTCAGCAAAATTTTCAAACTATGTCAATTCAAGAAGGACTAGAATCTTTCCTGATTTATTGTTCCAAAGCAGGTTGTCTCATCTCTTCTTATGCTGACTACCATAGTGATATTCGCTATCTTTCTTAAGAGATAATAACGTCACTTCTAGAGCGGCCTCTGTTCCCACAAAAGTGAAAGCTGCACTAAACTGGCCAATTTATTAGAAATCCATGTGACTGGGTATCCAGTGAATTTCATTCAGACTGCCTAATCGATTCAATGCAATCACCGCCTCCAAAACGAGTTTCTATGAAAATGTATCGATAATATCTGTATAAGGATCATATCGTCACCGGAGAGGTAAGATTGGTTGTTGTAGTCCCATATGTGCTTCCCGGTAATAGTTACCCGAAATAATTCTTTTATTAGCGCATTGGTCTTTTATTAGCGCAGAACCGTTAACGATAAGTGTTACACTAACCATCCAGCGATTATCTAAAACTAGAAAGATCAAATCGAAGTTGTCATAAACCCATACGATCGAAAAGGATTATATTGTAAAACCTGTCGTAGAAGACATTTAATTCATTTCCATTCGTCTTTCAATTTAGAGCCAAATTAAACTGCAAACTTTAGATGGGGCACCTTTTACTATTATCACACGAGTAATGACATTTATTAGACATGTTCTATATTTAGTATTACTTCGATCATACCAAGTGTAAGCAAAAACATATAATGTTAAACTTTAGTTTCACCCTGTGAATAAGTTAAAATATTAAGTATGTATGTGTTTATGTATGACACTCAACGATAAATTGACTATATTTACTATAACCACACCCTCCAAGGCATTTCGATATAAAATCTCCCCTCCTATATATATATATATATATATATATATATATATATATATATATATATATATATATATATATATATATATATAATAAAAAAGCATAGCACACTGTTTCTCTTTCTAATATTTCTCGACCTATACAATGACAACAACAATTTCAGATTTTGTTTTTTTTGGAAATTGGAAGATACGAAACGACAAACCTGTCCGCCCCCTATTTATATATAGTATGCAGCAACAATCGAATTTTCATTCGTTTTTGGGGCTGGAACCTGGAACATGAAAAATACGAGTATATACTCTAACGAGCATATAACAACTAATTTGTCTCTTTTAGCTAATAACCATCATTGAATATGGTTGGGTGTACATATTATATAAAGACAAAAAGTCTTGTCTTGTCTTTATCTTGATTAAAAATTTATTATTTTTATATTTTATATTGTGAATAAATTATAAAATTATATTTTTTGATTACATTTGCTTAATGTTCTGCATTATCCATACTCGTGTATGTATGAGTAAATATAATGTATGTGTATATGATTCGAATTAGACTATATGTATGTGACATTGCTAACGCGAATCAAGTTAATTGAGAGAGTACTAAAATAAGTGTACTAAATGTTTAATGCTGGTAGCGCGAAGGGGCCAGATGTTTTGTGTTTTTGATCGCAACTTACAATCAGAGGATATACCTACGTTATTAATTTAATAAATTATATATAATTTAAATTATGATCGTTAATTTTTTAATTTCGTTTGTTTTTGTGAATATATAAATGGCGCGAGATATCGTATTACCTCTACTCGCGTTACGAGTTAATTAATTCGCGTAAACTAAATTCTTGATACTTAATTTAATTTCAATTGTGTGTGAAATATTTCACTTGTTATGAATTCCATTGGTCGATATTATATATAACCAGAAATTATGTGTGGGTTAAACAAAGTGTTTTTTTGTGCGATGCTCGCGAGTTTGATACTTATATAAGATTTTATATACCGATATATAAATAATTGAGTATCGTGGAAGATGTAGTTATGGAGTTAAGGTCGAATTATTAATTGGCCGTTTGTTTATTGTATATTCACTGTGAGCATATTATAATTGTATAAACTAACTGGCGGATGTTGATATATAGATTTGGTATTCGTAATGAGTAACAGGGTTATATTTACTGGTAGAGCTTAGATGGTTGAGATGATTTACTTTCTTATTGGTATACAGTAATTTCTTTTGAATTTGTGAATTTTGATATTTGGTTATATGCCCCGAAAAAGGTGCTCTAACTTCATATGATAATAATGGAAATGGGATCACCAATACTGAATATTTCCAATCTGTCTTATATGTCCGAAGTAAACTTGTTCGAGAAAACACTTATAAGCTCCTATAAAAATAGTTATCATATTATTCAGTGAACTAAGACACCATGATAGATTAAGAAGCGGGACAGACTGAGGGCACAGTCAAGAAAACTAGACAGGAAGACTGAAACTTGTTAGATTCTTTCAAAGAGAGTACAGAACCGTAAAGTGCAAAAATTTCGCAATGGAGGTGTCTGAGGGGATTCTTGAATTTTTCATTAGGTTCTTAAAGTTGTAATAAACTTAACATAAAAAATAGGACTCCGGCCGAGTAGCTTGGTTTATCTCCGATAAAAAACAGTTCATGAAGGATATTCAAGCTAAGTTTTGTCGATTGAAGTTTGAAGGTTAGATTATAGGGCACCTCAAACATTTTCAGACATTTGGGTTGATCCCAACAAGAATCAACAGAACAGAAAAGTATAACTCAGAAATATAAGACAATAAAAACCAAAAAGAAGCACTAGAAGAACGAATTAAAAAATCTCAAATCAGTTCGTTAGAACCCAGTTAGTTGTATGTATACATCAGCAAAACTCATTTCTTCTAGGGTGTCTACTGGCTACTTTAATTTGAAAATTTTGCAGTATTGACGGTGCATCAATGTGACCGAATAAAATGTTACCGACAAACGAACACTTTAAAAACTGGCCCCTAGTTTTTGGAGTTGCTATTGTAAGTATTACAACCACCCAGTTATGGTGGTAAACGCTGAAGATTTTGATGGTAATCATATCCTCATAATTCGTGATCATATCCTCTCAATCGGCATTCCAAGTTAAGTGATGGATAAACGTTTTCTGAATATTCTCTAATTTACAGATGTTTGTTTCACAAAACCGAAGAACATGATCATGATTGTCTCCAGATCATCCAGGGGTTTCATAAAACCTCACATGGAGCAACACCATATTGTTCTATGTGTTTGTTACTTCTCATATTTTTCATGAAAATAACACTTAAGTTTTTGATCTCAGATACTTACTGTTTAGATAAAGAAGATATGACTCAAACAAACTATGACCAACATCGGAACCTTGTGGTTAAACCGATGTATAGCTAGAATTGACTTGGATCTGATGTTACTAAAATCGATATATTGGATGCGGTCACTAAAGTAAGATTTAAGCGACGTAACAAAGTTATTTGATAACCCAAATGAGTATAACCGCGCGGTTTTAGTGCTTTATAGTCGGTGTACACCGCACGACAAACTTGCTTGTGACTTTCTATAACTTTGATTGTGCTGTTGGTGAATTCAATATGGTTTTTAGATATTGATCTTTTCGTCATGTTGGTATGACGAAACATGTTGTGTTCAAATATTTTGGGTAAAGATGAAATCGACGTTATACCTCTATAAGATGATACATCACTTCTAATCCCACTTTTATTCTAGTTATCTTCCATTGTTAAGGAAATAATCACAATCTCAAAGTGATTGATTAAACAGTAAGCAACGATGTAGTTCCTGATGTAATCTTTCAAAATCATCTAACAAACCAGCTGTTAAGATGGGTATATATAGTTTGAATCATCAAATATCATCTTCAAATATATCATTATCGCGAGTGTGGCTTTTCAATACGTTCCAAAGTCATAGGAGTTTAGGATTATGATTATCCAGAAAGATAAAATCCTAGATTAGAACAATCTATAAATGTTTTACCTAAAAGACTCCTTCTGTCTGATTAATGGTTTAGAGCATTTGGTAGATAAATATTTTAGTGTTAATAAACTAAATCAAATCCCATTCATTCTCAACAATATCCAGATAAGAAATATCTTAAAATATCACTTCATGAAATTTATGAACGGATTGAAATTTTTTTATACCAATGCATGAAGAGAAAAGCTGTGAATTGGACACTCAATGCACCATTGTACTGCTGCCTCTTGTTCTTTGGATCAGAAGTTGTATGTATAGTCACTTATACTGCCACTCATCTACAGGATATAGGGACAAACGTTTCTGATTAACTATGGGGTTAGGCAGGTTAATCTTTCTGGTTATAATGTTGTTTTCTATATAGAGGGTGGGGTAAAATTCCCGCTACCATTTTGATTGTCTTTATATATCTTGGTTAAAAACAAGATAAGTATGTAGGTTTGATTTTCATAAAAAGTTTATTTGGTCTTTACATTTTTTTCGTTATGATTACAAAATTATATCGGTTAAATGGTGACCGCGATTCGCTATGCAACTTTCGGCTCTTTTTAAGGCATTTTTCGTGACATCCTACAACATCCCAGGCTGAATTTCTTCAATCTCGTGATTAATATTGTCTTAAAGATGTTGAATCGTTTAGAGCTTATTCTCATAAACTTTTTACTTTAAAAAACCCCATAAGAAAAAGTCTTGTGCTGTTACATAGATCTGGCTGGCCATTCTAAATCACCATTTCACGAAATTAGTCTTCGTGGAAAAACCTTATTCAATAATTGAATTGTTAACGGGCTGTGCGTGCTGTGGCCCCATCTTGCTGAAACCACATGTCCTCTAGTACTTGCTCTTCCATTTCAGAATAAAATTTCGAATTATGTCTTGGTACCGTTTGGCAGTAATAGTTATTTCAACACCTTGGTCATTTTCAAAAAAAAAAAATAGGGACCAATGATGTTTCCAGCATGAATACCACACCATACAGTTGTTTTAAATGCGGATGCAATGATGTTTGATGAATTAATTGAGGAGTCTGTGTTCCCCAAAACCGACTCTTATGTTTATTGACGTGGCCACTGAGATGAAAATGGGCTTCATCACTCATTATCAATTTAGACGAAAAATCTTCAATTTCACCAGACAGCCTTAGGATTGCATTACTTTACGTTTGGACTAATTGAATTTTGTACGGGAACATTTTCAAATCAGTTTTCAAAATTCGCCTTAAACTGGGTACAGAAATGTGTAACTATAGGAACCAAGTCTCCGAATTGATGTTTTTGGAGACTCTGCAACATTATCGCGCACCAGAGCCACATTTTTAGCGTTACGAGACGTCCGTTATCTTCCAGAACGAGGTCTGGAACGAGGCACTAGACGATTAGGATATTTTTGACGCAATTTCCGCTGAGTGGCAATAATAGAACGATTATTTTTAATAAATATTGTGACTATTTCTGCTCGTTCTTGTGGCGTTTATTTATTTATTATAAAATTGGAGCGTCTACACAACCCAATGGTTAAATCGAAACTGAGCTAAACGTCACAATAACCAAGATGGCGCCAAATTAAAATGGTTTTGCTCCATCCTGGATATCGGCATAGATGGTTGACGAATATCGGTTCAAATCGGCTGGCACCGATGGAGAAAAAATGAGGATGTGGCAGTCTCCTACAGGATCAATAACTTAAGCTGGCGACGTAACTGATTTTATATATTTCTCAGCTGAGAGCTAGGTTTGATATTAATAAACATTATGGTCAAATAATGAGAGGAGAGAGTTTTGAAGATTTTGGTGTTGACTCTTAAAAAGTCAAATTAAAAGCTGCTGGAGACAACCAAGTTGTCTTCTAGACTTAGAACTGGCCCACTCCATTTACCGAAAATAAAAAACTTCCTTCTATAATTGATATCTTGATCTATGAGCTCAAACAGGTTTGAAATCTCTGTTCAATTAGTATCTTAAAATAGTTTATTAGGTCCTGCTGATCCCTTATTTCCACTTCTCTGTATTAATGATCACTTTAAAAATCGTCCAATGTTGTCGGGATCGTTCTAGGCCAAGTATAATACTAACCTGTGCAAACCATAAGCTATGCTACGCAATCGTTAATCAATTATATACCACCCGCATTAGCCTATATATAACAGTGTTATAAACACCATCATCCCCAATTTGAAGCCCCGTTAAATACTCCCCGCACAAACAAACAAACTTGTTAAGTACCGATAAACAGCAAAAAAAAATCCAACAAATTGATTCGTGTTCCCAATTCACCTTTCATTCCCCCGTTGCATTTATGTAAGGTGAAGTGTAAGTAATACATGTATATACATATTCACGTAAACGACAGTAGATAGAAAGATAATAAGATTTTCCACCGAAGATGTCAAAAAATTTATAATAACATTTTATTATAAATTTATATATTTTCGAATAAAATTCGAGTTCCGATCCCTCGGCATATTTTTGTTAATGTTGGTTTTATTCAAAACAAAAAAATAACTTTTGCGGAAAAATTTTGGTACGGCGCGGAGGATGGGATTACGAGGGGTTTTTTTTATTTTTATTTATTATTTTTTGTATTTTTTTTTTTAATTTCGAGGGGTTCGGAAAATATTTTTTTATATTTTAATAATACCTGTCAATTTATAAATTGGTTGCGTTCAGTCAATAATTTTTTTTTCTTATATGCAAAAAAACGGGGACTAAAGGATGAAAAAGGAAGATTTTATGTTTAAAGGATCATAAATCATTTTTGTGTTTTTATTTGAAATTGAACCAACAACATTATGAAATACAGATGCAAGTAAATACATGACTAAAAAGGTGGAGTGGCCTTCATCCTTCATATGTCCGATAGATTATTTTTCACAAGCAAACGAAGTCAGATCCAAAGTCAAACGAAATTTCAAAATGAGCCAAACGTGGATACAGAAGATTTCATTTACTTTAATTATACCATTCGGGCGTATGTTTCACCATACAAGCCATTGGATACAACTGCGGCACATAAGTCAAAATCCGCTTAGACTCATTGCTGATTCATTGGAGGCGTTTTCTGCATAATGTGCTTGGTTACAAACCAAGGAAGGCAAATCTTCTATTTTTGTGTGACCTTAGTTGGTCCTTGGCATGACGTTGTAAATTACGAGAGATATCGACAGTCATTTTAATTGTCTGCTACAGAACAGATGGAAAAAAGAAACTTTTGGCCACTTCCCGTTCACTTCTTCTGCATATTCCCTCGTCAGACTGACATTGCTTTTCATCGTGATTCAAGAATCAACAAACGACCTTGGAGAGACCTTGAATGTTATAATGAAGTAATAATTCCAACATCCCGGAGGAATATTCACACTGAAAAGATAATACCACTGTAAAAGAAAGTATAGATGCTCGTCCACTATACACGCACTGCTTGTTTTATCACTGCTTGTTTTATCACAAAATTATGTTTGATTATTTCCTGTAAGGCCACATAAGGACACGGTTAATTTTCAGATACACATTGAGAAATAATCAAAGAATTGGTTCAAAATAGAACTTCTAGGGTGCGCTTAGTCAAGACACGATTGATTCAAATGTTAATAAGAGAAAATACTTTCGATACAGAGGCCACTTCATCACTGCTGTTGTTTGCATTTTTATCAGTCTATTTTTTAACGGATGTTAGTCGTTATCCCGAGCGACTGTGTACATTATAAATTTATAAGTTATCGACCTAGATTAGGCTCTACTGGTCTAGTTAGTAACTAGCGGATATTAAATATATATTTCAAATGTTTCATATGCTGTCAGATAAATAAGTAATCACTTTATTAATTTGAATGTAGTCCAGACGTACAAACAACTCTTTCAATAGCAGATCGATAGTTGAACATACTCGATGTTTCGTTCATACAACAAATTGACCTTTTTATCACAATGCCATCATCATAAATATTCAGTTGAACTTTTTATATGTCGATTTGTTTGTGAACTGTTGTCGTCTGGACATCATAATTCTTTGAAACATTGAACTTTTTGTATTTGCGTCATTATAAACGGAGAAAAAAAAATGTTCGCACACCAAACAATGACCAAACTACCTTCAAACAAATCATCAGTTCAATATATAATCATAACTGATTGTTTTATTTGGTTCGATAGATGTGCGATAGAAATCGAAATCAATTAAATTTGATTGAAAAATGAAAATTGAAAAAACATAACAATTTTTCAAGCTACGATGAATTCGCGTATCACCATTATATGGTATGAGTCATTATGTACAGTCATGGACAAAAGTATTTAAAAATATTTCCAAAATTTTGTTTGTGTAAAGTTTTAATAAATACTGAAAACAAAAAACCGAACTCAAATCGAAGTAGTAGTGCACATCGGGTATATGTAATTGAAATTTTCAATTGTTCACGTCGTAACATGATTTTGTTTTAGAAGTTTGTCCTTTGTTTTACTTAGGATATTGTTTTAGTCTGATGTGAACAAGCGAATAAATCACATATCAAAATTATTTGATAACTTGTACGCGAAATATTAGTGAAGCCAAGTAAACAGTTAAAATTGTAGAAAAGTACTATTTATTACAACAACAAAAATTAACCTGTAAACGCAAAAATTATAGGTAAGAAATTAAAGAGTTGATTGTCGTTTAGTTAGAGAGTTTTTTAACTAACTTCAGAAGACTTAGACGAAGTTGATAATCAACGATACATATCCAGAATAGTGATTAATATCACTGAGTCAATAGAACTGTAAAATAACTGTAGCAAAATAACTGTACTTAAATTCAATAATATAAACAGGAGAGAAGACAGTTTGTGTTTTTTTTGGTTGTGACTTTTTTACACAATGTTGTGGCCATTATATCATGAGTAGGTATATGGTGCTTTTTAAATATTAATGGGTCCTCGATCATTTCTCTATTTTGTTTATTTAGGTAATTGTGCAGCATTATACGTTTCGCCTTCGACCCAACGGCTTTAATACGCAGTAATATATAGGTCTTTAGAGATGCACCTCACCACTTATGTGAGCTGCGATAAACAATGTTTAATGGGTGCAGCACTTCTAAAGGCGATTTTGGCTTAGCTGGTGCTTTGATGTAAGGTTTTCCGTAAAGAATACTTTTGCCCACCACTGTATATAGAGACATGACATGATTTACCTATGTAAACGGTCTACAACAATAGATCCAATTTCAATAATTACTTTAAAATTTTAACGCGAATCTTAAATTTCACAGCTAGTTATTTTTTATTAAAAATTAAGTATTCGAATTTGTTCTCCCTCGTATATTATACAAAATATACGATTCGAAACATTTAATTAAAAATAATTCTAATTAACTTTATATTCCGAATTGATATTGATCGTTCGTATCAATTAAAATAAATATTGGGGCACCCTCTTATATATTGTGTAGAGTGTGTACTCGTATATACATAAACGAGCGCGGCACTATGACACCCAAGTTATGTTTTTATTGACATTCATCATTATCATATCATCGACGCAGTTTAATCACACCATATCGCGAGACACTGTATCTGATTTTTATTCAAATTATTTTTGGTTTTGTTAATCTCAAATATTTTATGATTTTAATGAATCTTAGACTGGTACATAAATACGAGGGAAGAATGAGATTCAATATTTAAACCACAGGACGTTCAAATGTAATGCAACAATAAATGGAACGACACCAAAATTATTAATAATATCAACAGTAATATAGCAGAGTAGTGTTGTTGGGTGGTTGCTTGCTGATCACGGTTAGTTAAATTCTTTGAAAAAATTCGAGCGGAAAATTTAATTGTGTCACCGCAAAATGATATAACGGTAAGAGCGAGTACACGAATAAACGAATATTTATGTACAGTGTAAACGCGGATTTTTTTATTGTGTTATTAATAATTTTTTTTGTAAATAAAAAATAAATTAAATTTTGAGGGATTTTTGATAAACATAAATCGGTTCGCCACCAAATAATTATGGGTGGAAAACAAATATGGGACATAAATAATACAGTGGTTTTGAGAGCCGTGATTTAGAAGTCGGGCTGTGATTTTAATAGGATGGGAACAGTTGATTTTAGTCTTACATGGTAATCACCGATAACTTCATATATAATTTTGTTAGTTGTTCCAATACAAACCTTATAAATGAATAGCAGTAGAAGTTTTTCCTTAATGAAATGAATTTTGTAAGGTTGCATTCAAAGTGATTATGCAACGAGGGTTTCCTTATTGTAAACCTATTAAATGTCTTGTACGCAATGGCATACCTGTTTGATTGATAAGGATTCATTCTTATCGAGAATTGAACATACTGGACTTGATGTTTGGACAACTATATCACTTAATCAGTTTTATAAACTGGAAGGTAGGCCAGTCAGAAACCACACCAAAAACGATGGTGGTGGGACATTGACGTCGAAGTAAGTAGATGGTTACTTCTGTTTTGAAAAATATGTGAGTGCTCTGTGTTATAACAGGTTTCGAAACTTGAGTAAATATGCTCCTAAGTACTCTTGTCAAAGAGGCAGGTCTCTGAAGTTTTAGGATATGCTTTAGGGTGGCCCTTTAGTTTTGAGCTGGCCAGATAACCATCCTATACAAAATAATGGTTTAGATGATTGAAGTGAGCAGAAAATGCTTGGCCTTATCGCCATCTTTTTGTAGGCCTTTATACATTGGTAGAGAGCTATAATGTGTAACATATATCTTTATGTGTCGTTCTGTATTCTACCACAGAAGATCCACCATGTTATCGTCATTTTTGAGGATTTCCTTCCTGTAGTCTAAGTCTTCAGCAGTTTTTGGTACTCTTATTTTTAAGGAAGACTAATCTTTTCCACATGTAGTCTTTAAGGAAGACTCATCTTTTCCACAGGTTTTGTATCAACATTACCGGATATAGTTTCGGGTTCAGGAATGGTTATCAGACCATTATAGCGCCAAAATAATGACACTGAACATTGGAAATAATCGTTCAGATGTATTAACTTAACGTGCATATCGTGGCCAACAGGCACCGCCTGACATATTCATTGTTCGTTGTTTAGTGACGATTTTTGTTGAGCACAGGACAATGATTGATCGTCAACATGCCGTTTATCAATGACCAACACTTTCCAATGAACTGTTTGAAGTGGTAAGAGAAAGCGTTGCCTAGAACCCAACAGGACAACACTTTCACAGTTCTCACTATTTTGGCGTGAGTGGAACCACTTTGTGGTGCATTTTGAAGGATGATTTGCATTGCTTTTCGTATAAAATGCAATTAACAGAAAGAATATTGCCGACATCACGTCCATGTACTTTGAAATACGGCCAAACAGGAATGGTTGACACATGAATCTAATTTTTGACAGTAAGTTATGCCGTCATTGGGCTATATTTTTTCAGAGAAAACGAAACAGTCCATGAAAATTGATATCGGTGGATGTATCAACGACTGATTGAACAGCATGAGGTCAACCCACCAATGCGTGAAAAAGTTTAGACGTTTACTGGTTTCAACATGACAGTGCAACACGCCACACTACAAATCTAGCATTTCACTTTCTGCAACGAAAATTCCCTAAAGGTCTGATGTCAAAAAGGGCGACGTGGACTAGTCACCCGCAGATCTTCTGTTTTGATCTGTTCGGACTTATTTTTTTGGGGTTATTAGCAAAGCAAACTGCGTATACCGGCAAGCCTCTGATTAGGAATACAGCCCAAAATCAAGGCACCTGTTACATATATCACTATTTTGGGTTATTCTGGTTTTTTTCCATTTTTTTAGGAAACTTGTGGCGTTCCAGAGCAACTCAAACAAATCGCAAATTCGCTCACGCCACACACAGTTATTATAAATTCGATACTTCGAGTTAAGTTCTTGTAATTCACTAGTACTGTCGCGTCACGACATGGATTTGATCTTTTCGATCACACGGTCATTCAATGACGTCATCATCATCAGATCGAAACCGGCCTAGTGGGTTACAAGATACAAGCAATAACTCGGATTTACAATTACATCCAAATTTACATAAAGCTACACTCTTGAAACTCTCTTAATCTCAGTTACTGATTGATCAGCATGCAAAAAAGTTTTGTTCCAAACTGGGATAATCTTTCAAAAAAGTATTTGGCCAGGACTAACCTAACTATTGCCAAATGTTTTCAAATCCTTGTTTATGTCTTATATTGTGATATGTGGTACCTCAATGGACAGATTGCCTAATTTATAGTGTGGTGGTGATTTTCGTACTTATCAACATTTTCTGGTTTAAAGACCAAATAATTCAGTGAACTATTGGGTATGACTTGCGCGGCCGATGATTTCCCTTCATTCAATGTCGTATATGCAGGAAAACAGTTGGTTTCACGTTTTGTCTCAAAAAAGCTCCAGAAGTGGTTTGGATCGTTTTTAAGTGATTTTCTCGTAGTTAACCCAAAATAACTCTCGAAATGTTGATATTCTGCATATTTAAGCCTAACAGTATCGGAATATTGTTTTAATGTTTCTTTATAGGCTTTATCCGTCCGGTTCAGTGAACCAGCACAACGAAGAAAGTACAGGAATAGTCCTTGAGTTAAACACAAGGGATATCATCCGTTTGAAATCCGGACAACTGTTGATGAATTAGTGTAAACTATCATCAGCATCTTCAAGACATTTGTATAGCATACGATACTTGACCGTTACCTTGTTGTTATAACTTAACAGTTCGTTCACGTCATTCGTTTGTTAAAATAAAGTTTAAAGTTCGTTCGAAGCCGTTTTGTAACGTTTGATGTTTTCTTAATCAATATTTTCACGCATCATTGTTCATTAGACACCCTTTTTAATTTAACAAGCTCACAGGATACAGATGTGACCATAGCTATTAGTACTTTACCGCCAGATTTTTTAGTACTTGTTTTACATCTGCAGATTATATCCTGGTTGGTAAAAATGGATTTTTCGAGGTCTTGGACTTAACTCTTGCGATTTGTCTTCAAGCTAATGCGTCAATTCTGTTGGCTTTCATCTATGTAGTAATTTATGAAGTTGGTCATCTTCTATTGGAGAAAAGTATTTTGAAATATGTGTGCTAGCTACTATTGCACGTGGTAAGCTGTCGTACAGAAATATTACCTTTACAATTAAGCTGCCACTCTCAGAGCTCATTATTGCCAGCTTAGTGCTAGAGTTAACTTTCGAGCAGTATTTTATATGTTGGTCGTGATGACTAATAAAATATATACAGGACTAGATGTTGTATATCGCATAAACATAAATTGACCCTTATATCGTGCAGTTGTATCTGAAAAGGGAATTAATCAAATTATAGGAATACAAAGTTGTCTTATATTTCATATTTAATTAATTTAAGCATATCCAAATGTCATTACGCATCTCAATAAATAGTCACAACATTTTACAAGAAATACTTGAACCATAAAGCAAATATTTAATAAAGTAAAGCAAGACAAAAAAAATATATGTATATGTCTCCGAACCACCACCGCATATATACTCATCCCCAATGTACGCACTGCACCTACTCACACACTGTGTGCAAAGTATTTTTTTTCCATCTCGTTAGCCCAATTCCTCACAAATATTTTCACTCTAATAGTATAATTAAAACACAGTGAAACGTAATTTCACTTAATTAAATTCCCTTAAAATTGTATATAAATATAAGAAAAAAATTCAATAAAATCTTGAAATTAAATTAAAAAAAAAAAAAAATCAGGACACACTTCACAAAAGCAAAGACGACACAAACGAAACGAGCAACACAACAAACACGGTGGCAGCTTAAAAAATTGTGAAGAATTTTTTTTTTTCGTTCTTGTCGCTCAGTTAAACTGTCCCTCCACCACCTCGGTGATATCAATTTTTTTTTGTACCGGCAACAACAACACAACAAGTTAAATTACATTCACTCAAGTGTTAATGCCCATTTAAAGTACAAAAAAAAATGTATAAAAACGCGATTTCAGATTTAAAGGATCACAGGGTTTGGTTCACCCCCTAATTTTCCTCAAAGAACGTACAAGTTAGTAAAAATAATAACAGATAAACAGACAAACAAAAAAAAAATTGTTTCAATTTTTTGGTACAAGGAGGTTGGTTGGTGCGAGATACGATGGTCGTGCTATGTGATCGCATAACTCGACTTTATATATAATACTAAAAATGGGAATTCATCAAAGCGACCATCGTATAAATCGAGCATGCAACGAGGTATGTTGCAATGGAATAGACAAAAAAAAATCTTAACATTGTGCCCCCTTCCTCCATATATACAAAACCCAGTTCAATCCGATGACGAAATACCAAAACAAAATGCGATTTCCTTTTAATTTCATCTCTTCTGTTTGGGTATGTGTGTGGGTTAAATAAATCCGAAACATTGGAACGAGTTAACCTAACCACCCTGAACGATGGTTCCAAGTTTAAGAAAAATTCGAACGGAAGTTAAAACAATATACACCAAAAGGGATGGAAAACAACAAAAACAAAATTCCACCGTCTTATATCGTTCGTGTTGGATATAAGAAGATGTGATTTCTGTGTGTATTGTTTATACCGTAATTGGATTTTGAGACAAAAAGAAATTGAGAGATAAATACAAACAACAACAACAACAACAAAATTGGTAATATAAGACGATGTACATACGATTATACTTGGATGGATGGATGTGTAAGAAGACAATAAGTTACATTTACTTCAATTGTTTGTATATATATGTTGATGATGACGATAATCATAATCATTGACACATGGTTAAGAAAAATATTTAATGGTTGAAGTTTAATTGTCTTTGACTTATGTTTGAAATGGTTTGTACATATGTAAGTTAGAGATGACTGACGATTTAAGAAAATTTTATTAAATCTATCCGTAACGGAGTAAATAGTTGAAAGGGGTTCGGATGCAAGAGTAATGTAGAATGATAAAAGTAAAAAGTCCTTGGGTTGGTCTGGAGTGCGTGTATCTAGGCTCCTATCTCATCATAGTAGCAACTCCGATTTGCTCTTTTCAGTCTTGTATAATCTTTGGATGGTTGGAATAACACTTTGCTAAGGGCTCGCCACATAATAAATGGCTATCGAATTGAGACAAATACGCAGCTAAATGGTGGCCAATTTGTTACGGCTGATTACTCAATCCCCGAAGATAGTATATGTAAAGATCGGTTATTTCGTTTGCTGTGTGACAAGTTGCACCGTTCTGTTGAAACCAAATGTAGAGTGTTACGCTTCTTAAATTCTGATTAATTACACAAACTCATTTTCTAAGGGTCGGTGACAATCCGCATTGACTGTATATGGGCTATGGGATCATTTTAGAAAAAAATTGACTTATGATACCGCCCGACGAAAATCCACACCAAGCAGTCACTCGTTATGGATGCATCGGCGTGAGGATTTTCTGAGCATCAAATGAGTCAATTTTGCTTATCGACATAGCCTCCGATTCGAAATTGAGCTTCAATGGAAAAAATGATTTTTCGGTAGCAATGCTCATTTTCTTTCAAGTGTTTCACAGCCCAATTAGCGTGGAATATTATATTCTGTTCGTAAATGCCATAACACAAATGGTTGTCTCACTCGATATAACCGATAGTGGAAATTTTAAAGTTTATAGATGCACTACTCGGCAGCTTAGTGGCTTAGAGGGTTACTTGTTACGCTTCGAAGGGCACTAAATTTGAAGTTGACTAAATCATTGTCTCATGAATTCGATTCCTGCGCAGGTCTCGTGTTGCTGCAGTTGAACTGAATATTTTTTCAGTTCCTGTTAAAATCCAAGAAGGTGTTGTCTCACTTCTCCTGTGGCTCTTGGTTATTGATGAGTTACTAGTTGTGTAATATGGTTTGCTCAGAACTAAGCACTTTAATATATTGTCTGAATTAACACAGCCCTCTATCAATTGTGGGTATGTTGAAAAGGGTTTGGATGTTAATCAGTTTAAAACCAGTTTTCTGGCCTTGACTTTCCGCAAGTTCGTACTCAGGCAGTACTGCAGATGGACATCAACCAAATGAAATGTGTTGCATGGAATTTTCAATAACAGTGTGAAATCAGAACTGCTGTATTGCTGTCAAACATATAGAAACACACGTAGTGGATTCATGGGAGACTCATATTTACAATTCCCTTACTATTCAAAAGTCGATACGAATATACCAATTGGAACGAAATCTGCAAAAGAAGAAAAAATAAGGAATGAACTGGAAAAGAACCCGGCTAGTTAAACCTCAACAACTCTGTAAAATATAGAGGGAACTAAAAGCAACAATCCTGAATAGAGTCAGATAGTCTAGGAGGAAAAGTAAACGAAAAACGTAAGAACCAAGCTTGTCTGACAGCTACCAATTTGATGGGCCATCTGAAAACTTTATACCGACTTCCTAATTGCAGGCCAACAAAAATAGAACCCCGCAAACCTTCTCTGATCAAGTGAGTAGGTTCGATAAGAACCCTTATTAAAACAGGGCTTATGACATACGAACGGATCAAGATGCGAGGTGGGACTAGAACAGGAGTTTGTGGACATAACCAGTATACAAAACTATGTCCCAGAGGGTGATATTCTGGGAGAATTGCATGCGAAAGAAATGTGTTCAAAGACTGGTAAATAGTACATTTATATTCTACTAGACAGTCAGGCTGTTTTAAGGGTACTCAGGTAAAACACCTAAGAGTAAAGTTAGTTGGAGGCTCATAAATCGACAAAGTAACTGTAGCAACCAGTATAAAATAACCCGTATAAAATAACCAGTATAAAATAAGTTTTGTGGGATCTGGGGCATGTTGGAGTTGATGTGAATGAGGTCGATGATGGCCGAGCTCCTTCTGGTGCGCAATTATTTTAATCGAAACAGTTTTTCGAATTGATTGAAACGAAACAGGACCACAGAGCAGTGACGGAGTGCTGGGTAGTTTCAAACGGGACCACATATTGGCACAACATTCATGGATTAAAACCATCTAAAGCGCCAAAGTATTGCTTTGTTTCTTGAACTTTACAACAAACATATCACTTAATCCGGAATCATTCCGGAACTTATTATGAAGGCAGTCTTTCGAACTTGTTGCTTCTATTATATATTATTTATAGGTTCCTGGCATTTCTATATGTAATCTGTAATGTGTCATTGATTGAGTGTCTGGTTTCACTCACTTTAGTGATTGGCGATACTGCAGCATGGTGACAAATTTTCTGACAGTCAGTTCCCCGTTGTTGACTTGCCGTGTTGCGGCAAGAGAGTTATGTGACTGTGTACTGAATTGTAGTTCTAGAAACTTGAAAGATAGAATCAGAAGGTATTGACATGTTTTGCGCTCATCGGGGGTCACCAATTTTTTTTCTCGCCACAAGTCTGGAGTTTATGTATATATACTGATATTGATTACAATTAATCGAGCTTTCTATACTGCTTTTCATATATAGCCAGATACCGCTTTTTATCTTCATATTAGCATTGTTCCTTCAAAACCAACATACGAAATGACACAGGAGGCTTAATGACTTCTGAATGGACAGTGCATATTAATCTATTCAGGCGAGACACATTTCATATCGTCTGACTTAACCTATAAAACATAATTTTTTACTATTGACAGCCTAAAACAACTACTTAAGTTAAAGAGGTCAAGTAATCAAAGGCTACCGTGCTCTGCAGGGATTGACAATTTTCTTTATGTCAGTATGATCAACAAATTAAAAATCCGAAAAATGAGTATGGTGATTGACAAATCACTTCGGTATCTCGACATTAAAGGTGGCTTAATAATGGGACGATCGAACCAATCTGGGAAAGAATTTCGATTCTTATCAAGAAGTCTATATATGTAAAAAGTCAACTGAGTCATGGTATTATCTCTTTTTTGAAACATGAGGAGAAGTAGATGGTGGTCTTTTGAAAATATCAAGACCCAATTAAGCGAGTAATGGAAAATGCCGTCTCAATCGGTAATAAATTGCGGATTTAGACTCAACTCAATCAAAACCACATTTTTTCACAATATAATGTTAGATGTCATCTGTAGCTCTGGTTTTAAGCTCCACTACATAATAGCTTTCCTAAGAAAATATGATTTGCGGGGACAATCTCGGACATTAGTTGGAAGTTGAATATTATGGAAATATTAAAGAGAATTACAAGTACTTAGTATTCATGTGGGGAGACCTACTTGGGAGGGTTTATAGTTTGAAACTGAAGTTAGACTCAAAATACTGGCATGGTAAGACTTGTAATTAGAGCTAGCATGTGGTGGACAGCTATTGCTAAAGCCGCGGTACTCAATCTTGACTATATGCACTATACCTTTGTTTTGTGAACTACGAGCTCTTCTATAGAATGCTGAAAGGGTTCGCATCTGAAACCACCATAGTGATGCATTTTTTTACTGATGGCTCTAAGATACACAGCATATTTCTGTTTATGTAATGCATTGAACTGTTTGAAGCGTAATGCCATATCTACAGTCGACATTGAAATTTGGAAGTTGTAGGGCAGACAAACTCGTAAGTGATGACTCTTCAGCTGTCACCCGAAAGATTAGGGTTGACAAGGAAACGGTGAGAGACTGCATAGTAACAAGACAGGTTTATTATCTTCAACGTTAGACCAAATAAAAGCAATCTGGGAACGGTTTTCGCTTCTTATCAGGAACTTTTTTTATATGAAAAAAATCAACTTATGGTGTCACCTCCTTTTTGAGACATGAGATAAAGAAGACGATAGTCTTATGAAAATATCTAGACCCAATTAACCGAGTGATGCAAAATGCTAGAAATACTAGAACTATGTATCCATGCGGGAGGACCTACTTGGGAGGTTCTATAGTTTGAACTTGTCATAGCAAGACCTGTAATCATGTTTATAAATCTTTCATGTAGTGACCAGTTTTTGCTAAAGCTACAGTACTGAATCTTGACTATATGCACTATACATCTGAAACCGCCTGAAACCATCAGAGTGATGCATTTATTACTGAGGGCTCTAAGATACTCAACATATTTCAGTTTATACTGCAAACAGCTCATTGGCACCAGGTTCGAGAGTGGCGATAAGTTGTCGCACTCATCTCTGAACATGATTTTTAAAGGTTGGAACATCGAAATAGTCTGGCTCTGGCTCACTAGCCTAGTTAAGGATGACTCTTTAGTTATCACTCAGAAGATTATGGGCAAAGAAAAGGTGAGACGCTGAATTGTAGCAAGACGACTAAATAACTCGAATTATAGGTTACCGATATATTGAAGAGTAAGCTGGTACGTTGCCAAAATTATGGAACTGATAATAATAGCAATTAATCATTGAGTCGTCCTAATCACCATAGGTCTCTCGCATAACTGTCTTTGCTTTTTTTAAATCGGCGGTGACGATAATGCCTTGTGAATGCCATAACATGAATGCATGACGTATCGACAACTCGCCCATTTTTAGTACAAACCACAAACTTATCCATTCTCAAGTGTCGTTCAGTATGGCTTTCATACAGTTCTCGTAATGTCTTCTGTAAACAAAAATGCCGATAAAGTACGAAAATTGACCTATAGTCAATATTTAATCAGTTGGCCAAACAAATCCGTCCGCATACAAGAAATCAAATTTAAAGGTCACCAACACTTATACGTAGACGACGTTAAGTCATCAATTAAGCAACAAACAATTATGTATTTCTATTTAAACGCGCATACCAGTCTTAAGTGCATATTTATGTACAGCCACAAATCAATTAAACCATTTAAACGAAACCGTCAAATCTCAACCGGGCGCATGCACACACAAAATTTACGATCAATGTCTTACACATAAATATCACAATCTTCATTCCAATTCTATTTATAAAACATCTCAATCTTAAAATAAATTCTATATAATGTATAACATAATTTGTAATTAGCTTATATGTTAATCCGTATCTACGAAACGAACATATTGTTCCCTAAACATGAACATAAAGGGTTAAAACACCGTACAGTGTTTAATATCCCGTTTTGTCGTCTTAATCTTCAACACCATAACCTTTCACTTTAATTCTCCAGATAATCATAACAAAATGCTTTAATTCTATATAATATTGTATATAAGACGTTTTCGAAACGAGATGATAACATAAAATCATATTATGCTTTCACCTTGAAATACATAAATTTAAGATGAGAGCATCTTTACATATGTATATACTCGTAGATATGTATGTCGACGAAAGAAAATTAAAATGTCGTTAAACGCGTGCCATTTTAATGGCCTCGGATTACTGGTTTAACATATTATATTAGACTATTTAAGATGCTGTAATCATATATCGAATTATGGTGTGCATGCATGCCTTAAACCTCGCCTAACATATTTTTGTTAAATTGATTCGTCAAAAATATGTCGCCAACATTTTTTTGTTTCTGTTGATTTTTATTAACTTTTCGCTGCATTGATCTTTTTCTGTTGTGTACCCGCGCCCCATCCGGCCAGATCATAAAAATCGAGTGTGTGTAAAAAAAATAAAATTTAAAAAATTTTATTTGGGCGATTTTAACGCGCGAGACTCATTATTTCTCGAATTAGACATTTCACAAGTCGGGCACAAAAATAAAATTGTTAACGACTTTTTGTGATCTGTCGCCTGAAACATACATAAGAAATGATCAAATTTATATTCAGTTCAAGAATTCTAAAATTTATTGTTTGACGATGTTGTATATGCGAGTATGTATGTTCAATGATCATCATCATCATATTGGTATTGCCATTATGCGACGAATATGTACGATCGATCGATCGATCAATATAAAAACAAAACAAAAATGCTAAAATCGAATAAAAACAAAAATCCCGAAGTTGGTAAAACAAACTGCAAAAACTTGTCCAAAATGTGAAGTTGATTGATTGCTTGGCGTGTACGAAAAAAAAACAAAAGTTGGGCTTTCATTTCAGGGATGGGTAAAGTATATATTTGTCTGGACACAGGTTAAGTTGAGAGGGTGCTACAGCACACTTAGACCGGTGACGGTCCGGTCCGTTATGATACCTCAAGATCTTACTTCCCTATTAGCCTTATGAGAACCAGTATATTAAGAATTTACCCAAATATTCATGTCTTTTATGTGCCAATCATGAGCATAGGACTCAGCCGGGAATTAAGTGGACTACCGTCTCTTCCTCCTCCTTCTCCATACAGCTGCTACAAATGTCATAAGCGGTTAGACCTATAGCCTCCACGCATGTTCTCTAAGTAGGCAGTATCCCCACGATCGTTTATAGTTCACGTCTTCGTAGGGGGGATAGTGTCTTATTGAGCGTTTCAAGTCCAGTTTTTGCCAGACATGCCATTCTTCACTACATGTTCCTGTTCGTCCACCTTTTATTCGCTGGGCTACCACCTCTTTTTTAACAGTCTTGAGGGCCTTAATGGGTCTCTCCAACTTCGGCCTTTTCGGTAGCAGTTGGAGACTTGTACCATGCCTCGCTAGTTCGTCCGCCCTGCAGTTCCACATGACGACCAGTGGCCGGGGACCCAGGCTATCTCATAATGTTGAAATCCTTACTCCTCTCATTCAGAGACAAATGGCAACCCATCGCCACTCTAGAAGTCTGAGAAACAAAATTCAGATCCTCAATCGATATCACCTCTACCTGGTACTTGCTGAAGATTCCCAAGATTCCCTTGAGGGGCAGGAAGGAACCTTTTCTCAAAGCGCAAAGTCGGTGTAATGTAGTCTAGATTCGACAGTTCCTTCCTTAGCGATCTAATTATCGTCGTGTGCCATGTCTGAAAACATTTCCACTGAGATATGGCTGATAGTCGGGTTGTCGTAATCGCCGCGATCTGCTTACCATAAATATAGACGAGGAGAAGCTGAAACATAACTTCCAAGGGGCGTGTTGGTATTATCTTCAGCACTCCAATTATAAGCATACAGGCCTTGCACCTTCTCGATATCCTTGTTGTAAGTTACTTTATCAAGTGCTGGTCACGACACGCTCACTGCACACGCATAAATAAGTACAGGTCTTACTCCGGAAGTGAATAGCCAGTGTGCCAGCTCCGGTTTCAGGCGTCGTCTCTTTCCCATGGCGTTTCTACACGAGTACATGGCTATATTAGTCTTGTTTAATCTTTCCAATGTGTTGGGCTTCCAACTAAGTTTACTGTGCAAGATTACGTCTAGAAATCTTGCCTTTTCAGTAAAAGCTAGTCTCCTGTCATTTAAGAGAGGTGATAGTAAATAGTACCAGTTAAGTTTTGGACGAGTCAATTGCCAGTCCACATCTGATGGCTCACCTCATAATGATTAGGAGGGCATTTTGGATTACCTCCTTCACCGTGCATAAATATTTACCTAACTCAGCTATCGCTTAGTCATCTGCAAAAGCAATCACTCCGATCCCCACTCTCTCCAGCTCTAACAGCAACCCATAGATTGTTATGTTCCAGAGAAAAGAAGACAGGACACCAATCTGCGGGGCTCCCTTAGCCACCCGCATCTTGATGGTGGATTCTCTCAGCTCCGAGTTAACTATCCTGCATTCAAGCATACGATTGATTAACCCATTTACAGGGTGATCCACCCCTATAGACGAAAATCCCTCAAAAATTGGTTCCGTTTTTCAATTGTTAAAGGCGCCCTCAATATCAAGGAACGCCACCATACAAAACTCTTGTGAGATTATTGATTTCTCAATTGTACCTACCAGGGTGTGCAGAGCTGTATCCACAGAAGCTATCACAACTGTACTCTGGACATAATTTTATAATAATTATAGGCCAAGAAACTGCGACCGTTCGACGAACAATTGAAAAATTGTGAAACTAGGAGGTCTCACAAAAACTAAGAAAATTATAGGTTTTTAATTTTCCTTAGTTATTATAGGTGGAATCCTGATCCGAAGATGTGGATATCCTTACCCAGTCAAGAATGCGAGAAAGAGAAAGAGAGAGAGAGAGAGAGAGAGAGAGAGAAATATGTAGATTTCTTGATCCGAAAGATGTTGATATCCTGATCTGTAGAAGGCTGATCCTACCACAGCTAAGAAAGAGAAAGAGAAAAAGAGATAGAGAGAGACAGAGAGCCCTTTTTTGTAGGTATCATTGATATAGACATCACATGTGAACCGTTACCAAACAGAGGAGTGTGTCGATTTTTCACCGACTAAGCCCTAACACTTCAGAAAATAATGATCGAGTCATCCCATTGTTATTCGATAACGTTCAAAATAGACCTACACTCTTAATGCAATTATTATTTGAACAGATTCCAATGTTTTCCTTTATGTGCTCTGTTGTACTGCATTGGCACAAATTGGTGGGCTATACATCAGGGTGTATGTAACTATGTTAGCTATCAGAGCTCTTTTGCTTTATCAACCTCCTCTCGTATTCGGTATAAGCCGTGCCATCGCTGCGTTCACTCGACTTGCTTGTTCGCAGGAGGTAATCAGATGTGTCTTATATAAAAGTCGGGTTAATATATGTTTTGGGCACCAACCTCTCCAAAGTTTTTTTTACTATTAATTAGGACTGCTTCTGTCTTGTGTTTGCTAATATTAAGCCAGCAGATGCTAACCATTGCTGAATATTTCGTACCGTTCTGTTAAAAATTCTTACTATTTCCACCCTGTGTTTTGGGACTATTACTATGGCGATGTCATCATCAATGCTAGCCACTTGAGCATCGGAATATGGTACTTTGCCATAGGTATTTCGGCATTTCTATATGGGTAAGGACGTTAAATATACAATTCCAACTAGCCGATTAAAGGCATTTTTCACGTCTAGTGTGACTAATGCACAGTATTTCTTGCTTCCAAGTATAACCATCTTAAACCAGATATCTTAAACCAGTGCCTTATTTACCAAATATTAGTGTTTTACCAGATCACCTGCCCTTACAGTAGCCTACTGTAAGTCACGTACAATTCGTTATAGGATTTTTCTGCTGTATTTAACAAACATATTGGACAATATGAGGATGGTTATCCTGGTGGCTTGCCTCCTTTAGTAACAGGGCCGGTTTCTGTTCCTTTTATTATTTTAGAGAAGGAACCTTCTTTCAAGCACTCAGTATATACACGTGGGAAGAGAGAGAAGACCTACTAATAGCAAATAACCATTCAGAGTAATATCCATTCAGAGTCGCTCTTTTCCAGGAATTAAGGTCAACTATCGTCAATCAGCTTTCAACTCACATTCAATCTTAGCTTGGTCAGGCTTTCAGGACAGTATTTCCCATTTGCGAATTGGGATCCAATTATTAGATCACATGATCATTGAGCATGTGGTTTCCAATTCGTCAAAGACTAAATAAAGTATTGTAATAACCAACTTTACCCACCCTTTTCTAAAACGACAACATTAACAACAAACACTTGCGAACCTTCAAAATTAACACTTTATACATAACAACAGCATGATGACCTTTCTTTTATATCGCTTCTGCCGTGATTTACGTGAAAACATTTAATATTATATTTTACAGCCTCGAGTATTATAAACAAAGTTACAGCTTTTGTAAAATTTACGTTGTGCCGCCGCGCGATCTCATTTTTCGCGACGTTGTCTTCTTGTTCTTCGCCGCGCACTATATATATATATACCCACAACAAAGACAATACAACAAAAGGAATCTCAACAGAGTAAAAAAGTGTGTTTTATCACAAAATAACTAATATCGACGATCAATATGTATTCAATCTGGGTATTTGTTATTGTAAAAGATGAAAATTTGCATTGAATCGAACGACAAACATCTTATGGATGTGCACGCGGTTAATCGCTTTTATATATGTGCACAAATGATTTCCTTCGCGATATTTAATCGCCTTTAATGTGTGGTGCTTCCCGTACACATATAAGAGGATAATATATGCAACATAATGCTTTTCGGTCCGATATTACATTTTGTAAGGGTTTGTGCAGGCCCGTACCGTGTCAGTATTCTGATTCCATCGGTAAACGCTTTATGAAGATGCCAAATCGCTGCCTACCGAAAGGCGACCCTGCCTTGTATTATTCGGTCTGAATCACCACGCAGAATGTGACCGAACCAGTGTACTTGCTGTCCTTTATTTTATTGTCTTTACTCGAGTCACCTTTGAAGGTTCGTTCGTTTGAGGACATAGAGAGTTGCAGTCTTCTGCATTGTCAGAGGTTAAGGGAAACTACCAGAAGGCTGTAGAATACGGTGTGATGATCCAATCTTCAGGATGATTGGGATAGTTTCCTAGCTGCTCAAAAAGTGTATAAATTAGGAACATAACAGAGATCCTCCTGGTTAATCTTTTGTGAAGAAATTAATAGCTTGTCTGGTGTATTTTACACTTAAAAAGACATGTAGCTTGATTCACTTTGACTTTACTCATTGGCAAGGTTACTTCCTCTAAAAAAGAAGTAGGCAACTTTATACTATACCCATTTCCGATTTGTAATGCAATCGCAACCGACAGTACAAAAGTAGCATCGATTTGGTTATAATTCCCAATTGGGACCTGTAGATAAATTAATTATGTTTGTTCTCCGCTGAACCCTTCAAATCTAGTGGTCCGGATGGTATCTTGGAGCAGAAGTGAAGAAATTTTTATTCCAAAAGTTGGCAAGTCGGACTAGATCAACCCCAAATCGTTTTTGCCTATTTATCTCTCATCATGCTTAAAATGTGGGCAAATTCTGAACCTTACATGCAGTTGTGACGAGGATGGTTAGTTCTATGCACAATACGAGTTTCTTGTGGGAACTTTTCTGAATACTGCAAGTACCTTTGATAATATCACATTCGTCTCGCTGTATTAAATTGTATGTATGCAAGAATCTCACATTGTGTTATGTGAGGTTGACGATACGTTTTCAGAGGATGTCTTCAGATAGCTGTGTTTTCACACTTGTTGTGGCTTCTGGTAATTGAACAACTTTTTGTTATACTTCATGATTCCGATCTGGTTCTGACAGTGTCAGGCAACCACCTGAATATCTTATCAGACTTAACTCAACACGCTCTTCTCATTATGGAACACTGGTGTCTGGATAACAGTCTACATGTTTAGAAACACTGCAGCTTTTTTTTTACCATCGCTTTTCGATATCAAATGCTTGAGAGTGCCTGCCCCCTGTGACATTCTGGTAAAAGAGGTTGCAAACAGTTTGGCTATAAAACTCGTTCTCACTTGTCATTCATCTTCACAGCCTGGGACTGGCCAGTGATATAACGAATGCCTTATTATAAGTGAATGTTGATGATAAGTTATATTTTATCAACAGTTGACCGGCTTTCGATAGCATAATGTCCCTTGTGTTCTAGTTAGGAATATTCCTGTACATCTATACATCTCTGCCCTGGTTTAAACTGCGTCAGATTGCTAAGAATGCAGATTTCAGATGTTTTTGAAATATAGTATTTTAAGCAATCATTTGTAGTTTTGAGAATTGTGAATAACTCAGCCACTTTCCAGTCTTTAGGTGTAGGTTTCTTTCGCCATATGCCAATCTAATAAGGTCGCAAAGACAGTACGTAAAAACTACTCCTCTTAATATCAAGAGCTTTGAATTAATGAAATCTATTCCAGGTGAACCTTGTGAATTCCTGATAGGATATAATTGACGATATTGCTAGTGACACATGTGGAACATTAAGTAGGTCAGAAAAATGTTCAAGTCATGTATCGAGCACCATTGGACCACAATGAATTTGCTTTGGGAGCGTTTCTGGACATGTAAAGAACGTTTGACCTTCAGCGCGATGATTTTTGAAGCTGAAAATCATGGCATAGAGACCACACTTGTTCGGTGGCTTAGTGGCATTGTTAGGTCAAGAAGAATTACTGCAGACTTAGGTAGTGAGACGACGCCGATGACCGCCCGAAATGGACGTCCTCAGGGTGGAATTCTGTCTCCGCTCTTGTGATGTCTGGTTATCAACGCACTCCAACTAAACAACAACGGATTTTACTGCCATGGTTATGCTGATGACATCACCATAATAATAGTAGGTGAATATAATGGTATCAATCTACCCTTGGAAAACTGAGATGGTTCTTTTTACTAGACGTAGGACTTTGGGAAACTCTAATCATCCAAAAATTAGGAAACATACGATCCCGTTCTCTTCGGAACTATGCATCACTGGAAATGCAAATAGCTAATCATGGGGTCTGAAACCCAGACGCGTGTACTGGCTATATGTCCTAATGAGAGGACAATGAGGGGAGCCTCAACAATGCCGCTTGATCTTTGGATCATAAGGTTTATCCCTTCATTTTAGCTCCTTCTAGATACTACCAAATAAAGAGGAAGGTGGATACAAAATATGTGCCATTTTGTAACATTCCCATGGACACTATGGTATCGAAGCACGTTTGGGACTACAACAACCCACTCTTCCTCTGCGGTGACGATATGATGATCTTTACTGTTGAATCAGTATGCTGTAGCCCGGCTGGTGCCGGATTATACATACAGAAACCTGAGGTGAAATTATCTAACCCGCTTGGTAGGTGCGCTACAGTCTGTCAGGCGGAAATTAGTTTTTGAAAGTGTCACTCTTCGCAAAGTTGATGTATTGCAGAGATTGCCATATCTGCATCCAGACAGCTCTAAAGGCAACTGACACCAAAACCGTTTAATCGAAGCTAGTTTAGGAGAAGGTAATAACCTTATATCGGCTTGGAAGTCCGAATGAAGTTATTGACTTCATTGCACTGGGGTGCAGCTTCCAATTATGCTTAGGTCCTCGCTTTAGGAGTTACGTTATAATCTTCTGAAATGGATATCAACTATCATTTTGGTGATCCGTCCTTCAGCTATCTTTGGTTCAGTAAATCAGCAAAGATCCCAGTCCTTCTTGGAAATATCATAGTCGTACCTTGACGATCTTGCAACATATTCTCACTGGGCATTGGTCACTAAATAATCACATGTACCGAACACAAATTTAGACCAACACAAATTGCGAAAAATATGTGGGAGAAAAAGAAGACGGTATTCAGCACTTCTTGAGCTCCTGTACTTCATGCTCTTCCTATAGACGGCACTGTTTTACATCACAATTCTGATCTGACGATCAACTGACGACCTTGAAAATACCAGATATTTTGAACTGCATTAGAAGAACAAATCGATTTCGAGACTGAGAGTGTACATTTCAGAAGGGGTGTCACTATGGGGCAATCAAGCCAGAGTGACAGAGGAAAAAATTGGCCTTAGGGATTTAAGGATGGATTCTCAATGAAAATCTTTGCGGTCTGTATTCAGTTACAGCTTATGACAAACGCCACGCCATGTGACGAATACCACATCGATGCTACCACAGGGATTGTCATCTTTGTCCCAAATGGCAACCGACCGCGAGATCTTGCAATATTACATAATGAAACGAAACACGATGTATCGTATATGTGGGGTAACAGTGTTGGGTATTGAACTCGAAAACGTTAACCGAGTCGTTATGTCAGTTAGCGTTTCGTAGAGTGATTTTTAATTTAAGCATCATAAAATCATAAAATTTCATCCCACAAAAATGATATTTCCCGCGGTGAAAATTGTGTGCGGTACAGTTGCCGCATTTTTTGTGTGCAGGTCCGAAAATAACAATCATTAGCTTCATTAAACATAATCTTATATATATTTTTTTTTATTTTCAATTACTTTTGGGTACTTTTCATCTTCTTCGTTGCGCGGTGAAGATGGGACGCAGAAAAGGAAATGCGATACTTAAAAAATGGAAAATTAAATAAAAGACGGTTGGTATGTATGTACAGTGTATAGTTGAGACTAAAGTAAGGGTTGTTTCGTTTTTGTTGGTGTTCGATGTTTGGTTTGGCGGGTGTAATAAAAAAAGGGATATTCGTTTTTTTTATCTTTTTGAATTACTCGAAGATGAAAAAAAAGTGTAATGAAAAACAAAATTTCTCTTTTATCTTATCATTAAGAAAATTCGTTTAAAATTTTTTTTTTTTAATTTTGATTGCAGTCCATTTTATACGTAACACGATTTTGTTTTGTTGTTGCCAAAGTGTGATAATTTCATCCCTCTATATGGGTATATATTTATAGAGATGCTGCGCCAAGATGGGAAGAAGACAAAACAAAGTTAATTTTCACTTTTATTAAGTAATAAATTTTCAGATGATAAAATTAATTGCTGATGGAAAATGTTATCTGATTGTTTTGTTGTTGTTTTTAATGAAGGCCATTTGAACTTTTGGTTTTTGTGTGCACGCACATCGCTTCGTGCAGAATTGATCCGCTGATTGGAGGGTATTGTTTCATTTAATGAGTGTAGTGTATTGGGTGTATAGAGGGCTAATTCCTTCTCGTTTCGATATTTATGTAGAATCGTCTTATCCCACACTTTACAGTTTAGTTTATAAACCTTGCCACTTTTTGCCAGTTGCTTCTGGTTCTTATGTCTCATTCTAAACCAACTTGATTAAGCTGGCACTATCGGAATATATCACAAACGGATACGATATTGATTGCCTCCAGTACTCGTCTTAAATAACTAACTACCTACACCAACGCGAGCACGGAAGCTGAAGAAAACGCCGCCTTCAGTGCACTGAACGAGGCTTCAGCTGCCGTAGACCACCTGGACTTGCTGGCCTTGCCTATACATATGTTAAATCTATGATTTAGGAGATGTAAAACTCCAATATCGCTTTATATGTGTTTGTGCGGAGGCTACCATTAACGACGAAATACTCTAGGTAACCCATTTCTCTCAAAACAAATTTGCCAGGTTTATAGTTAGTCCGGTACGGTAAACAGATGCGTGACTTCCTTTAACAGTTGGAAATATCCTGAAGCGTGGTTTCTGTTACTAAAAGGTTTTCAAAACCTAACATAAAAACCTTATCGTGCGAATGGTACCTTATGCATTAAGCGCCAATGAGAATCTGGTTAGGCTTACATGTAGCTTAAAGGGCGTAAGCGACTCTAAACCGCATCTCAACTGAGACCTTACGAATTATTATACGTGTTATGGTGGAGCAAAAACAGTAGGTAGTCTAGCATCCGAAGCATATTAAAAGTTTTGGTCAACGGTGAAAGTCGAACTGAAGACCATGGCGTGATGAGAAACTCTCTTAATCATTTAGCTACAGTAGGCATGTCACCGATTATAGCTTATATCGAATCAGCACTACTCCTACTATTTATCCATTTCAATCGTTACGAGACAGTCTAAGCACTAACTAAAGCTGTTTGCAATTACAGATGGCACGAGTCGTGTGTTGATCTCCATTCAAGTGCAGCCAAAAAGTTGGCTTAACGTTATTGCAGCAACAATAAGTTTATTCATCTGTTCAACCCTTGCGTGTTTGATCTTGAGTCCTCGAAAGTACCTGCTTGTTGATAATTCTTTAGATTTTCATTTTCCGCATCTTGGAAGAAGTGGTTGAAAACCTTATCACTCCATGGTGTGGAAGATAATACATTTCATCAGTTTTCGTAAGGATCCGTGAAGGATTATATATAGTTTTGAGTTTGATTTTAAAGGAAGGCTAAGTATGAAGTGTCCATCATTAGTATAGGGTTTCTTATCTTCGATGTTCTCCAACTTAATGTTGCGGATATACTCGATTGCAAATGTTTAACCACGATTGTTAATCCAGCTTGAAATAACGAATCGTGTACTTTGAAATATTTTCGTTCAATTTAGGCGGGTTTTAAGCATCAGCAGGATGAATGTCTATACCATTATTGGCACGCATGATGATGATTTAATGAGTGAATAATCGTTTTGACAATACAGTAGTTTTCACCATTCATGGACCATTTCCACCGTTCATTTTGACATCCAAAACAGGAAACACATAGTGGTAGACTAAAATGATATAGCACAGGAATGAAACAAAATCCTGGATGAAGATGAAGTAGAAGTCTTTGCCACTTGGTTTCAAGCACATAGAATGATTTGATCCACTGTTTGATCAGCATAAATGGAAAAGTTTTAATCTAGTTTTTAAATCTCACTTACAGTCTTAACCTCAAAGTTCCTTTCATACCCCCTAAGGTTTTGTAGAATAATGATAATGATGCTAGGAGCTGTAATCGTGATAGCTGATGGGAGTTACCTAGTTACCTTATAACTCCGAAATCACGTCGGGGTCACCAATGTAGAACAATGATAATGATGCTCAGTGCTGAAATCGTGACAGCTAATGATAATGATGGGAGTTGAACCAGAACTCCACAGAGTGGCATTGATTGACAGCTAGGACGCTGAATCAACCAGCCGATGAAGACGTTTGTCTTATGAAATTGTATGACATCTTATTTGTAATCTTTAATGTTCCTTTCGCTAGGCCGGTTTCGATCTGATGACGTCATTGATTTTTTGTGTGATCAAAAAGATCAAATACATCTCATCAGGCATATGCGACCGGACTTGATGTATGCAGCATTTTGTTTCTATATATGTTGTGAGGCTATGTTGCAACAGTTCTAGCGAACTATAGAATTTGAATCGAAATCTTTTTTCGATTAGTTTTGCTATACTTTACTATTGTGGCGTGACTATTCGTCGTACGAATAATTTGAGGGTTTTCCTTTGCCCAGAATCGACTATTCTGTTTATTCACATATCCATTCAAATGAAAGTGTGCTTCGTCACTCATTATGATTTTTTCATAAAAATCGGGGTTGTCATGTGCGAGCAGTAACATCCTATTGGCATATGTACGGCGGTGTAAATGGTCTTGTGGAAGTAGCTGTTGTAATCTTAAATGGAAACAAATGTGCAAAATTATGGACAAACTTGTTCTTTGAAGACCAAGCAATTTTGAACACTTTCTTGAGCAGCCGTAATGTTTTCAGCCGATCTGTGAACGCCACAGTTTGATACTATTTGAAGAGTCGTTTAATTGTGCTTGACTATACACAGTCTTAAATACTAGTTTTGTTTAGTCGAAGTATGGCTTATATTTTAATTTCGTAAGCTTTCATGTTAAGTTGGCTCTGATATTGTCTCAATGATAAAACGGAACGACGACTTATTCGTAAAGTATAAAATATGCTTTTACATATCCCCCTACAAAGTGAACCATACCAGCTTCTCAAACAACTGCCATAATAACTGTTCCTCTTCGAACGAATTTTCATTTGAAACGTCTAATTCGATCTCAGCTAATATTCTAATTTTGAATATTTTTACTTCATTTTGGTATTTGGGGTATAAATTGTGATCTGATGTAAAAGACCCATCATTTACTTGTAGACTTTGTACACTTCTTAAACCCCAAGTTTCAATGAGTAGATTCCAAAGGACTCTGCAGGTTAGTTAGATCAAGTATTGATGATCGCGTTTAATGTACTCTGAAACTAGTTTGATTTTTGCCATTAAGTGACAGGTCTGGTCTATATCCTCTCTCGATCTGGCTATTTCGAGGATAAGAGTTAACAAAGTTGCTTTTGTTTAATGGTGGATTTCGATAATTAGAAGAAGAACTTAATTAGATCCAAAAGATAATTAGAAGTTCCTCTTACCATGAATTTGAATATTCGTTTTTCATTATCTCGTGGAAAAAAATATTGCTCATCCTCAATTGACATCAAAAATCACCAGAGATGAACTTTCCTTAAACCTCCATAGCAAAGACCACTTCCCCATTTAATCGATTCCAATTGGAATATTTTTTTCCAGCAAAATAATAACATTTGATAGGATTTCTGATATACAATTGTAACGTTTTGATTTATAACTATCGTGTGGAGTGCGCCTAAATGTTTACAATCAACATGGCAAATCATTTTTAGTGTCGAATTGAAAGCTTTACGAACCACCCACCACACCACAATTCGGGTTAACTGATCTAATTTAATATCTTCACATTGTTGTTGTATATATAACGACATGTTATCCGTCTAATATATATATGAGCTCAATTTATTCGGTTATCAGCGTCAAAGCACCACACACACACACATTATAGTCAAGATGGAAAATTCGGGAAATCCAAATTATCGATATACGATAAAAAAAAATTTAAATTTAAAATTATGTACATATTCATGCATCACATCGTATGTAGGTGCTGGTGTGTATAATCATATATACAGGCAAAAGGACGATATATAGACACACACACGAGGTATAGTATGGAGGAGGAATATATAATTTGAATTATAAATAAATTGAGAGTAAACGATTTAGTGTATACGATGATGACAACAATGGTGATGATGATATCACAAGCAATAAATTCACATAAACATGATTATGTTGTTCCACATATAATATGTTGTATGTGTGTATATAGGAAAACACAGTAGATACATATTTTATATTGGAAGGATAATAAGATAATTTTATTTCAACGGATCTTCTATATACGTACGATCTTCTATATAGAACCGATTTAGTCGGATGATATAGAGCGCATATACGATGTGAAATCACACAAAAAGTATCAATCTCGTCGTTAATATATGTTTTATGTTGAAAATGCCTTCGCGTTTATATTAGTTTTCTTGAAAATATTGGAATCTTGATCCGCACAGCTAAGCACATTCTCGAACCTTTTGTTAATAACAAATATATATAATTGTTATAACAATAACGGTGTGTATATAGGCATGTACATATATATGTGTACGTTAGTATATAAATACACGACGATCTTGTCGATAAAATATTTTTTGCAATATGCAACAATTAAATTACATTACATGATATCATGCTGATAATCAACATAAATGATTATATCATAATTAAGACATTATTTAACTTGTTTTAATGAAGTCAACATAAATATGGTGAAATACAATAACAAAACTGTGGGCAACATAAAAATTTCTCACATTACAGATGAAATGGACAATTTTGTTATTATTTATTTATTGATTGCGCTTCATTGTGCTATGCCTATATATACATACATATATATGTTGTGAGTCTTATACACGATAAAGCCTAATTCGATTTAACAACATTTATTAAATTGAATTGTGTGTACGTATACGTATATATATAAATTGTTAAAATCGCGTTTCCCATATAAGTATGTTCCATCGTCAACAATATATATAAAATGTTTTTTGTGTCGAGGTTTGTTTTGTATATACATGCACGATTATGGTGCATCCGATGTGTTGAAATTTGACGGCCTTTTGGCACAATAGACATGAGTTATTATAGTTCATGGATTACATTGAATTTGGGTCTTGTTTATACGTGAGCGGAGTGGGAAGTCTGGTAGATCTGCAACAGGAGCGCTACAATCGCAAACCGCAGGTATCATTTCCTGTGTTAATTGCGTGGAAAAACCATTACGCATACCAAAACAAAGCTTGATAAATATTATGAGGGCTCTTCACCATCGGGTACAAGGTACACCATCGGGTCACAACCACAACTGATGCCAAACGTTGAGGACACCCAAATGAATTCACCACATCAAAAATGGTTGGCATAATCCATGATATGATACTGCAAGACCGCAGAGTGAAAGTGCGTGAGATAGTTGAGACAGTAGGCATCTCAGGTGAACGTGTTAGTAATATATTATTCGAACATTTGTAAAGGGTGGTTAAATTTAAAGGGCCGACGTTGAATATAAACCACATCTAAACGTCAAGTTGTTTTCTACATTTAATTTGACATTTCTCAACTTCAGACTAACTCAATTTGAACCATGGAAAGATACACAATCGAGCAACGCATTAAAATTATTTAGGAATATTATGAAAATGGGCGTTCAAATCATAATGCATATTGTGCACTTCGTGATTTTTTGTGCATATTGTGCACTTCGTGTCAATTTAATCGTCCAAATCTGCGTACAATCGGAAAAATTGTGCAAAAATTTGAGCAAACCGGGTCTGTAGGAGATTTTATAACACCAGTGCATGCTCGTACAGCTCGTATACGGCAGAAAATATTGCTGCTGTGCGCGATAGTGTGGCTGAAGAGACGTCCACCTCAACTTGTCGTTGTGCTCAACAATTGCACATCTCACGCTCGTCGTTGATGAATAAAGACTTGCATTTAAACGCTTATAAGGTGCTAGTCAACCGCCCGGGTGGCGCAGTGGTTAAAGCTGCGGCAGTTGTAGCGGGAGGTACCGAGTTTGAAAACCGTTTCGGGGCAAGATTCAAATGGGGTTTTCACCTTCGATCGTTTGGGTGGTGCGATCGGTGTGAAAAATGAACATATATATGGATCTCCTATCGTGTTTAGAATCCATGGGCCGACCCATCTTCCATGTCAGTACTATAAGCGGACATGAAGCTATGCAATGCGCAGATGGTTTTACGAAAAAACTCGGACCTATAGCCGTACATAGAGTGGTATTACAACGGACCAATCACTGGTCTAAGTGTGCGATAGCAGCCAAAACAACCTAACCTAACCTAACCTAAGGTGCTATTGATCATTCCAAATGGCAACAGTGGATGATCAATTTTCGAAGAAAATCGTCTTCAGTGATGAGGCACATTTTCACCTCAGTGGATTCGTCAATAAGCAGAACTGCCGCATTTGGGCGAATTATAATCCAAGAGTGATTGTCGAAAAACCAATGCACCCACAAAGAGTGACTGTTTAGAGCGGTTTATGGGCTGGCGTATTTTTTTCAAAATGAGGCCGGTCAGGCAGTTACTTTGAATGGTGTTCGCTATCGTGAGATGATAACGAGCTTTTTATGGCCCGAATTGGAAGATATGGATGTGAAACACGTGGTGGCGATGTCAATTGGCCGCCAAGATTATGTGATTTGATACCGTTGGAATTCTTTCTTTGAGGTTATTCGAAAGAAAAGGTGTAAGTCGATAAGCCAGCAATAATTCAAGAGCTAAAGGATGAGATAATTGGGTACATTAACGGCATAGAACCTCAATTATGCCTAAGTGTCATTGAAAATTTGGCCGATATTTTGTTCCATACATAATTGAACCATACCATATATATTATCATAATAAAAAGAATTGACACTAATTTCCTAAATAATTTGTGTTTTATTCAAAATCAACATCGGCCCTTAAAATTTAACCACCTTTTTATTATTTTTTTTTTTGCGGTTTTTACAGGCCATTATTGGCCCGTACCGTGTCAACAATTTGACTCCATCGGTTTCGATCACGAGCCAGCTCTTCAAACCATTGTATGCAGTTTGAAGATGCCAGATCGCTCTCTACGCCGTGGAGCCATCGTCGCCGACAGCGACCTCTTCGCCTACCGAAAGGCGGTTCTCCCTTAAAGGTTCGCTGGATCAGCACGCAGAATGTGTCCGAGCCAGCGTACTCGCTGTCCTTTAATTTCATGCACGATATCAGGAATTTGCATTAAATTCCTGATCTCGTGATTGGAAAGAACTCGGTAAGTGCCATGGACTTCGCGTTTTGGACCATATATCACACGCATGATTCTTCTCTCGAATGTTAGAAGCCATCTTTCGTACTCATCCGTCAAGGTCCAACTGTTATCCATACATAACAACGGGTCTGATCAACACTCTGTACAGTTTCAGCTTATCCGTATTTGCAAGATATTTTGATTTCAGCAGTGGACGTAGAGAATACAAAGCCCGATTGCCAGCGGCAAGGCGGACCTTGATATCCTCGCCCACACTAACCACCCTTTACAATCGACCAAAAACGCGGACGTGGGACAGCTTCAGTGGTAGGTTTGGCGATGTACAAGCGAAATGAAAAGGATTTTCAGCGTCGTTTCATGCAACACCGCCAACAAGATTATGGCCACAGTTTTATGTCATATTTTTCAAACAACCTTTGCGTCTATTTTCTGTTCCGCACTTGAAGAAATGACTCGGCGGAAAGGTTCGTCTCTAATGAGAAGTTCAATGATGCAACAAACGCCTATTTAAAAGGGTTAGAAAAATCGTATTAATCGTATACCGACCAAATGGCAAAGTGGTTAAAGCTGTGGCAGTTGCAGCGGGAGGTATCGCGTTCGAATCCTGATATAGGCAGTATGTAAATGGTTTTTTCACCATCTGATTACGATCGATGATGTTAATGAACACATCTCTGATCTTTGACTCATTTTTCTAGTGCAGAATTCAGGGGATGACCAATCTTCCATGTAATGGAGCCATGTAATGTCTTCGATTTGGCTATAATGGCGTATGATAGGACGTAAATAAGCGAACCTCGAAATAGTTGGAAAAGACTAGAACCTAAAAACGGATTGCAAAAGTAGAAACAGAAAAACAGATTTACACTGTGCTTTTTATTTTCTCTTACCTGTCAGCTTCTCTTAGCTGTGGTAAGGCAGCGAGTTCAATGTTTAGTTACAAATTTAGTTAAATTCTGGTTTCTATGCATGTCGGAAATGGCAGTTTGAAAAGTCATGTAGTTTGTCAGTGATTATATGAGTGAGGATATTAATGATAGCCTACACTTCCTTCAGCAGCCAGCTGTCCAAATAGCCTGGATCAGATAGCATGTTTTCAGTTCCAGCAATACTCCTATGACATTAGATGATTTACTGCAATAGTTTAAACTACTCTATCTTAAACTATAGGTAAGGATGTCATACACATCCTTACCTATAGTTTATAGAAATGGATTTGCTCCGTGGGCTCTTTATAGCACTGAGTGCAGAATCTTCATGAGTTTCAGCCATCTTTATTCATAGTATATGATGATTCAGATTATTTAAGTTACTGGACCTTATCAGAAAAACACTTAAATATCAGTTGGCCGTTTTCAACTGTCAATTCAACTGTGAATAGTATATGTAAAGCGCTTAAGCAATTCGGGTTTAAAGCTACATTTTTGATTAAATTTGGAACCTGTGTGTTTATTTTTATGATAATCCCTTTGGTTATTTTGCAGAACTATGTCGAAGTTTTTTGGACAGAAAAGCTATAAATAAAACTAGCTGGTACAGTAATTATTTTACATCCCAGTATAGTGAAGAGTTAGTTGAATTTTTCACTTAATCATTACTGCAATACAACATTTAAGTATGCTAGTCCTGAGATATCCATATATTAGCTGTATTGAGCATTTCCAACTACAGGTTACTCGTGTAAAATACTCAGCTTTATGAATTTTAGTGATCTCTCACCAATCCCGAACGGATTCTCTTGTGACAGTCACTAGATATAAGAGAGAAGTCTCAAGTTAATAAAGACCAATTGTGATTACTACAGGAGTGATCAGAGATTACAAAATAATGTTCCGTCGTTGTGGCAAGGTCAATAAGCCTCGAGGTACTCAATAAGGAGCTAGAAAAGCCACTGTAAGGATGGAAAGGTGGAGGTATCTAACAACATCAACACCACAGATAGTGAAGACGCTGTTTTGACTCCGATTATCAGCTCGAATGAGAAAGATAGCCAGATCGGAAAAGCGGTAGGACCATTTAGTACGGAGGTTAAGTGCTACTGCGCACAATAGGGCTCCCTATATTTGGATATCGGCATTATGAAAGATGTTATATCGGATCGACGTGGAGTGACGCTGTCAGCGCTATGATATGTTCGCAACATGTAAGAGACCGAAGAAGTGAGATACAGTAATGTAGAAACACCAATGGAACACATGTAGCTAGACGGTTTCCGGAGGTAATCAAACGCGACAAGTTCACCATGGTCGTAATATAGACTACTTCACAAAGTGGTCGGAATCTGACACACTGCCTGAAAATCATGTGTGGGTGATAAAACCATTGTCACCTAATATTAACTTATCAACCTTAACTCAATAAATCGAAACATCAATCTCACACCAATATGATTATGTATTATGTGCAATGGCCATCACCGAAATACATATTCAAATCGCGTTTTCCACAACCGGAAACAGTTAAATATTTTCATCTCTCGCGCGGTGACACAAAACAAAAATCGAAAATATCTGTAATAATTATTGATTTGTTAGAAATTTTTTTTTGAGGTTTTCGACAGTTGGTCGAATCGTGTGTTAGAAATTTTAGAAAATATATAATTTTCGCAAACGAATTTATGAAAAGTTCGCAGTCAGTTGTCGTCGTCATTGTTGTTGTGTGGCAAAACATATTACAACTAATTTATCACAGAGATTAGAGTGAATAATAATACCATATTGTGAATGTACACCATATATACTCGTATGTAGTTTATGTATGTATATAGGGGTTGATACATCATCACATGTGATGACATAACAAACATTAGAAAATTTAGATTTTCGTTAGATAGAATGAGTGCGCAGAGACGATATACTCGTATACAACAAAATTAGGTGAAAACTTTTTTCCTGTTTGTGTTTTGTTTTTCACATCCTTCTAATCCTCACAGATTAATAATATTGTTATCGTGCAATTCATTAAATCCGTATATATGTATGTATATGTACTGTTGTTGGTGTCGAGCTTTGGGATGAGATGAGCGAGGTTGGGCATGTATAGTGGTTGGAAATGGATTTATGGAGTTTACAAATGTGTTAATATATAGATGACAGTACTGTGATAAAGGTTATATAACAGGTCTTAATTGTGCACCCTTTTGTAGATAAAACTAAAAATCGTCTTAATCTATATCATTAATCAATTTCATAATTAACTATTGATTGTGTCTCTAGGGTGGGTGGAAAACTACATCCCAAATCTAAGTTGATCAAAATTGTTTAAAACTTAAGATTTTCAGCATCTCTGTGTATACATTGTTCGTGAAGCGATGACAAAGTAGTTTCCACCAGCTTTGTTACATAAACGCTTTTAATTATCGAAATGATGAATATATTTTGGCGAGATAATACCGAGTGCCTGTGTACATACATACATACCATATACCCATCTTCATTGAGCACATAAACAAGCATGATACATAAATTATTATGCTTCGACATAAATTTGTTCTTTTATCGTAAAACAAACGATATGAAGTACATAGTTTGTACACATAAGTATGTGTACATACACAATGCTGAGTTGATTCATCTTAACGGGAGAAAATTGGAAAAGAAAATTTTTTGTTTTTTTTTTGCAAGCAAAACAATAAATTCATCAAATTTGAAGTATTTGTTGGTTTTTGTTGCATAAACATGCTCCGAAGCAAAATGGAAATATGCAAATTTTTTGTTGCCGATTTATTTTATTGGAATCGATATAAATTTAATTTTATTAACAAATAAGGGAAAAATTACGAAGAACATCAACGTAAATGAATGATGAATTATACAGGTGAGGTATTTTAATGTGTACTTATGTGAATGTTCGATTTAAAGAAAGCTTGGAAACTGTATTGGTATCCCAATGTAATAAGTGTCACGCATAACGAGACATATACTCTAAAGCAGAGGATAGTAGGGTGTCCGCCAAGAAGGTATACTACTTTGTTTTGCCGCCATTTTGGTAAATGTTAGTCTTGACAGTTCATATTTGGCATTCGTGAAGCAGACACGTGGCAAATTTATTATGGAAAAACATTCGATAAACCAACGTTTTTTAATCGTTAAAACATTTTATCAAAATCAATCATCGATTACTGTGACGATGAGAATGTAACGTGAAATTTTTGGGAGAAACAACGTGCCAACAATACGCACTATTTATCGTGTGGTGAATGATCACAACGTACTGCAAGAGCGGCTGAAAATATTACGGCTGCTCAAGAAAGTGTTCAAAATAAACCATCTCACCTCAATTCGACACCGTGCTCTGGAGCTTGGTCTTCAAAGAACAAGTTTGGCCACAATTTTGCACAAGGATTTGCATTTGTTTCCATTTAAGATTCAGTTGACACAAGAGCTTCTTCCACAAGACCATTTACGCCGCCGTACATATGCCAATAGGATGTTACAGCTCGCCCATGACAACCCCGATTTTCATGAAAAAATCATAATGAGTGACAGAATAGTCGGTTCTTGGCAATAGAAAACCCTCAAATTATTCATCAGTCACCTTTACATCCATTAAAAGTGACAGTCTGGTGTGCAATTTGATCAGGAGGAATCATTGGACTTGACTTCTTTGAAAATGAAAATGGCGTAACGGTAACTGTGAATGGGGAGCGATATCGTGATATGATTGAAAACTTTTTAACGCCACAATTGCATGCTTTGGGCTTGATTTACATGTGGCATCAACAAGACGGAGCCACATCGCATACAGCCAGGATTACAATGGAATTACTGCGAGACCTCTTTCCACAACAAGTTATTTCAAAAAATGGTGATGTTGATTGGCCCCAACGGTCGCCTAATTTGACTGCTCCGGACTTCTTTTTGTGGGGATATTTGAAGAGCAAGACTTATGCAAACAAACCAGAAATGCTTGAGCAACTCAAAAAAAAATATTCGCGATGAAATTAATGAAATACCGTGTGAAATGAGTGAGAATGTAATGAAAAATGTGCTCCAAAGGGCTCGCATTTGTGAGGCTAACAGAGGCAGACATTTATCTGATATTGTATTCCATACATATTTAACGACATTAAATAAAACATTTATCAATATAAGATCCATTCTCTTTCATTTAATCAAAAATTATAAACAAACATATAGTAGACCTTCCCGGCGGACACCCTGAATATAATTGGCTTGCAATTATAAAGGAGGTCTATTTCAGAGCCCTGTGGGTGGATGCATCCATGTTTCGTAAATATTTCGAACGAAACATGAAACCCATAGAATACCACCACAGTATCCAGAGCTGGTCGCAGGAGGCGACTAAATCTGGTTGGATCGCTGGGCTGACGACCCGCATCCGTAAAAAACATAAAAATGTCAACAAACCAAAAAAAATCGGATACCGCCAAAACAACAATGACCCCCGCTTAAGTACCCAGATACGAGATTGAGAATCAGCACGTGGAACGTGCAGTCACTTAGAAAACCTGGCGCGTTGGACGGCCTTTATTACACATGCATGAAAGAGTATAGGATGGAATGGCAGCCGCTCACATTGCGAATCGTTTTGCCTCTCTCTCTGCTCTCCTTGAGAGTGCACAGTGTTGAAAATATTTCGTCTACCCAATCAGGTTTCACAGGCCCTTCGGCTGTTTCTTATTTTCTATACCTCTTGTGGAATGTTTCGATTTATTGAATTAATGTTGATAAGTTAATATTCGTTGACAATTGTTTTGTCACTCCACACTTGATTTTTAGGCAGTGAGTTAGTTTTCGGTCACTCCGTGAAGTAGTCCATTGTGACCATGATGAACTTGTCACGTCTGATTTTCTCTGGAAATGATGCTTCCACGTTGTTTTGCTGCATCTCTCCTCGCTCACCCAATAAAACGTTTGTGCGACTTTTGTTTGTTATAACGCTTTACAAACTCCAATGTGATCTCTTGAATTCCCACCATGTCGTTCGTAAAGTACTTCAGTGCTCTTTGGTAGTCCCAATTATTGCATCTCTGCCTTTCCATCAGTGGAATCTCATCTCATTTTCAGGATACCGTTATAAATACCACGAGTCCCTCTAAGCCCAGAAGGATTTAATCTCCGCCCTTAACATTGCTGTTTCCTTCCAAGCTGATTTGCTATCCTCCTACTTTAACCTGATTATCAAACTCAACGCTGGATCTTTACGATTTTGATTTCTGACCACTGTTGAAGACCCATTCACAGTGCCATCTGTTTTCAAATGTGAAAAATCTACTGACGTTCGGTTTGGTCAGGTTTACTTATTATTTGGAATGGTTTTTGAAGTAAAACTTCTTAACGCACGAGTGACTTGAAAATTAAATGGAAGAACTCAGATCGATTTCGCGTGAATTTTCCATACGATTTTACCAAAGTGAACAACATGTGTCGGACTTGAGCGATCCCGTAATTGATTCAAGCAATATTTTGTTTCTATCAGAAACCTGGTCAAATGACGATGAAAATGATGACATCCCAAATTTTGATTGTATTGCGAAATTTAAGCGTACAAATGTTACATCAGCAGGTGGAGGCACCTAACTTCGAAAATGGACATTTTGTCACGACATATTTGTGATATCGATATTAGTCAATCATCAATTGGCGATATATGTGCTGCTCGCTGTGTTTTTGGATGATGGAGCAAACATCTTAATGGTAGTTGCTTTCATTTCACCCAATAATTCGTGTCGCAGATGAAGAACTCTTGGTAAGCTTTTTACATGTGCACTTTTTTATCTTCACCTTAACGATTTGTAACGTAATCAATCTGTTAATAATTGTAATCTAGAACAAATTGTGGCATTTTGACATTCAGTATATAGTCGAAAAAAATTATACAAAGTTAATTATTTAACAAATTCAATTCGTAAAATAGTATGAAGATTGTATAAAAGATGGTGCTTTAGTTGCAACTAGATTTGATAATATTTGTCCGTTTGACATGAACTGATTATTTACACTTTTACATATAAAATGTAAAAAATAACCTTATGTAAATTACATGTAAGAAATCGTGTAAATACCATCGTGTAATTTACACGTCCAACATTGAATCCACCACGAGACTGAATACCGTTCTCCTTTCGTTTACTTTACCACAGGACCGAACATTATCGTGTTATCTCACTTCACTCCCATCACAACCGGTCCTACCACAATCGGCCTTTATTTATTTGGGACTTCTCTTTACTTTCTAACGGCACGAGTGGTTTACAGTTACGTTGAAAACGCCCCAGTTTCTCACATCTCTAAAATTTTCTTGTGGCAGGTCACACCCATTGCGAATTATTTTGCAATGCTCTCTCTCTGCTATTCTTGAGAGTGTTGAAAATAATTCATCTACCCAAGCAGGTTTCACAGGTCCTTGATAAGTCATTATTTTGTCGCAATTGTTTTGTCGCTCCACACTTGATTTTCAGGCAGTTCGTCAGCTTCCAACTACTTTGTGAAGTAGTCCATTTCGACCATGATGAACTTCACGCGTCTGATTGTCTCTGGAAACCGTCCATTCCATTGGTACTTCGACGTTGTATTACTGCATCTCTTCTCGCAGTCTGGTCTTCGCTCTCTTACATGTTTTGCGAACATATCATAGCGTACACCGTTACACCACGTCGATCCGATATCACACCTTTCAGGAAACCGTTATCTAAATATAACGAGTCCGACTTAGCTCAGTAGCACTTAACCTCAGTACTTAACGGTCCTACTTTTCAAGTTGGTTTGATATCCTAGATGATAATCGGAGTGAAAACTGTATCTTCACTATCTGACCTCTTTTGTTGACTCGGCCACAAGACTGAATACCTGGTCTTGATCTTAGTAGATACTTCCACCTTTTCGTCGTTACAGCGACGTTTTCCTAATTCCATGGGTACCTCAAAGCTCACTGTTGTGGTTCACATCGTTTGAATTGTTGAACTTCCACACGACCAAACATTAACGTTTTATCTCTGTTCACTCCTACAGCAATCACAATCGGTCGTTATTTACTCGCGACTATCTTATGGTTGTCACGAGTGGGTTACAGTTACGTTGAAGATGCCTCAGTTTCTCACTTCGCGAATAGTTTTGCAACCCTCTCTTCCTGCTTTCGTTGAGACTTTACACAGTGTTGAAAATAATTCATTAATACCCAAGGAAGTATTACAGGTTCTTCGGATGCTTCCAATTTTTTATATCTCTTGTGGAAAACGAGATTTGAATATGCATTTCGGTTATGGCCATTGCACATAATACATCACAATGGTGTGAGATTGATGTTTCGATTTGTTGTGTAAGGGTTGATAAGTTTATATTTGGTGACAATTGTTTTGTTGATCCACATGATTTTCGGACAGTACGTCAGGATTCGACAACGTCCATTTCGACCATTAATTATCCATTCCATTTGGTTCTTTCTCGTTGTATTGCTGCATTTCTCCCCGCACTCTGGTCCTCGGTTCTTTGTATGCTGTGAGCGAAAGAATTGTTGCACGTTGATCCGATATCACATCTAATCAAACATTTACTTGACTTTGGCAAGTATTTTATTAACTCCTGTAGGTGACTCCTTGAACTACCTCCATGCAGTTTTTTCAGTAATTCAGTACTCGGCTTTTCGGTAACACGAACTGATAATCTCTGACTTTCCTTTAGGGAGCTATCTCTTTTTACGGATACCGTAATATTAATAGAGTACCACTTACCCCTGTAGCACTTAACCTCTCTGTGCTACCTCCTTTCAAACTGGTTGATTACCCTCCTCCTTCTAGTTAATAATCCGACTCAACATTGGATCTTCACATTGTTCCTTTCTGATCTCTTTATAGGTCCAGCTCTCGATGATATTGTAGTTTATTTTCCTAACTTACACTATTCCTCTTTTTTTGACTCCACCATTAGACTGACTTCCTGGTAGATACTTCTACCGTCCCGTCCTTACAGTGACATTCTCTCACTGGTCCTTGGGTGCTTCAAAGCTCATTGTTATTGCTCTTCCGTTTTCGTATCGTTGACTCTGTTCATTACTGCAGCTTCGGCTCTTGTTTACTCGGTACTTCTTTTTGCTGGCTAATGGTTGTCACGAGTGGTTTCCAATTCCCCAGTTTCCCACATTTCCAAAACTTTCTGGATTTTGGTCTTTTCCATCGGTAATCGTTTTGCAAGCCACATTTCCGGCTGGTTCCAATTTTCTAACTTGATCCGACCCGAAGGCTTCAGGTAGGCCAAGTTAACTAGGTGAAATGACTCGTAATGCCATTATTAAAGCATTCGTTCGTTGTTCTAAATCCGACCCTGCAGTTGTAATTTCGAACTTCGTTTTGAAAATGTTTGGTTCGATGCAGTTCCGTCGAATATTGATGCTTTTAACTTGGTTGCAGCCTCAGCTATTGTTGGTAAATTGAATGACCTGTGTTTTGCCCGTTGTTCTTTGAAATTTTTAATCTTCTTTTTTAACGACAGATACTTTAGACTCAAATGCCTCCCGAAGACCACTTACTGGTTACTCCAGCACACCATACTGTTTTTCTTGTTGATGTAATAGCCCTTCTTTGAGTGACATCTGCTGCTTCTATTGGTTGTGTAACAGCTATTCATATTGTTCTTGTTGATGTCGTTCCTGCTTATCAAGGATATCGGCGAGTTGCTGCTGTTATTGGTGTAATTGGTCTCTTAAACCCGGTTTCGTCTGGATGGGAGAGTGAAGGTTCCAGACTTATTTGATAAGCTCGAGGTGAGCATGCCTGAATGTTTTCCTGATTATTGCATCGTTTATCAGGCTGCAGTTGGAGCTATTACCGTAGTCCTGATCTGGACTAGACATAAAGGTAAATATTGACAGTAAGACTGCAATTAAGTTGCTGGAATCAGTTTTACGTATACGTCTAAGGTGCCATTAAGTCTCAGTTCACACTTATAACGACATGAATAATCATTTCAGTTAGTTGACTATCCAGGTTCCTGGTCTCTCAGGTGTATTAAGAAACAGTTACGCAGACTCTAAGGGTGGATTCCATTTTTCTGAAATTAGTGGTTGACATATAACCTAGTGTAGAGAGATAGATTGTTCCTCGATACACATCTAACTTATTTATTTTCCGTCAGTCATGCTCTATTTATCGATTGTGACATCCCCTCGCAGACGTCTCTGCGACAGAAATGAAGGACAGAAATTTTCTTTAATATTCATGTTTCTGGTTATCCGCAAAAAGTCAAATTCAGACTGCCTATAGTCAATCCGAGGCAATTGAGGTCTCCCAAACAAGTTTCGATTAAACAGTATCGGAGTCAATCGCATCAAGAGCAGCCTGGCTGACGATCTATGCATTTTTCGTACTTTCCAAGTGGAATAGATAATTTCACTTCAGGATTTAGCATGTAGCATAACCCGGCTCGAGCCAAATTATAGCATAGTGATCTATCAGTAAAATCATTTCATATGGTCACCGGAGTTATGAATAGTGATGAGCCGGCTCCTCTATATTCGCCCTTGCTCAGAAGGGTTAATATCTAACTATATAGATATATGTATAGTGAACTAGCCGGATTGGGCGTATAATCGCATACGTTTAGTCTTAAAAACACTTAGATATAAATGGATAACTGTTCAATCATATTTTGTGACTTAAACACTTAGTAACATATCATAACGCAACGGTTCAACCCCACGCGTATACACAATCCTAAACAAACGTCATAAAATATTATAATTTACATTTTCAAATGCCGATTGATTTTCTAAAATGCATACGTGTACATCAAATTGAATTTTTATAGTTTTATTCCCAAAATATATAAAATATATGTATCCTGTATACGTCTCCCTGGGGCATGTTGGAATATATATTTCGATCCATTGATAGTAAAAATATGTGATTTACACACAACAACAACAACAAAATTATTTCATTATCAAATCAAAACGCGAAATATAGGGGAATAAACCGTAATTCAATTCATGTCTCAATACGAGATATGTCGATATCCGAACACATATACAATATAATGGGTAAGGAACGCGCGAATGGAACTTCACCGAATTGAGATTGAATGCACATCGCAAATTGTAATTTATTTGCGGTTCTTCTAAGTTATTAAATCTCAATAAGGTGAAATTAAACTACCCCGAAATGTATCAAATCACCTTAAGGACATTTAATCGATTTATAATTCATTTCCACCCACACCGGTGGCATATAGGAAGCACACAACTACTGTATATCGATAGAGGTTCATTCTTCATTCATTTATTTATTTTTTGTTCTCTGAGTCTGAAGTGTATACACGGGTACGAGTACGTCGTACAAAGGTATGTAAAAATGACTAAAATTGGAAATAAATAAATACATTTTCTTCAAAACTCGATTCAATTAAATAAATTACCTCAATAAATCTTCATTTTCATTTCAAATGTTTTCGTTTTCCTCTCTCTCTCGACTTATGTGTACGAGTATAATTTACAGCGCGGCGTTACACTTGTTTTTCCTCTTGTTTGCTCCGCTTAACGAACATTGAATAAATTATTCAGCCAAAATAGGAATTCTAATTATCAAATTAACTTCTGTATTTGTTACAAATTTATTTATTTGCTAAATAAATTGAAAATAATATTGATTATGGTTTGAAGTCTGTTACACGAGATGAACACTATACACACATACCATATATAGATATGAAAAAGGTACAGTCGGTTTAAGATTTGAATAATTGATCTATAGAACGTATATACTAAGTATAATTAATAATTGAACTGAATCCTTAATTATATTCTTAGCTAAGAGATTTTGTACTAACTTCTACAGTCTATATAGATCTCGGACCAGATGCATGTTGATCCGCCTCTTTCAAAAGACGGCCAGTTGCAAATATAGGTTATATCATTCATAAGCTCTTAAGTCCCTGATAATCCCTGATAGAGTTAGCGTAGTTATATGACAAGTAACCGATACAAAGTTGACCATGATACTATTGCGAGAACATTAATGTAGAGTGACCGGAATCTTAAAGTCCTTGAAAGTTTTTCAGCATATATTCAAAAAAAGCAGCTGAACTTCATCCAAATTTTAGAACTGAAAGAGGCTTAATATTCGCCTGTCCACTCAGAAACAATATTGTGACCAAATTCTTAGTAATACGATTTGGTTGCTTTAACACAGATTTTGTGGGTTATATTTACCAATTTCCTACTTTAAATTAAAGAATAAAATTTTTCTAGTTGGTTAAAGCAATAATTGATCAAAATTTAGTTAAACAAAATACCAATATGTAGTGGTTTTGGTTAAATTATGTAAAAAAATAGCTAAACAACCTAAACATATATTTCAAATAACAAAATTAAGTTTTAGCACTAACCAAACAATTTAACAGTGTAAACTAAGTTTTTAGTAAAATTGACCAAACAATAATTATTTATCAGAAAATGTTTAAAACAATTTTGGTAAAATATACCTTGATGTAAGTAAAAACATATTTTAACCAACAATTGTTTGTTTTAACCAAATATTTAGTCCAACCAAATGAATAGTGTGTTCAAATCAATAATATTCTTGGTTACTGCGCAAATGGCGCACTGGTTAAAGCTGTGGCAGTTGGGTACCGGGTTCGAATGCCGATAGGGGCAGGATGTAAAAGGGATTTTTCACCATCTGATAACGAACTCATAGGCCAACCCATCTTCCATGCCAGTACTATATAGGCTGACATAGAGCTGTGCAATGTGCAGATGGTACCAATGGGGCCGCCAGTAAATGGTGGGCCGCCCCTAATGCAGTGTTGTGCCGTATTGTCTACATGGCGTAGACAATTCATTGTCTACACGTGTCGACAATGTATGTCGACAATTAAAAAAGTTTTATTGATAAAATATTGATAAAATATTGCGTACCATACCGAATAATATGTTAGTTTATTATAACTATAGATGATGGAAATATTTAAATGGTTATATGGTTTGTTTATTTTAAGATTTCAGGTATTACCACTCGTTATCTGATGTTAAGCCACGCTTTGAAACATTTTGATAAAATAAAACTTTGTTGTTTGATTTGGTCATTTCTTACGTGACAAAATCAAACAAAAAAAATTTAAAGCAACCAATTAAAAATAACATAGTATCTGGGGCTTTACACGTTACCAGTGGATCACCATCGGAGATACTTTATACATTTCTAAATTCTATTCTACAAATTAAACTTGTTTTATTTGGATATCAGTTGTGTTCATTAGGGTGTCACTTAGCTTTCGAAAATAATCCTTACTTTTTTTTACTCGAACATGCTTGCAATTCTGATTAGTTTTCAAAATAACGTTTAAGAAGTTATTTAATGATGATTTCTAACATTTGCTTTATCTGAAATCTTATTTTAAGGTTTAAGCTAGTTTAAATGATTAAAGCTATCGAAATTATAAATTGTTGTGTAATTTAAATATGTAATTCGATTTCCATACATTTTATCAGTACTATGCCTGATATTTAATTTTAATTTCTTTTGAATGGGTTTATTAGACAACATGTCAAATGTAGTGGTTAGACTGGTTAAACGAATTATAATAATTAACAAAATGAACTATAGATTTTTTAAAGCATCGTGCGTATAAATCAAATAATTTAAGTAGCTGAGATTAAATCATATTAACTAAATTGACCGATCAAAATACAATATCTCATGAGGTGTTTAAATCAAATTGATTTTATTAGTTTAAATATAAATAATAATATTGTGCTCTAAGGGTGCCTTAGACAATATTTACTGTAATATTCAACTGATTTTCGAATATTGTTTTAAGAGAGTTTTTAGTTTAGATTTCACTTTGAATAAACTTTAGTTTAGTGGATCTTTTGCTTAAAGCGCCAATTTTTATTATGAGTGTCATTTTTAAGAACTAAAATTGTGCTACTGTTTTGAGTTCAAAATTCAGTCAGTGTTTCAAAAGAACTGCTTCTGCGCATTCGATCGAACTTAAAACTTGCTTGACACCTCTCGATTCATCGAAACCACAAAATTTCATGAATAAATACGATTATTAGAGTGTTTTCAAATTACCGTTCTATTTCAAACTTATTGACTTATTTGACGCCATCTTGAATAAGTCAGTCAAGCTGTTCCAATTAATTTTGGTGACTTATTTTGACAACTATACTAATCAAACCAAATTTTACAAATTATTTTTTAATTGAATACAACGTTGTACTTTTCATATCCAGAACAAATGTTTGAATTTAACTATATAGAAAATTTTATATTGCAATTTATACAAATTCATAAATAAATTTAATGCAAGTTTATTTGTTTGTTTGACATTTATTATTAATGCAAGTTGACAATCGTGTTTACATGATCAAATTAATTTACATGATCAAATTTAAGTATTCTGCTGAAAGAAAAAGGTAGAAAGTAAGTCACCTCGAAAGTATACTTATTTGAATAAGTTGGTATAAGCAAAAAAGTCGGTGTTTGGAAAACACCCTTAGATGTGAATAAGGCAAATGATAGTACCACTCTCGGTGAACTTTCAGATTGTGATAATGTAAATGTAAATTATGTAAATAACATCAATTTCAGTAATCAGCTGCAACACAAAACAAAAGTCGTATTTCTTTCCTAAAAATAAAGTTCGTATCGTTGGTACATTGTTTTCCGATACACAAATATGTATGTTTTTTACTTAAACACGGTCTAGTTTTCGCCGACGATATGTCGCCTACAACTTTGTTGGATTGTTGCGTTTATTAAAGAAAAATTTGAAAATATAGATCTTAGCAAGCGTTTAGAGAGAAGTAAGTAGAAATATATTTATTGTTTTATGAATGACATTTGAGAAAATATATTGTTTGAGTTATAGAACGCGATTTTTTTTGTTTTAGTTTTAAACTGTTTTTGTACACACAAAAATTATGATCATACTTATACAATACATTAATGTTAGAAAAAGGTAGACAGATATAATTACAAAATCTATTACAAAAGTTACACCAACAAATTGCATAAAATATATTTATTTTATATTGGGAATTTTCTTACTTATCTATTGTAATTTTCTATGACATTATTCAAAATTCGTAAGAATTTTGATCTTAAATAAAATAACATTATTTTCGCTAATCTTTATACATAGTTATAATAAGCTAACATATTTGGTATACTTCGGAATTGTTTATTAACGTCGACATTGTCCAAGAATTATCGACATTGTCTACTAATTGTCGACACCAACATGTCGACAATATCAAAATACGCGTAATCGCACAACACTGCCCTAATGCAAAAACACTCCATCTGGTCCGAATACTTTATCAACGAATTCATCACTTAAAGATTTAACATTGCCAGTTGTGTTACCACTATAAAAAGTCAATAACAATTCCAGTATTTTTTTTGTTTTTTTTTACGTTTAGTTTTATTTGAGTGCAGCGCAGACTTTTAGACTGTCCTAGCTCCTTGTGACGGTCAAAACTCCTGCACACAATGCGCGATTCTTCAAGTAAAGGTTGATAGCTGCCTTAAACTTGTGCAATTTATTTATTTCAACGGAAACTGAAACCCGGCCAACGGATCCGAGGTTTTTGGAGAACATTTCCCATTTATTAATCTTTAGAACACGCAGAGTTCTGCAACATCTTATTATTCGGATGGCTGACCTCTATCGAGCAAATGGAGAGAGCACTGCTATATTCTCCACCCCAAACCTGACAGCAATATTCTATAGGGTCTAATAAAGGTTTTATATATCTGGAGAACTTGATGCGATCTAAAAAAAACCGTCTGCATCTATGATGCTATAATGTGTTCATTCCATTCTAAATTGTTGCTAATCTGAACACCAAGCAGACGAATTGAGTCATAACCCACGAGAACGTGGCCTTTTACCACAAAAGGGTACTCATTGTGAAATCTTTTACGCGAGAACATGCATATTTTGTGTTTACAACATACATCAAGAGATCAACATACATCGATAGTTTGAAGGTTCAGTTTTATCACAAACGCGTTTAAGAACCGGTTGCACCATCAGTGCGTTCGGGTATTAACCTTGCTTACAAGAAAACAGGCCTTTAATATTGCAAGTAGCCGATACCCAGATAACCATGACAGTATTGCTAGATCTTGACTGAGGGATGACCTAAATTTTAAAGTCCTTGGAAGTTTTTTTTGCTACTATACAGCTGAAAAAACTTCATCCAAATTTCAAGAGCTAAAAGGCAAAATACAAATTCGTTCTTTGGAAGTCCAAGACCACTAATCATTAGGAAGATGTAGTGAACCAAGTCTACAATTATTATTTCTGGATAAGAAATTCAAAAATTATAATTATATACCTGTTTGTTTGAATCTTAAATATATCCAAATAGATTTGGGGCCAAAGCACTTCCAACTATTATCAAAGGTTGACTCATAAACGTGAAATGAATGTGTTCATTTGTATTATCATTCGTAGTCAGATGGTTAGAAACTCGTTTTTCATCCTGTTCTAGGCTCCCTGCCAGAATATTGACTTGAAAGAACGGCCGATCAAATACTGCAATCAAACAGGTAAAAGCCTCACTATGTATTTGAAACTGGAAACGCAAGCTTCTAGTGCTCGCTGAAATTAAAGTCTTGAAATGACCCTTACGGTGACTATAAAATACTAGCTAGAATAGCTCAGCTATTGTACTTAAGTGGTCAAATCGTTTCTTATCTAGACAACTATATAGAACATAATAACTTTTAAGTTGATTCGATTAATTGAAGGTGGTTGGGGTCTTTGTAATTGAATCGATGAGTTGAATAATCCTGACACGAAACGTCTCCATGCAGAAACACTTCAAGCCAACGCGAAAGGTCAAAGCGATCATACTCTTTTATATCAAGTGAACCCTTTCTTCCAATATTCTATATTCATTCAGTTCCGATATTTCCAAGCACAATCCTGTTGGTACATTATTATAAGATTGTTCGATGATGTCACTTTAAGGTTCGAATTGTGTTTCGTCAGTTTGATGTATTATCTTTTAAAGACGTCTGGTTCCTTATTAGCGTCATTAGATGATTTTCGTTGATGTTGATAGTCTCAAATTGGGTTTCATATTGGTAGGTCTGACGTTGGGAATAAATCCCAAGCATATCCTCTAAGATTATGTCGGTTTTGCCTCCCAATCGTCCCTCCGTACGTCGTCGTTCTAAATAACATTTATTGTCACTGAAGTTGTTGTAGGATTACGTTGCAGTTTAAATCAGACAATCCTTCATTGCTACCGCAGTTGGAGGTTGCGTAGATCCTCGAGATAAATTCCTGCCGAGAAGTTAAATGGAGTAATATTGACCTGAGATTGTGCATGCTCAAATATACAGCAAATTGAAAGTATTGCTAGTGCCAAATGATTTATCTTACACTCCGGACGGGAGTAGCCTGCTTTCCGTATACTGTTGCTTGTCTCCCTTTGTGGTTGTTATTTTTGGTATAGAGTTTCTTCGCCACTTTGTGATACCTGCTGACCTGTGTTTTTATCGCAGTGTGTGTTGATGTTGCTCAAAGGTTGGTGGCATATTTTGATTATATTCCTTGTAAATATGTTATTTTTGTATTTAAGTGTGACTACTCTGATCAGTCCATCTTGTCATGGGTGTAGCACAACGACTCATGCATGGGATGTAGTTGTCCATCTCTGAGGATAACTAGTTTTCCTAATTGCAGCTTACATTAGATCTTTTACAAAATTCTTTGCTGAGTTTGTTTTGCAAGTTTTATCTTGTCAAGTCATTAATGACCTTGATATAAGGTTGATATGATGGTCCTCCTTATCAGAAAATGTACGGGACTCAAAAATCCATCATCATCTGAGTTGTTTTAGAAAGATGCTACTGGCCTAGAGTTCAAACATGCTTCAATTTGAAGTAGAAGTGTTAAAAGCTCTTCAAAGGTTAATGTTGTAATTCCAATCACTTCTAGCTAGAGATGAACTGCCCTATCTCTTCGGCTTTTTGTGTTTGATGTTGTTGAACTTTTTCCATGTTATTGGTCAAAGATGATCAAGCACAAGCTTGATATGAAAAGGGCACTCGGACATGATCGGGCACTCTGATAAGTGGAAAAATGCTGTCAAATCTATCGGAAAAATGTGTCAAATTATAATAAAAATTTATATTTTCTACGCTAAAGTGAAAACAGGTCACTATGCAAAAATCTGGAAAACGTCAATTATTATAATGATTCCGAAATCGGGCAAAGATGAAACAAAAGTTAACTCATATCACCCAAACAGCTTATTACCCACTCTCCCAAAGTTGTTCGAAAAACATAAGTGAATTCTGAAAGAGAAAAAAATCATTCCGGATCATTACTTTGAATTTAGAGCAAAACACGGAATCGTGGAACAAGTTTACAGAGTCGCATCTGAAATCAGGAGCTCACTTGAACAAAAAAGCGTTTCTTGATATAGCGCCAGTTTGCGATAAAGTATATGGCAAAAAGTTTTTTTTAGATTAGATCACAATTTTTTTAGAATAGATCATATTTATCTGAAAGGCTTTTTAGAGTAAGACAAGAAGATGAGTATTCTGGACTGAGAGAGGTAAGGGCAGGAGTCTCTCAAGGCAGCGTTCTGGACCCACTCGTATACCTACTATATATACAAGTGATATACTGCAATCGGACCACGTAAGTATAGCAACGTTTGCTGACGACACCGCTATACTAGAAACAGGGCAAATTGTGGAAGACGCGACTTTACGAGTACATCATTGGTTAATCCGCCGACAATCAGCTTCAACGATCTGATGGTGTACTAGAACTCTGCTAAATACTTGGGTATGGCACATGATGCTATGCTTAAATTATACGTATTTAAGACTTTGATCTTAACTGGCTAATTGGACAATGGTCAAAATTTAGCATGTGCAACAAAATACTGATTTACAATCACGTTCTAAAGCCGATATGGCAAACTTATACAAAACTTCCAGAATAAAGTACGGTCGAAAGCACATTCGAAATAGTGAATTGTATCGTGATTTGGGATCCCGGATATAAAACACGAAATAAAAATATTTACAACGAAGCATGAATCAACACTAATGGAACATGTTAATGCGGAAGCCTCTCCGCTACTGGATAATGAACATTTGATTAGGAGACTAAAAAGAACCAAACCCTACGAGCTCGTTAGTATGTGATTAGGTATCTACCAATGGACATACTGATACATTGCTGGATTATAGTTTAGTTTTTAAGAATTCAGATGTAAATTGATGGTTTGTCTGGAAAGACTTTAGTTTGACTGAGCGGTAAATTGCAGAATTAAACGGTAAGTCATGACTATATACACAGTAAAAAATAAATTGAATTTTCAATAGAAATTTTGGTAACTTTGTAGCGTAAATTTAAAAATTGTCTATAATAAAGCAAGATAATAGTATTTTTACACACATTCTTATGTAAAATCTATTATTCTTGTATTATTCAACAGGACTTTGAAATTGGAAGATATTTATAGTAAAATTACAAACTGTTTCTATTATTATTCCTTTTTTTTTAAATTTGAGAGAAATTAATGTAACCAAGAACTAATGCATGTAAAATTTTGTGAATTCCGTAAGTTTACAAACCAAAACCACAATAAATTGATTTTATTCGTCGCGATATACTTTGCTAATCTATTACAACGTTATTACATATAAAGTATTATTATCAATACCATCGCACGATTTGTCGGATATCTCAAGGGCCTAAAATAATAATCGTGGTCGGAGAGAAATGTCTGAATCACGGTTTTGTATAGGTTTGGCTGGGCATTGTGAAAGCTCTTTGCCTACCATATTCACATTAGTATATTCATGCAAAATCTTTTCTAAGGGTTAGATTTATAAAAATTACGCAATAGTTAAGGTAAAATTGTACGTTTTGTTATGTACAAAATTTAGAAGTTTATAATATTACAGGGGTTTAATGCTAAATTACATTCTTTTAACCATAAATCTGCAAACTTCCTGCAAAATTATAAGTTTTATTATTTAAATATTACATGATCTTGCTAGCAAATTTATGACTTATAGTATTTAATTTTAATAATTATTTTTTATTTGTATGTGAATGTAATTTTACGTGATAAAGCTTGGCAATTTTGCCCACAAGTAAATTCACGTAATATTCAACCGAAATTTTTTACTGTGTAGGCTGTCATGATGAAATGTTTTAGTGTTCCTCGATTTGACTAAAAGTATAAGACCAAATAAGCTGCGAATGCTTGTGTAATCCTAAAATTGTTTTTGTAAGCTTTCAACAACTTCATTCACAATGTATTTTTATGCAAATCACTTATAATTTTCCATTTAAATTTTCCAACAGAATACCAAATGTATGTTCGTGTTATATACCATATTAACATATTTCCAATCTAATTTTCCGTCGTTTTGTGCTTTTCACCATTATATCCTTTGTGTGTGTGTGTATGTATAGACCGGCAGATAGAAAAAGCTCTTCGTTTATTTTGTCTTAACTTGAAAAGCATGAATAATGCTATATTATGTTCTACATTTATGCTACACAAACAAAAAACTTGACATGTTATCCAATCAGAGATAATTTAAATTTTTTACAAAACTTTTGGCGAACAAACTTTAGTTACATCTCAGATGAGTAGTGTATATATGTACAGGCAAATTCATATGAAACGATTGCTGTACACTACTGTACATTGTAAAAGCATACGAAAAGCACTAACTTGGTAACAACTTAATTTTTTATACAAACAAAAAAAAAATTACAACAATATAGTTGTATGGCACGTCGAAACTGTGTACATATTTTATTTTTATCGAACAAAAAGCTCCACCCAAAAGCTTTCGCGCATGAATCTTTGATTTTTCCATCTGAGTTCATTTTTTTTTATTTATTCGTTTGTTATCAGTGTGAAGAGGAATTCTTTTTCGTTATGATGAAAACTCCCACTTTTATAACATTTTTGTAAACTTAAATAAAGCTTTCAAAAGTTCTCTTTTATATATTGTGCTTGGGCAAAAAATTAAGCAATATAAAAAATGGAATATACTCGTTAGACATATACATACATACATCTACTATATATACACATTCTGTTTTAAGATGAACATCAAAGTTATTGATGTTTTTAATGAAAATACGAAAAAGCAGCATCAGCAAAAAAATTGTGGATTTTTGATGAAGATTTTGGGGTACTCGAAATGATGATGATAATACTGATACTTAAGATAAAAATATCTAAACGATAACATATAAAAATGATATCGCACATCCTGTTTTGTTTCGTTCATATATAGGGCAAAAGTGATGGAAAATTAGGAAAATTGTTATGATTTTGTTGAGCTTTTATTAGCGCTATGTGTACCAGTAACGATATCTATATATACGATAATAGATGGGGAATTGGAATGATGGAGTACAAAATTTTGATGATATTATATATAGGATCGGAAAATAAATTGATGAAACACACCATATATAGATGTGTTATGGGCAACGATTTAATCTAAAATTTTCATGATTTCGATTTGACATTATATATGAAATGAACTTTGGCTGGTCGTTTTTATTATAACTCCTGCTATATTTGAAATCGCTGAAATCCAATATAACCTTGATCAACAAGCTCCCGGAATAACCACCATGTGGCGCACCCATCGTTCCGATTTGAGTTCTGTTAAGCGTCACAGCTTGACAGTTGCAAAAGTTACGTAGTCAAGAGTACACTTATCTCTGTGTGTGTTGGCGATTATTTACAATTTTGGAAATGGATTTAAATTTGTAACAACGGACTTGGATTAAATTTTGCGTAAAAAACGGATTTAATCGTGGACGCACGTTGGAAATGTTAGCAAAGTGTTTCGCCAACGATTCAGTTTAAAAGTGTTCATGAGCCAATCGTAGATGATGAACGCAGTGGCAGACTATCGACATCGAAAATCGACCAAAACATTGATTAAGTAAAAGAAATGTTGGTCAATAACCGCAGAAGACTTAAACATTGTCTATGGATCCGTCCATACCGGTTGTAGCTTAATGGTTAAGAGAGTTTTTCATCACGCCGAGGTCTCGAAATCGATTCTCGCCGTTGACCATAAATTAACATGCAACCGGATGACATAAAAACGCGTTTGTGTGTGTTAAAACATTCATTTGGGCTAACCACCTACCATTGTGCACCAATCGTTAAAAACCTGGTTCGTAAGGTCTCAGTTGAGACACGGTAAGGGCCGTTTACGGCCTCTAGGCCATAGATTATTTTTTATTTTTATGGTTCCCTCCAAGAAATTTTGGTTAATGATTTGGGTTTCCGTCGTGTAGCAGCAAAATTGGTGCCAAAAGATCTCAATTTCATGCAAAAAAGAGACCGTGTCGATGTCGCAAATGACATGATTTGCAAGGCTGAATCCGATCCCACATTCATCAAAAGGATCATTACTGGAGACGAGACGCGGGTTTCCACCAAATGAGCCGAGACCAAAAAATCCACGTCGTTTTCAGTCAAAAAAGAATGCTCACGGTGTTTATGGATTATATATCATACTTTTTTGCCAGAATGCTAGACCGTAAACAAAGAGTATTATTTGGGCGTTATGAGACGTTTGCGTGGATTTTACACCATGATAACGCACCATCGCACATTGCCAACATTATTCGTAATTTTTCGTCGAGTTTTAATGGCAAAATCGCAGGAAGCACTGATGGACATACCGAAAACCGAATATACATTTTTCGAGGGTTGGATCAAGCGCTGGTATGTTGTAGTCGATGAGGATTATTTGGAAGGGAACAATATAGATTAAGATTAATAAACTAGTTTTCCGAATAAATTCCGGGAACTTTTTTATGTGTAACCACTGATGTGAAGGTATACCACTGATCTGGCTAATTATGCCCAAGAAACAAAGTATAATAGTGTTTGCTGAAAAGAGAGACACGAATACAAGGCACATATTCTTTAGTTGAATGAACACATCTATGTCAATGCTACATAGACAAGCATGAAGCTCTACAATACGAAATAGTAACAAGTGCCTTGAGAACCAAAAAACCTATACTGCCACTAAACAGCTACTCCCATTTACATTCATTTAATCTTATCAAGAAGACTCAAAAACCACGATATGATTAACAAACTTCCAATGTTAAAGTATGGCGTTGATACTGATCGAATCCGATGTACAAGCACAGGGTTGTACAAAAAAAAAAGTTGAATGGTTTGAAAAAATATTTGACTCCTAAATGAAACCGTTTAAGCTTAATCCCAAGAACTATAGCTGCTACAATACTTATCTTAACTGGCGAACCATGTGTATGAGGGCGAGGTGAGATCGCCTGGTAGCTTGTTATCAATGTGCTTCCAATTTTTCGATGAGTCGTTAGAGCTGAATCTTTTTCCGCTCAGCCGTTTCTTTAAGTTCGAAAACAGTAAACCTTGTTGGCCGATAAAACCGCCTTTACCTTCTTCGGTTCATAGATACGCCAGTACAAAACTACTGCTTAGACTGTTCTTTGGTATCCGCTGTATGGTGATGGTAGATTTTTTCAGCCACAGTAATGAAACCTAATGCAAAAATTATTTTTTTTATTTCGGTTGAACAACCTGCCTCTGAAGTTGCACACGTGTGAATTGTTGGTCGGTTGTAAGCAAACGCGGCACACATTTGAGATGCCTAATATTACAGCTATCACGTGCAATTTTACTGTGCGGTATGGCAACACCGTATCATGGGTTTAGTCAACTATTTTTGGTGGGGTGACTTCTTTTGGGCGTCCTGAACATTCAGCATCAGTTGTGCATGTACGAAGGAAGAACGATTGTGGGGCCCTCTGTTGCAATTTTACCTAACTTCTCACTTTGTCCTCGTAATGTATGGGAAGATTCGAAGGATATGGAAAGAAATGCTTAGAATAATCCAGTTGTTGTAATTCCTGACTACTCTATAGTGATACTCTGTATAACTTGTAAAGAATCGAAATTTGGAAGGTCAATAATTTTTTAATCTTGTAAACATATTTGTTTCTGAAGTGGCAGTAACATTCACATTCCCACATTTCTGTTGTGCCCAACAGTTTATTACTAAACTTTCTACACTGCCCGTTGGTTGCATTGTTGCGAATTTTAATTTAGAGAATAAAGTAACTCAATGTTCATTAAGAATACCACAGCTGAGAAGTCTGAACAAAATATTAAACTCTGGGTCCGGATCCAGAAAATTATAGATTTATGCAAGATTCTGGATTTAGCATTGGCTCCAGCTCTAAGTGAAGTGTTCCTTAAAAACAAGATCTTTGTACTTTTACTATTTTGAAACTACGTGCTGCTTCGCATTTAATCAACTATTATTCATGAAACTAAATAATGTTTTTGGCAATAGATGTCACTATTCTATTGGTTAAATAAAAAAACGAAGAATCCTATACCTGTATAATATACAATGTTATTCTTGGTTATATAATATCACTTAATTTTTATAACTTAAATTATTTAATGATTATTTGATTTTTTTTTTAAATGTAGGACCCGAACCGTAGATGGCGTTAAATTAAGAAACACAACTGACGCTATTTCGATAGAAAAAACGACAAACTGAGAAAAAGGGGAAAAATAGATCATCATGATATAAAATGCTGTCGGGTTATTAAAGACATGACAACCCTCGCGTAGTTGGTGCTGCAATGGAAATAGAGACATATGAATAATAAATACAGCATGAGATTAGATGACATAATAATGCAATTAGAACAGTCCTAACCCAACCAAATAATTTACTTATGAGGTAGTAAGCAATGACTCTGCTGTGGATTATCGCCTTAGGCGTTTCGATGGCTTACATTCCATTTGAACCCGGTACCTCCCACTCCAACTGCCGCAGCTTTAACCACTGCGCCACCTGGGTGGGAAACAAACCTTATTAAAGTGAAAGTAAATTAGTGTATAAATAGATAGAAACGTAACGCATATGGTTGTCTGAGATTCCCCAAAAGTATATGTCAAGACAATTTGTGTAGACAAGAAATTGTCTTTAGGAACCTGAAGGCAATGGACATAAATAAGGCCACCGGACCTGACGGAGTTCTTGTTCGAATATTGAAGGAGTTTGGCAGTTTCTTGGATCCAATATTCACTAAAATGTTTCTTCTTTCTTATAAGCATGGTAACTACCCGAACGCCTGGATGAGTGCGATGGTGCAACCATCTTAAGTGTGGTTATGATAAAACTCAAACTACCGGCCAATATCAATTATGTGTCAACTAGCAATTGGTGCATTATCGTGAGATTAATAAAATTATTTCAGATAAACAATATAATTCCGCGAAAGCCGCTTCACAATCGATCTCGTGACGTATGTTGTAAACCAATGGAATCTTGCTTTTAAACATCACGGAGAAGGATTTGCAATCGCTTTGGATATATGCAAGGCTTTTGACAAGGTTTGACATGAGAATCTCATTTGGCTTGGATTCGATGACCATCAAGGGGATAAAAAGCTTTCTCAAAGACCGAAAGATCAACGTTGTGCTAAATGGGACATCATCAACGACACACTCCCCAAATATTGGAGTCCCTTAGGGATCAGTTTTGTCACCAACTTTGTTTTTTTTATACATTAATGACTTGTTGGAAAGCACTGTGAAACTTGTCCACCGCTTTGCTGATGACGCAACATAACACTCATCTATATTGCAAGGTCGAGTCTTCTCCTTCAGAGTTAAACGGTAAACGGCTGGAAGTTTCAATTTGAGTACAATATTTGAGTCGGGAATAAAAAATCAAGTCAAATTTAACGAGAAAAAAAAAACACAAATATGCACGTTCTCTCGTAAAAGAAGTCACAACGAATACCCGAAATATTTTGTTGTAAAAGGCTACGTTCTCGTGGGTTGTGATTCAATTCGTCTGCTTGGTGTTCAGGTTAGCAACAATTTAGAATGAAATAAACACATTATTTGGGGTTGAGCATATGGCAATGCTCTCTCCAGTTGCTGGATAGAGTTCAGCGGCGTGCCATCCGAATAATACGAAACTCTAGACTTACGAAAGATCTAGACAGCCTACAGCACGGCAGAGATGGTGCGTGTTCTATAGATTAATAAATGGTAAATATTTTGCAGAATTAAAGGAGAAAATACTACCAATTGTTACGCCAGGACGAGTAACATGAGGAACGGTTAATGCGCATAGCTTTACGGTGAAGCTGTCGAAACCTCGAACTGAAGGTGCAAAGCGCATTCATTTATCGAACATCTAGGGAGTGAAACTCGTTGACCGGTTTTCAATTTCCGTTTTAGTATAAAATGCACAAGGCAGTGCAATATTGCAGTGCTATCATCCTTTACTTGAAGGATCACGCGTTGAGTGCAGGGACTCTGACAGTTACAGGAAGCTAGGGCAGATATGACTACAGCAGAATAGTCTTCTTCTAGCCACCAGAAATATTTTCCGAGGGGCTCCCCATATTGATTTCATATATCCAAACCAATACCGACCTAATCGATATCGAATCATTAAATTTATTAGTTGTATTCCACAAACGAGACGACTGAGTGCTATTTAAAATATCCCCAACTGTAATAACAACTGTCACCAAAAAAGTTCTTCAATATTTATAAAGTTGTCATTTTTCATTTCCATTTTCAAATACGAGATATAGTCTGATTTTCCCAATATAATAGTGTGTGAAAATTTGTGAACCGAAAAACAAACAATTTTCCAATAAAAACACATAAAATTATGATAAACTTGTGACTGAAGCAAAAATATTATCAATTTTTATATTCATAAACATAGAAGACAGCATACCACCAACAACAACTTAACTACTATACTATGCTGTGGATGGAAATTTTTTTTTCAATTTTCGTAAATCAAACTATAAAACATTCAAATTCCACCCTTCCTCCCCATATTACATAATATTCTGTATATATAGTGACGTAACATAATGTGGCAGTTAGTGCCGAACATGCGATGTACAATATGGAATTTTAGACACTAATCTTATACACTTTACCCAAAATGTGTATCGAAACCGACTAACCGAAATATTGTAGCTGCTATATATAGTCGTAATATGCGTAGATGTATAAACGAAGAATTATATCCTTGTATTCATAAATTTTTGAATCCTTTTTAGATAAAACCCGAAGACTATAATAAAAACCAATTTACACTCGATTTAAACCAATTCACACATAAAATAATTTTAAAATTGGAAAATACAAAAAAAAAAATCCTTTAAAAAAACTAAATAAGGGATACTTTAGGAATGTATCCTTTTATCACGGAAATGAAATGGTTTTTCTTCTTGTTCATGTTTGCTTTTATTGTTTCCCAAAAGACGCACGAACACCGATATTATTATGTGATATCCGCTTCGCTATGTTTTATGGTGGTTCCACTATACAATACCGAATAAGGGATGCTACTTTATATACATACACACACACACACCGAAAGTGTCGGAAAGATATATTATGTTGGTATATCTTAGACTTGTGTGTAATTTGTTTGAACTAAATCACACGTAGCTGCGATAACAATATTTATGTCTGTCTGCGGACCGGAGTGTAAAACGGTCGTCACATCGCACATACAATGAAATCACGATAATTGTTTTAATTTATAATTTAATTAGGCAAAATAATTTAATTAAACGAACGTGACCAACACAATACGAACGAACATTACTTTGGTGGAGTGAAAAGTTTGTGTAGGGGGAAAATATATTGAATAGTAGGATTAGGTGGCCTAAATAGAACATTACATAGTATAACAACCCAAGGGACAGATTTGCCCTAATTTTGAACTAGCCCTATATCTGGGAACATCGGAGTTCGTTACTTTTCTTTTGACCTCAAAATTCGATAAATCTTGATCACCCGTTTGATATATTTACAAATGACAAAAATCAGTCGAGGTAATACCGAACTGGCAAAAAGAAGAAAACAATTTAATTCCAACCAGCCTGACTGAGGTTTTGTTTTATATAAAATTATCGATTGAGTCTAATAAGCAACGCGACACGTCCACTCTCTTAGAAAACATTCAACAGCATTATCGCATGCTTGAAAGAGTATCGGCTATAATTCGTGACTATCCGACTCGTGACTGTTACGCGATGGCCTAAAAATGAAACCATTATGTCCAAGGTGACCCAGAATCCATGTTTAAAATCCATGGGCCGTCCTATCATCCATGGCAGTACTATAGGCATACATGGAGCTAGGCAATACGCAGATGGTTTTACGTAAATCAAACCTATAGCCGTACATATAGTGGTATCACAACGAACCATCGCCGGTCTAATTGAGCGGTAAAAGCCACCCAACAAAAAAATTTGTCTCAAGGTCATACATTTCTACATAGTGAAGATGACCTTAAATAGACTTTTTTTCTCAGTACGTTGTCAGATTGGTGATTTTAATTGTACAGCTGGCAGAAATCAGGCCGAATAATGTACGTACCCCTGAAACGACACTATACGATCGAAAATGGAGAAAGAATGATATTTGATTAAAGAAGGCGGTAATTGTTTCAAAGCTCAGTGCCTTATAGGACCCACAGTTCAACCCGCATACACTTACACAATAAACTCATCGAATTGTGATTTTTATTCACCACCGGGATTGGACCCGAGACCCCAGAATGACAGATCAAGCTCGCTACTTTCAGAGCTACTCGCGACTTTCTCTGCCACGACGGTGATAAATGATGTAGTTTGTGGTCGATCATGTTCTCAAAATGGCAAATACATTCTTTCTTCAAAACAACGTCCAATTGGAAACATGAACACATCCACGTAAAACATTTCGAAATTGACCATGTGTTCAAGATTTGGTCAGCAATAGTCCAGATAAAATTATCAGATCAAGTGACTGCGAAATATTGTAAGCGTTTCGTCTACTGGCACTACATCACATGCGAAGAATTGGCCACCTCAACGATGCCTCGTCAAATAGTCCGAATGACGACAAGAGATTGTCAGACATGGTGACAGTGCATTCAGGTCTCAGATCGTGTATGACTCTCCGTCGAGGTTCTATTTTTGTTAGTAACGACTCCAAAGCCTGTTTGATTTTCTGACTCCAATGTCAATTTTATCAATAAAATTTCTGATCTCATGCATCATTCGTATCCCTTAAATGGAACAGTTACAGCTATTTTTTAGGTGTTTTGTACTATCAATGTGTCTTGGACAACAACCAAAGGTTATTACTGATCTTATCGGCACATTTAAGATGTTCAGTTTCATCTTGCACGATATATGGAGGGAATTGAAAACTTTGATATTGGTGTAAAATGCTCGATAAACTGCTGCCATGACATGTCTACAGTACCGGAGTTTTGCTCGGTGATCAATGGTCTCAGGTATTTCGTTCATTTGAACGCCAATTTTTTGGGCTGACATTTCCAACGAGAACAGAATCTATTTCAATAAGATGATGTTGCGACCCAGAATGTTAGAGTATAGTGAAAGCTGGGTTGATATGCTGCACTGCGTTATGACATATTTTAATGATAGGTTGAAGATAATTTGAGTTTTTTGGTCTCGTTACCGCACTTCAGATGATTTCTCGAAGGCATTCGAAATGTAACCAATTTTGACGGTATGCTCAGATAGAACAGTACGTTCTATAAAGTGTTATTCTTACTGCTTTCGTACGGTAGCTGAAAGTTTAAGAATAGACTACTGACTACAGAGATGTCTTTTCCGTAGTACTTCTCTATAGGACCATCCCTTAAGTGAAAGTTGATCATCCACTCTTCTGAGAATGTTTTCTTAGATGAAATGTAGAATATGTGATCACCTCCATATTTGAGCATTTCGTTGTAGATACCATCCTCACGGGTGTATTGTAATTTTTCATTCGGCCCGCACTTATTAATAAGTTGGTGGTGGTGCTGGAACCATCACGATGGCAATATCAGATTGACGCAAGAGAGGTTATTACTCAGTAGGTGTTGCCTACTTAGAAGTGAAAAAAAATAATTTCTCTACACTTCAAGATTGGTTGATGTGTAGAGGAATTATTTTTTACTATCGTTTCTACGTGGATGGAATTCTGTACCTATTTCTCTTATGTATCGATATCTATCTCTAAGGCCTGATTTTTGGATCAGGCCTAAGAGATAGATATCGATCGTGCCAATCCCGGATCGTGCTTGTTGTTCGTGCCAATCCCTTTTCTTTTGCCTCATAGCCTATATACGAGGCTTTCCTCGCGATTATGATAGATTTCATTAGCGAGCGCGATCTCTCTCCTGAATAGCCGTTAGAATTTCGTTGTCCAGGCCAAGAGCTTTAGGTTTAGACTAACTTATGGCCTATAGTGGACATTGATGCATCGGTAACCGCTGTTTAGTTTCATTTTTCATGAACTGAGTCGGGAACTGGTTTTTTCTCCAAGATTCCTGATAAAGCAGTCTCAAATGTGGTTCAAGTAAGTTCATTCTCCAATGTTGCGTTGTTTTAACGAGTGATATGCTGAAAACGTTGATTGTATGTGTAAGTGATCTCAATCGTTGATAAAGCACTTCGTCTTACAGCAAATAAGAATAACTGACCACACCAGCTTTAAGAATAAATAAAACAGCATTTTAGATTTTTGTTCTGACTAATGTTCTCACTTAACAGATGGGAGGTCCGATGCAACAGACGCGAACTAGTAGTAGATGGCCGACAACAAACTCTGCAATTTCGTTACCTTTGAAACACTGCGTATGGTTGTTGGAAGACTTTGAATTGCAATTCGGCATTGTACTTGTAATGTTGTTGTAATTCGGCTAGGCCGGTTTCGATCTGATGACGTCATTAAATGACGATGTGATTGAAAATATAAAAATCCATCCTACCGGACCTTGATGTTCGTATACTGTGTGTTATTAAGTGCCGTAATTGTGTTGCTTTGATTTCATCCGCTTAGTGATTTAGGGTTATTGTGACATGAAACGCAACTGAATAGTGATATTTCGCTTTGTTGCAGCATGCCTTGAAAAGCTCATTGAAGAAAGCAGACATTTAGAAGTGGACAAGTTATAAACAGATATAGATTAAGCCAGGCTGAAGTATGCAAAATTTTTGGGAGGTTGTGTCAGTAGGTCCTGGACATGCATAATGTAATGAAATGTAATAATGTTCCCTAAACAACAGGGATGTAAGGGTCACCAATGTAACGCCGCTTTGTTGGAATACTTTATTCGCTAGGCTGGGTTTCATCTGATGATGACGTCATTGAATGACGGTGTCGTCGAAAAGATCAAATCCATCTCATCAAGAATATGCTGAGGTCATTAAAGACCTAGGTAAATAGAGTTGGTAATCCTAAAAAATATAGAAGTTGTCTTGCTCTGAGAGTTGCTTTATGATTTATGCTTGTATCAGAAATTATGACGTAACTGATGAACAACTGATGATGCGGTCTTTCAACTCACACAACCAATACAAGCTCGAAGTGTGGCTAAACAACTCAATTCTAAGTAGAGTATTGCCATCGAATTGATATGTAAGAATATATATTTTAGTAGAACGACCTGTGACGTCATTCTGCACATCATACATATACTTGTATATGGTATAAGTGAATTCAGCAATCACATCCACACATACTAATTATAATTCTGCCAAAATCAGAAAACTAAATTAAATTGCTAAAAAAAATTGGAATAAAATCACTTAACCACAATATGTCACAGTCTGTATAACGATTTTTTTCTCCTATTTCTGTTGCTGTTTCCACGTCGTCCTGCCCTCTCGTTGTTGTGCTGCTGCTGCTCATGGTTTTATCTCCGCATCTTTTTTTTTTTGCTTTAATATAATTTGTTGAACAATGGATGATTTTTCGTTTTTCCCATATTTAATGAAAATATTTTCACACAAAAAATATGTTGAACTGTCGAAAGTTACATTGTTTGAATATTAAAAATCATTATATAAATAATTTTTAGCACCGAAGGCATGAAATGAACAATTTCTGGCACTATCTGGCTAATTAATTTTTATTCTATGCGGGCTGGTGTGATTAATTAGGAAATAATGTTGAAATAGCCGCGAGATAAACAATGATCCACAATCCAAGCGGATGATCTATCATCTTTAATCGGTTGCACGGGTGTGATGCCAATCGGCCCTACATTATCAGACGTGGTCATTATTATTCAATTTTTGAACTTTCCGTGTACGTGCGAGTACAGTAATTGGTACGTGTGCGACATAAATAAATTGTGCGACTGTACCATTGTTGCGAAACACACCGGTTCGTTGCTATACTATATCGACCACTGTATTGAGAGTATCACGATTTCTAAACCTAATCATTATATTCAAATTAATTATTCTGCACTGGTGACCCCCACATAGATCCTATATAATGTATGTAATCGATTGTGTGTTTATATCTCAAATGGAAAATTATGTTAACACCTGAGACACTTCCAAATCCATATCATGCTTTAAAACAACAAATAAACAACCCGGGGGATGGGTTCGCCTTAAAATATTCAATCCGCAATTCATTTTAATATTTTTACACACCACCACACTCGTCGGTTGCCGGAAAGTGGGAATATTATTACACTTTATATATTGTATACGAGAGTGTATATACATATATATATGTGTACATACGGGGGGGAGGGATGAGATTTGATGTAATATTCCGAGGATGAATATGATATATTGATATAAAATTTGACGAGGGGCCCGGGGTATACATACATACATATGTACTCGTATATAAGTTGTAAAACAATTTTTTTTTTATTATTTGTTGTTATAATAAAAACACTTTGATTGTTTTGTTGGTTGTTTGCGTGTTCACTTTGAGGGTTACACTTGTTTCGGCAAACAGTTCCGTAAGGGTAAAATCTTGTTCGCACATATATATGCACATAATCAACTATACAAAACTGATTATGCAAAATCGATTAAGCTTTTCATCATCGTCATCAACTTGAAACACTGTATGTACTGTAACTAAACCATTCATGTCTCCTATATATAAGTTTGTGGTCACATATGGTTGTTTGTTTTGGATGTTTAGAAATTGAAGATGGAAAATTTACAAACAATATACGTATGTACCATCCAACTCTAATCCCATTCAATCAACAAGAGATTATCTAGAATTTAAAAAGTTGTACCATCACTTCTGTTTTGCCTGCGTTTCGGGTTTGTGGCTTGAGAATAAAATTAGATAGATTTCCTTGATTAGGAATTATAAATGGATTTTCGTCTTGTGGTTGTATACGGTATAGTCGTTATATATAGTATGGACGGGAGCGGATAATGTTAATACAGAAAATTAAAATATTTTTGGGTGTGTGCAAAGTGAATTTAATTGTGATGGAAGATTTTGGATGGTGGTATAATCTGTGCGTTATAGCCCATATTTTCTAAAGTGCTGTTCACTTGATCGGTCGAGTCCCATAAGTAGTGTACTTGTGGTGTAAGCAATTATCTAAAGAGATGACGCTAAGTGATAAAAAAATTGGACGAAGGCTACCTTGTTTTACAGAGCGGCCGATAGTAGAACGGTTTTGAAAGTCGTCTTCATTGGTAGAAAAAGTAGCGAGTTTGCTCTGTCATTCGGAGTCTTGCTTTCTATTCCTGCTGTTAACGTGTAAAGAAGAGGGTGGAACTATGAACCCCTATTCGAATATTCGGATACCTGGTTTATATCGATTGTGAATTGACTGGTTGGTAAATCGATCAAGAGTTGTAGCTGGGTTGCGGCAGCGATACTGATGGCATTTGTATGCTGGATATGTGTATGCCACTGGCAATAGCATTTTGTAGCAAGCAGAAGCGTTGATTTGGCCCTTAACGGATAAATACGAGACATGCAAAAGTATGACTCAAAACGCTACGATCATGACGATGAGTGATAGTTCTCATCATAAATTTATTTATAATCCCGATTATTGTACAAGTATCCTGGCTCAATCACATATAGTGTATACGTTAATGCGGACCGAATAATGCAGCAATCTTTCAGATGAGTTCGAAATACTCAAGACCTAGCATACCAACGTCTTTAGTGTTGTTCTTGCAACCTAGAGATGGCTTGGCTTCATCTATCGACTTTGGCTACAATTTGTTTTGTAATCGGTGTAAATTTGAAATCCGAATGTAAACGTGTGTGTATGTTTGATGGGTATAAATTTTGGATCGTAGTTAATAATTGGATCGTAGTTTAAACTCTAACTATGGATGGAATCTGTTTCTATTTCATCGCGCTTCTATTATGGCTGTAGTTCCGATTTACGTAGAGCCATCTACTAATATGGAACAGCTCCATGCCAAACTATAGACCTGATACGTAATTCTGCACTCTAAAAGAGCGTCATAGATGTGTTCAACACAGCTCTGATCGTATTAGATGGAATAAAAATTCCTTTAAACGCTGCTTTAACAATTGCGCCATTTGGCCATTTTTACATGTTACAATTGTTTACATTTTTTACGTTTATTTACGTATAGTATGTACAAAATATTTGTTTACGTGTAATTGCACGACACTTGATTCAAGCCGATCTAACAAATTCAAATAATCAAATATGTGTTACATTGATGACTCTTACGGCTCGCTTTAGGGAAAATGACATTACACGTCCAATACTACCTCCTACCTATACCTAGTATTGCCCAAATAACTTTTCCCAATGGAATTGTGTTTGTCTTCTCATAATGGTATCGTTCTGATTGCGCTTCTCAAGGCTCAGATAAATGCGTGGGCCCCCACAAATATGTACGTCAGGTTTGTTTTATTCCGCAACAAGCCCAATCAATCATCATCAGATCGAAGTCAGCCTAGCGAATTACAACATACACATAACCCACCCCCACCCACCACACAACAAAAAATTATCAAATCATAAAGCTTCATGCATCATATACAAAGTACCGAAACCGTTTATGTGTATGAGAGCTGAAAATCACTTTCATTGACCAAAGATAATAATTAGAGCAAAACCCCAAATTTTGGTTTGTTCTCTTACCAAAATAATTTGTTGGAAACATTGACTAAATATAATTTAATCGATGATCGCCAGGCCCAGCCAAACTGTTTAAAAATTCACAGTATAACACCAGTCAGGTAAGGGTTTACAACAAAACACCAACAATGAATGCCCTACGATCACCGAGTTTATCTGGAATCATTGAAAACCAACCACTATGATTTGCAACCGCTACAACCAATTAATAGATTAATCGAATGCGCTCGATTCAAGGCATTATCAGTTGACGAGTGGAGGAGTTAAATAAGCAGCCACAAAGGTGTAGTAATGGTTTTAATCAAGGACATAATGGTATCGAATGCAGAACCCGAGGTAGATGTCGACAATGTGTCTTACAAACACCACAGCTTCTTAACTGAAGAAACCTAATAACTGCAGAGGCCTATATATCGAGGATTGGGGGAATAAACGATGGACATCTCGTAGAATAACAACATTACGGTTGGTGTCAAGGTTAAACCCTTTTGAAATAGGATCACTATAAACGCATTAATTATCTTAAAAATTTTGTCTGGAAACCTAAACCGAACGCGAACTGGTTGATCCTAGTAATTATATTCGATCTATTTGAGAAAGTAAGCAGAAAGTTAGGCAGTTCTGTTATCTTAGAACACATAAGGCTTTTGGATCATAAGAGGCAACAATGAAACTGACTAAAAGGCAATTACTAAATCATTTGCCATCACCATTGATATTGACCTAGCATGACAACGATTTTGGACAATAAATGAGGTCGCATAACCCAATGCGTTGAACAAGGAAGAGCAATATTGCGAAGAATGGTCATGACGTGCGTGCTAGTGATGATCATTTTATTACGAAATTACCATTCAAGGAAAAACCAAAACAGAATCGCCACAGAACGGCAATTCAAAACAGATTACCAATTCCAACGTCGTTACCAGAATTTCTTAAACGAAAGCGTACACATACATCGATAAACTTCCAAACGTCTCTCAAACCGTGAAATGTGACATTCCTCTCTTTTCTCTATGATGTTTCAGGATCAAATGATCCCACCTCATATTAATCAATAATTATAAAACTTCAGATAACTCACAATTTACTTAGATATTACTCCAATTTTGTTTTACCTGGAACTTAAAAACAATCGTTTCGTTTCAAGATTTACTGTAAATTTTGTAGGTTAACTAAGTTTGCTTGTTGGTTAATATGATTAACATGACCTTCTTCAATCCCAATAAGTCACGAAAATTTCACTTCTTTTATGTTATTACAGTATAGATTTATTACTGATATTGGCGCCAAAAGTTTGTGCTTCTAAACAATATATTTCACTAATATTTTGAAGGATAGTCCCTCTTTTGAAATGGTTGGTTTGAGTATAGGTAGTTTATTAATAGAATAACTTACAATATTGATGATATTGTATAAGGAATTCCTCTTTACTTACAGTATCTTGTAGGAAAGGATACTTCTGTCATTTATTCAAGAGTGTGACTGCCTTCTAGTTACTTATCAAGATTCTGGATTGAACTCATATTTCGTTCGACCTTCAATATGGTGGCCTTCTTAAGAAATTATCATTAATCTTTTACTGGTAGCATAGTCTCATTGTTCAAATCATGCCGGTATCATCGATGAGTCATCATTTGGAAGTAATAAGTAAATGGTTTGCTCCACAGTCCACACAAATTAACGAAGGATAGGGTTGGTTTTATTTCTACCATCTCTTTTGGGCCCTCAATTTTTTTAACGTCTAACCTAACATCGAACATAAATAAAAGCGTATGGTTAAAGTCTCAGATTTATTATCACATGGTATTGTTTTATGACAGCATTAATATGGGTCGGTACAACCTCCACCATGGAATTTGTCGATGTGTTCATCAAATACATCGATCGTAATTGAACGAAGAAATATCGCTTTTGAATCCATTCGGGATTGATATCTGCATCCTTCCGCTTCAACTACTGCAGGTTTAAATACTGGGCCATTTGGTCGGTCACTTAGATTGAAACTCTCATAAATCTCAAAAAATCTCAAAAAATTTTACTCGACCTGTTCGCACTTGACAAACTGTGGATGCTGTACGAGGAATTGTCCACACTGATCTATCACTATGCCTACTCGCGGATGTGTCTCAATTGGACTTTTTCTGAACATCGCTACATCGCATTCCTAAAGTTGATCGGAAGAAGTTGACATATATGGATAATTCAATTGAGCCAAGAATTATGGCGGAAAAATATTGAAATAGATATTTTACGGAAGATTCACGAGCATTGCATCAGCGCAAATTACATCCTCTTATTGATTCGCTGTTGTGAAATTATAGTTGCTATCGGTCAATATTTTATCGATAGTTAAAATGAGCATCCAGAAACCGTCTTCGGAGTATACCGGAGCAATTCTCAATAATCGTGACAATAACGGTTACAGCTCATATCGACCGAATAATTTCTAAAGATGCTGATTTAACGTGCCCAAGAGAAACGTAGGGCAACGTAATGTAGTTCAAGTTGACCCACCCTGTGTAAACTCTATCAACAGCGTTCACACAACCTCATGCAGTTCGCCAATTCTGACCGATGCTAGTTCCTGCAAGTTCTCCAATGTAGGTTTTATTTTCTCAAACATTTAGATTTTCGTTAATTAATTAACGTTAATTAATGACGATAATCAATATTTTCATTTAATTCCACAAATTTTCAAGTTTATAATTTAATTATCAATTTATTAGTGAGTACTTACTGTGTCTGTACCAAACGATGGTTTCTGGTATTTATAACCTCCTCCTGGAGATTCCTCAACCAATCTCTTTCTTATAAAAAACAAACGAGTATTAAAACACTATTTTTTAATTTAAATAACATTTTTTTATTTTCAAATATTTTTTTTTGTTTCTCAAAGTATTTTATAATTTAATTTAATTTAAAATTTATTAATTAAAAATTTTTTAAATTTCCATTGTTTTTTTTGTAATTAAATAGTACAACTAAGTTTTAGTAAATTTTTTATATTCTAGAAATTATTTAACAATTATAAGAAATAAAAAATATATTTTAAAATAAAATTAATTAATTTAAATTAGTAATTTTATTAAATTGGTAATTAATTATATATATATTTAATTTTTTTAATTTATATTATTTATATTTATATTATTATTAATTTACATTTAATACATTTATTACGTTATTATATTATACAATTTAATAATTATATTGCACAAATTAAATTAATTATAATTAAATTTTTTTAAACTTGAATTTTTTTCAAATCGTTTATGGTTGTAATTATTTTACACTGTGGACATGATTTTTTAATATCCTGTAGAATTGTAATTGTACAAAATTAATAAAAAAAAATTAATTAAATTTAATTAATTAGTTAACTTACAGATATGGTTATCCAGCAATCATCACAATGGACATGCCAACACAGGGTTGATATGACAGGCGCTTTAAATGGTTCCTATAATTTTGAATGAGTTATTAATTTAATTAGAGATACCGATTAATTTTAATTAAGAACACATATACATATACCATACATGCGCTCAGAGAGTATAACAATTATATAGACAAAAACTAACCTTACATATATAACATTTGTAATTGGCTTCGTCCTGATGCCGACCGCCGCCGACGCCGCCCTTCAACGGTGACTCCTCTAATTCTCGTATTCTAGCGCGCAACTCCTCCAAAACTTGCGCTTTGGACGTTGGCTCTGTTGCCTCCGAAGTACTGACATATGAATCGGGTGTCGTCGTTAGTTGTGGTTGTTTGGTTATATTATTCGGATCGGTTGCCGAATCGATTTCGACCGACGATGTTGCCTCTTCAGTACTGTACCAACAAAACAAAAAAAAGACGAATTAAATCTTTTTCACTCGATCACTAAAGATATAAATAGTTGCACACCATTACCTATTCGATTTAATATCTAGCTTATTCTCATTCCTCGGACGTTTCGCTGTACGACTATCCTCATCATCTGTATTATCAACAATAACTTCTTCGTCCTGTTCCGTCTCCTGGTCGTGCTCATTCTCATAATCTAAATCGATACGTTGATTTGTCGAACTTGTCGGTGTTGCTCGTGATATTGTCGGTGTTGTCGATATCGCGCTAACTGCAAGAATAAATTTTTTGATTTCTTTTAACACTAAAAAATATGATTCGGAACTAGCGATCTAAACCTAATACATACTTGTTCGTGTTGGTGTCGTCTCCCATGGGGTGTGCAATGTTGTCGTGTTCGACGAATTCGACGACGACGAGCTAAGTGATGAAATTGTATTTTCTTCGCGATTATTATTTAGACTATTCTGATTCGGCGATTGATGGGACGAATGTATGATATGATGGTTGTGTAAATGATGATTGTTGTGATGATGATGGTGGGCCGAAATTAAACCACTAGGCGATTCTAGTTTTGCCAAACTATTATTATTATTGTTGTTGTTACTGTGCAATATACTCGACTGGGTCATATTCATTGCGCCATTACTCGATTCGTCACCATAACTTTCTACATCGACCGTTTCATCCTCGTCGGTATTCATCGGCTGTTGTTGTTGTTGTTGTTGATTTATTTGATTACGACTTTTGCGCAGACAATCTTCTATATGCTGGGCGATTTCTTCGGGCGTTCGCTGCAACCGGCCATGGCACACGGGACAATTTTGACACACCGCCATCGGTGACGGTGGTATCACACCATTTATATCGATATACTCGTTTTCCGAATCGCTTCGTCGTTTTCGTGTCTTCGCCCGCAGACGACCTTGTCGATTTGTTCGAATACGTTGAAACGTTTCCCACCTACTGTCGGGCGTACTCTGTCCATGATGATGCATTTCCATACCGCCCGGATTATTGCTGTTCGGCCCGTTGTGATGGGCCAAACCTAAGCTCGCTTTAATTTTTTGCCGCTCGTTGCCGCTGCTCAATTTATATAGCCGATCTAGTTCGGATAAAAAATGTGTTTCTAAATCGGTGGGCGAAATTTGGATACCGCATACGGGGCATGAATTTGGCGGCGGTGTACCACCGATCATCGGTTTCTTCAATTGATTATTATTATTATTGTTATTGACGCCAACGCCTGAAACGAAAGAAAATCGCAATTACGAGAGTTAGTGGCATGTTGGCAGCTAGTGATAGAATTCGATTAGTTAAAATTTGGAATATGAATCGAGACGCACATGTCACCCCCGAGCTCAGGATAGATAACAACCAAATCAAATTTATTACGTGTATATAACATATTTCAATGTTTCGAAACGATGCCACACTATACATGTACCTACTTAATGATTATATCACGTAAACTCCCTTATCTATATCGACACAGATTTTCAACATAAATTTCATCTTAAATTCGATTTTGATAATTTTATATTAAAATTGTGTTGCATCCCATCATCACCATATACATCGACTCGATTTGATAATCGATTTAAAATTAGTTTTTTATTAACCTGTTCGAGTGTCGAAATAATATTAAAAAAAAAAATCTCGATTCGTACATATACGAGTACGAGTATGTTGATCGAAAATTAATTGACGTGATAATTTGTTAGATGTTTGCCCAACATTTATGGTAAATCAGGATCAGTATCGTATTATCGGTCCCTCCGACCGATACAAAATGATAAATTGGTTTATTGTCGAATTACAGAGGATTATCGCAGCGGATACTCATTCGGTTGGTACATAAATTTCCATGTCGCATTATATTGTTATCCAATTAATTTGATTGTAATACCTTTTTTTGTGTATTCGGTTAGAAATCATACATTAAATCCTTTTTGATACCCTCACCAATGTGGGAATGAGATCTGGGGTACCCAAGAATAAAAAGGACATTTTTGTGATTTATTATACAACAAAATATATTCGAATTTACTTGAGAAATGATTTATTTATTTTTTATATTTTTTAATCAAATAAGGATTTCCACTGAATCCTTTTCCTTTTTTGTATGTCGACATGGGAAAACAAACAAAATGGGGTGAGTGCAAAAAGGCCAATTAGAAAACAATTAAAAATAAACTCTCCTATATAAGTGTAAGAAAAAGGATACATCAAACCACAAAATTATAATAAGACTATTATTACACATACAGACACACAAAAAAGGACATTTTGCTATAAACAATCATTAAAAAATTTACTTAAGTTTTCGAAGAATTTATGGTTTTGTGGAATTTACATTTGAGGTTAAGGTTATTTTTAAGATGTTTATGGTTAACAATTTTGTCTTTTCCTTAATAAGGAAGATAATTAGTACATACAAATATATTCAGGGGGACATATAACTAAATTATGTATAAATGATGTATGTGCTCAATTGACCGGTAAATTAGAAAGTAAATTGAAATTGCTTACTCGATTTGAGATTTATGAGCATTCTAGGTATTCTTACAATTTCAGAAAAAAACAAAATTCAGCACGAACACGGTATACTGCGATGCTCGAATATCTACCCAGTACCCGCATCTCATGCAGTTCGTCAACGAAAGAAAGCAATTCTGCTTCAAAATCCCAACAAAAAACAAATACGCCTAAAAGATAGCTAATACGTATACTTTTTTGCCATACCCCTAAATGATGACATTTCATTATGTTCTTTAGCAACATTTGAAGAGAAAGTTTATTGTTTTGATAACAAGTATGTGTTAAGGAAGTAAATGATGGAAATAGCCGCGTTAGATATCGTTGCTCGAAGAAGACGGATTCTATTTATATACCAATGCTGCCGAAACTTTCAACCCACCAGCGAAAGTTAATAGCGCCATCTATCGAGCCTAATGATAAGTAATTATATTACTGAAACCAACAATATAACCATTGAAGTATGTTCAAAGACGGTATATGGCATTAAAACAATTGATATGTAAAATATTGAATGCAAGAACTAACAAGGCTTTTACAAAATAAATAATAGCGTATAATTTGGCAAAGTCTTTGTGAATTGAGCATCGCATAGAGATGGTTAACAAATTTGTCGTTTTACTAAATAAGGAAGATAATCAGTACGTACACATACATATATTCAGGGGGACATATAAGTAAATTATGTATATATGATGTGTGTGCTCAATTGACCGGTAAATTAGAAAGTAAATTGAAAATTTTTACTCGATTTGAGATTTATTAACGCTCGATGATTCATGTATCTGGTGGAGTAAGCTTTATTGACATGTATAATCCTTATTTATATATTCAAAATTCGATTGACACATAACATTAACATATATAGTGTGTCTCGATGTGTGTATTGTTGTTGTACATAAATGCATAAACATATATATTAATATATGCACAGTAAATATGTATATGATCTCGCAGTATGAGATGTATACAATCTATATACAGCACATAATAGAAACATCAACGCATCAAAACTCCCTTCGAACCCTTCACATCATCAAAACACTTCAAATAAAATATTTTTTTTTTGGGATGAAAATGAACGGAAAAACAGGATAAAATTATTCATTTGGAAATATTTTATTTTCTTATACATTTACATCACTCTGCATTAAAGGATGCTTGCCTTAATCTCCTTATTCCTTATGATTATGGATGATGCTCGTGTTATGTACACACAAGAGCGCAACTGAGAAAATTTAATTTTAAATGCAATTTTGGTCTTTTCAATTTGATGCCAAGAAAAAGGAAAAATCGAATGAATGTCGAAAAAGGATAATATGAATGAATTTGGTGTATGTATATGGATAATGGGACGGAAATGAGAAACGTTTGGGTTGTATAATGTGAAATTAAGTTATTTGATGAGTGCTGCTCATTGAAAGACTTAAATTTGAATAGTGAACCAAACAGCTGGTGATAACCATTCATATGGAACAGTTTACCGAAAGTTAATTGAGGAAAATTTGGGAGAGATCTCATCTTCTATATCAACACCTATTTTAAGCGTTGCCAAAACTCGATTTGACTAGTATAAAGTAGGGCATTAAAGAGTAATCACCTCAGCTGCAAAGCCTATAAAAAGCCTAAAGCTACTTATATAGAATAAATGATATTCTTTGGAAATTAAAATCTATTTAACGTAGAAGTGATACGCCTAAAAGATAGCTGTACTCTTTTTTGCAATACCCCTAAATGATGACATTTCATTACGTTATATAGAAACATTTGAATATAAAGTTTGAAACGAAACTTGGGAATATACGTTTGCCTAAAGTTTAGCGTAATTTGAATTTAAAACTGCAAGATAATGGATCCAAATATTGTTCCTTAGGAATGTCTACCTAGAGTAGTACAGCCTACCAACAGTAGAAGGTCAATTACACTTTCTGTTATCCGTGGAAAGATGGAAAGTTGGAAAACTTTCTAAAGCAGGTACGAAGGATTCCAATCATAATTCATTTTTAATTAGCTAATGGATCGAACTTGTGCATTATATAACGATTTAAGTTTTAACCAATTACGTCTACAGATTAGCGTTTGTGCAATACGGAATAAGATAATAATGGATTCAAATATTGATCCTTTAGAAACGTCTACCAATAGTAGAACCGTCTACCCGGAGTAGTATTTAAATTACCTTTTTTTGCTGATACTGCATTTAGAGCTTCTTTATCGAAATCCTTCCTATTAATATTTGTAATATACAATGGACTGTCACAATTGGTTGGTATAGTAAAGTGCCTAAATGTATTAATTTCCATGAGCATTGCAGATATTATAATACAATTTCAGCACGAAAAGAAATTCCAGCACGAGTCCGGTATGCGGTAAAAGTAAATCTACCCCAGTAAATGAATCTCATGCTGTTCGTCAAAAAAACGAAATCTGCTTGAAAATCCCATCAGAATACAATTACGCCTAAATGATAGCTAATATGTTTACTTTTACAATACCCCTAAATGATGATAGTTAAATATGTTATATAATTAAAAAATTAGGCACTCGGGCAATTCTTCTTGACTGGTATAAAGAAGGACATTAAAGATTATTTGTGCCAGATTCGGTAGTGTTTTAACTCATTCAAACAACTCTATGACTTTACCAATTTTTGCTTTCGTAATACGGTAAAAAATATACACGGTAAAAGAAAATGTATAGTTTCCTTTTGCTTGAAATTGTTTCCCATTTAACTCGTTTAAATGAATATGGAAGTCGGCCAGGAACATTCATTGTTATTAATTTCGGAAACTCCTCATTTCGTTTACTAGATTTATTGAGAAATTTTCATGATTGCTTATTGATTTATTGATTGCTTTAGTGATTGTTTGCATTACGTATTCTACTTCAAGTAATTCATATAGAATGTAGAATTATTAAAGCCTGTTACTGGGTGACCGATTTCATTCAAACGAAAAGTTTTATAAAAAAACTTTTTTACCACTTATAGATTATATTAAGTCCACTAGTTACCACTTTAAAATATAAAGAAGTCAGTACCTACTTTAAGCAGATCAATGTACAGATGGATGTCCAAACCTGCAATGGCATACCTCGATTTGACAGGTATAAAGTGCCTAAATGAATTAATGTCCATGAACATTGCAGGTATTCTGTCAATTTCAACATAAAATCAAATCCCAGCACGAGTCCGGTATGCTGCGTTAGTAGTATATCTACCCTAGTAACCGTCAACGAAAGAAAATCCGAACAGAAGTTAAGTACGCCTAAAAGACGGCTAATAAGTTTACTGTTTTGCCATACCCCTAAATGATGACATTGTATTACATTATATAGCAACATTGGACTAAATATGTTGTTTAGCCACTTAATTAGTTATTATTTTGACACCTGACAAGTGGAAAGACCCCAACAATCAATAAGCTTAATCGGGCAATTCGCACCGCTTTTAAATATAAAAAACAATCATCTGATTCGCAGACGATTTTTCAATTATCGTGAAACTCATAGTATTAAGGAAGTCGATGATTAAAAAACTCGCGATATCGTTGCTCGAAGAAGACGGATTCTATTTATATACCAATGCTGCCGAATCTTACAACCACCAGCGGAAGTTAGCAGTGCCATCTAGCGAGTCGGTTGATAAATAATTAGATTACTGAAGCAAACAATATAACCAATGAAGTTTTAAAAGACGGTCTAGGGTATTAAAACCATTGATATGTGAAATATTGAATGCATGAACTAACAAGGTAGTATCTCCCACTTCAAGACAACAATATACCATAGGGAGAATTTTGAACGAAAATATACATAATAAATAATGGCGTATAATTAAGCAGACTCTTTGTGAATTGGGCATCCCATAGAGAAAAAAATTTGAAATGAATCAGGATACTATAGAACCCATGTTCATTAACCTATGTTCAGTAAACGAAGAAAAATATTCCTTGATCCACAACATGCTTATAAGTAGGTCGTGTTAAGCTCCATTATATGAAAAGTAGTAAGCTCATTCGACAATTTTAGGAGTAGTACAGTCTACCAGCAGTAGTAGGTGAATTACCCTTTCTTGTTAATACTACGGTAAGGGTTCCTTATCCAAATTCTTCCTAATAAAATCTATAGTGGATCTGTTAATAATCTTGTATTTGTGTTGAAACTATCTGACGAAAGGATCTTGATAATTGAGAGAAGGTGATGATCGACTTACAATTTCTCTTGGTTTTAAACGGTAGTTGCAGGAGATCTTATTTGGCCTTCTATAGTGCAAATAAGTTGGTCCCCATGTATCCTATAGAGCACTAAAGTTAAAATATTCTATAGGATTACCTTTTATATATTCTGAAAAAGATCATTCATCAGATCATATAAAATCCAGTTTTAATCGGAGTACAATAAACTTAAAAATCTCGAAAGATGCAGGCGGCCCTAAACTGCAATTAACTAGCGTAAATTACATAGAATCTTAAAAACGCAGACACTATTTTCGTAATACAGATGTAAACGAATCATTGACCTCTTAATGTCGTTTCATATTGTGGATCAAGGAATATGAATACCAAGTTTATAAGCGGGTGGTCTGGTAACTTCCACTTGCTACAAGAAAACGAAGAATGAAGACCTTGCCATAAACAGGAAATTATGAGTTGTAGAATGACATTTGGACTCAGGAGATGAGTAGTCAAATCGTTTCGGCGATTCATGCATTTAAGGTTCGAGTAAAAATTAATTTAAAATAATTTGGAACGTTGCTACAATTCGGTTTGGTCAGTAACACGAATGAATGTAGCATATTGGCAAAATCTGAGTTTTTTTTTTTTTATATATATATTTTATTCTATGCTATATCTTTTTTGGGGCTCAAGGCTCTCCCAGCTCTTTCGCGGTTCGCTTATTTACGTCCTACTTTACGCCTTAACGGCCAAATCGAGGACGTACGGCTATAGCTCCGATTTTCGTAGAACCATCTGCGCATTGCATAGCTCCATGCAATGGGTCGGCCCATGAGATCTGCACTCCGACAGATGTGTTCATTAACACCGCCGATCGTAATCATATGGTGAAAAATCCCTTTTGCATCCTGCCCCTATCGGGATTCGAACCCGGTACCTCCCGCTCCAACTGCCACAGCTTAAACCACTGAGCCACCTGGGCGGTAAATCTGAGGTTTTTGACTATATAGCTGAGGTTTTTGACTAAATATAAGATAGAGTGCCAAATACGGTGCCATTTGGAGCAGTTGGAGTTAACTTTTGCGATCCGTTTAAAATTCATGCTGTACATTGAAGAGAGTTTCAATTCAACAGAAGCATATTTGTGCGCTTCAATACTCACGCCATCCATATTAATATATGCATTAACTTAAGCACAGAGTCATTCCTAGAAGCACTAAGCAAATTTAAAAGTAGAAGAGGATTGTCAAATCAACTAAAACGTAAATAACGAGAACTGTCAGCGACACCAGACTAACACTAGAAACATTTTCTACCTTTGTGGTGCAGATCGAATGCATTCTTAATTCTAGGCGGATCAGTTGCAATAACGGCGACGATATGGAGTTCCGACGCCTGCATAAAGTATGCAATTAACCGAATTTAATCAAATACCAGAACCAAAGATCGAGCAAAAATCAACGTTTTTGAAAACGCTGGCAATTATTGTGTATCTGAATACACTTCAGTCCAGAGCTACATGAAACACAATAAAAATTTAAATTTAAATTTTAATAGAAATAGAATAAAATTTGTAAAGCCATTTAAGCAAATCATTCATCAAGGAAACCATTCACCTTATTAATCCTCGCACCAACATTCAGCAATTACTTTGACCAGTTGTCGCAAACGGGCAAGTTATTCATATTGCTGAAAACCATCGTTATAGGCGATTGTTTGTAAAAGCATTCGTTGGACTTCAGACCACTTGCCAACAAACTGCATCAAAAAAATAGGGTTTGGCCAGACTTCCAGCGGAACAGTTTGAGGAGACAAGTGCTAATAATTACCCAAATAACCATTATTGGGCATAAAAGTTTTGGACGGGGTTACATCTTAAATTTCAAAACGTAAGATGAAGCGCGATGATACGGATTGCTTTCATTTGGGAATTCATCAACAGCCACTGCATCGTGGCTTTTGATTGACGATCAAACCGACAAACGCCTTTCGTACATTTACAATTTTACTACCCGATTTCAATCGCGGAAATATTTTATAAAAAAAACCGAAAGTACTCAATCTTTTCTGAGGATCATCAGACGAAAATTCCACCCACAACGCGAATAGAAATTTGCTATGTGGTTCTCTTCGGTTTTCAACGTAAATTAAAGCCACTACAAATATTCAATGAATGCCCAATTGCATATGAAACAATTGCATCGTCTCTACAGTCTTTTTCCAAATGGTTTCGAAAATTCCAGATGCGACATTTTTCTGTAGGTCGTTACTGTGACTTTGTGAAGTCCAAAGTTGACGTAGATTTAAATTGGCCTTGAATGACTGTGATACACGAAGTAGGGTTTCATTTACTTTAAATGAGGTTCAAAAAGAGGCTTAAGTGCATTTCGCTAAATTTTTTCTTACTGATTTCGTTACTAGTGAAGATTCTTGGAACTATTAGTACGAGCCCAATAGCAACAAACCCACCCGTAAAAGCTTATCAATAAAAGTCAGCAACAGACGTGATGATGTCAGTTTACTTTAGCCGATCAAAAATTGTAGCTGCGATACCTCTGGAAAAGGATTTTAAAAATTTGTGTTGGAAAATTGGAAGAAAGAGGACTAGTGGAGCCATGTCAATGAATCATGGTAAGGTCTTTGACAGTAATGCGGAGATAATTAATTAATTTTTTATGGGGGATTGTAAGCGAAAGTTAGATCCTGCTTAAATGGTACAGTGGTCAAAGCTGCGGTAATTAGAGATCGCTAGTTTCCACCATATGACTACGATCGGTGATGTAAACGAACACATTTTTGATCCACTGTTGAGTTAAGAATCAATTGGCCAACCTATCTTCCATGTCAAAGCAATGGAGCAAAGCAATGCGCAGATGGTTGCATGTAAATTATAAAATTGAAAGTATAATCTCTGATCTTTTGAACTAGTACTGGTATATGTGATAAATAGATGCCTACATACCAACAGGTTTTGTTCAACCTGGTGTCCGAGTCGTCTTCAGACACTTCCTCGTTATGTATATAAGTCAAATATAATTGAATACATAAATTCTTAAATTTATTGAATAAATATTCATCGCCAAGTAAATTTTCACTCACACCACTCATCTTCGAGTTTATATCGTAATCCTTATCTCGACATTTCAATATATCACTTAGGTGTGTGTGTATATACAGCATACGAATAACAATTCCCACTTTGCATCTTCTTAACATTAAACAAAAAAAAATATTGAAAATATTTTTTGTGGGTTTAGAGAAATTTGGATTTGGAATAAATTTAGATTATTGTTGTTTGTGCCATTATCTGCCCTCCGTAATTTTTTTTCTATCACTGGGGTTTTCCTGAGTTTCGAAATAATTTTTCGGTAAATTTTGTATGTACGAGTATGTATATACCGGATTTAAATTGTCTCAGGTGCCGAAATAAAATCTATATATTTTATGTTGCTAGTTTGTGTTCGTTTATTGTTTGTTGTGTATGCCGAAATATGAAATATGAAAAACCAAAATCGATTACGAGAAGGAAAATTTATAGGAGCAACAACAACCAGTGTGTGTGACTGTATACGAGTATATACTCGTATGTAAATTCATAAATCTTTGATATCAATATGTGTCTAAAATATCTATCGATATGATCCTAGATTATCGGAAATTTATATTTTGTTGTCTGTGCGGTTCGGATTATTCGATTGAAAATTTCGAATAAAAGCGATATTTACAATTTATTACCGATTAAAATTCAATTTAAATACTTTGTATACGTATTCGACTCACCTCTATTCGTGGATTTAAATCCGAAACGAATTAATTTTATTTTAATTGAAATTCACGCAAGTGTGAAAATAAACACATTGTGGCTCTTCCTATATACATTATATAATCCTAATCTCAAGAAGTGAAGTAATATAAAAAGGAGACAAGAGGTGTAATCTTAACGATTTTACGCGCGCGGATTTTCTATAAATATTGAATTTATATTAACAAGCTGTATGGGTATTACGGTATGTACACGGATTAACCAAATCGTATAATCGATATTGTTCGAGATGACAGATGTAAAAAAATATAATATTTAGTGGGGAGATTTAAAATCGACTAATCGATAAATTAGGTCATATAAAAAGTCTCCGCGGGTTTTTGGTACATTATTATCTATGATTGGTTGACATTTATCGGGTAGCTTCCTAATTCTATCAGTGTAGAACTTTGTGGTTTATATTCTTAGTAAAACTTGACCAAGAGATGTTTTAGCGCTTCGGCCTGCCAGTATTTTACCAACATGGCATCAACCAAGTGTATTGTCATGATGGAACACAATCCCTTGCTGTTGGTCAATTCTGATCGCTATTTCTGGATTGCTTCGTTCGAACCGCCGAGTTGTGTACAGTACAGGACCGAATATATAGTTTCGCAACATCTCATAATGGAAAATTCCAATCACACCAAACACTTTATATAATTTTGTTTGCCGTCAATCCAGGCTTTTAAGTCGTTTCTGGAGGGTCACCATTATTCATCTCACAAATGATTCGATTTCTGGCACCCAAACATCGAGTCTCTTTTTGTAGCCTGCTCTTTTTAAATGACTCCAAACTCTCATGTGGTTGATGTTTAATGCCTGCACTACTTACTGACAGCATCTGGGCCGGTCTTGCTCCACAAATTGGAAAATTACATCGACTTTTTCTGTGACTGGCCGACCAGAGCGATGTGCTTTTTGATATCTAAATTGCCGGTACGGAATCGAGCCAACCACTCCTGGGTTCACTCTCAGTATTATCACCATACACTTCACAAATATTTGGTATGTTTTTGCAGCGTATTTCAACTTCTGTGATTTATCTTGGAAAAACATAGCCAAGTGGTTTTCAGTGGCAATTCGGTTTGCCAATTTTTTACCATCAAGAGAGTTTTGCAAATACCGAAACAATTGGTAGTCAGATGATACAAGGTCCGGGCTATACGGTAGATGCATCAAAACTTCCCAAGCAAGTTACGTCAATTTGTTCCGAGTCATAAAATCCGGATCATGATGGAGCACAACTTCTTTGCTATTGGACAATTTCGCTCTTTTTAGATTACTTTAAACGGTCGAGTTGTGCACAGTTCAGGAATTGATAGTTTTACTACGTTACAGCATCTCATAATGGAAAATTCCTTTAAAATCCCACCAAGCACTCAATATTACCTTGTTTATTGTCAATCTAGCTTTGAAGTCGATTTCGTTCCGTTGCATCAGCATTTTATTGATGTAAATTTGGTTTATCACATTTCTTTTCGTTATTTTATGTAGCCTGCTCTTTTTAAATGATTCCAAACTCTCATATGTGGTTGGTGTTCAATGCTTCCGCTACTTTCTGACAGCATGTGAGCCGGTTTTGCTCCACCAACTGCAAACTCGCATTGACTTTTTCAATGACTGGCCGACCAGAACGATGAGCATCTCTGACATCCAAATTTCCGGAACGGAATCGAACAAACCTTTTTCGTTCATTCACAGCATTCTCACCAATTTTCACAAATTTTTCATGCGTTTTGCAGCGAAATCCATCGATGTAGAACTTCTGTAGTTTATTGTCAAAAAAGTTCAAGTGGCACTTCGGTTTGCCAATATTTTACTATCAAGAGAGTTTTGCAGAGACCGAAACAAATAGTAGTCAGATGGTGCAAGATGTATACGGTAGATGCATCGAAATTTCACAACCAAGTTTCGTCAATTTGTTCCGAGTTTCCAAGTCATGATGGAACAGAACTCTCTTACTGTTGGCCAATTATACGGTCACTCTTTCTGGATTGCTTTATTCAAACGGCCCAATTGCACACAGTACAGGACCGAATTGATGGTTTTGCCAAGTTGCAGCATCTTATAATGGACAATTTCCTTCCAATCCCACCGAACACTCAATATAACCTTGTTTGCCGTCACTCCAGGTTTTGAAGTCGTTTGGAGGCAGTTTTCATCGCCTGTATAATAAATTCACTTCAAAAATGGTTCGATTTCGTTGCGTTTCAGCATCATTTCACTGATGTCAATTCGGTTCACCAAATTGCTTTTCGTAAGTCCATGTAGGCTGCTTTCAAATGTTTCAAAACTGTCACAGACCGTAGTGACAGACCGATGTGCATCTTTGACATCCAAATTTTCGGAATGGAATCGAACAAAGCAGTCCTGGGTTCTTCGTTCACTCACAGTATTCCCACCATAGACTTCACTGTTGCGGTTTATCGTAGAAAAACATAGTCAAGTGGTGCTCAGTGAAATTTCCCAACCATGTTTCAAATATTTATTCCGAGCTTCCGAGCCATGGAACAAAAATCCCTTTCTGTTGGCCAATTGTTGTCGCTCTTTCTGGTTTGCTTCATTCAAACGGTCGAGTTGTGCATAGTACAAGATCGATTTTATTGTTTCGCCACGGAAGTCGTTCGTTGGCGATCACCATTTTTCATCTCCTGTTATGATTCGCTTCAAAGATGGTTCGATTTCGTGGCGTTTTAGCAGCGCATTTCACTGATTTCAATTCGGTTCAATGATACCAAACTGTCATGTGGTTGGTGTTTAATTCCTCCGCTATTTCCTGACCGCTTTTGTCGACTTTTTCAGTAACTGGCCGACCAGACCGATATGCATCTTTTACATCTAAAGTTCCAGAACGGAATCGACCAAATCATCTCTGGGTTCTTCGATCACTCACACAAACAATGGAGGCTGAAATTACCCCTTCTAAGCACATGTACATGGTCGCCGGTTGTAGCTTAATGGTTAAGAGAGTTTCTCATCACGCCGCGGTCTCGAGTTCGATCCCCGCCGTTGACCAAAAATTAACATGCAACCGGATGACATAAAAACGCGTTTGCGTGTAAAACATTCGTTGGGCTGACCACCTACAATGTACACCAATCGTTAATTGGTTTGTTAGGTCTCATTTGAGACGCGGTAAGGGCCGTTTAGGGCCTCTAAGCCATAGATTATTTTCTTTTAAGCACATGTACATTTCAGACCACCGGTCGAGTGTTGCCCGATATATGTATGTAGACAACAACACCATCTAGTGTCAAAAATCGCGAAAACATTTTATATGGCTCTCGAATATTTCGAGAGCCCGGGGATCGATACATAATTCTGTCAACCCTAATTCTGGCTGTATTAAATCTTTCGGTATCATCACATTTAATCTCGCAGTTAATTCGTTAAAAACATTAGTTAATATATGTCACACATCTGTATATACATGAGATTAAATCGGGGCTTTATATCATGATATTAGATTGTGTGATTTATGCGTCACCCCCTTCCCCAATTTTATATATCATCTTTAAATTGTTCGCTCGCACTTTAACATTCCGTTCGTTACACATGTAGTACATGGAAAATTTTATTTTTCAATTAACCCTTTTTATGTTGGTGTGGCATATACATACATACCTATACACATGTATATTGTTGTTCAGATTTAGGCAATTTTTCGCGTATTCAACTTAATGCTTACCAATTTAAAACGATTGTGAATGGGAAAATTTTATCATTTTTCTCACGTATCTCGTTCGAATGAGTTAAAAAGTTAATTTTTTTTTGTTCGGTTGGTAGTACGAGTATGTTGCCGAAATTACTTTGTATTCATGTTTATGGTGCAGGTGTAATTAAACGGGCGATTTTGGAGTTCGTCGAATCGGCCTCATATACACATACAGTCCCGATTACAGACTATTTAAGGAAACCGCAAATTACAATATAAATCTACTCGTTTTGCTATGGGGACCGAGAAGAACCCAAATGAATACACATCAATGCTTAATGTTATGTAAAATATTCAACCGCATAAACATAAATTTCATACAAAACATTGATTTTTATGACAACAGTGGATAAGAATATATACAGTTTTCCGAACGATTTCGATTTCCTGCTAATCCGAATGTTAACATTACAGATCACAATCACATAACTTTACAAACCTAAAATTAATTACTAATCGTAATCCAATTACATAAATTTTATATGTACGAGATGACACAAAAAACTTTTTTGATCGACTTTAGTAAAAGATTATTTTGTCTCGGGGGGAAGGGGACTCACAAAAGAGATAAATAAATAATATATCTTAGATATGTACGAGTATATCGAAAAATTTGGGGTGAGTGACCAACCGGAAAACTATTATATACTATTTTTCCGGTTGTTTTGCCATATCATGTATACAGATAATCTCGATGAGTTACAGATTACACAGTTTTTGGTACAGTCGTGATGATAAATATTAGATAACGATTTTTTAAAATCTCATTAAAATTCTGACAAAATCATAAAAATTACCTAACCGCAATATGTCACAGTCTGTAACACTTTTTTTTGTTTCGTTACAGTCTAACATTGTATACATAATGTGTGTATATGTATGAGGGAGGTTGGGGAGGGTAATTAAACTAAATTGAATCACTAAATTGTTTTGTTGAATATGTATGTATGTTTATGCTCATTTAACCATAATTTAGGGGTAGGCGCGTATGCAACAATTTTGTTGAGGGTGTAATTAGATAAATATACATTATTATATGGTAAAGTGATTGCTTGGAAGTTAAAAAATTAAAGAGCAGGAGTGAATCTGTATATAATCAGCTTTTGGGGTTTGGCACGAAATGGTAAAAGCTGCGGCAGCTGGAGCAGAATGTAAACCAAGGTTCTAGTTCCGAAACAAGAGTGAAGTTAATCATCATCACTCGAGAAAGAGTTGGTGGATCTTATATAATAGAATCCTTTTATTTGTCTATCCCTTATCCTCCTCGATTACCTGAGTATCATCACTAATCTATCAGGACATGTCATATTATATTGTCACTTATAATAAGTGAGCTGGGTGCTATTCAGGAATAGTGAATGGATCGTGATGGAATATTTGTCGTTCTGAACGATAGCATTTGGATTTAGGTTTAAGTACAGGGTGGGTCATCTGTTGGTAGTTTTTTCAATCAAACAATTTAAGTATTTAATTTATCATCATGGAGTCGCTAAAAACACACCAACGCATATTGATTATCCAAGTTTTAGTCGACATAGACGTCAATTTTTAGGGGACGAATTAATTCGTTAAGCGAGGGATTGGTGTAGTTTCATTTTTCGTTGTTGTTTATGTTACTCTTGCAAATAGTAGTCTTGCACTTTCACGAATGTTCTATCCCAATTCGCAGATACTCACGCTGCCTGGAAACTGTATAAGTTTAAAGCAAGGAAGGTACGAGAGCTGACTAACGCTAACTAACCTAGAATTGAACAGTGAAGAACGAACTCTATCATAAGCTGGACATAAAAATTTAATCTGTCTTCAAAGGGCATAATTAGATACCTTCAAGGTAGGTTCACTGACAAATATGCCTTAAGTCTGTCAGAACGAATTTCTTTATCAACCTTTTACCATAATCAAAAGATAAGGATATAGACGATTCAGGATCATCCAAGTTTAATCGTGAACCAGATTTAGCTTAAGACTCAGCAATCTCTTTACCATCAATATTACAATGAGCAGCCAGAACCACCCACTTGGAAGCAGCTCTGAAAGCACGCCAAGGGAAACGTTTCACTATTCAGCTCATTCCACATTCGCGCACTCCGAACAAAAAACGAGTTCTGGAACTTATTGGTCCTGGTGAATTTAATTTCCAGATTATATCTGTGTAAAGGTCTTCTTTAGTTGCGCGTGGGTCTTGATAAACCAGGCATAAGTTCGTAAAGTTCCGATGAGCAATGACCATGCAAGTATTTGTAGAACACACATAAAGCTCCCACATTCCGCCTGTGGGAAAGATAATCGAGATTAGAAGATACATTTACATCCGCGATCATTCGAGATGCTCGGCCTTGGACTCGATCGAGTGCAGCCAGATGTGTTTTTGGTGTTCACTCCAAATGTGAGAATTATACTCTAGTCTGGGTCTTATATAGGTCTTGTAAATTGAAAGTATTTCAGATGGTGTAAAATAAAACTTACATCGTCGAAGAAATTCAAGACATTTAGCTGCACTAATCGCTGCTTTGTTTATTTGTTCATTCCAGGTAATTTTTTTTGTTAAAGTTAAGGCGCGAATCGAAAATGATGAGTAGCCATCATTTCGGCCAGAAAAAACAAAGGATTGAAATTTGTTGGGATTGAATTCAACCCTGTTGGCTTCACCCCATTCCAGAATTGTAATGAGATCACGCTTAAGGCGATCCTTCATAGCAATTCTTTCTGCGAGAACATCGTTTCGCGATGAAGAAGAAGGTAAGCAGTATGAGGAGGAGAGTGAGCTGTCATCAGCATAAAAATAGTTAAGGGATTATACAAACAATTATTATCAATGAAAAGAAAAACATCTAAAGAACAGGAAAAAACAAAGTACGGTGAGGCTCATACATCTCGAAAAGGAGAAGATTCTGCAAAAAACCGTAACGTCCTACTGAAAGTAAATTGACAAAATTTTCGATTATCTTGCAGAAACTTCAGTGGAGTTCAGTGGAAGATTCTATCAACGTATTCATCCTGTTCGTACTCCTGGTGCAGTAGCAGCTATTAGTGAAAGGGTTCTTAATGAACCAAGACCATCAACCAGGCATAGTTTATACAAGAACTTAACATTTTACGGACCATATTACGACACATTTTACATGTTGGTTTTCTTTTGCACCCATACAAAATTCATCTAGCTCAACAGTTGCGACTACCAGACCATTTAAATGGTCATCGTTTTGTTTATTGGATGCTTTAACATCTTTTTCATCAGAAATCATCGGTAGCTATGAAGGTCATTTTCATCTTAATGAGTACGTCCTCATGTTATTCACGAAGCAGAACTTTATCCTTCAAGAGTCCCTAATTGTTGAGGTTCAGACCATTGAGTCGTTTTTTTAACGAACAGGAAAATGTCCTTATAAAGAATGTGGAACGGTATTGTAAAATGTTAACCGGTGTTTTGTGGCCCAAATTGAATGAATTTCATGGCAATGACCTTTGGTTTCAACAAGATGGATTAACATGCCACAAGTTTCGTGCAATCTTCTAATTTTTAGGGGTTTTGTTTAAGGAGTCCCTGTATACAGCAGTACTCAAAACGTTAATATAAATAGTATATATAAACCACCAACAGGTTAGGTTGTGGAGACTGCTTTTTTAGCCAAAATTATAGTATGTTATATAATGCCTGTTGATGTTCTGCTCCGATGTTGATGTTCTGATCGATCTCGCAACCATTATGCAGCAATTGACGACAGTTAACCAGCATAATAGAAAAACGTTCAAAGACCCAGTTAAAAGCTTTGTCACAAATGTTTCCTTATAGCTCTAAATGGCAGTTAATTTAGTCTTACAAAATAGTCCAATCCTTTAAATAAACCATAAGTAGTCCAAACATTGCTGGGTTGTTCTACTATCAATATCACAACTTCTAACATTTTCGTATATAGCAAGACAATATTCCTCATCAAATGATTAATTGTTGGGTTTAATTTTCACAATGCCAAAAGTCTACAAGACGATCTAGACAGCCGTAGTTTCTTTCACGTTTTCACTATTTTATGCAGTCGTTTCGAGTCTAATTTATAATGCCAGCTCAAGCATTAAAGAAATCAACCACCTATTTGATATCGTACTCTGGTACTTTTTATTCTATCGGAGTTGCTTAGATTAATAGTACACATAATTACCAGTCATTATAGCTAACCTCATGTAAATAGTCTAAACATGTGGTTATCAGTTGCTTGGAAGTTCAAATCCTATACCGAGGAGTTCTGTACATAATGTAAATATTTGGGACAACTGGGCTCTCAACGAGTTCCAGCTGACAACCACCCATTTACATGTAACGTATCAGCTTATACACATTGCTTGTTCTAGTTAAAAACTGAGTTTAAACATAACGTGGAGCAAAAAAGGTCAGCTCTAGACAACATTCAAAACTGGAAAGTCGGTTGGACTCAACATGTGAAAGCCAAACGAAGCATTTGGCTGTAAGCTGTGGAATCAAGCATTTGGCTTTAAGCTGTAGAAGTAAAATACGAGTTCTAGCTCAGTAATGGATGAAAACGATTTTTTGTGATATCCCAGACTTTATCAGGTGAGTCTATATAAGCTCTATTTTACCGATAACTTTCGATTTAGTATACTAAGGTTCACTAAGGTGAACAAAAGCAAATTTATGGGAGACTATGTGAGTGTCCAACTTGGACGTAGTACTATAGCACTTTTTTGATTGGCTGAAGGTTCGAGACAATACAATTTAATAATAGGTCAGCGAAATTATTTTGTTAGTCTAAATATTCTAAGTATAAACTTCAAATAAAACTACTTACTGTTGAAATAGTAATGCGCAAGTTGGTTGAACTTACCTAAAATAAATAAGAAAAAATTTAATTAATTAACAAATTTCAAATAATTTAAATCACATTAAACTAAATATTATTAAGAAATTAATGAAAATTTAACATAACAACAAAGTCGGAAAGGAGGACTGATATCAAAACCGTCTAAAAAACCGTCTAAAATACTCTCAAGTACCGTCTAAAGTATTCTAGATGGCTCTGCTGATTTACAACCACAACACCAATCAATATAGAAGTCAACCTAGACAGTAATTCCGAATGGAAAACTTTATGGCCAATCTAAACCCGTTTTATCAAGAATTTGTGTCAATCGGTAACATAATTCCATAGCTATAGTTCCCCTACTGGAACCAAGCCATAAATATTTCACGGCAATTTATAGGATATTTCTTGATAGATGAACTCCGTTAGCGACTAAATTCAATGTTTAAGACTCCAAATCACTCACAACTATCGTCAGTCATCATGAAAAGTGGATATTGATCAACAACCGTCATCAATATACGAATAACAGTTGGACTTCATTTCGACAGTTGGAACAACACTTACAAATTGTTTCAAAGACAAGACGTGCTAAACCGACAGTTAAACCAAAAACAGCAGCAATCGATTTAAACATGACATCATCTTTCGATGAGACCAAATAAGATAATTATCGAAAAGTTTTGATATAAGAATTAACTGGGCTACACTTTAGCTCCAATCATATAAACAGCACAGCATCCCCAAAATCTCATCACAAATTGCTTTCTGCCACAAAATCGCGGCTCTCATTCGATTAATTGATTTGTCTTCGTTGCTTTTGAGATGTTGTCTTGTCGTCGTAAGTATTTGGTGGCACCTCGCGTTCGATTGGTGGATGGAGACACATGTGTGAGTGCAGCGTCGGATTAGATAAAACTAATTATATCTATCAAATGTAGAATCCTTATTGAGATTCTTAAAGTTGGAGGGTTGTTGCTTGAATGACTGTCTTAATCAGGATTTTTATTTTTAATGATCAAACTGAAAGATTTTCTGAATGGAAAATGCCACGATGAGTACTATAACTCGACTAAAAGTTAGCGACTTGGCAGTGTTCAGCATTGCTGCTCCAGATGCAGATGAAGAAGTATGAAGATTCTAATTTTATCATTATGTCAGTTGCAATGAGTCGATTTAACATATTTTCTCATTTGTGTTTTCTCATAATGCAATACAACGGGCAGAACGACCACCAACTACAACACTCATAATTTTTTGTCGAAATTTGCCAAAGCAATCCGTTAGCATGAACACTGCTTTACTGGGGAATGCCATGCTATACATGGAACCAGTTGACCAAGAAGTTTCAACGACGAAAGAAAGATCAACCTGTACTCGGTTCATCAACGGCAAGACGAATATATCTTCGATTGTTTTCGTATCATGTTCGTCGTCCTATACTTTGTTACATTCGCTTCGTATGATGTTTTGCATCCAATTATGAGCTTTAAATGAACGACGAACAAGTTTACGACCGAGATTTAATGAGTCAAATAGTACGAACGAATATCCTGTATTTGAATGCACAGCAAGTGATTCAAAACGTATTGGTGGAGCGATGATTATGCTGGTTGGCGTGTTTCGTCAAAAGCTACCTGTCTTTCTGAGATCGGCAGCTGAAGATGAACTTAACGCATGTCTGAAATGCTTTCGGGTCATGACGAAAATAAATAGTGTCGCTCGCGTTAGTTGGTGATATATCGGTTAATATACGCACGCAACTGATGAGTAGACCCCGGGATAACTTATTAGCCAGTTTTAGCTGTTGAGGTAACACAAATACATATGATGAATTTCGAAGTGAACTAACCTACCAACTAACAATAATAGCCAATATCTAACAATGTCAAATGGTTAATGTAAAAATGTATTTTACCAACAAATTACATTATTTTACTAATTACATAGTTAGAAAATGGCTCTGCTGCGGATTATCGTCGATGGTAGTTTCTATAACTAGCATTCGTTTTCTTTATAACCTTCAGTGTTGAGATGCAGGCAAAGCCATAGACACGCATAATTTTGGAATAAAATAAGTTTTCAAATATCTAATGACTGATTTATTTAGAGGTACTTTTTCATTAGGGATTTTATGACAGTACACGTGTGAGTCATGTGAAACAGTTGAAAAATATTCAGCTCTACTACGAAAATCAGTGTACATGGGTTGGAATGGGTTTTGTGCGCTTACGTGACCATAAGTTGACATAATCTGCAAACAAAATTTGCAACCCATCGAAACATTTGAAACTCAATGTTCATTATTGGTTAATATGTGACCAAATAGACCAATGCACGTAGTGAAGTAAATAGAGGGGCGGTAGCTGAGAGTGTATACGCGATGACCGTGTACACGTTATCAACAGCTTGGCTTGTCATGTGTGCAATGATAACGAACTATTTGCTGCTGTCTTAAATTGCCCATGATTCCATTATTTGGCACTTTGTTGAACATATTACAGGATTTTAATAGCAAACCAAGGATCACCATAATGGGTGGATTGTCCTTCTCTTATCATATCATATCATATTAAACCATACCCGAATTTATATGTCTTCGGTTTTTGTATTTTTTACACTCAAAACGAGTCACTTGTGATCAAACGGAAAATGTTGAAAATTCAACCAACTCGAACTAACATTATAACGAGCTCATAAAATAGCAACAAAATACTGGGAAATTAAATTTAAGATTAAATATTTAATTTCAGAACAATTTAATTACAAACAATAATCATAACAATAATAATAATGATAATATTAATAAAAACAATTTTATAGTCTCTCGAAATACGAGAAGTGCGTGTACTATAGAGTTGCTACAAATAGTAAAATTATATAAGGGTTGATTTTAATATAAAAATTATTTTTTAACAAAATTGTTATACTAATTAATTTAATTTTAAAGTTTTTGTGTTTTTGCGGGCAAAAAGGGGTTTATTTAATTTTTTAATTGGGTGATTTATTTTTCCAAAAATTACAACAACATATTTTTATTTTAACAAGAAACAAACAATCGTTTATATATAGAGGCAACCGGGGTGGTCTTGGAAAATATTTTATTTCGAAAATATTGACTTTTACAAAATGTGTCTGTGTGTGTATCACCCAACTGTTTCAAAGTAAATTTTTAACACACTAAATGATATACACTAGGACCTCGAATTGCGTTGTTTCATTTTTCCTTTTTTTTTAAATTGCTTCGTTACAAAATTAATACTTTTTTTTGAATGAATAGCGAAAGTTTCTAATCTGATTCCAACAACTGTAAGAACTATTCAAGCTCGAGATAGAATAAATGCTCGTACAAGAAGTGGTTCTATGATAAAAATGGAAGCATTGCTTTTTCTCGCATAATGATCATTCAAACAAGAGTTTACGATGTGAAGTCACAATTGGTTTGAAAAATTTAAAATTCGCGCAAAACTGCATACCATTACGCTTAAAGATAAAGCAGCTGGTGCTGATACCGCCTGTGATGATCGTTTTATATAAGAATTTAAAGCGTTAATTCATTAGAGTGGTTATAACCCAAACCAAGTTTTTAATGTTGATGAAATTGGTTTCTTTTGGAAATGTTTACCAAAAAGAATTTTCATTACCAAAACGGTTCCTGGATATAAAGCCAGCAAAGTTCGATTGACTCTTTTTGTAGGTGATAATTAAAATGGTGGATAATTCAATCAGAAAATACTTCCGTTATATACTCAAAGGATTGGCGTCCTGTCAACTGGTGGTCAAATAAGAAAGCATGGATGATCTTTCTTATTACAATAACGAGAATTTATACTTATAGTTTTGGTAGAAAATGTCCTGGTCAACCCGTAAACATTGGTGATCTGTCTATCAACCTGATACAGCCTATGAACCAGAAAGTAATATCAAATTTTAAAAGCTACTATTTACGACAAGCGCAGCGGCTTTTAAGTGAAACTGAATGGTCCCGATCAGCCCACAATGCATGAATCTTAGAAAAAAAATAATATTATGAAGGCAATAGAAGTTATTTGAGATTTGTGTACTGAAATTAAATCACCTTGCATGTACGATGTTTGGCGCATACTCCTTGATCAAAAAGTTCCCGGAATTTATTTAGAAAATTAAAAATGCAAGTTTATTAATCTAATCTATATTTTCTCCTTCCAAGTAATCCCCATCGACTACAATACACTTAGGATATGTCCATCAGTGCATCCTGCGAATTTCTATTATTTCCTCTCGGCTGCTGAAACGCGTTCTCCGTAATGGGTTTTTAACTCGATTGAACTGAAAAAGTCACAGGGAGCCAAATCAGGTGAATTCGGTGGCTGTTGGATGGTATTTGTGGCATTTTTCGCCAACAAGTTACGAATAATGACGGTGCGTTTACATGGCGCAAAATCTACGAGGTTTCTGCCCACAATTCTGATCTCTTTCGGCGAAGACGCAAACGTCTCATAAGGCCCAAATAATACTCTTTGTTTACGGTCGGGCGTTTTGGCAAAAGCTCATGATGCACTACATCGGTGTAATCCATGAATATCGTGAGCAATGCCTTCTTTTCTGACCGAAAACGTCGTGTTTTTTTTGGTCTCGGCTCATTTGGTGAACGCCATTCACTTGCCTGATGTCTGGATTGCGAGTCGTACTCATAAACCAACGTCTCGTCTCCAGTAATGATCCTTTTGATGAATGTGGGATCTGATTCAGCCTCGCAAATCATGTCTTTTTCGACTTCAACACGGTCTCTTTTTTGCATGAAATCGAGGTCTTTTGGCACCAACTTTGCTGCTACTCGACGGAAACCCAAATCATTAACCAAAATGTCTTAGGCGGATCCATAGGCAATGTTCAAGTCCTCCGCTATATCTCTGATGGTTAATTTGCGGTTATGAGCAACATTTCTTTTACTTTATCAATGTTTTCGTCGGTTTTCGGGCTCACGGCCGGCAACTTGTAAACGACCGTTTTCTTTAGAGAATCGTTGCCGAAACACTTTTCTAACATATCCAACGTTTGCGCACCATTAAATCCGTTTTTTACGCAAAATTGAATACAAGTTCATTGTTGCAAATTTAAATCCATTTCCAAAATTGTAAATAATCGCCAACACACAGAGATAGATGTACTCATGACTACTTTTGATGTACTTTTGCAAATGTGAAGTTATGACGCTTAGATCTAAAGTAAATATCAACAACAGATATACCAACCTAACAAAAAAACAGAGCAATCGGAACGATGGGAGCGCCACACGATGGTTATTTAACTTTTTGATCAAGGTAATATTCTGGCCAAAATGTTTTCACAAAAACGACTGCATCTGCTGCTCGTCAAGAAATCGCTAACCTAGTCAGAAAACGGATTTTCATGGAATGAACGACACTGATATAGACGAATTGCCTGCCGTCTAGTAATTGCCGACGAATTGCCATCTAGTAACGAAATGTCTAATGAGGGTTTAATTTAGCTTAAAATATGCTACAGAAAAAGTCATTCCGCTAGAAATAGTTGAGCAACGTTGCTTTACGTCCCTATAACTGCGACACAAAGCGAGGGTTTGGTGTACACTACTGAAATACACCACAATTCCACCCAAACATTTTTATATTTGGAAAAATTATCTGTGACTAAAATACTTATCGGTTTGTGTATATGTGTACATATGTGGCACTGTACACTATAATAGTAGATTATAATTGTAGCTAAATAATTTATAAATTTTTTAAAGGGTGAACCGATTTTTTTCGTATCCAGAAATTTCTAATTTTCTAAAATTTAATAGATGGACATAAATAAATCTAAACACATTTCAATGATAAATATGAATATAATTAATAATGATTTATCATATAAATGATTTAATTACGTTTTGATTTGACATGGTATTATGATACATTGAAATATTGGGTTGATATAAAATATTTGAACTATATACAAATTGACGTCTAAGGACTCAATATATATTATCCCAAACGTACTACTCTTCGTCTTCCAACCACCCATGCCGCCATTCGTCTCGATTTAGATATATATATAAAGTCACCCAAAAAAATAATACCCGAAACTAAAATGACATGAAATTATTGTGTCAGTTGTTCTCAATTACACTTTAATTGTGATTACACAAAATAACATCAAAAAATCAACTTCATACACAACAATTTGTTCTAATTTTTGTGTATGTACGAGTATGCGTGTGTTTGTGTGTGTTAAATAAAGGGTTGAAAATCTAATTAATGATTATAATTAATTATATAGTTTTTAGACTGCTAATAATACTATATACCACTATGAGCATGTAACAGAAGGAAAGATAAAGCTCTCGGTCTCGGTATATACGAGTATATACACAAAGTTTTCCACCCCCACATTCACCACGTATTTTTTTTATTTGGAAGAGATCAAAAAACTCTTTTTTCCCTGCCACGAATGTTGTGTTGTTGTTGCTACAGAGAAAATGTGGATAAATGACACAATTGAATTTTTTTGCAATCATTTAACTTACTTAAGTGTGAAATATTTCAATTTTGTTTTGGATAAAAATATGTCGAGACTTTAAATGCCTGAAGGGATAAAATTGTGCTGTGATGTACATATAGTTTACACAGAAGATGGAGAAAAAAATGTTCAAAATTAGGTTATTGCAAATGCAATTTGGAATTTTGCCTTTGAAGTTGAACTCAGCTGTTTGTCTGATATCTTATTTATTACGTTCGAGGGTATTAACCTGACGAAATTGCAGATTAAGGATATATCTATGGTTGAATAGTATGTGTTGTGTAAGGCCAATATGCTAGTGTGCCCATCCGAAAGGCTACTATGTATAAGATTGTTGAAATATTTGAATTTGTGCAGTAACATAAAGCCAGAACACTAGAAAATATGGCTAAGGTACGCGAAATTGTCCTAGATAATCCAATGAGATTAGACACGATGTACAAGAAATTTGTATTTATTCGAGTATAAAATATCAATTGAGATAAGAGCTGATACTTATAGATCATTTGTGTCATCAGGAGTTTTTGAAAATAATAATGACGAAGCTCATTTTTACTTAAGTAAACATGTGAACAGACAAAAAAAATTGAGCACTCTCAATTCTGAGCACTCTTTATGTTTTCTAACATCATAATATGAGAAAGAAGTTGTGCCACATGTTATACTGCTAGAGAAGCCATGAAATGTTTACGAGACATGTTTCCACAACAGTTTAATTTCGAAGTCTGATGATACGGATGGGCCCATTTATGCAAATAAACCAGATGAACAACTTAAGAGCATAATATAACATAATATTAGAGCATAAACTAGCATAAAATAGAGGGATATGGGTGAAAAACTGAAGAAACATGTCATAGGGGACTCGCATGTGTAGGAGGCAGGCATTGTTTTTCTACATAAACATTAGCAAACATTGAGAAAAGATTAAACAAACATTAAGTAAACATTAAACAAACATTAAGTAAACATTAAATCGGTTTTCTATTTTAGACTAAAACAGGAGTAAACCTTCGGGACACCCTGTACTTGTTGGAATGTTTCACAATATTTTGTATCACAAACAATTCAAGAAAGTGTTCCTAAACTGCCTGACTATTGTATTTTGTAACGTATCATGGTAGCGTGGCATAGCGAGTTGATGTATTTATTTGTATGCATTATGGTAAAGAAATTAATGGATGTATAAGATTACTGCCTTAAGTGATTTTTGTCGCCTCAATGTTAAATACTTTAGCAGAAAGGTAGATAACCGTGTTAAAATATCCAGCTGTCGAAGTCAAAATTGTTTGTGTGTCTAATAGATCAACAAATCATCTAACAAATTTTAGCACTTTGTAACGACGGAGACGAACTGCAGTTTGTTAAAATTCGAACTTTGTGTATTCTGTAAGGATTCAGTAGAGCTCTTTTATTAAAAATCATAGGAACAGTCAACGATAGAACCACCAGTACTCTTTTTGACTGTCTCAGATTGTATATGTTGAAGCAAACTAATATATTAATAAACCAAACAAACTCGCCACACAAGAAGTTTGACTGATTTGCGATTGAAGCTGAAGTACCTTAGCTTCACATTGATAAAATCGAACTAAAGGCTTATACAACTTCCTAAACGGTGGAGATAGTGAAGAACGTGTCTGACAGTTAAGTTTAACAAATTAATGTATACTTCATTGATCTCTTCATTGTCTCATTCGGAAAATGATTCTGTTGTTTAAGATAAGTGAAGGTCCTTTGAATCCAGCAAAATAAGTTGTTTGCAGCAAAATAAGTTGTTTAGACAATTCATCAATCTCAAAATTATTGGAGGATTAACATTTTATGGCTGATAAAGTCAATAGTATGGAATGTACGAAATAAAGGCTGATAAAGTCAATAATATTTCAAATTATTGTACCAATTTCGATTTGGCCTGTAGTCTGTTAACAATAGCCCAGCTAGTAAAAACAAATATTATATCCTTAGAATTTTGCTCTTAATTTAACAATTTTAAATGGTCACCCTATATGGTCACCCTATATTCACTCTATATAGGGTGACTATTTAAATGGTGAATGCAGCAATAAACCACATATTAATTGATGATTTGGACAAGTAGTGGCACGCTTTAACGACCAAAACATAAGAATGAATGGAGTAAAATATAAGTTATAAGTAAGTGTTATTGTATAACGACCACCATATGGTTATATGGTTCAACTAGTCAAATAAACAGTTAATAGAGGACCACCTGAATATCTAGTTTTATCCTCCTTAATGTGCTACCTTTTTCTCTATCTGTCTTGTGAATAAATTAATTAGTCACTGAACAGGTGGGAGTATGGTTTAATCCTTTAACAGTGTTTATTAAATTAAATAAATGGTTAAATTATTTGTCATCAAAGTGTCTTGAGAGCCACAACAACATATTATGCTTCGGCATACAATTTAGAAGTCGATGACCTCCAACGTCTATATATACACCACAGAGGTATATAATTTAAAGAAATTTTAAAACATTTCAACAAAAAAAAATTTGGCTCATGTCGAATTTTAAAATAATGAAAATAAATATGTAATACATTTAGAAAATAAATTAACATAATATAGCATAATATGGATGAAAAACTGATGAAACATGCAGTAGAGGACACGCATGTGAAGGAAGTTAACATTTGGCAGACACTGTTTTTTATACATAAACATTAAGTAAACATTGAACAAACATTAAGTTAACATTAAACAAACATTACCTAAACATTAAATCCATTATGATGTATTGTGTACAAACAATTCTATTTTAATCGTCTGAATGTTGATAGTCAATGAAATACTTTCGTTGCTTTTCGAACAGAACTCGATTTGTAGGACAAAACAGTTGTATATAAAACATTCCATTCAACTCAAGTCACTGAGAAGTGTTCTTAAATTATTCAACTATTGTGTATGTAAATATGATCAAGAAAAAAGGGTGTATAAGTTCACTGCAATTAATAAATCTTGCCGCATCACCGTTAAATGGGGTTAACATTTTAGCAAAATCTACAACTTTATAGAAACAGCTTAAACGAAAAGTTTTGGTTGATGTCAAGTGCTAGGAAACGCAGACAGTTCTCTCACCAGTACCCTTCTTGACTGTTACAGATTCTAAATGATGGAGCGAACGAGTTCGCCTAGAGACTGTAATAAATAGAACAAAGATGATATTCGTATAATTTTCTTTCTAATCGAACGCTACGATGACCATCCGGCTCTTGAATGCCGCAACAAACCACATATTAATGATCATTTCGACAAGAAGTGGTACAATCAGCAGTATAGCCAGGTTTAAGAAGTTACTAGAGAAGTAAAGATAAATTTATCCTAATTTTGCAAAACCTAGTACAGAGGTGAAGAGGTACGCGGAGCGTTTTATCAGTTTATTATTTTATCATACCTCTTAGAGGTGTTACAGTATAACTACCCCTATATGGTTATGTGGTCTAACTAGTAAAATTAACAGCAAATTTTATGGAGGCCATTCGCCAGAATGTTTTCTATTTATATTAAGAAGTGTTTTAATCCTCATTTAGAGTACTTTTGTTGATACTATCATCAAATGTGAACAGGTGGGATTCCGGCTTAATCATTAACAGTGTTTATTAAACGAAATAAATGATTACATTATTTGGAATCAAAGTGTCTTGATAACCACAACAACGTATTAAGCTTCCCCATATAATTTTAAAGTCGATGACCTCCATCGTGTGTATACACCACAGACGAGTAGGTATTACCCATCCCACCGCGTATTTAAATTTTTTCCGATATAATCAAATTGAACAATTTTTTTTATCTATCAAACCATTTAAAGTACATGTGTGTGCATATCCATTCAATTGCAAATAATTTAAAGAACTTCTAAAGCCTTTCAACACAAAAATAAAATTTGTCTCATGTCGAATTTTAAAATAAAGACTTTGGTTGGGAAAAGGGATATACATGTGATATTTTAAAATTGGAAGGATAAATAGTTTACGTTTTCATTTTGTCGTTATCTGACAATTTACATATGGACTTTGTTGAAAAATTAAATTTTCTTTTTTTTTTACGTATTTTTGGAAACCATGTTTTTGTTGTTCGTTTAAGGGTGAATTCACAAATTTGTTTCTTTTGCTAATTTTCCTTTTTTTTCTGGTATATAGGGAAATTACTATGCTTATGTTCGGTTTTTGATTTTAAATTTTGCACATTTTGTTGAGATTTAGTTTTTTGATTAAAATTTAAATATTTTACTGATATGTGTGCATATGGTGGAGAGGGTGTAAAGGGGTGGATGATATTTGTTGGATAGAAAAAAAATCTTATTTGTGATCCTATATACATATAATTATATCCAATTTAATAAATAAATATATTTACTAGATAAAAATCTGATATATGTATGTATACACAGCATCTTCCATCCCTTTGATATTAGATGGAAACACATAAAATATAACGGTAACAAAAAATAGTAGTAGAGTATAGTAGAAGTAATAAAAATTCCAAACGTTTAATCTAAAAATAAAAAATTCGCAAATTTATTACATGAATGCATCCCTCGTTGGCATAAAACCATATAATAATACGAGAGACACGAGCAGCCGTAGTGTATAGTAATACAATGAACATGTGGAATTTTGCCAAGAAAAATGGAAAATTCATAACAATAAAATTATGATTATGATTTTTTTTTTCATTTAATATTTTCATTTATTCATTTTGGCATTATGTTCTGTTGCCTAAAAATCATATTTGATTGATCTTTTAGTGTGCATAGTAGACACACACAAACCGATTTGCTGCTTGAATACGTCTCAATCTATATATTTTGATAACATATATAGTGATTTGTACTGAGTATACTGGAAAAAGCTCCGCCTTAAAAAAAATCTACTTGAACCATTTTTCTTTTGTTTTAGTAAAAGAAAATTCAATAAATTTCCTAGCGCGCAAGTTTATTGTTTATAACATCATATGTGATGAGAAAGCTTGTACCCTTCGTACAGTATATAACCATCTCATATATTATGCTGGAAATATTAGCTAAATGTTTGTTTGAATACAGGGTAGTAATCCAGGGTTGAAAAAATAATCGGTCAAGCAAATCCTTTACATTAACATATCGACTGACCTGCAAAGATCAAAGAGCATATGCGATGCATATATAATCGTCTTTGATTAAATTCAAATCGGATAATATAAACTCTTTATGACAAGGGCAGTCGAGTCGGGTTTTTATGTATGTACAATATAAAGATGCCAAGACGTTACAAAGACAATAAAATATAAACAAGAGGCTAAAAAAATGATTTTGTTTAAATTAAAATATTTATAATTGTAAACTTCCTTTATTTTCATCTCTCGGAGATCTCTTAAATCTTTTTATTACTATTTTTCTTTTTGTGTTTTCTTAAGTGGTAGTTAAGAAGATAGTGTAGTTTGATATTATAAACAATAAAAAATCTACTAAGAATATATACATACGAAGCTAACAAAAAAAATTAAAGGATTGTGTCCACCTGGAGAGCTATAAAAAAATTTATTAGATTTTGTTTTCGGAAAAATTATTTTTAAATTTTTTCCTTTGTGTTGGAAAAACTCTGTCTCATATTTATCAAACAAAAATTATTGGGAAATATATAGAAGAAAATTTAATTTTCATTTCCAATCATCATCATGTTTAATATGTGATTTATGACGAGTGTTGTTTTTCCTCAAAAAAAAATTAATATTTTTGAATACTTCGTGTGTGTGTGTGGGCCGATGAAAAGTTGGTTATGGAAGTATAGTTGTTTGATGTTCTCTGAAGGTGATGAGTGATTTTTTTTGGTTGGTTTAAATTATATGTATATAGGGGTGATTATGGTTCAAATATTTGACTTTAAAGTTCAACGATATTAGCGCCTCTAAGATATGCTTGTTCTTTTGACATGTGTCTTGACTACATGTGTTTGATTTGGACGCAACAACTTTCCATCATGACTTTGACACTGCCACTTGATTATGAGTGAAACGGATTGAAATACTGAATTGGTGATAATTTCTCATGTAGCCTTGTTTGTTTGTTTGTTTGTTTTTATCTCTACTATCTGTTTAGGGGCTCGAGGCACTTCCAACTCTTTCGCGGTTCGCTTATTTACGTCCTACCTTACGCCATTACAGCCAAATCGAGGACGTACGGCTATAGGTCCGATTTACGTAGAACCATCTGCACATTGCATAGCTCCATGCCAGCCTATAGTACTGACATGGAAGATGGGTCGGCCCATGAATTCTGCACTCCAACAGGGGGTCATAGATGTGTTCATTCACACCACCGATCGTAATCGTATGGTGAAAAATCCCTTTACCATCCTGCCTCTATCGGGATTCGAACCCGGTACCTCCCGCTCCAACTGCCGCAGCTTTAACCACTGCGCCGCCTGGGCGGTCATGTAGCCTTAAAATACTCGAGCCGAAAATGTTACATTAAATTCCATTGTCAGCTTAACGTCTTTCCATCTTCGTTGTGGACAAGTATTGATAAATAGTTTGTTAATACGTTAGATGGTTGGCTGCTTGAATATCATAACCAGAAATTAGTTAAGGCCAGTTGACCAAGGATTGGTATATAGCGATGCTTTCTGGTTCTAATCATAACATTACTTCAGCAGTGCTGTCAAAATGTGTCATATTTTAAAGTACATGAATTAATAAATTAAGGACCTATAAATACCGACGTTTTCTGTGCTCAAAGCCAACTGACGCTCTTGACGATGAAATTTTCAAAATAACTTTACTTCAACTCAATTTTTTGAACATTTTAATTTTACTTCTAACTTCTTTCAGCCGACTAGAGACAGTAGAGTGGGGCTGTCTTTCCAGCCTGATGCACCCAAGCCAGAAATAAAATTACAGATGTTTAGAAAAAAATATTTATAAACTGATTAAGATACATTTTGATTTACTATGATGATATCAGAGTGTCCCATTTAAGCATCCCTGATAGTAATTATCCTTTTAATTCTCACACAAAATTTAAAGAATTGGGGTTGTTTCTTCTTGATTTCATCACTCGCAAATTTTAATTTATTCCCATAAAAAATTCAATTGACATCAGATGTGCTGCCAAGAGGTCATTTGCGACACGTACGTATCCAAATAAAAACGGTTGCATCAGGATTATTTGAAAAAATAATTATGAGTGACGATGCTCATATACTTTTAAGTGGACAACAAACAATACAGCGGATTCTAGGCAGTATAGAATCCACAGATAATTCATCAATCACCATCCCTTGAAAGTGATGGTATGATGTGTAATTTGGCATAATATAAGTATGTACTCATTATTAAATGTTTTAAAAAAAGTTTATATGGCATTATCAGCAGACGAAACGGTCATCAGTCTATTTTTGGAACTCTCAGTTAATTGTTTTCAATATGTTCTTTCATGTCAAGGGTGAAGTGATGTCCCCATTGGCATTTATTGTTATATACCGACGCAAACACTCAAATGCCGCAGACGGAATTATTGATATGAAATTTTTCCAGACGGGGCAACAATTTTATTGCACTTATAAGCTTTCACATGTCAACATTCTTTTCGTTTTTCCTACTTGCCTTCCAATTTCTGTTAGTAATGACTACCAATTTCTGTTAGTTTGCTTAATTCCAGTATATTTAAGGGGCATTCAATACCAGTTGTGGATTTTTCTTTACAATTTCTGATTTAAGATAACTTCATTTGGTTAACCATGTTCGTCTGGGCGGCTCGTATGCGGAACGAGTAAAATTTTAATCGGTGTCGAAATAGCTGGGACTGTTATCTTTCACATGCAAGTTTTGTTCAGTAAAGCTTTTATTAAACAACATGAATTACATATAAAAATATACCAATTACAGATTTGAAGAGTATCATTTAAGCCCAAAAGAATAATATTTAATCAACCATATCCAGTAAGTGCTTGAATAAGCACATTTATCATACATCGACTCTAAATTACATGTAAATATATGTGTTGAGTATTCGTCTGGTGATCTATTATGACAATCAAAAAATATTTTATTCATAAATTTTAACAATCAATTTAGAATTTTTTGCAAGAAACAGAAGGAAAATAAGTCACCTCGCCAGAATACTTATCTAAATAAGTTAGATTCGACAAATATGTGTTCGTTTCGAAAGCAGCCCAAGCACAAAGGTCTATTTTCGAAACAGATAATTAAACCAAATAATTGATATATTGAACAATTTATGACAGTTAATTTCGATTGACTTATATGACAGATTCAAAATACTTTATAAATAAATAATGACAATCAGTGTAGACAATCATCTCTTTTGCAAGAAAGAGATAGTAAATAAATTACCTGGTCAGGGTACTTTTTTAAATAAGTTAGGTACCATAAATAGAAATTTGAATAATACTGTTTTCGAAACGAATATTTATCTGTGGAACCTAACTTATTAAATAAGTAAATATTTGAATATGTTACGTTCCACAAATAAATGGACAGAGAGATGTCTTATTTTGTTAAAATTCTAAATTGAAGTTGACTAAAATTCTAAATTGAATTTTTTGATTATCATTATTTGTTGACATTTACCTCTGTCAAAATGACAGTTATGTATGGCAAAATAAGTAAGCGAAATGGTAAGTTGACGGCAAATAAGTAAATAAGTTTGAAATAAGCACCGATTTCGAAACCTGCTTCAAAAGAGTTATTTTCGAAACGTAGACTTATTTCTGGGATCTAATTTATTCCAATAAAGCTCGTTACGAGAAGAATACTTATTTGTATAATTAAAGCTCGTTTATAAATAAAGCTCGTTTCGAGAAGAATCAAATAAGTATAACAAACTCTAAATTGATCGGTAAAATTAATCAATTAAATATTTTTCAATCTAGTGATATTTGGGACTGTAACCAATCTAAATTGATTGCCATTATTTGTTGATAATTATTTCTTTCAAAATAAGTGGGTGGAATCAATCAGAATGGTAAGATGGCGGCAAATAAGTAAATAAGTTTGAAGTAAGCACGGGTTTCGAAGCCTGCTTCGCTAAGGCTGTTTTCGAAACGAATATTTGTTTGTGGGATCTAATTTATTTGAAACCAAACTTATTCAAATTAGTACATCCTGATTAGGTGTCTGATTTTCCATCTTTAATTTTTTGACAATTATACCTGTCACAATGACTGTAGATAAGTAAATAAAATTCAAGTAAGTATCAGTTTCGAAAACAGACTGAGTCTAATTTGTCTAATAGCCTGAGCAGACAGTAAGCACAAATTTGAACATTGCAAACGTAAGCAAAAGTCGAAGTCCGGACGAAAAAAATAAGTTGTATTTGGACCTATAATTGTAAATACTGCGCCATTTGGTCGGTGCTAGCTATCGTTTTTCATTCAAAATTAAAAATAAACAAAGGAAATCGGAAGTCAAAGCCAACTGTGAGGAAATAGACAAAACAAATAAAAAATAAGTTTTTTATAGTTTTCCCGCCAAAATATATACATATATAGTTTTTGTTTATGTATATAGGTAGATGGTATTAATATGTTCCACATGACATGAGTGCTATTTATAAACTCGTCAAATCAATTAAAACGATTCAGCACAATTTGAAAATATCTTTAAAATAATCGTACAATGTACATCCATCACTCATCAATAAATAGCATATAATTTGTCGCCGATCCCCCGGAGACAATTAAGTGCGTATACCGCTCCGCAATCATGCATCAAATTATCACCCACACTCTTAATTATAATTATAGGTTATGTCGCACTCATTTGTTCAATTTACCCGAAGTGACATACATGAGACAATATATAATTAATATGTGACTTTTTCGAAAACAATTTCAATAATTAAAACAAAAGTATATAGGAACGAACAGAATGTTTAACAACCGAATACACTTAAAATACCAAAAATACCACAAAATTAAATTAAATTAAAAAAAAAAATTAAACATTATGTTTTGTTTTTGTTTAAAAACTATAAATCACATTACTCCTTTCTCTACACATATATGTATAATATATACGAGTATACATATCTAGTCGACATATCGTATTAACCCTAAGACATACCATATAAATTTTTTTTTCCTACGAGTCTAAGAGTTTTAAATTAGATTGTTCTAATTTCGTTTAAAAAACATGATATGAGAGAAAACGTAAAATAAGAAGACGAAGAAACCAATTTATGTGTCTTAATTATTATCTTAATATTTATGTGTTTATTTTTCCTCTCGTACATCACACTATTAGTATTATTGTCGTGTGTACATACATGTAATTTAAATTAGAGTGTTTGGTTTTCGTTTAATTTAATTTTAAGTGACAATTAAGAAGTGTGATGTGATTTTCATTTGTTTTTTTTTTTTTGGGAAGTGGATTATTTGTTAATTGGATAATAGTGTACTGGTCGGCGCATTAATTAGCTATACACCATACCATAATAGAGCTATCTATAACCCTTTAAGACGTTGAAGAAAAGCTCGTGATTATTGACGAGCTTTTATAGAGCATACGTTATATCGGGAAGAGATGATTAATGGAAGCTTGATATTAAGAAATCTTCTTGTATCATGACAAAGTTTTACAATAGCTGGGTTGTTCAAGAAATAAGATCTTATCCTGAAGGTAACAAAGTATGTATAGGCAGTGAAAATACCTAGGATTTTGTGGCATTCTTGGTAAGTACCAAAAATAAATAATTCCTACAATTAATGCCACAATCAAATAAAATTGATATTTCGAGTTGTGTTCTTGTAATTCGCTAGAACTGTCGCGTTACGACTAAAAACGTACATATACGAATTGCACACGAACATCAACTCTGATGAGATGGATTTGATCTTTTCGATCACAGTGTCATTCAATGACGTCATCATCAGATCGAAACCGACCTAGCGAATTACAACAACATTAACATCATCATACATCACAACTTCGAATAATAATTCACAAAGACTTCTAACAACGCGGCGCTACAATTTTCCAAAGCTACAATGTAAATTGTAGAAGTCAAATAGTTCATCAGAATATTAAACACCGATTTGCAGATTCCAAGAATACGTTGTTATTCACTCGAATTTTATTATTACCATACTCTTGGTATAATTTTAACCAAAATTGGTTAAAATAATAATCGGTTAACTGTTAGAACTATATATACAGTCTTTAACGAAAAACAAGATTGTTCTTGCCAAGAAAGCAGCTGCATATGAATAGGTAGGCGTAAAAACCTGAAATTGTAGATGGTTGAAATTTTGATTAGAGAAATTTGGATCGAAATCTCTGCCCCACAACTGTTTTCCTTTCTGTTCGATATACGATACAATAGGTACATATGCCATCGTGGTCAGATGGTTTGTGTTTTCTAATATTATCTGATGGCATTTTACATTCTGATCTTCGATTTCACCTTGATGGTGTTTTGGTCAAGAAGTTTTTTGTGTTCATTGAATAGCTGTTTGTGTAAGAGAATGATCGTTTTGGTAATTTATCTGGTTGGATCGTGGTGTGTTGCTCAGGTTTAATAGATGTGACTGCTGAATTTGTAGCCTAATTCGTGTCAAAGAGATCAACATCTACAAACTTTATTGAATTCACCAGCTGCAATCAAAACTATTGAAAATCACAAACAAGTTGATGTGATGTACACAGACTCTGTTAAGACGTTTGACTCCATTGGCCATTGTAAAGAACTAGAACAGCGGTTATACTAATTTAGGTTCTCTAAAACTTTGTGGCATGGTTTTAATCTTACTTAAGCAACCGCATCCAATACAACGATATTGATAACAGCAGGTCCAAGTCAATTCAAGCTATATCGGGGTTTTAGCAAGGTTCCTATCTTGGCCCTTGGATTTTTACTATAGTCATCGACGCAATCACTGAATTCTACATTCAACAATTTTAATGTTTGCTGACGACCTAAAAATATACAGAACTATCGTCTGAACTATAGTCTGAACATCAATAAGTGTAAGACTTTCTCATTCTACCGGAAATTAAATCTTGTTTTAAAACATTACGAAATCAACAATATACCACTAAAGCGAAAAGTATCTGAGACAAAAACCTCGGTGTTGTTTTTGTGGAAAATATGAGCAGTAACAAACATATAGAACAATGTGTTGCTAGATCTAATGTTATGTGGGGTTTTATTAAACGATTGATAATAAAATAAATTAAGGTCGAACTGGAGGATTTACAGGGTGATCGTGATATATTTGAGGGTATTGTCGGGCGATGTGTATTTGTTCTCGAAATGGATGATGATGGATTGGGCAGGAGATGACCTAGAGGAAGTTTATGTTGTTGAGGCTACCTGGGATATACAAACATACCTACTACATATATGAGGCATGAATGTATTGTTTGACTAACCAAACTATTTTATGTAAGTATTTTGATGGTCAATTTTAGACCAAAGGTTGTTTTGGTGACTTTTTTAATTTCTGTATAAACCGTTTTTTAGGAGAGCGGGTGATGAGTCCTCGTATATAGGACTGACGGACACTAATATAATTTGAAGGTAGAGTGAGGAAATTGGCGGTTGAAAATGTTCATGGTTGGCAAGTTGCTACGACGATTTGGAAAACACAAGAATTCCAAACCTTTTTTGTGACAGAATAAATCCGGATTATATAATAATCTGATTAAATTCTAACTAAACCATTAGCGGCTTGGATTAAATAATTCGTTTTGGAGAGCTCAAAGGTTTACAATAAATTAACTTTCTTATAGGGTCCATTTAAAACTGATGACAAACCATGGATACTAAATAAACAGATGATACAAGAATAAAAATAACTCAAAAGGTTTCCGCATGTTACTAGAGTGTAAAGCTATTAATATAAGTGCAGATAGGTGTTGCAGGCTGAATATACTGTGGAGGGGTAGTTGCAGATTAGTAGATTTAAAGAGTTTATTATCTTGTGCTAACAGTTGTTTAGTAACGATTTGCCAGGTGTCTATAGGCCCGACTTTCGTTCTACAGTTCAATCAATCAATTTCAGAGATCTTGCTATTTGAAATAATAATTTGATGAAACACCCTTTCGTCTTTATTCGAACTCAGATCTGGAATACCAAAACCGTATCTAGAAATACCAAGAACGATATATTTTCTCGTACATAGTGTTCACAATGCTATCTTTAAGATCAGATGTTTAAAAATACATTTCATAAAAGTGAAAAAGTCTAAGCATAACATCTTAGCCTGGCTACTGGTAATCCAAACACGTTTACTTTGGTTGCCAACAGAGAAAATGGTATCCTGATCCAGTGGAATAATATTAAGCTTCTGTTGGCCTCAATTATAGAGATAACAGCAAGGACAAGTATTGAGCTGAAAATTCTTCAACACGGGTGTGATTAACAGATAACGGGTCACTATTGGCGAGTTTGGATTCTAGGAGTACATCTAGTACCTTGGTTATTTACAACAGCACGAAATAGTAACTCATCACTCGTTTGATTTATCTAGAACATAGATTATAAAGAAGGTAAATTGTAAGTACCAATTTCCACGGAGACCAATTAAAAATAAGTATGCGATCTTATATCACAAAGCTCGTATCATATAATATTAAGACATTAAAATAAAAGAAATAACTAACAGTTTGTACGTACGAGTGCATGTATTGTGTTGGACTAAATATTTCGCGTACATTTGTTTTAATGAATAAAACAAACAAAACTATATTAATCACACACATTGAAACAAATCCAATCGTTCTGTTGTAAAATATCTTCATTTGTCTCCACACAAGATCACAATGAAGTTAACTTAATTGCATTTTATTATTATTTTTATTATTTGCTGAATGCTGCTCAGCAATCTTACATTTCGCCCGATCGATTATTTTATTGCACAGAGTTTATATCGATCGATTGTAAAAAAACAGTAGCGTCGAATAAATCACATATGGTATATATGATTGTGAGGATTCGGTACTCCTCTGATTTTAAACTCGTAGTATGTGTACATATTGGAATTTATTTTATTATTATATTTATAAAACGAAATAATTGATAATTGAAATCTTATTGAATAAAATTACAAAATATCGAACAACACGAACTCGCCAAGAAAAGCAACGCACAAATACATAAAAGTAACACAAATCATTCTTGAACGGTTCCTTTTAAGGGGATAATTTATAGTTTAACAAGTTTTTGTCATTTAAGTTTACAAAAAAAGCAGCAACAGTACGAGAGTATATATGTACCAGCACAATATATAAAAATTTATTTGCTACAAAAAAACCTATATTCCGATTATTATTTTCTTCTTCTCAAAATCTTATAAGATAATCGAATATCTTACTGTGCTATATAGCGCATATATATGCTCTCAACCATATAGTTAAGAGTATATTATAACATGAAATTGAATAATTAAATGATGCTGTGCTCGCAGATCCATAAATTTACCCCTTCCTTGTGTAAAGTATCATGTCTTCACTCCTGTACCATCGTCTTCACTGCTTATTAAAATCTATAATTTATTGCACAAAATCAATAATAAAAATAAGACGATTAAATCCTTATTATCCTGTACTACCGTTATAGGGGAAAAAATATATTCAATTGACAAATGTAATTATCACAATTACTCTACTTTTAAGGATTAAAACAAGATATAAAATTTAAAAATTGTTATCCTTTGAACTAACAAATAATAAATCAAATTAAAATAGAAAAATTATTTGTAAATTCTGTAATCCTTTTATTAAAATTAATATTATTTTTTTATATATTTTATTAGAGGTTGCATTAGAGTGTGAAATCTCGGTTCGTTGGGGAATTGTAAAACAGTCGGTTCAATTTATTATCACGTGAGTTTCATATAATGGTGGTGTCAATAGTTTTACCTCAAATAGGTATTTATGATTTATTTTGAAAGTTGTGATAGTATGATCCACAGTAAATTTACTCTTTATATTCAACCCCCACCACAATTTTGAAGTAGTAGTTACTACTACACAATTTTGAAGTAATAGATTATTAGGCTGAAAAAATTATTATCAAAAATATTTTCCATCTAGCTAAAAAAAATTTTTACGAAATCAATTCGTTCAAAAAAATCAGTTCGCTAAAATGATCAGTTCGTTCAAAGGAATCGATTCGTTCAAGAGAATCATATCGCTCAGTTCGTTCAAAATTTATTTCGTATAAAAGAATCAATTCGTTCAACAGAATGATATCGATCAAAATATTTATTCGTTTAAAACAATCATTTCGTATTAAAAACGAATCGATTAAAAAAAAACGAGACGAATAGACAAAACCAGTTTAAAAGTGATTTTCTCTTATGTTGCGATAAAGGCAAAGGAGCACAATGCGTATACATTTGTTGATAGAGACTGACTTGGGCAAAGGCAACTTTGAACTGTGATTGGAGCAATGTGATGTTTACCGACGAGTTTTGTGGTATCCAACAACTGGCGGAACCCTGGACAACTAAAGGTCATACATTTGTTCAACGAACCGTTACGCATCCTCAAAAGTTTCATGCTTAAGGTTGGATTTTAAATGTTTGGAAGACTAGTTCTGCTCAAAAGAAATTTAAATGCTCACTACACGGTGCAATTATATAAAAATGATTTGTTTACTGACAAGCTTTTTGGGCATAGAAATCTATATCGCGTCCTCCATTGTTGTCCATAATAGACAACAATGGAGACGACTATACGTACTATAACATAATTGTTAAATTTTATAAATCCATTAACATTTACACGCCAGGGAACATTCTGTCCTGTAGTCGCTGATAATTTATTCAGCGCCACTTTCGTCATTTGATTAACTATATTAAAAGATTAACTATATTTATTTACGCACGAGACTTACGACCTAGACTAAAATTGGAATGTTTACCACATAACCAGGTCATTTGATTTGTTGTGATTTAGTTTTAACGTGTTTTTTTTAATGTGAGCCTTCTATCTTTTTATAAGTTGCCGAAGTAATTTAACGTTGTCGTGTTGTGGAAGAATGGTGTTATTTAGTTTCGCTGAGGATGGAAGGGCAGGTAAGCTTACGAAGAGTAAATGTAATGTTAATCGATTTACACTCGTTGGGCTTTTTTCTCTATTTGATTAGTCATTATGTAGATACATACTAAGATGTTGGTAAATCTTTGTACAGATCAAATATAACACTGGATCTAGTACATTGCCTAGAGAAACGCTGATCTTATTTTATGTATAAAGCTCTTTTTGCCATACTTTATTAAACTTGGGGTTCCTTATTTCAAAATACGAAATTCCTTATTTCAAATACGATTCTATGTACTTGTGTCAAATTTCCGTGTTCTTTTGTTTAAATCAGAAGTGATGGTCTAGAATGATTTTTCTCTTAAGTTTGCATTGAGCATTTTAATTTCGGAACATTTGAAAGCATTTATCACCACTTTCATGCCCGGATGATTTTTTCTATTTAGTTTGGCATTCATCATTTGTATGACATTGTGTGATTTGTATCTGATTTGCTGGCTTTCCCAGATGCATTTCCCTTTATGCCTATTCCTTAAAATGTGTTGGCATCAAATCACTAAATTGTTGAAGTTCACAATGTCATATTTGGTTTTTGCTATTTCACCATGTGATTTGCTACTTGCATCAAATATGCTGTATTTTGAGATCTTGAAATGAGGTTCAGAAATTTGCATAATATCAATGTTATATTCAACAAGAGAATTTTGTAACTGTAGTTTATTGGCTCTTTGGACGCTAGTCCATTGGCGTTTCATACAGCTAACTTCATTCACTTTTGATTAGGAGATGCATGAAATTGTTCTCGTTTTGGAGCATAAGACATGTATTGCTCCTTTTCAGCTTCTGCATAGAAATGTTTGATCGGAATACATGTATCTTTCATTAGCTTGCCTTTTGAAAATGTGGCTCAGTGATTGTTGGTGGCATTGTTGCAACTAATTTTTTTTCTTAACTCTTTATAAATTACACAAATTTTGTAATTTGCATTATGATTTTCCCACAATTATTTTATTTTTTTTTTAAGATATCTGTATTTTGTATAATATTACAACTAATCTCGATGATTATCTAGTAAATATTCTGAATTTTAAAACATCTTATGGGATGAGGAATATCGGTTCGCCCCAACCATTAATTCTTAAAGCTTTGATCTTTTTAAGCACTTGTCATGCTGCTGCAGTCGCAGTACATGCGACTTCTTGCAAGCTGGCGTATTCCATGTTAAGGTCTCGATGGAGGTTGTCATTTCTAATATACAATGAAGCATTCACAATACTACGTAGTACTTTATTTTGAAATGTTTGTATGATATTAATTGTAGTTTTCTTTGCACAGCCACAAAGTTAATTGTCATATGCCCAGATAGGTTTAAGGATTTGTTTATATAACCGTAGTTTGTTTTGCGATGTTAGCTCAGAGTTTTATTTTAAAATTCCACCTGAGCTTAGTGTCATGCCAAGGTATTTCGCGTTGTCAGAGTATGGAATTTGTTGGGAATCCAGCCTAATCGGAATGCATTCTACATTTTTGTTTGTCAAGTCTTGTGTGTTGATTTTGTTTCGTTAAGCATTATTCTCCAAGTATTTGTCCAAGTGTTCACTGTATTAATAGCATTTTTTAGTTTTCGTGTAGTCTCGACAATACTAGTATCAGTGATCATAACTGCAGTATCATCAGCAAATACTCCTATTCTGGCTTCTACTATATTTGGTAAATAATTTGTATATACAGAAGGAATGACACAGGACCAAGCATACTACATTGTAAGACTCCTGCCACTATTTTCTTCAGTTTTTAGTGCTCCTCTTCCTATCTCATCCGAAATTAACCTAAGACTTGAGCAATTCAAAATGTATTTTGGTAGATCTTCCCACAATTGCCGCATTTTTAATCACTGTTTTTTCTGAATCGGACTTACTGGACTTTCATGCAGGTTGCAACATATAACTATGTGTTGGTAGATTAGTTATTCTGTAAATGATCATATTTTGGCAGTTGGTGTTCACTGTAAAATTTTACATTTTTAAAGTTAATGTGGAATAATAATGGTTATGAATAGCTATAACTTCAGATGTTGCCATAAAATTAGTAAATCATCATTTATCACGCTTTATGATCCACAACAATACATTGGAATACAAATCTGATACGAGTTTCAGCTTATTCTCGCCAATATGGCGTTGAGATTAGGTGTACGTTATAACTGGAGCAGAAGTGGCTAGATTTGAACCAAGATAGAGGGTGTTAGATATCCGCTCAGCTGATATCTTTTTTATTTCAATTATTCTGAGCTTAGTACGGGTGGGGGCTAATATCACAATGAAATAATTTTAAGCACGGTTTAAACGATACTGATTTAATTGTTTGATTTACCACATATGTCAGAGTACATAAAAAATGTATTTTAATGTAATTTTAATTTAATCTTAAGCTAATTCTAAATGTTGTTGTAACTTCCGTGGATTGTTAGCAAATACCGCTCGCTGCCCCGCAAGAATTGCGATATAAACAGGCTTTATTGTTTATATCGCAATTCTTGCGGGGCAGCGAGCGGTATTTGCTGCCACTGTGTTATTGACTGTTATTGACTTATTTTGCCTGTCTTCTTGGTTAACGTCTGCTTGGGGTGTTGTTACTCGATTATGTTATAGGTTTTACTTCTTCAGCAACAGCTGGGATTTTTATTTGTGCTAGTGGCAGATTATCTTCTTTCATAAGAACGACGTCTCCCTCAGTTAAATTTAGTTTAGGTTTCTTCCACTTTGTCCGCTGTTGTAACTGCTGAAGATAACCGCGCTGGACCATCTTCTCCAGAAATCATTTACTATTTTTGCACCAAATGCCAGCAGGTTTTTAGGGAGTAAACGTTTTTGTTGGTCTCAGGAGCCATCTTCATTGGCCCATCTATTTGGAAATGGCCGCAGGTGCTACCATTTCAAAGCTCTTTGGATCATCGTACAAAACTGTTAATATTCGAAGTTTAAACATGCTTAGATTTTGGTTGTCAATGTTGTTACTTCTTCAAACGATAATGTTGTCTCTCCTATAATCTCAAGTGTTACTTCACTGTCTCCCATATACCACCAAGGTGCAGCAGGTATAAAGTATCAAGTTGTTTCATCCTGCTGTAAAAAACCTGCTAGTTCTGGTTCTAGATTTACTATCTTTTCTTTACGTTGTTTGAATAACCGCTCAGCACCAGAAAAGTTAGTTGCGTCGATGATTTCATTTTTGCTATATTCTAAAACTCGGCTTACTTCATTATATAAGATTTAGAGTAAATACAAAACTTCATTACATAGTGAAGTAGGCTACAGATGGATTCAAATCAAATCTACTACTCAGACATTTATAGACGTTTGAAACCACGATATTATAACACAGTCAATAAGAAATATATTTACTGTCACAACTCCTTACATTACACCATTAAAATTATGAGACGAAATGGTTAAAAAAATGATGAAACAAATGGACTGACCTGATCAAAGTTTGTGGTGTTAGCTACGATAACCACAATTGTCAAATTGGCAGAAAGCGAGTCGGTGCATTCTTAGAAAAAAAGCACAAATCGAGCTTTTCAAGTGTAAAAGTATTTATACTATAAGAATATACACAAAATAAAAACAAAAAACTTTGAACATTTCTTATAAGGAAAAGCTCTTACAGCAAATATGCAATACTTAAGCTTACCATATTATACTTGACTACTGAAACTTTCCAAAACTTTGTAAGTATTTTGAGCTGCGATGCGACATTATAAAAATGTTCGCTAAATAGATTTTGCTATAGTCTCAGTCCCACGGTCTGTTATACGTAACTCGTTTAACATTGTACAAATCTGCCAAGATAACATACAATGCACTTAAGCTCATGAACATCATTAAAACCAAAAATTTAATAACTTTTTCCTCATATTTAAGATTAATGATGACATTGATACCAGTACAGATTTTTAATAACCGCGTATCCAGTATACGTTCCAAAATGAGATTCGCAACTGACAAATTCAATTATTCAATTCGTAATTACGTAATATAAATCATAATTATTATAAATTATGATTTCTACTAAACATATTTCTTAAATACATAAACATATATATATGTATGTGATCGTCAAATAAATTGACATAAAAATATGTCATAATAATTTATAGCAATTTGAGAGACACAAAATATGAAATAATTTCAACTTCGTCGATAAACCTGATTGTACTCGTATATAAGTACGCAGACATAATGATGATGAACTTTTTGTTAAAAATATTTCCTTATAAAATGCGAACCCGACTAGCCAAGGCGCAGTAATTAATCTATAAGTTACAAAAACTAAGCCCATAATTATTCCAGAACTGAGGGAGCCCACGGTTCAACAAACATACACTTACACATTTTAAACACCCCAATCATCAACTTTGGTCACCACCGGGAATCGTATGGATGTAAGAGTTAGACCTTGACGGATGAGTATGAACGATGGCTTCTAGCATTCGAGAGAAGAATCATGCGTGTGATACATAGTCCAAAACACGACGTTGATGGCACATACCGAGTTCTGTTCAATCACTAGGTCAGAAATTCAATGCAAATTCTTGGTATCGTGCATGAAGTCAAAGGACAGCGAGTACAGCGAAACCGAATGATATAGCGATCTTTGAAGGGAGAGCCACCTTTCGGTAAGTGAAGAGGTCGCTGTCGGCGATACTACAAGATACTACGGCATAGAGAGCGATCTGGCATCTTCTGATTGCTTGCATCAGTATGAAGCACTGGCTCATGATCAAAACTGATGGAGTCTGATTGTTGATATGGTACGGGCCTGTAAAAGACATATAAAATGGTTTGCTTATTGAGGGAGTATTGAGTCTCATCATATAGTTAAGAAACTATGTCAATAAAACAATGTCAATATTAATAAAAAAAATCCAAATTGATGATACATCAAACTAAAATGGGACTCCGCCATTACACAAAATTTATAGTTTTATCGAGCTAATGAATTCTTCGAAAAATTTATATTTACATATACAATCGAGACTAATTAAATTTGTTAAAATATTCTAAACAAAATCATTAAGAGCGTCTTAATGAATTTATTTACTTAACATTTTTTTGCCTCATCGTATAATTAAATTAATCAATTTGAATCGAGTTTTTAACTAAATAGATCCACACACACACACACACGGTGTGTGGTTGTTGTGCGGTGTTTACTCAATTTTATATTTAAGAATGTACAGATTAAAAATGGATCATGGCGGTTGTAATAACATTCGAAATAAATTTATGAGTTTATTCGCGAACATATTGTGTATACTGTCAAAAGGATCGCATCTCGACGTATAAATTATATTCAATTTCACGCAATGAGATCAACACACGACCGTAAGTTTATTCATAACACATTTTTATTATTAAAAATACAAAATCGTCTATATATAATCACCCTCGTGTCTAAATACATTTCAAGATACGTCCATCAACATCATACTATGTAATCTTTATTTATTTATCTTATTTATTTGCATAAAAAAGCTAACTAGCTGGATAGCTTCTCCATTCGCATCAACACCCCATAGTCAAATATTAAAATCAAATTTTCAATTCGCTTTTCACAAAATAAATGGGGATATTGGATGAATGGCATCGCTTTTTTTCCCACCAAGCGGAATATTGAGGCAAATTTAGGGCAGATAATTGAATACTGGTGTTAAGAAGAAAAATTACTTTGGAGATTTATATCTGATACTGTGCGGTTTTTTAACTAATCAGCATTTCGACTGCATCGTTGGATTATTTTCGTGTAAACATCTGTAGCCTTTTTCACAAGTGGCTCAGTTTTCATTACAACATATAGGGATTCAGAAACCGCACAGTAAGAAATGTGTCGATTTATTTTACAATTCGATAAGCTCGTACGAATTAATTTGACAGCATCTGCTATTCTTTGAACTGCATATAGCTGGGAGCATATTTCTTTTTTAATGTGATTGACAGTTATTCTGTGTGGTTCACGCCATATAGATAGCACTTCTGTCACATAGCACCTTTCAAAGAGAAACTGAGGCTTCAAGATACTTAAAACTCAAAAATATAAGCAAATTGACTATTTTGAAAAAATTACAGTCGACGAAAAGTTCACAACCGACCAGTTATAGAAAAATAATTGGTAGGTTTGTACCATGTTCAACGGCATCGTACAAAATCTACCAATCATCTTGAAGAACACCAATAATGTACAAACACAGAACTAACTTGTACCAATAAAAACTATACAAATATTTCCAAACAAACCTTAATTTTGGCAAATCAGCGACATAATTCAACTTGGTCAGTACATGTTTCCAGTCAATTTTTTGATATGCCTGATGAGGGTGTATTTTAGAGAAAGAGGAAGGATATTTAAAACTTGTTTTGTGAGTTTGGACAATCATTAGATCGACTGTATAATATACCGCCAATTATTTAGTAATGCCGTCTAAATATTCTCACGAACACATTCTTCAAAATCAAACAAGAGTAAGATTGAGTCTCAATTGTTTTCTTGAAGATATATCGACACGATTTAAAGTATGACAATATTGCTTCACCCTCTCTATAAATTTAACACCGAATAAACATAAAACCAATCCTATCTAATTCCCCTATTCACCCAATTTTAATATCCGCATACAGATAAATTAATCCGAACACACAATAATATAATAAAGGGACGAAGGAATTTTTTAATAAAATCGACAATAAAAAGTGAAAATTATCATTTTGCCTTTTTTATGTTGTTACAATATTCTCAATCTTATATTTTGTTATATTCTTACGAAAACAAAAAACAAATAAAGTTGTGTTAAATTTAGCACATCTCCTGTTATCATTTAACACAACCGATCATGGTTCGATCTTAATAATGAATTCTAATCACAAAATACTAAATTCCAATCACACAATCAAAATTCGCCCAAGTAACGTAAAAAAACCTTTGAATTAATAATATTTTCGTGTTTCGCGGGTATATGTATGTATTTACAGGTGCTGAACCATCTCATCTTCTCTGTGAAGATTGTGTGATGCGATCACCAAGCACAAAAAAAAAATATTTTTATTGTCAATTGATTTATCAATATTTTTTGTCAATTTTTTTTGCTGTTGCGAACTTGTTGCTTGATTCATATATATAAACAACACAACACGATAACGATCGATCGATTGATTTTTGTGATCTTCATAAACAAACCAAAACAAAAAAATAAATATCAAAATCAACTTGATCGCCGCAGAAAATTAAAACATTTTTTAGAATTTACGTGACAGAATATTGTCGGCCATAATAATAATACGAAAGAATAATAATGATCACACACCACAAAAAAATGATGAACATAAATAAATACAATATACGCGATCGTCAGACATGCTCGATCGATCTCTCGCGATCTGAAACTTATTTAATTAAATAAATTTAAAAAAAACAGTATATAAAACTATTTGTCCTACCTTGCTGCAGTAAGTAACGTTTGGCGAATGCATTTTGCATTGATGTTCGATAGAATGGATAAAATCCATTTGTATTTTCCATACGTAAATTAAGTGGTTCGCCACCCTGTGAGGTTTTGTTTGGGGCTGCTAGAAAAAAAAATACGTAAAAATAACAATCAGATCGATTTAATATAACCAGTCAATATATAATATACTTTATTTACATGCTTAACCTTACAATTCTGGATGTAAGATCGGGGTCACCAATTTTGTTTTAATAGAAAAACAAACGGAAATCCACAAATTTTGTAAGAAACACCCTGCTTAAGATTCCGGTACGAACTACACTATATACTAAATCAAAATAATATATTAGACAGCCTGTCTAAATACTACCAAAAATATTTGTTTAAAAAAATATTTAGACTCGCTAATATAATGACGCAAACGAGTATACACTTTATGTTTTTGGCTTCTCATAAGCTATAACTTCCATTCAGTTTTGTCAAATAAATAACAATGAAATTCTTAATTATTTTCTTAAATAAAAGAATAATAATATTAAAATAATATTAAGATGTGAATTTGGTTTTAGTTTGTTTATTTTGTAATGATTACGGGTTTAGACACGGGAAATGGAGTTGGATAAATGTGTTTGTATTATTAATATAAATAATAAAATTAAAGCGTATCGCACACTATATGTGTGCAAATTCATTAACTCTATGCGCAATGCATCAGAGATTAAAATCAATTCGTTCTAGACTGAACAAAATGGTTCAGCCTACTTGGGATACACAAACGATTTAGAGAATCCGTGAAATTTATATTTTCATGACAACAAATTAGATTTGGTCTCTTTAATTTTGGGATGTGGAAAAACAATATTTTTCCCGCAAAATTAAATTAGTTCCACAAAATAAAATAAAAATCTATTAATCTAAACAAATATTTAATAATAGAAAATATGTATATAGATAAATAGATACTACTTGTATATATGTACTTATTACCAACAAAACAAAATATGATTGTTAACATAAACAAATATAAATGCACAAGACTAAACCGAAAACATATGGAGTACAAGGAGGATAATACTTGTAAAATAATATAAAAAAAACCGTATAATTCTCGAATGTAATATATATACAAAAGGGGCAGATGGAACATTTAAAATACAACAGAAAAAAGTGATAAATTGTTTGGCATATTCTGTTTCATTTGTGTCTGTTTATTTATGTACAATTTTATATGGCAAGAATATATACAAATTGATTTAAATATATTCTATTTGAATTTTTAATCAGACTACATCTCCTCGTATTATACATATTTTCAAAAATTATTTTGAATAATTGATTTGGAAAAACAAAAATAAATAAATTAAACAAATTTTATAAAAATTTTGAATATACAATTTTTTTTTTTTTTTTTTTTTTTATATTTTATTCTATGCTATCTTTTTTGTGGCTCAAGGCTCTCCCAGCTCTTTCGCGGTTCGCTTATTTACGTCCTACTTTACGCCTTAACGGCCAAATCGAGGACGTACGGCTATAGGTCCGATTTTCGTAGAACCATCTGCGCATTGCATAGCTCCATGCCAGCCTATAGTACTGACATGGAAGATGGGTCGGCCCATGAGTTCTGCACTCCAACAGGGGGTCATAGATGTGTTCATTAACACCACCGATCGTAATCAGATGGTGAAAAATCCCTTTTGCATCCTGCCCCTATCGGGATTCGAACCCGGTACCTCCCGCTCCAACTGCCACAGCTTTAACCACTGAGCCACCTGTGGCCCTATTCTGGTAATTCTACGAGAAATTGGGGAATAGGGAATTGGGGAAACATTTTATATGAAATTTCGGTTCAAATATATTTTTTCCGGCCTACTGACGAAAAAAGTTCGATGTAAATATTTATAAATTGGGAATAGTTGTTCCATTCCAAAATTGGAAGGAAAAATTATTCCCAATTTTACTCTAGCTTTTTACCTCAGTATGCCAGAAAAAAAATATTTAAACTCTAATTACATATAAAATTATTCCCCAATACCGTATTCCCCGAGAATTACCAGAATAGGGCCACTGGGCGGTAATATACAATTTTATTATATTTAAAAAATACATCAAAATATATTTCACACTTCTTATATATACCATCACTGTATATGCTTACCTATTCGTGTGTTCCTGGTGTCCTTCCTATTTGTGTACCGAATTATCGATCCAAAAACAAAAAACCTTAAAAAATTTACAAACAATACAAATGTACACTTCACAACACAACTTGTATATTCCTGTTTATACATGTATACATTTGAATTATTATTGGAACAGTTATGCATTTGATATTTGTTTTGTAAAACAAAAGGCGATCGAAGATTTATTAACTTGTCGATTCGAATATCAAACGACGAATGCATACCATTGTTTTATATTTTGTTTTGATTATAATTATTCAAATAAACGAATTTTGAATTTTATAACCATAGCAACCACTAAAATAAAATATTTAAAAACTGTAACCATATAACGGGATTGTTGCATTGCAGTTACAGCTAATAATAACACAGAAACGCACACGTTTCAAATTATCATTATAGAAGTATTTACGTAATAAACTCTTTAATTTATTTGATGAATATTATCAATCATTGGAAATTCTTTTGATGCACGATGATTACTTATAATAAATAAATGATATGAATAACAAGCGCAGTTCGCATCACAATCATCAAAAAAAAAAACAATGGTGGTAATACATGGTACGAAAACATGTGAAATTGTAAACATATCCATATAATCATCTCTCGCTGCATTGTCTTATTTTTTTGGACGTTAAACTTAACTTTTTTGAGTTCGTTTGTCATATATAAAATGATAATATTATGTATACATTTATTCATCTTCAAATCTGTATTAAATAAGAAATTTTTCGATGCATTTCGATGAAGGAACCACTCAAAGTAACAAATATAGTCGCGGAAGTAGTTGTGTTGTCAGAGATTAGAAATTCAGGCTTAAGCTCAAATTTATACTTAATAGTACTCAGTGTCTTAATTTAAAATATTTTTTTATAGTTCTAGGTTACATAAGAAACTATCAAACTCAGTTACGGTGCAACCTATGAAATATTACCTTTCAATCAAATAAGTACAATTACATACCTGTGCAAAAAATTTAGAAGGAGACATTATGAGTTTTAAGGAGAAATAAATATTTGATACAGGGTCATTCAATAAGTCCGTAGAATGACACATAGATGGCGTTGCTAGATTTTTTTCCATATGATTTAGTACTAATCTTCAAACGATACGTGTATAAATTTGACAGCAATTTGCCTATTGATTCGTGAGTTGTGTTAATCAACTTTTTTTTTTGAAAAAAAAATTTAAGAAAGTGAATTTCGAGTGTTAATAAAGCAATGCTTTTTAAAGAAAAAACACAGTGGAAACCAAACAATGCCGTTTGATAAACATTATCCGAACTCTGCTCCATCGGGACAAATGTAAGAGAAGTGAACTGCTGAATTTAAATGTGGTCGTACCAGCACAAATGATTCAGAGCGCAGTGCATGCCCAAATGAGGCTGTTATTCCAGAAAACATAAAAAAATCTCAAATTGATTATGAATAATCGTAAATTGAAGGTGCAAGAGCTAGCTTACATTAGAAAGATATCAGATGGTAGTGTTTTTACCATTTTACACGAACATTTGGGTATGCGAAAGCTCTGTGCGAAGTGGATGATGCATCGACCAAAAACAACACTGAATAGATATAAGATAGATAGAAGATATCAGATGATAGTGTTTTTACCATTTTACACGAACATTTGGGTATGCGAACGCTCTGTGCAAAGTGGATGATGCATCGACCAAAAACAACACTGAATCGAGTATTTGGCGCTGTTAAACCGCAATTAAATGGAATTCTATCGTCGATATGTGACAATGGATGAGGCATGACTCAATTACACACCAAATTCGAATAGCAAGCAAGCAAAGACGCAACAGTCGCCCGGTCAAGTGATGGCGTTTGTATATTGGGATGCGAACGGAAAAATATTGATCGACTATCTCCAAAAAAGAACCAACATCGACTATTAATATGCACTTTCGGATCGATTGACGACTGAAATTGCAAAGAAACGGCCACATTTGCAAAAGAAAAAAGTGTTGTTCCACCAAGACAATGCACTGTGTATAAAGATGGCAAAATTAAATGAATTTAGCCCCCAGCGACTTTTCCTGTTTTCAGATTTTAAAGGAATGCTTGCTGGAAATAAATTTAAGTCCAATGACGAAGTAATCGCTGAAACTGACGCCTACGAGAAAGACAAATCGTGCTATAAAAGTGGTATCGATCCCTACGATCTAGGCGCCGCTGCTAGTGTTGGTTTTAGATTAGATAATAGAGAAACATGTTCCTTGGGAATGCTTCTTGTAAATCGAATTATTGATAAGAAACGAGCATTTTTGTGGGCGTTGTATTCAACGTACGCTCAACAAGAAGGGAGTTGAAGTAGATTATCGAACAATCATTCACCAATGTAATGCTCATAAGGGTGGTGTTGATCTGATAGATTATAAGGCCATCTTAGATACCATAATAATCTATGGCTTAAAAGGCCATTAACGGCTCTAACCGCGTCTCAATTGAACCCTTACGAACCATTAATACGTATTGGTGCACACTGTAGATGGTCAGCCCAACGAATGCTTTTACACACAATCGGCTTTGATATCGAGAATCGAACTCAAGACTGCGGCGTTATGAGAAACTCTCTTAATTATTAAACTACAACCGGTGACAGATACCATACGAAAACAGTGAAATGGACCAGTTGACTTTTTTTTATCATGTATTGGATTTGGTCTTGATCAATGCATTTTTATTACGATGATTGTATAACAATGAAATCTAAACGCCAGTATTTCAGAACCAAGTGGCTGTTATGCTTTGGAAGTTTGAAACAAGCGATTCAAATAAAAAATAGTTGGCAGACCACGGACCGTAAATGTTGTTCAGGTATATTCAAAAAAAGAACGTATCTGCTTCCGGAAAATGCCATTTTGTCAATGTAAATTACCGGAGAAATGAAACTAAGAGATAAATTTTCTGTAAATGAGGAAGGCAGGCTAAATGTGAGCCCACTGGATGTTCGTAGGTTCACTTTTAACCATTATTAATATAGCCAACTGTATCAATAATCAGTATAATAACCAGAAAATTAAGGTAATAATGGTTAAGTTATCGACTTGAGCTACAAGCAACGTGCTAAGAATGCCCAAAATAACTGACTAAAGCTAAAATTTAATCCAGAAGTAAAATGGAAAACCAAAGAATGAGATTCTCGGTTTGAGGGTGACTGTCTCTAGTATAAATGGCGTTCCACGTTTAGTAAAACAATATTTAGGTCCCTATGATATATTTTGAGAAGAGGACACTACCATTACAGGTTTTTGGTACCAGTGCCAAAGAAGTATCTCTTTGATAAACCCCAATATTAATAAAGAAGTAGTTGAATTTTCACCGCAAGCTTCTTGGCCACAATATAATATTGTTCTTTTACCATAAATTAGAAAGAACATGAAATTTATCAACTCGTCTTTTGGTGCGAATTTACAGTCACATTCTTACTATTTCCTTGATCGTATCATCCTCCACTTGATAAACAATACATACCAACAACACTACAAAAAAAACCAGAACAAAAGAAATTCACAAAGAAAACCTGGCAAAACTAATATAAAAGATAAGATGAAGCAGAAGAAGTGCGTATTTTCACAAATCACAAATAAAAAAAAAATTCGCGATACGGTACATATAAGACGAACAACTTAAAGAAAGCAACCAAAATTACACAACTGTTTTGTTATATTGTATTGTTGGGACGCAAGAAGATAATATATAAAATGGATAATTGATTTGCATTGAATGGGGACTGTGGACAAATACAAAAAAAAACGATCTTCATGCCAACTTGTAATCTCTCTCGCTCGATATAGCAATACTAATAACAATAATAAATAGTTATTCAATTTTATCTTCTTCGTCTTATTTCTTGTGCCTCGAGTTATTATTATTATTATTATTGAATCTTAATAATATGCAAAATTGGTCTGAATCTGAACAAAAAACGAAAAAAAATCTTTCTCCTTTGCGTGTATTGAATCCGCACAGAGCTCGTTGCGGTCGATTTTATTTTATGGAAATTTTGAATGTGCGCGACTTCTTGCTACTGGTTTTAAGTTTGATGCTGTTGGGAACATTGTGCAAAATTGAATTGATTACTGTGTTTTATGTAGCTATATAGTAAATATTAGTACATAGTTGTTGTTATATGTTTATATGGTATTTTTTATGCTGCTGTTGTTTTTCAATATAAAATGCATATTATGTATGTAGGAAGCATATACAGGAAAATATTTTAACTGTTTAGAGTTTCACAATAGACATTATGGAGGCAAAATTATTATTTATTGTTGCTTTCATGTGTATACATAATGTGTACGATGCTAATATGCATGTTGGATGTTTTGTATATTTCATTTAGTTTTGGACATATATAAACAAGGGGATCGAATCGTATATATGTATATACACATTAAGTTGCAGCTTACAAAATTATATACGGGTATAAAGGGAGTGGTTTTATATAACTTAAGTACAAGTTTAATGTTAGGGGTTAATATGTATAGATTTGATTGGATATTCGATTTGGGCTCGCTTTAAATAACGCCATCATTACAATTTTACCGCAAAACTAGTACTTTCCATATACATACATCCCTTTGGTTCAAAAACCCTTTATTAAAACGCATAGTCTGGTGAACCCTAATAAAAAAAAAACTTAAAAAAGCAAATCACCATATACATAAACCATCTTCAATTACCTTATTAACGCAATAAAATTTCTTGCAATATATTTTCAGTTCAAAATTTTTATTTTCTTTTAAAAAGCAAAAAAATTCTTTTGTAAAAAATATTTTTAAAAACTTCGTATCTTCAACAATGTACATAAGTCATAATGATGATAAAAGTTAAAAAAAAATACATGTTAGGATCATAAAATATTTAAGAGAGTTTGAATGAAATAAAACGATGACCGGTTAAACATGAAAAGAACTTTTTTTTTTGTAAAGTAGACGAACTTAAATCATAAAATTTGATTCTTAAAATTTGTAATTCGTACAATAAAAGTCGTAATCGTATATAAAAGAGCAAAAAACATTTATAAATACTTAATATTTTAATAAAGATATAAAAATATGATTGAAAGGAATTTTTATATACAACTTGAAGTTAGAGACGTACAGTGGAAACTATTTTTAACCATTTAACCATTTACGAAGTATCATAAAAGGTGTTATGTGTATACATCGGAAGTTAAATAAAATATTTAAGAGAGATAAATGGAAATAGATTAATACGATTGTTAATCGGAACAGGTTAACTTTAAGTAATTTATAAATAAAACTAATTAACGTACCAACTTCACGCTTTATAACCTTTTCAACTATGATGTACTAATACATTCGCAATCTCTCAACCGATAACGTCAGTCAAAACAGTTGAGTGTGTAAATTGCACGATCAAGTTTACACGATTGTTTACATATAATAAATGTGTAATTTACATAAACATAAAACATTTTTTTAAAGTAAAGCGCCATCTCTTATCAAATCTAATCATAACTAAAGCACTATCTGTTAACAAATCTTACTATTTAACGAATAGAATTAATGAAATAATTAACTGTGTAAAAAAAATTTCTTTCTAAATAATAACGTGGTCAAATATGCAACCGAATACTGACAACCTTTATAAATTGTTTCAAGATGTATTAAATACTGTTCAAATGAAGCAGATAATATTTAAATAATAAAATGAATTGTTATCCGAACGATACTCCTAAATCCAAATGACATTAAAAAAAAGCTCGAACACCCCAAAACGTGTTAGGCTGTTTTTGGAATGTTGCTAGAACCTGATATATCCTCGTACTAAATGTAATGAAGTAATATGCAGTTATTAGGATGTTGATATGATAAGTCCCGGAGATGTGACACTTGATATAGATCTTAAAACGTTACGTAATTTAATCCCGATAATTTCATCAAGGTCACCATTCTTTTGTTTCGGTACTAAGTTCAACGGAGTATAGCTCATACTTGGTCGACATATTAATGAGATACATATATAGTATTTTCAAAATAATCGTGGACAATAATAACCTGGACTTTCTAGACAAAGAAAGATATCTATCGATTTTTTTTGTACCGACAAAGATTCACACTTTTGATCAATTGTTTAAATTTTGATCTTTGGAAAGTTTTTGGCATTTTAAAATAGATGGCACCGCGAACATTGTAGTCTTTGTGCTGTACATGTAATTTACTGATTGTAAAATATTAAAAGTAAAATTGTGGCGTTCATAACTACAATGAATATAGTCACGCCACAATAGTAAAGTAAAAACAAAATAATTGGAAAAGGATTTCGATTCACAGCCCAGGTGGCGCAGTGGTTAAAGCTGCGGCAGTCGGAGGTACTGAATTCGAATCCCCATATGGGCAGGATCTAAAAGATATTTTCACCCTACGATTACGAACGGTGGTGTGAATGAACACATATATAACCCGCTGTTGGAATGCAGAATTCATGGGCCAACCCATCTTCCATGTCAGTACTATAGGTAAAAACAAACAAACAAAAGATTTCGACAATTATGCAATTCGATAGCACTGTTGCAACAAATCTTCACAACATATATAGAAATAAAAATTCAAAAAAAACGACAAACGTCTTCATCGGCTGGTTCACTGAGCACCCTAGCTTAGCGGTCGATCACAATGCCACACCCGGAGTTCTGGTTTAACTCCCAATTATTAGCTGGTGGCGATTACAGCACCCAGCAGCATTATCATATCCTATAAAATCCCCGAATAAAAGGTTCCCAGGCCTATAATAAACTCGAGTGAACGAGAAGTTTTTTTTCGTTGTGCTGAGGTGAGGTTGATGCAGCTGGCGGACATAAAAAGTAGAGTGATATCATCTTAAAAATGAGTTTTGATTGTTTTTTTTTTTAAATAATTGATTGGTGAAAAGTGAAGAATGTAACGTGATTCTTTAAAGAAAAGACAAAAAAAACATTGACGTAACAATGGTAATATAAAATATTTGATAGTGATCCAGAATCGATAAAGTAATTGAAAAGACAGTATATAGCTGCCTACCGATTAGTCTAAAGCAGATCGTCATGGATATATAGAGTTCAAAGGATCCGCTGCAGTGCTACATGGTCGAGAAGTTAAACGATAGGTGACACCGTGTTGCTGATAAAAAAGGCTGATATTGTTATAGTGGAAAGCATTATCGTATATCTCCAAAATAGTTAAACTTTGTGGGATAATACATTTTGTTATGACTTTCACAGTGCCTTAGTGGTTAACATTATATGATTCAGTACAAAACAACGTGTTATAGTTTTTGTTTGAAGTAATTTAAATCGGGAAGAACACGTAAAATGTGGCGAATTTGAATGTTATAATTAATTTTTTGAAATAACTTCTTAATTTATGAAATAATTCGATTATTATTTTTTAGATGTTGACACCAAATTTAGTGGAGTTTAGTTATCCCTGATATTTATCAAAATATCAATTTTTTTTATTCGGGTAGTATAATAATGGAATAACCTTTTACTAATACCTCTAAGGGTGAAAGAATTTGTTCAAATTTCGAGTAAAATAATCTTATGAGTTGAACTGACTATTGAAATGCAAATTTCCGAATTTCATACATAGATGGTGCCCGTGACACATGTTGTTAAAGACCAGTACGTCTCACAAGGTAAAAATATTTGTCTAAGACGGAAAAGTCGAGTTTTGTAGTTTGGAAAAGCTTTACTTTTTGCTTTAACTTGAAAAAAATGTAGCTGAAGCGCATAATTTACTTTATGAGACGAACATGCACCACCGAAAACTTGCTGTGAAGATTGGTTTGAACGCTTCATGAATGGCGATATTAAACATGATCTGCATTTGGTGGGACCATAAAGGAATCGTGTACTACTTTCTACAACAATGTTTCAATAGGAACGCTCGAAAAACAGCCAGAATGGGACATGAAACACGAACAAGAGATCTGGTCCATGTCATTGCACTTCCATCGTCCAGGATACCATCAAATCGCTGAGATAAGACCTACTACCACACCCGCCTTATTCGCCAGACCGTGTCTACTCGGATCACACTTGGTCAGTTTCGAAAAAAAGTTGGTTAGATGAATATTTTTGGTTCCAAAACGCGGCGTTTTATCGTTAGAGAGATGGCGAAAATGTGTAGATAGTGAACGACAATAAAGAGAGAGTAGATCACCGTGCGTGAAACTGTGAGAATGATTATGAAAGATAACGCGTTAATAAATAAAATGATAGCCAGATTAAAAGCAGGAACACATTTGACAAGATCCAAAATGTAGTGCCATCTATTCCTCTTGTAAATCTGATGATATGATCTCCAGAAATTCGAGACAAACGATTTAATGAATGATTTATCAATTAAGAGAGAATTTTTCAAGACACAAATATTTTGGTCATTTGGAAGTGTATACAGATGCTACAGTGAATGGTAATCGAGTGAATATTGGAAATTGCAATTCAAAAAGGATTAAATGTTAAGAATAAGTGATTGCATATGTATAATGAATGACGAATCGATTGGGATTATAGAAAAAATTAAGTTTGCAATGAATGACGGAAGAAGGACGGTTATTTTGCTACCCGACTATCGGCCTGCTTTAGAATTATATAAGTTAGGAGGTGGTACTCAGGGCAGTGCTTATGTAAATAAGTGGTTGCATACGATCTTGTGGAAGTGAGGTTGTTCTTCAATGTATTCCTTCACATCTACAAATCAAAAGTAATGAAAGAGCCAATAAGATTTGCAAAAGACGTTGCTTGAATCGGGAAGTAAATGATTATGATTGCTAGAAATATACTTCATTTGTTTCAAGTGAATCTGTGTAAAGGTGTAGTATCTCTTATTGAATAAACCTTTCTTTAAGGAAATCAAACCAGACACTTTACAATGATTCGAATAATTTCATAAATTTTGAAAAAATTGTAAGAAATTTAAAATTTGTAGTAAACGGGCCAAATGGCTTCTAGGTATTGGAACTAGTACTATTAGATAAATTATATAAAAAAAACTTCCCATATAAACAGCCAATGAATAAGTGAAAATATGTTAGGGAAATGTGTTCCCATAACAAATTGCCTTAATAAATGATGATTGCCTTAATAAAATCAGTTGTCCCCACGGTTGCAAAATTTAATAATCCCACATTTCATTATATATCCATATTGTCATTGAATTTAAATAAAGGCAAAAATATTCTCGTGAAAATCGTGATAGGTCGCATTGCTGAACTGAGGAGGATCAGCACTGATTTAATCATACTAATCAAGTAATGAATAATTTTTTCGATCTACATCTGATATCTTTAATGGGAATTTAAAAAATTTCTATTTGGTAGTCCATTGCTACCATAACGTTTACATCATGTTTACCATAACGAAATTCAGTTGACAATATCTGTATCAACAACCAAGAATCAAACAAAATGAGCAGTGCTTTTCAACGTATACTTTGGAATTGTTTTACCAGATCCTGAGTATCACTTCCGGTAGAGGTAGTAATTAGAGCTAAAATTAAACTATATACTTCCAATATATATATGTCTGATTACTATAATTTTTCATCTAAATTCCAGGCTAATCCAAAAATCACTAAGAGCAAATTCCATAAAGCAAACAAAGTTATGAATGTACAAGGCGTTACAAAGCATTAATCAAAAAACGAACAAAAAGCCACAACAGAAACTATTCAAAAAGCTCATAAAATATATTTGAAAGCTTTAATCACAAATTTATGCAGAGCAGTTTCGGCGAAGCACAGTAGAATTTCATGGCGACGCATCGGTTTATATATAGAGAGAGCGACCAAATACATTAGATTTTCAAAGCGAAGGCACAAAACTACCGTATGGGTGTCTTTCAATAAATTGATTTCACAGATCGCACCCATGATTATTTTATGAAGCTTCAATCACCAAATACAAAAAAAACGAAACAACATAATTTAACCAAAAATTATTAACAATTAAACTATAAAAAAAAAACGTTGGTTGTTTATTTTAATCAAATTATTAAATTTATATAAAAATAATTAGTAGTATACACACCCTCATTCCGCGGTATACACATAAAAGGGACTCAGTGCCATGCTCTATTTTTTTTCCAGCACATAATTTTTTTTGTACACATATCACAATTTGCAAACAACATCACAAAAAAAAATCATTTAGTGGTGCTGCCGCACAGTACAAAAAAATAATTATTTTTTTGCACAAAAATCCCGCGTTTTGTGGTAGCACAATTAAATTTTCCGCTAGAATGTGTTCCGGTTGCGCTTTCCACAACACGAAAAATAACATTGTTTTGTTTTTTGTGAATTTAACTAACCGAGATTTTTTTTTTTTTGTGCTACTGCCAATTAAGATAGGTGCAAGGTTTGTTATGCAAAATATGTTTAAACTAATTTTTCGAGGAGACCTTTCTTAACACATTTGACTACTATTTCCTCGACGCATGTAGACAGGCAGGCACAAACCATATATAGAGACATCACGAAACACACAAAAACTCCGATTCAGATCCCTTCATATTGTGTCAAAAAATCGATTGTATTTGCGGCTACCTATATACATCGTGTTGTTGCAATGATTTGTGGTTTAGTTTTTGTGAATTTTCCTATACCAACAGCACAATAAAACTCAACAAATTAGTAGTGCTAACTTATTGTTATTAATTTCATGATTTATTGAATCCAAAAAAAATTGTATATATGAGTTTTGTGTGTGCGCACACGTTTTGTAAATTGTTCATCAAGGATCAATTGTAACAACAAAAAAGGACTACAGTGATTATGAGATACTTTAGATTTACAGAAAGTTATAATTTGTCGGAAAATCACCCTTTTTCATTTCACTATATACACACACACACTATATAGGTATATTGTTATGTGTTTGTAAACCGGAGACCGTATACAAACCACAATTGATGTAAAAACTCATTGACTTGTTATTAATTAATTGTCATTTTTGTCTCTAGATATTGCTTTCTATCTATATACATTTCTCATCCCCCTAATTATCTAATCCAATGGCCAAGAATAATAGACGAACATGAATCTAATTTTTACGATGTCAGATTTTTTCAGTAACTGACGATGAATTTGAAATTTTAATGTGTCAGTTTTAAAGTACTGTACGTGTACGTGAAGAGTGGTGGGAATTTTGCCAAACCATAAAGTGATATATGGGGGATTGTTTTTGATGTTATATAAAGTTAATTATTATCGAATAACACAAATCCACTTTGGCCTACAAATTTCTTCGCCGCCAAAAGCAATTAAAGTCAAAGCAGCAAAAAACTATTAAAAATCCAAAAATAAGCTTAGAGCTTTAATACAAAAGTTTCTTTAAAACTTTATATCAATCAAAAGTTCGAAAGGAATCACAAAGAAAGAAGCATTTCCGTAAATTCACATCCCTATTGCAGAGTAGCAATAAAGCTTTCTTTGCTGTGTGCTTTCATACAACATAATCCATATATTGGATTAAGCTAATATAATGAATAGAAAACTAAAGGATTAAAGCTACAATCACCAATAACCCTTTGAAAAAGCTCAATCTTTACAGCTCATTTAACTATGAAAAACGGGTATTGTCAATATTTGACCAAAACCGTTGGCCAAATACAAATCCAAATCTAAATACAAACTTCAATCGAAATCATTCGAACCATACTAACTAACACATCAGAACTGAATGAGATAGTATATCCTTCGTCATATGAATCTTACACAGTAGACGAAAGACCTATATAAGTACGTTTGATATATGAAGCCGGACATCACTGAATCAAAAATTTTCACTCGAACTAAATTGTCGGTTAATCTCTACCTATTATTAACGATATTCATATGGTTGGATCGTGGTTTAAACTGCTTCAAACGAAAAACAATCAAACAGGAGTGTATCTTTGAATAACAGATTCAGTCACTTTGATTTGGTGTTTGATGAGTTTTGGATCGGAAGATAATTAAACCTATAGACATAAATATGAATTATTCAGGACCAATTAGATTGTATGGAGTGTAATTCAGAGATCGATATATAGCTTGAAATGGTTTTAATGGAGTTTTATGAAAAAAAGCTTATGAAAACTTTTTGGGCGTATTGGCACCCTACAGTACCAGTGTAGTTTAATTTCATTGATTTCAGCATCCATGTTGGGTGCTGACCCAAGTTTAGCATCCAGAAAATTTTCCTTAATAAATGATATTGCGCTTGAGATGAAGTATAATACTTTGTCAGTTCAAATGTTGTTTGAGAGAAGCTTTAGGGAGTAAATACAATGCATAGTTATTAAGCAATGCATGATCATGAGATATACTCCCAAGTGTCAATATTGAGTTTGGTGTAGCATATATTTATCAAAGCAACTTTTACTAGCAGGTTTAACCCTCACTCTAAATCTTATTACTGTATCTTAATTAAGTTAACCCAAATATTTGGGTTGGTGATAACCGTTTGATGTCACAAATACAACGGTCGTCACACCACAATATAAAATATATTTCAAGCAGAGCATCGGTAATTCACTAGAACTGTTGCAACACGACGCATATCACGTCCAGTACGAATTGGTTGACGTCACTGATCAATATGAAACTGACAAAAAAGATTCACTATTCAAAAAAGATTCACTGTCTTCATCGGCAGGCTGATTCACCGACACCAACTGTCAATGATCAATGCCCCACCATGGTCCCAGAGTTCACAAAATATTTCTTATCCGATAATTCTCGCAGAATCGGCCTTACGAATTAATTTACAAACCCTGCGTTTTTGTTGAACGTACACATTTTGAGAGAACTTCACAAAAATAGTCTGCACCAGACCAACGACCGCAATCATTAAAAAAGGCAAGAAAAAATAGACTATAAGTATGCTTACATTTTATATCTTAATCACAAACCAAATTAGCTACATGTTTAGATTTGTACGTGCTCAACCTATTCCAATAATCCCGTTTCGTGGCAGTGTTTTAAGAAGCCTGGTTATTTAATAAAACTAAATTTTGCTCAATGCCCGCCATTACAGCCAAACCAAGAACGTACGGCTATAGGTCCGATTTGCGTAAAACTATGTTTGCACATTGCGTAGCTCCATGCCAGCCTTTAGTCCTGAAATGGAAAATGGATCGACCCAGAATTCAACACTCCAACAGAGAGTCATAGATCTGTTCTTCTTATACTCCCTATTGGGTGTGTAGAATTCTTGGATTACATACAGCGATCGTAATTATATGGTGAAAATTTCGAAATTTTGTTTAGGTATATTCGGGTAGAGCAAAATAATGAGCAGGCCTTTACTGTTCTTTGGTTAACCACAACTTGGATGTAGGTTTCAATTATTTCAGAAAAGTGGACAAGCATATTCTGTTTAATTTCCCCAGTTATAGTAAGCTCACACTTAAAGTCTTATCTTAAGAAGACGCATCCAGTTAGTATAAAATCAATAAAATCTTGTTCAAAACAAACAACAAGTTTTTAAAATATTCGGCACCCAGTATTATAAAAGAGACCACACGAGTAAATCCCATTAGAACCATTCATATATAAACAAAATCTCATTCCAACCACGTACCTACTTAAAATATTTACCCATTAAATTATTAACTTACACCCACTCAGTTAAGTACCTTATTGTATACAACACTAAAAGGGTTCTAATTTCTTTTTACAACAAAGTCGCGGTCGATTGATATTTGGGTTTCTCCACAAATTCGAAACGGCACAATACAAACATTAAAAATCAATTTTCACCTTAGCGCGGTCTCTCGGCGCATTTCAAATACAGTATTACAATTAGATCAAGATAAAAAAGGGTTCATATTGTATATATAAGAACGATAATAGAGTTAATTCGAGATTAGGCACGAACTAATCTAAAAATGTTTATGGTTCACTTAAACTATTTACAAGAGGTGGAGATTTATATTTAAAAAATAATATTATTTATTGTACTCACGTCGAAACCCTGGTGTTTCAGGACTGCGATCCGGTGGACTGCATATTCGATCGCGATCACCCTCCTCACTCGTCTGTCCCTCGAGCGATTCCTCTTTGACGGGTGGCGAAAGTGAGGTGCATGCGGGACTCGATGAATCGGTGCGAAACGATTCACTACTTGTACCGCCGCCACCACCACTACCATTATTATTATTATTACTGTTATTAATATTATTATTTACATTATTTCCGGGTACATTATTATTATTATTATTAGTATTATTGTTATTAATACTGCCACCACCACCGCCACCAAACATCATACCTTGAAATCCATATTTCTGCAGAATGAAAATGTTCAAAATTATACTGTAATGTTGTGCCGATTATATAGAATTATATTACCTGGTCGATTCCGGACAAACATTTCGGCGGGGCAAAAGCTGATGGTAACGAAAAATTGGACGGAAATGGTTTAACAAATGCACCACTTCCACCGTTAAACGTTGACGAGGCGGATGTTACTGCGGGCGGATGCAACGGGTGTAGTAGATGTGGTGGAAAACCATGCAACAAATGGGCACCATAACTTCCCACCAACGACAAATGGTGAAGCTCTTTGGCATCTGAAAGCTATATACAAAGATATAATTTAAGCTCGATACAGAATAAAAAGTAGTATTTAGTGCATACTTGGGAATGAAATGGTCGTTGAATTCGTAGCGCCTCACCAAGACTTCCAGCCGCTTGTGAAAAAACCACAAGCGCTGGAGACGGTAAATGCGCGGCACCATATCCCGAATTTTCCATAATAAAGCTTGCTATGTAAAATCCAGACACACACACAGAAACACAAATCAGTAACTATATATAATTCACGAGACACACAATCACAACAATAAATTTTGTCACACAAAATCACTTCACTTATATTTTAACATTTAATCCACATTTTATATCTATACACACATAAAACACTCGTTAGACTGATGTTACACTGAAAACTATTCGCGACACACTAAAACGACACCGAAACAAAATTCTACACCAAAAATAAATGTGTTCGTATTATTATATAAATATATTCAACTCGACTCTCGTACAGAGATCATTTTCAGTGAAACACTTGAATCAAACTAAATCAAGATTACATAAAAAAAAATCAAAAAAATAAATGAACAACAAGAAAATCAGATTTTCTTTTGTTTGAAAAATTGCGCAAACTCCTCTTATTTTTCTTTTTATTCCTTAACTACTCTATTCGATCGTAATTGGTGGTCGCCAGACGAGGATAGCAATAGCACAGTCGATAGAACAGTAGCACAACACAATTTGTACATCATTAATGGGTGTGGAATTGTGTTGAAAAGGATGGATTTTTTATGTTTCTTTGATTATCTTTCCAGACAACAACGCACACTATTTACTATATGTACTGTGTGAAACGACAACTCTGACAACAACAACAACAACAAAAAACAAATAAAACCGAAAGCAACACAACTTCGGTTTTTTTTGTCTTGTTTTTCTCGATGGATAAGTATATTTATTTTTAGTACTAAAGACTCCTCCTATGTATTTTTATTTAGTATTATCGGCGAGTAGTAGAGTAGTAGCAACAGTAGTCGTAGTAGTAGTAGTAGTGTAGTAGAGTCGAACTTAACTCCACTCGCCAGCTACCTAGTTCCCAGTATGTTGGCAGTTGATATTTTTGTTTTGTTTACATTTTTTGTTGTTGTCGCTCAATGTACATTTTGTAAATTTTGGGGTGTGGCTTAATTTTGTTATTATATATTTTGATACAGTATAGTTAATAAAACGCTGTATATAGTATTAATTCAAGGGGTTTTTTTTTAATATTTCGATTCTGGTATTGGAAGTGAAATATAAAGTCGACTTTTTACTGTGTTCTCGTCGCATGTGTGTGTGTGTGCTTAGAGTTCTGTGTTGTGTTCGGTATTAATTGAGTTTCGTTTGGTTGATGATTAAGAGCTTCAGAGAGATGATGATAGGTTGTAAAAAAATAAAATTAAGTAGGTTGTATATTTAAGTATAGTGGAGTTAGGTGTGTATCTGTATCTGTGTATAATAACATGAATACAGTACTCGCGCTGATAAACCATAGCCCAATCGTTTAGTTGTGTACAAAACATGTTTCCTTTTTATAATGTACCTCATACATACATTACATATATGCGAACATAATAAAACATTTTTGTATACATATTACCATATAAGGATGTCCGGTTTTCTTACGTGTTTCGTGTTCATTAAAAACATTCCTTATTCGTTATATATAAATATCCTCTCTCACACTTGGAGTGGCTTTTCGTTAGCAAACAAATCAATTTTTTTTTGTGCAAGTAAGTATTTTTCACCAATAATCTGGGATAGGTAAACAACCGACTATGTATACTAACCCGCAAGTATATAGAAATAATAAAAAGGCGTGGATCATTAGTAATATACTATGTACATAGTGTACAGTAAAAAATGTAATTACATTTTGAACAATCTGGTGTGCTTTTATATTCATCTGATAGCATAATGTCCCGGGAATTTTTTTTTTATAGATATGGCGTTATTGCTATACTTAAGTTTGAGGTCAAAATGGGAAAATGCTGTTCCTTTCAAATTAGATCTGTTTGAAATATAACCGCCGGAAAACTTAATGATAAATTAATGAACCAGCTCGTTTAGAACATGTTTTACGAGGTATAAGGTGAAGGGAGGTACATGAGCATAATTCAGTTTGAATGTATGGCAAAATAAAACCATCTATACATGGTTCGAGGATTGTTTGGAAGTTAGAGCAAATCGAATTTCAGTCGATTTTTGGCTCGGATAGAAGTTACGAGCTACCATTCTATAATACTATTTGACATTTGTCATCACTACAGTCTAGCAAATCATTATAAATCGGCTCAGGTTTGATGAAAACTGCTACCAATTTTGCTGTACATAATCTTCCATCTGAGCAAGCCATCAATCGATATTGTTACTTTGTTTTCGGTCGTGCGATTTGGGGCTACTTGGCGTTGCTGGTTGTTATGCTAATAAACGAATATTTCATTTTGTCAAGAACAGCCTTGGAAGCCATATGGTCGAAGTTATTTTCAAATATTAATGCCATGAACTCACTCGAAAATTTGAAGAGTCGATTCAGAAGGTAAAATGTGTTATGTAACAGGAACTTTACAGGATAAACAATGAAGACGTATATAATAGAGACTATTATATTATTTTGGTTGTATATAACTGATGACGTCATTTGATGACAGTTTTTAAATAAATATTGCAAAGCATTGGTTGAATGACGATGCAAGTGGATCCTTTTACTGGAGCATTATGTAATATAAAGTAAGACGTAAGTAATATTCAAGAAAACGGAATTAGTACTAAAATAAGTGAAGCGAGTCCACACGAGCAATCAATATTCTGCTCCCAATAATGACTATTTATTAGTTGACATAGCTCACGCGGTTTAATGCTTTTAAGGCTGAGACCAGCTCTGCTTTGATGGCAAACTGGACCACTTCAAACATTAAGGTTGTTGTGTAATTCCTCGTTGGTGACGTAGCGGTAAGCATTCGTTATTGAACGTAGAAATTTGGTTTTGGCATAGCGTTCAATAATTTAACGATTTGATGTTTTATTGCAGCCCAGAGCTGAATACCATACGTCCAAATTGGTTTAATTATCGATTCCCAGATCAGACGCTTACAGTACAGGTTAAGGCTGGAATGTCTTCCTATTAGTCCGTACATCAGCAGATAGGAGTAGCAGATTCAACTTAAGGAATTTATAGTCCGTTGCGAAATGTATAGAAATTGCTATTTTTGTGTCGAAACCTTTAGGTTATATATGTACTGATCTTTAAGCTCGTTTAGTATTGCACTGCTTGAATCTGTGATTTCCATGATGCCAATACTGCTGTATCATCAGCAAACGTTCCGATGCAGGTTGTTTCTGTTGTCGAAACATCGTAAGTGTAAAGTAGATATAGGATGGGCACTAATACGCTACCCTGGGGCACCCCTGATAAGGCTGGATAAAAGCTCAAGTGAGTTCTTCATGAGATACTCTAAATATTCGTTTAGAGAGATATGACTCTTAAGAGGACCCATTGTTTCCACATAATTTTCAGTGCAAGCATCTTTGTCAGTTACGTTTCTGGTTCTATGCCATATGTGTCTTTTCCTACGCTTTTCTTTTAGTGTTAAGTGTTTTTCGAATCACCAGAATTATTTTGAGTGAAGTTATAGTCCTTATAATTTATTGATTTTGAAAATGGAAGTATTACTCGCTTCAAAGTGAATCGCTTTACTTAAAGTGCTTCAATCGCTATTTGCCCGGCGAGACCCATAAACAGGGGTGAGTCGTCCCCACGGTATTTAACGATCATAAAACGATTCACGGGTGTAATATTGCAATTTCTAGAGTTCAATTATAATAAAATAACTTATTAATCATTGGAATCGCGCATCCCAAATCCTGGAAATGACCATCCCGATGTTCTTAATAGGTAATCAACAGTTTCAGTAATCAACAGAATTTATAAGGAAACAATCTGTCACTGTATAAGTAAGACATGAAAATAGTTGGTTATTGGGGTGAAGTGATGGGACGTGAGAAATGGAAGTATCACTGTAGCAAATCGAGTTGAATGGTTAAACTCACCACTTTTTCCTCTTTGCGTATACTTATACGAAGCTAGTTCCATTTGTTAGAGCTTGGTGTGTAAAAATAGTTGCAGTTAAAGATTAACATCGAGAATATAAAATTTTTAGACGTATATCGTTTCAAAAAAATTGCTGTTTTAGTTCTAGACTTCTAGTGCTTCAATCGGTATTTGCCCGGCGTTTGAGATCCATAAAAATGGGTGAGTCGTCCCCATGGTATGTAACGATCTTAAAACGTTTCACGAGTGTAATATTGTAAATCTCAGGGATGAAAACTAATAAAAAAAACTTATTAATCTTTCTAAAACCCTCCAAATGACGCATTGGTTAAAACTGCAGCAGTTGGAGCGGGAGATAATATTGGGTTCGATTTCCAATATGGGCAGAATACAAAAAGTATTCTTCACTATCTGAATACGATCGGTTGTGTGAATGAACAAATCTGTGACCCCTTGTTGAGTTAATAATCCTTGGGCCGCCCTATCTTCCATGTCAGTGTTCTATAGCCAGTCATGGAGCTAAGCAATATGCAATGATTTCACGTTTCGGACCTATAGTTAGCCGCACGTCGATGAAATGTTTCAATCGGCCAATTTAGAATGAGTAATGGGGGATACAAAAAAAACTTTTGAGACATCCATTTCAAATCCTGGAAATGACTATCCCGACGTTCTTCATACCTGATCAACAGTTTCAGTAACGCGAAAAACTTCGAACAAATCAATTTCACCATAAAACCAACCTGTCACTATATAATTATTGTGTGAGGTAACAGTCATAAAAATAGTATCCTGGGAACAGACATAAAAATAGTATCCTATATAAGCAGCATAAAAATATAAATGGCATTAAACAATATAGATCAGTATTTTCCTATAGTGACGCAATCAGTATTTGCCCGGCGTTTGAGACTCATCAACAGGGGTGAGTCGTCCCCACGATATTTTAAATCGTTTCAAGGTTTTAATGTGGCAATTCTCAGAGTTCAATACTAATAAATTTACTTGCTAGCACTTATTACTGGTTCGAAACACCCCACCTAGCTACGAAAGCGGAGTGAGAAGTCTGGTTAAAAGGAATAATATTTTCGGCCAAAAAAAATTATTTTTCAATGTTGTCGCCTTTTAACTCGATACACTTAGTCCAACGTTTTCAAAATAGGCGTTTGCTGCATCGATGATTTCCTCATTAGAGTCGAATCTCTTTCCGCCGAGCCATTTCTTCAAGTTCGGTAGCAGAAAATAGACGCAATGGAGTGTATGGAAAATATGGCAAATTCATGGTCCAATGAAATGCAGTAATATTCGTCGTTGACTGTTATCCCCTTGAAAAAACTGTGGTCATGACCTACTTTCTTTAGCGTAGATTCGCCAGTAGAAATCCACCGTTTAAATGTTCTTTCGTCTCCGGTGTGTAGTGATAAGTGATGGATCCTTGTTTTATCCAGACTTATGAAACGCTGAAATTGTCACACGTGTGCGTTTTGGTCGATTATAAATAAACGCGCGGATAGTTTGTTAATGTTCAAATGTTCGTGCAATATATTGCGCACACGTCAATCTGAGATGCATTCTACCTCGGTTAACTCTGCGGTCTTGAAATACCGTATCATGGATTTTGTCAACCATCTTTGGTGTGTTGTTTTCATTTGGGCGTCCTGGACGTTCAGCATTTGATGTGCTTGTACGACCACAACGAAAATCAGTAGACCCCTTGTGAATCATTTTAATCGATGGTGAAGAGTCGCCATACTATTTATCAAGCTATGTTTTGGTTTGCGTAGTGGTTTTGCAAAAACAATGGGTTGTCTGTTTTCAATGGCTGTCAAAACTGTACTAAATAATAGGTCTGTCTGAATATATTAAATTGGACCAGTGACAGCTGGTATTGGCACAAGATATCTGCGATTGTGGCGCCCTCTGTTGTAAAAAATCGATCAAAAATGATCAACATTTTCAGTAAGGAAAAAGCTCAATCGATAAAAGAAAGCAATCCTATGAAAACAGGGTGATGTTTCTCGGTCTAGAAGTGATTATACCGGCATTTGTAAATGTAATGATCATATATACGCCTTAACTGTCACGCTGTATATAGCATTCCTTTTGATGATTTGTTCAACCATTATAGTATAAATTTCTGACAGTTACAGGGTGGCTCACATACACTTTAAAAGTAGCACGAAAAATAGTAGATGACAGAAACAAAATAAGACCGAAAGTTGAGTTTTAGACTTAATCGAACACAGGTCGACAACATTTTAGGAGAACCACCCGTTACACCTAATGTTGTATCGATTTTTTTTATGTATTTATGTATTCTTTATATATATGGACGAAATAAACGACTTTATTTGGTTGGTCCAGTACGGTATATACAGATATTTTTCTCGACATAAACAGTTGGTATATTTATGCTTCATACATAATTCTGTTGTTATATTATCAATGATTTTATGGTTAAGTTGATTTCAAACAAGAAGTTTTTTATTATACTAAAGTGGTGTGACTTATTATGTTATATTATAACCAAAAGTTGATACTAAAATTCACGATTAAATGGACATTTTGATGTCTGGTCTGGTATATACTTTTTGTAATTCTTATTTTTATCTCAAAATGTTGACAAACTTAAAGAATTTTTTAATTAAATCTGATATATAAGTCTATACACTATATTTAACTGGTTTGTGTGATAGTTGTTCGTTGCTGACCATTAATGCAGTGTTTGCTTTCAAAATGGCGGTTGATATACCTTTTACAGTGATAAAGTCGTTAAAAGAGTTGTTTGTTAGTTTGTTTTTAACTTATCGATTTAGGGGTTTAAGGCGCTCCCAACTCTTTTGTGGTTCACTTATTTACGTCCTACTTTACCCATTACAGCCAAATCGAGGACGTACGGCTATAGGTCCGATAGGTCATAGATGTGTTCATTCACACCATCGATCGTAATCGCATGGTGAAAAATCCTTTTTGCTCCTGATCTCGGGAATCGAAGCCAGTACTGCGCCATTTGGGTTAAAAGAGTTATACGTATAGTTGTGTATATATAATTGCATATCCTTTCAACGTTTACGATTTCGATACACATGTGCTATATTTTCAACGAAGGACCACCAATGCGTTTTATTTACTTTATACATCCTCTTTCCGTATTCATAATCCATTTGTATTTTATAACCTTCCTAATTTAACACTTAGCTTTTACAACCAAACACTTCCTTTCTCTATATACTCGTAGCAACATACAGACCCAAAATAGTTTTAGATAACTATGCACGCACAGGATTACAACACACATCACATTAATCTTGAATTTTGCAGATCATTGTCGAATCGTACATTTTTAATCCCGTAAATATTATTTTCGACTATATACACCGAGATAAGAATAAAATTACAGTGAAAGGGGGAATCGTTCGTAATGAATATCGATATATAGACGATAACATGAACAAATCCTCGACGATTATACAAATCAACATATGTAACATATAATGTGAACAAGGCAAACATATGCTTCTCAAATATTGAGTTGAGTTGCAATCAAGTTTAATTACTACTATTTAATAGATAAGTACGGAAAGTGGGATTTTTATCTTACATAACATTGTTAACGCTTATACCTACATATGTGTATATAGGGAGTCGGTTTGGATTTTGTACATTCAACAATGAAACACACACGCAGTAAATTATGTATTTTAAATCATAAATCATAAAAATGTTAAACCGCAATAATTTATTTCATAATATTCAGAAAGTAATTACCAATTGGTATGTACCACATACTCGTATATAAGTGGCTTGGTTATGCGCTATATAAACGGCACATTACAATTTATCGTGCATAATTATTTTAAGTCTTATAATAATCTTAATTAATTATTTATCTACTCGCGACAGTATATATATATATATATATATATATATATATATATATATATATATATATATATATATATATATACATATATATATATATATATATATATATATATATATATATATATATATATATATATATGTACTGTGCAAAAAAATCCGGACAGTTTGAATTCCTTTAAAAACGTTAAATATTACCTAGTGTTTTAATATTTTTTTAGATTCCAATTTGTAGATTGCATTTTGTAATTCACTAGAACTATGATAGTATAAGTCGTTTAAGTTATGTTTATGAAGAAAAAGCTTTTAGTATAAAAAAGCCGACAAAGTACTAAAAATGTCTAAACTAAACGACCAACGGTGTTGTTATCACGTTATGGGAGGAATGGCTGTCCATGCGTGAAGTTGGTGATAGGGTAGGACGTGGAAAATCATCAATTGCCGATCTTATAAAAAATATAAGACTACGGGGAACACAGAGCGGTCTCAAGGTACAGGCACACCGAGGAAAACCACAACAGTGCAAGATAAATAACTGGTTCTTCGTTCCAAGCAGAGCAGATTTAAAAGTTCACTGAAATTGCAAGCCGATCTTGCGTCAGCAACAGGTATTGAAATTTCCAGTTCAACTGCTCGGGGAAGATTACTAAACGCAAATCTTACGGCACGCCGCTCGATGCAAAAACCTTTTCTAAAGTTATCTTCGAAAATTTGTCAGCTTCAATGGGCCAGAGAGCACTCTTACTGGACCAGGGAGTTGTAGATTAAAGTGGTGTTCTCTGATGAAAGCAAATTTAAACTGCATGTGGGAGATGGACGGCCAATTGGGCGTCAAAAACCAGAAGAACGCCTCAGCGATATCTGCATTCAACAAGTGCCTAATAAAACTGAAGGTGTAATGGTTTGAGGCTGTTTTAGCAATGCTGGTGTTGGTCACTTGGCCTTTGTCGAAGCAGGGATAACCGGTAATGTTTACCTGAATATTCTGAAAAGGCATTTGGAAAGCATCAGTTTTGGAGCTATTTAGTGAAACAGAGCTTCATCTTTCAACAAGACAATGCGCCAGCCCATAGATCAAAACAATTGACTATGCAGTTTTTTTACTTTATTTAAAACTTCTGTATAACTTTCAAGTAAAAAATAATAAATAACTTTGTTACATAAAATTATATTTCTATTTCAAGGTGAAAAAGTACTTGGTTGATAATTCCATCTATACAATGGAATGGCCCCCTATAGCCCAGATATGAACCCAATTGAAAAAAGTTGAGCTATTATGAAGCATAAAGCCCGTCAGAGTAATCCAGAAATCATCCAGCAACTGAAGCACCAAATTCAAATTGCGTGGGATGATATTAGCACTGACGTGATTCAAAATTTAATTCACTCCTTGAGCAACAGATGTGCAGCGGTAATTAAGAAAAATGGCGGTCATACCAAATATTAAATTTGAAGTTTAGTGGATAATTTATACATTTTATATTTTGAAATATGCCTAAATACGAAATTAATATATTTTTTTTTAATTTAGTAAAATTAATTCGTTTAAAAAAATATGGCAATTTTTTTCTATTTTCGCAAATTCGCTCATATTATTTTACTAAGATCATGAAATTTAAAACCATATAACATTTTAAATAAATAATGAGTTAAATAATAAGAAAAAAAATACTTGTTGGTGTTACAACAATTGAGTTCGTGAAAAACTTGGTTTAATTAAAAAAATGTTAGCTGTCCAGATTTTTTTACACAGTACTGTATATATTTATATATATATATATATATATATATATATATATATATATATATATATATATATATATATATATATATATATATATATATATATGTATATATATTATATATATATATATATATATATATATATATATATATATATATATATATATATATATATATATATTTTATATATATATATATATATATATATATAAATATATATATATATATATATATATATATATATATATATATATATATATATATATATATATAAATATATATATATATATATATATATATATATATATATATATATTTATATATATATATATATATATATATATATATATATATATATATATATATATATATATATATATATATACGTTACAGTTTGAGTGGCCATGCGGCTATTATAGAAATCAGTGTTGTATTAAAAATCAGCTATTAAGAGTTGACACATAAGAGAGATACAAAAGGGTTTACAGATTGCCAAATATAAAGGGTATATTCAACTTCAAGGTACCCGAATGAAGCAATTCCCTGCTCAACAAAGTAGCTGCTGAACAAAGTACGGCTTAACTATACTCATTAATTTAGATTGATTTAAACCTTTTAAACCTTATTACTCCTGGTAACCGCACCATAGTCGGTGTGTATAGTGCTGTTCAGGCTGATTGGAATAGCTTCCGAGAGCACAAAAAGCTCACAGAAAACCTCCTAGAAAAATTTTTGTTATAAAATATTTAAATCGTATCGGTCCATCTGTTTGTTATCAACCTTTATGAAATCTTTTATTAATTTATGCCACTATTTCGGATCATAGAAAAATTCTTAATAAATTCAACCAATTTATTAAGAATTTTTGACGTAAGAATTTAAGAATGACGGGCTTCTGCCTATTTTTAATATGCATAAATCATTTGAGGTGGCTTATCCATCCAGAAATAAGTGGTTCTCACCTGACTTTCTCATTCTGATATCCGAATCGCTTGCATTATTTTCAGATGGCTACCTCTCTCTCTCTCTGAACAGAGTGCTGGCTTTGATTTCTACTTTTCACCATATGGACCTCTATCATATCGTTTAGAGACATACTGTATTACATAATTATCAAACGGAATTAATAGAGTTTCCCCAGTGTGTGTGTGTGTGTGTGTGTGTGTGTGTGTGTGTTTGTTAACGAGCAGTATTCAATTCATTATCCACGACCTCAACATCTTATTATCAATTGTTTGAAGATAAATCGGTCTCACCTGTTTGTATAAATTTATTTAATCGACGAGATGACGGTATATCTATAAGATTAAAACAACATCTGTCCAGTTAATTGCGAATTGTTCAAGTGTGCAAATCATGCCTTACGTGATTTTCATCTTCGCCACTATCCTCAAATTCGAGTCAATCGGTTCGATATATAATTGGCCAACAATCGTTTATACGTTATCGAAATGAAAAGTCCGTATATCATCGGTTCGTATATTTTTTCCAAAACAAAACTGGCAGGTACATATCTTAAACCGGATGATATGGATAAAGACGGCATATGATTCCATGGTTATCGTGTGCGGATGTAACGTGAACTGGTCACTGAGATAGTGCGATTTAATACCTTGACACTTGTTTGTTTGGGACTATCTTAAATATATCTGAGTAAATAAGCCACATACAATTAATGCCGTCGAATTCAGAAAGGATGACCGAGTTGGGGATGAAATAGTTTGCCATCTCTATATCTTCTGTAACTGTTGCCAAAGTTTTTTATTATATAGAACCCAATTCTACTGATAGAAGTTATTTGATTATGTGTTCTGTCTTTAAAATGGATGAAAGAAGGATTGCAATGTTCATCGTAAAGATCATCTTCATTATGGTCTATTTCCTTAAAGAGGTAGTCTATTTCCTTAAAGAGATTGATAAATTATAAATATTTGTTTTTGGTACATGTTTTTAATCGATACTGTAAGCAGCTGTTAAGTCGATTTGCCGTGTTAACGATCAGTATTTAATTCACTATCCACAGATTGGTTTCCTAATTGTTTGCCGATGTACATTTCACATAGGTCACCAAAACGCAAAGTTTGTATGAAACTGGCATTACTCCATAACCGTCAACCGTGAGCATAATATACAGATCGATGATAAGCAACCTAGTGTGTCATAAACTGGATGATATATGGATAACGTCTTGCATAAGCATTTTGATGGCCTATAGTACAAATTTATCGTAAACAATTTACAACAAACGTTAATGATGAATGATATTATATACAATCTTTCGATATCGAATATCTTCGCAAGTCTTTTTACATATATAGCCCCAGAGAAATAAGTTCAATAGTGTCAAGCACCAGATATCAGCGACAAATTAGCTTCTTTGTTTCGTGAGAAAATGCTTTATATAAATATGTATCTGCGATAGGGTTCTTGTGTCTTTGCAACCCATGAAAAGTTACAATCAATGCGTTCACCGCAACAGCGTTACCGGAATCATTTTCGATAAGCCAAAAAGCTCAAATAGTGCCTCACACGTTGATTATGATTTGTTTTGGAAAATAAGGGGTTTTTTTCAACATCGCGTAATTCAACTCGTGCAAGAATTGAAGCCAACCGACTTTCTAAATGGTCACCGTTTCACTCCTTATAGATTTTATGCTCTTGAAAAGCTTGAAGAAGATTTGTTCAGTGATGAGTTATTTACTAGCAACGTTAATAAGTAAAATTTCCGTATTTGGACTGAACAGGCAGCATTACATCCCGACATGTGGAATCATGGATCCATATTTGTTCAAAAAATGAGGCCGGCTTGTACGTAACTGTGGATATTGCCCATTATCGTATTGTATGATAACGGACTATCTGCTGCCTAAAATTGAAGCCCGTGATCTCAAAGACATTTTGGTTCGAACAGTCCGTAAAACCATGGTTTTATTGAGAGAACCAGTCCGCGGTAAATAGTTAATTTCACGCTTTGTACTCTATGTGATAACACATCTTGGGCCTACTTAAAGTCCAAAGCCACATGGACATTAAAAATCAATAACTGTATTTGTGACGTAAGTTCGGTTAATGACATTTAATGTTTGAAAATAATTTTTTTTTAATGTTTCGAGAATTTCGGCCGATATTCCGATAAATACGCGTGTTATGTTCGCCTCTAATGCAGAATAACGATTGTGGTTTATCTATAAACAAGTGATGTCAGATACCCGCATAAAAAAAATAATCTAACGGTGTCAGATCTCAAGATCTTGGAGGTGAAATGTTCTCATTAAAATTTTCTTTCAATAATCCATAGTTTGACACGTTGCACTATCCTGTTGAAACGACAAGTCGGCTACACCAATATCTTGAATTTTTGGCAATAAAAATTCATTGATCATTGCTCTGTAGTTTGCACCATTGACGTTTACTCGCTGTCCTTCTGCATTTTTAAAAAAATACCGTTTGAAGATGCTATACCTGCCCATTCTCCGCACCAAACAGTTTTCAGGATGCAATAGAAACTCTTGAATATCTTCCATGAAAGACCCGGAGCTTCATAATGGCGACGAATTGATTGGTTTTGATCTTCACGTACACTTTCAGCTATACAGCAGCAATATTGACATTTGATCGACTTGTACGCACTCTAGTCAGGTGATGGGTATCCGGATTGTTTCGTCAGGTGATGCAAACGTTGTTCTCGCTTAAGTCTATTCATAATGAAATGTCAATAAATATACTGAACCAAATTTCATATGAACAAGACAGTTGTCACGCATATATCCCAATTGGTAAACTCATCTCCTATTGGATCGCTCTTTATATGGTTGAATATTTTCTCTGAATCCAAATTGATGAAGTATGGGTAGTCTATCCGGCGTCTTGCTCGATTTCTACATTACTATTACCTCCGCAACTTCCACTACCTCGAATTAAAGCTTGTCTAGTGTTACAAACCTCATATCCTGACAATCATATCTTCTCGACAAAATGTTTACATCAGTTGTGTATCTGGATAGAGGTACGGCAGTCTCTTCGAGGAGTGTATATATCGTCGATACAATTAAAAAATATGTCGATATTTATACGATAAGTAAACATGTTAATTTCCGAATGCTATCAAAATCGTTATGCAAACTATTAAATTAATTATGATTTCGAGAGGCCTCCACATACATACGAGTATTATAAAGGTTTTCCCAATAAGAGGTTTCATTTTAGAAATAAAGAGGTAGGTATGCCATTGAAATTTGAAAACGATATCAGCCAAATGGCCCACACGGCTACGCTTCCAGCACTTTTTCCTTTTCATGAAATTGTCCATGACCAATTCGCACTTTTGTTGCTGTATGTCCTCGATAACTTCACGAATTCCATCTTTAACGTCTTAAATCGATTGTGGAGCATTCATCGTCTTCCACATCAATATCATTCAATTCCGGCCATAAAAAATGATTAATCATATAGCTTGATAGCGCAATCTATTTACCCTAACAGTTGCACTACGCTTATTTTCGAAAAAGTAAAGTCCAATCGCACGCCAGCCCTAAAGCCGCACCAAAGAGTGACACGTTGACAATGAAGAGCCTTTTCAACAATCATTTTTTGATATGTTTGGTACAGCTTGTGCAACCTATTTAGCAACTCGAACTAAATGAAACAGCGGAGTGTCATACCAGACAACTTTCAGTTTCAAGTTCAGTTGAACGAGGGACCCATCATGACCAAAAGAGGCATATTACCTAAAGCAAGTTGACTTTTTGATCCCTTAGGATGGATCACACTAATAACCGTTTCTTTTAAAATCTTTCTCAAGAGCTTATGAACACAAAATCTATGATGAGATGATAAATTACCGCAACACATATCTTTAGAATGTCTTAGGTCATCAGAATTCGTACATGTTATATTCCATAACATTCTCCCCCCACATGACGAAGTCAACAAGTTAACAACGGATTCTTAATTATATTCGTGTTGATATAAGTTTAGCCGAACGTCCTCGAGTTTGCATTCTATGAGTTGTTTCGGGAGCCTGCAGACCAGTTGAAGTACCATCAGCCATATTATCTTGAAGCTCAGATTGTATAGGGAGTGACGGATCTTCTGTCTCATCATTGCAGATAGTAGGTATCGGACTAATCTTAGCGATGGATCTTTTTAGAGTTCCGTTTGGAGTTTTTAAAGTGACGACTCTAGTTAATTTGTCGTGTCCTGGATGCGTTTCTATTATTCTGGCCATTATCCACTTAGTGGGTGGTATATTTTCATCCCTTATGAGAACTAACTGGTTTTTTTTTTATTTATTTGTCGGCTTGTCCATTTGGCACGTTGCTGCATATTATGTAGATAATCGTTGCTCCAAATTTTCCAAAATTCACTGTGCATCCTTTCGACTAGTTGCCACCTAGTTAATAGTTGTGATTTTAACTGCAGTGGTTTGTCGTCTGGTAGAGCAAGCATTGAGTTCCCTATTAAAAAATGTCCTGGTGTGAGACATGCAAGCTCGTTGGGATCCTCCGTTAAAGGACATAGTGGTCTGGAGCTTAATGATGCCTCGATTTGATATAATAACGTAGTTAATTCTTCGAATGTTAACAATGCAGGTGAAATACTTTTCTTCATGTGTTGTTTTACTAATTTCACTCCTGCTTCCCTATAAACCCCCAAAATGTGGAGATCCTGGAGGGATGAAATGCCATTGTATTCCTTGAATTGATAACATATTGGCAATATTGTTTGAATTGTGATAGATGGACTGCAGATATTTATTCGCTGCAACAAAATTTGTCGCATTATCACTATATAAGTTTGCAATATTTCCTCTACGTGCTATAAAGCGTTTGAGGGCAGCACGAAATCCTTCACATGTTAGGTCACTAACTAGTTCTATATGTATCGCTTTTGTTGTTAAACAGATGAAAATTGCGATGTAACACTTCTGGCTTTTAGATCCTCTACCCTTGGACATTCGAAAGTTTATTGGGCCGGCATAATCTACCCCCGTATTGGTAAATGCTCTGGATGGTGTGACCCTTGGTGATGGTAAGCTTCCCATTAGTTGCGTTGCACGACCAGCATTAAATCTAAAGCACTTGTAACAGTGGCGGTTATGTTGTTTTGTAGCTCTTTTGCCTTGAAGAATCCAAAATTGCTTTCTAATTAAAGCAAGTGTTAAGTCTACACCCCCATGTAGAGTACTCTTATGCACCCAATCGAGAATCAAATTAGTGAGATGGCACTTATATGGTAATATAATAGGGTGTTTCTCGTTATAGTGTAGAATTGAGCGTTGTAAGCGCCCTCCAATCCTTAAAACTCCGTGTTTGTCCAAAAAGGGATGTAAAGACAGAAGTTTTCTTTTCTATCTGCGTGATCGCACAGCTTTTCAGGGTCTATTCCGCGTGTGGCACAGTCCGCGGGGTTTTCTTTTGATTTTACAGGTTTCGATTGTGCGGGGCTGAGGATAGAATGAATCTGTGACATTCTGTTTGCAACAAAAGTTTTCCATTTACTGGGGTGTCCTTGTAACCAGGCTAGCACTATTGTTGAATCGGTCCAGGTATGCATTCTAATATTTGGGATACCAAGAGCCTCAGCAACAGTCCTTAGTAGCTTCGCTAGTAAGAAAGCCCCACACAGTTCTAGCCTTGGAAGACTCTGCCTTTGACTGATTGGTGCCACCTTAGTTTTTCCCGATATCAAAGTTACAGTAGTTGTTCCTGCCCTTGTAACCTTGCAATAAACAGCTGCAGCGTATGCTGATTCGGACGCATCGCAAAACCCATGCAGCTCCATATCCTGACAATTGTGATCCGTGTTGATCCAACGTGGAATTTTTATTCTTTGAAGCTTGTGGAATGTTGTCTTATATTTTATCCATGTATCCTTTATTTTCTCAGGTAGTTCTTCGTCCCATGATACTCCTTTTATCCATAATTCCTGAAACATGAGTTTCCCAAGAATAATTGTTGGGGCAAACCAACCTAGTGGATTAAAAATTGTATCTATTTCTGATATTACGGCTCGTTTCGTTGGTGGTTTTGTATCAGAACTCATGTTGCCTTGGAATTCAAATTCGTCATTTTTTGGATTCCACATAATGCCCAAAGTTTTAATAGATTCATGTTCCTTACATATGATGGTTGGTTTAGTTTCCCAATGTTCTTCTGGTATTCCTTCCATAACCGAGTTATTATTCGATGCCCATTTTTGTAGCTTAAAACATCCAGAATCAAGCATACTTCGTAATTGTTTCTGACATTTTATTGCATCTTGTATCGTATCAGCACCAGAGAGAACGTCATCAACATAAAAGTCTTTCAGCAGAATTTCTGAAGCCATAGGATATTTGTTTTGCTCATCTAACGCGTGTTGTCTAAGTGTTCTTATGGCCAGGTATGGAGCAGACGATGTACCGTATGCACTGAAAAAAATCCTGCTTTAATATTTACAAAATAGCTTTTTTTAAAATAATTTTGTAGCATTTTAAAATTTTTCTTTCATAGAACAAAATTTTTTTTCCTAGTTAAGAGAACCTTTATTTAACTCAAAAAATACTAAGTTGTTAAAATCAAATCGTAAGTTATGTGAATATTTGTTAAAAACTCTTAAAACTTTTTTTGCACAAACAAATTATTAGTAAATAAAACAAAACATTAAAATTTTTTTTAAAAAAACTAATTTTTACTATTAACAAATGTTTTGTGTTTTTTTTAAATTAATATTTATTAAAATACACAAATGGTTTTGTTGTATGTACAAAAATAAAAAAAGAAAGAAAAAATTAGACATTGTGTATATGTAACAGCTGTTCCGTTTGAGTGTGGTTGAAGTAGTATCGATCTTTGATAAATTGTGGGAAGTGCCGTGAAAATTAAAACTTTATTTGATGAAAAGTGAAGTAATAAACCATAATTAAATTCAATTTAATAGTAATACCGTAAGTATAAATTTAATATTGATGTAATATGTAGATAAATGTATATTAATATAAACTAACAAATTTTAATCTATTGTACTTCATTTTCCATTTTAATTTAAAGTTACCACATCCTCATTATTCGTATTTGAGTGAAGTTTACAAATTTAGGAAAAGTTTTTTCTGTGTTCGCATAACATTTGCCCAAGAAGATTTAATATCACATTTACAGAAAAAAAATAAACTTGGAACTTATGATGTTTTCCGATATGTAGAAGAGGATTTTAGAAGTACATGCCAAACAGTCCGAGTGATCTTGTGAAAAATTCAATCAACACCACAAACATACAAACTAACGACAAATTGACATTTGAAGCATCCAGTTTATTTTATTTTCTTTATTAACACATTTTTTGTATTTAAATAATAAATAAATATTTTGTAAAAAAAATTTTTAAAAATGTACAATTACCAAAAATATATAAATATAAATAAATGATTTTTTAATGAAAAAAAATAATTTTTTAATTTTACAAAAGTCATATTTGGCATTACAAAATTATTTTATTATCATAAAAAAACTTTTTTTAAAACTTTTTATATTATGACGTCATTAAAAATGGCGCAACAGGCGATCAACAAAATAATTTTTATTATTAACGATACTTTCGTTATTTTGAAAAGCATTATTTTTTAACAAAACTTATTCTTTTATATCAACTAAATGTTCTCTTTACCCAAAACTTTTGTAATATTAAGTACGATTTTTGTTAATATTACCTAGGTTTTTTTTTCAGTGTGTTACTGTTCGTAACTTGTAAACTTTTATTTGTGCCTTTGGATCAGTTCTCCAAACAATTCTTTGTAGATTTTGTTGGCTTTCGCTCACCAAAATCTGTATATACATCTTCTCGATGTCTGCAATAAATACATATCTGTACTTCCTCCACCTTGTTATTATCGATGGTAGATCATGTTGAAGTGTTGGACCGACTAATTGGATGTCATTAAAACATAGTCCATTTGATGTCTTTGCCGATGCGTCAAATACTACTCTTAGCTGGGTAGTTGTACTAGATTGCTTGATCACTGCATGGTGCGGTAGATAGCTTAAGTTGGTTTTGCATGTATCGTCTCCTGTATTTATTGGAACCATGTGTCCTAGTTCGATGTACTCATTCAGCAAGTTGTGATATTCTCGTTTTAATTGTGGATTCTTCTCTAATCTCCTCTCCACTTGTATAGCAATCTTGCTATGGCTTGATTCTTGCTATCTCCTAAAGCGAGTTCATCCTTTATTGGTATAGTGACTTCATACCTTCCATCGGCTAATCGATTAAATGAGTCTCTGTATAGCCGTTTGCATAGCTCTTCGTCTTCTGAGTTTTGGTTACATCTATGCTTATTCAAAGATTAATTTTAAAAAAACCACTAACACCTTCATAAAATGCGTCAAATACAAGACAAGAGAGTTAAATCGGATAATGGGTGACTTACCCAATTCAAGAGTAGAGCTCATTCGCCCATTCTTTAAAGTCAGAGTTGATTACGCTGGCCCATTTTCGACGCACATTGTTCGAAGAAGAGGACAAAAAACCTACAAGAGTTACGTCTGTTTGTTCGTGTGTGTGGCTACCAAAGAGTTTATTAAAGCACTAAGTAGTCAAATGTCTTAAGATGACAGCTTCATAATTGACCGCTGCTCAAATAGGCTGGTTATTCAAAATGAAACATTTGATTGGAAAACCCTTTAGAACCAGTGACGAACTATGACAATAATAAATCATTCAAGTAGTCTAATATATTTAACATATTTGTCTAACAACAAAACAAAATATTAAAATGATTAGACCATCTGTCAAAAAGTAAATGCCGAATTATATTGGTTATCAATCAATATATAGTTAAAATAATTAGAATTTTGATTTACGACATTGATCCGCACTGTGTATGTCTTATCAACAGTGCGCGCGGGCAACCAAAAAAAAATCGAAATTGAATTTTAATCTGTCATAAAAATATATGATTTCAAGTGGATGGATAATATGAGCATAATAAAATATGATTAGTGTCATAATTAGTTGTCGAATTATATAACATTTTTTTTAGGTGTTTTGTTCAACAACTTAAACTGTCGTCTGTTCAATATATGTGTGTATACAAAACGCTCAGCAACATAACAAACAATATATTCCCATATTCGCAACAACATATCTAAAATGAGACGATTTTGTTATCGATCGTTCGGACAAGATCACAGTTTGTGCGGTTCGTTGTGTTGTTGTTGTTGTTGTCGATGCTGGTTTACAATACCATAAAATTCAAATCAAACAAGACGAATCGAAACAATAAATTGATTTCCATTTATGTCAACTATTTTGCTTCGGTTGCATGTATAGCCTGGCATTTATGTATACACAACATAGCGAATTCAAATTTTTCACAAATTGATCGTATCTCACACATCATTTATGATCGCAACATGATGATGACGAGTCACAAACAACAAACAAATAAAAAAAAATGCTGTCCGAATGCTGCATATAAGAATGAATATATCGCATTTGAAATTCTAATTTTTTGATTTGCGATTTCTTATTTATTAATAAATAAGATGATGATGATCGTCAAAGATTTTATTGCAACGATTACGTTTATTTCATTCATTTAAATTTTTTTTTTTGATTTAATGTAATCAAAATATATATTCGTTTATATATTAGCATATATAGATTACATCATGAGCATGCAGAAATATTTCAACTGTAAAACAACTGACAGCTGTTTCGTTTCATAAGATAATATTAATTTATTTTTTCGTTGATGAATCCTCTCACAAATACTATGGTGATCGCTCAAGAATGTTACATAACGTCTCTACACTGAACACTATAAGGTGTATTGATTGTATTTGGACGCTATACCTTCTGACACTTAAAGCACTTCTTTGAAATATTTCACAAATATCAGACGAAACGATCCTAGTGTATATCGATCTTAGTATAACAGGATATATACATTGCTACAAAGTGAAGATGATCTCGGAAATCTTAGATTTTGTTTTTTCATCCATCCACAGGTAAAAAAGGTGTACTGGACTTTCAGGCAGTCGATAATCGAATGTGTATACAAGCTTCGTTTGCATATGAGATTAGCAAGCACGATGTCACATTGGTGATTGGTGATTTTAATGCTAGAGCTGGCAGAAATCAAACCGACTTATGTAATAATATATAAGTTCGTACTCCCGACACGAAACTGCGACCGCAAATAGAAAAAGCATGATGTATCTTTGCGATCGCTCGTGATCTCAAAGTGGCAAGTACATTCTTTCCTCATAAAAATATACAATTGGAAGCATGGACACATCCACGTAAAACATCCTGAAGCCAAATTGACCATGTGTTGATTTCTACAGAGCGGGTTCGGGTTGTCCAAGACGTGAAATGGTATATCGGTCGACAAAATCAGGGAGGACAAGGAAACTTACAACACGATTATCCTCTAAAGGTCTGGTAAATGAAGAAACGCAACGAAAATATCAAGATCATAGCAGCCTGCGATTTAATTACCAATCTGATAAAGTGAACAGTGTGTGGGAAGTGTTGGAATTCTCGGCTGTCGATACTGCCCAGCATATTCTAGGTATATAGTAAAACCTCTGCTCATCTGGGTCGTCTTGCTGTTGAGCAACGAAATATAGCCCACAATTAAGAGCAGGCTTACAATTGCAAGAAAAACAAATCAGTTCTTGCTAGGAGAACAGTTAAACGCATTTGTAGGCAAAATAAGCGCGAATGGTGGAAGGCTAAGGTCTTAAGAGTACAACTCAGCAATAAGCGCAATTCGCGTGGTTTCTTTAAACGATTCGGGACCAGGATAGAAACCTCTGTAATAGCATTGATGCGGTGCTCGATACATGGCGTTAACATGTTTCTGCCTTTGTTCCACATGTATCACAAGCTGTATTTGAATATACCCTCAAATACAGACCGCAGTGATGTTCATTAAGGATTCATCCTATGAAGAATTTACTATGGCCTCTCTGCATGGCAAAGGAAAATTGTTCACCAGGAGTTGATTGCATTTATTCGGAGCTTTGATATACGGAGGACTAACTATGTGGAACTGTCTTTTCGACCTTGTACGATTGGTAAGGCGAAATGATGTTATGCCTGAAGAATGGAAAGAGGCCGCATTATGCCCAATTTTTAAAAAAGGTGATCGCTTGAAGTGCGAGAATTATCGCGGTATAGCTCTCCTTTGAACAGCATACAAGTTACTGTCATACATCCTCTTGGGAAGAATTACTCCTCTGGCGGAGGAAATTATCGGTGACGACCAAGAAGGATTCCGTCCAAATCGGTCAGTCACTGTTCCTAAATTTCGAGCAAGCGTATGACTCGATGAATCGAGAGAGACTATGGTATACGCGCTTGAATATTTAGGAATACCAAACAAATACGTACAATGGCCTATAAAAACCGCAAAAAAATATTTCTTACGAACTATTTACGAATTTTGGATGACCTTAGCCACGGGGCTACACCCTCACATCATTCCAATTATATATAATTTCTCTCATTGTTTATAAGGACCTATGGACATTTTTAAAGCTTGATTATCTGATGCCGTTTTTTGAATATTACTGTGACACTTCAGTCGTACGGAGGCTAGTTTGGCCCGTTGGTCCGTCACGTCACCACATGACCTTATACTTAAGAGGACCATGCAATTGTTGTTGTAATTGTGTATATTGACGCCATAAGCTGAGGGTCGACTTTGTGTGATCTTGAGCTACTTCTGACACTTGGGTCCGTGACCTAGATTCAAATTACAAAAACAAAAATTTATATCCGCGATATTTTAAGGTCATCACTAATTTCGAGGTCGTGTATGTTGTTTTTGGTCGCGGTGTTACATCTTCCAAGTTATAAAATTCCTGCAATCTTAAGGAACAAATTTTTTGGGGTCCACAATGTTAATGGATGAACCTACAAAACATTTACTCTTCACCGATATGAAGGACACACATTCTAAACCTCACAATTTTCTGCAAAGTAATCCAATTAAAAATTACCATATATAATACACCCACTAATTAATTAAAATCTTAAAAAATGTAATCGTTAAACCACATTTTCAATAAAAAGAAAATTATAAAGTAGTAAGGTGAGTGTACCGAGACTCGACAAAAAAAATTACAGTCGTTAAACTAATCATCGTGGATTAATGAAAATTGCCGTTATTACTCTTCTTGTATGGAAACGCAAAACGAAAATAAGGCAGACGCGTAAGGATATAGGAAAACCCGACTTGATTTGCGGTTCTGGATTTTTATTTTAATAAAAACTGTTCACCTCAAACCATTTATCTAAATTTCGTATATTTTGTACAATACATTTGGAGGGGTTCGAGCAAGGGATTCCCTTATGTAACATTATAAATTGTTTTGTAAATCTTACTCCATAAATTAGAAAACTGTGGACGCAGGTAGTTTTTGTATATTGCTGTGGGTATCAACAAAAACGTCAAAATGGGGGAAGCTTAGATCCTTATGTATGTTCTCGTCATTTAGTTTTATTCTTCATTGGGTTTAAGTATGTTACCATGTTTCTTGAATCGCGGCGATAAAATTTTAATACTTTATTGATTATAATCCGATTAAATATAACATTTACATGTTATACGACTGTTTATGTGGTTATATGGAAATGATCACGATTATGACAATGGAAATCGATCAAACTGTACCGCATCATCAATTATTTTGTATTTTATAGTGTTATCAGAACCTAAAATCTTCCTCTCTCGTATATTCATGCATTAATTTATAGATTTTTTATTCAATTATATGTAGATACATCAAAACGATCGCATATATGTACATATGTACTTTGCCGATCTGTGTATTTAAATGATCGTAATAGTAATACAATTTTCCATTATTTTTATGATCGCGAATAAATGCATTATGATCGTTTTGCCTATATATTATTTGCTCTCGCACCGTGCAAGATGTGTAATTTATGGCCATCAATATTTATGTATTGTTAATTTTATTAGTAAATGATATCAACAAAACAGGAGGTCGCACAATAACATTGGTCGGGAAAATTATCAATTGGGTTCAACATGATCCGATAACATCAAAACTCGAGAGGAAGTTCGATTTTCAACAATTCCGGTTTCATAATATACATGTTTCCTAAATCGTTTCGGTATATTAGCCAATCGTCTTCCTTTTTAATGATTGGAAAGGATAATTGGCCGACTTATAAAGAATAGTTATAGCCTTATCACTCAGTAAATGCTTCTCTGCTTATATCGCTATACTGCCCTGCATGAACTTGCTAAGACGAGTGAAAGATTGTAATGTTTTCTGGACATTGAGCAAGGTTTTGATTGTTCCTCATGAGAATAATGCCACTATTGTCATGTACCGAGCTCTTTATTAAGTTGAGACAATCTTTTACATAGCGAGGACTAAAAATTTTTCTATTTACCTATACCATAGCCTCTCTCGATTGATCGAGTCATACGCTTGCTCGAAATTTAGGAATACCTGGTGAACATCGCGAGATGTTTCGGTGTACTTGGAGAGAGTCATCCGTAGCGAAAAAACTTGACTAGTGACTGACCGATTTGGACGGAAACCTTCTTGGTAGTCACCGATAATTCCATCCGCCATGGGAGTAATTTAATTTATATGCTGTGCACAGGAGAGCTATACTTAAATATTGGACATAACACGGTCACTTTCAGCATAACTTAATTTCGCCATGCCAATCGAACAAGGTCGAAAAGACAGTTCCACAAAGTTAACCCTCCGTATGTCAAAGCTCTGAATAAATGCAATCAACTCCTGGTGAACAATTTTTATTTGCCATGCAGGGAAGCCATAGCGAATTCCTCATAGGATGAATCCTCAATGAACATCACTGCGGTCTGTATTTGAGGGTATTCAAATACAGCTTGTGATACATCTATAGTAGGTCAGAAAAATGATTATGCCATGTATCGAGCTAAGCATCGATGTTATTACAGAGGTTTCCATCCTGGTCCCGAATGGCAGTTGACCGAGATTTTAAGGTATGATGCAATACGGTGGTTACTTTAAAGAAACCACGCGAATTGCGCTGATTGCTGAGTTGTACTCTTAAGACATTATATCCTTTCACCATTTGCGATTATTTTATCTACAAATATGTTTAGCGGCCCTTGATCAATTTGGCTTCGGGATGTTTTACGTGGATGTGTTGATAATTCTAAATGGATGTTTTTATGAGAAAAGAATGTACTTGCATGAATGTAGGTCATGAGCGATCGCAAATTACATCATTCTTTCTCTATTTTCGGTCGCAGTTTCATGTCGGGAGTCACCAATCACCAATGTGACATCGTGCTCAGGTATGGAGCCCATCAGATTATTCAAATTATTGTAAAATGAGTCTTTATCTTGGGGTGGGTTGACTTACATCAGTGGGCGCATGTACATAGACAATTGACAGATTGGCTAACCACAGATTGGCCGATACTCTTGCATTCATGTGATAAGGCGGCCGTCAAACGCGCCAGGTTATTTGAGTGAGACTGCACGTTCTAATGTGCCGATCGATCCCTCACCTCAATCTCGTTTCCGTGTCGTTTCTCCTACGACAAGCTCTGGATACTGTGGTGGTTATTCTATTAGTATCATGTTTCGTTCGTAATATTTACGAAACATGAATGCCCCCTCTCACCCACAGGGCTTAATCAACGTCTATACCCCTTAAAATAAGCTCGATAAATTTAAACTGTCCTCTTCATTGCTGTTTGTAATAAAGTATGATGATGCTTTTCGTTGTAATTTCGAGTTGTTGCTTCTATGGTTTTTGAATGTAACTTGTTAGGCCTGTTTCGATCCGAAAATGACGTCATTGAATGACTATGATCTAAGAGATCACATCCATCTCATCGCACGCATATACATTAACATGCATATTATTATTATTATTATTAACTCAATGCCACAAAGAGCCCATGGTGCAAACCTAGGATTCATCAAAGCGCACATGCGCGCTCTGCAGCCTTAGCAAACTGGAGCAGTTTGAACCAGAGCAGAGACGATAATTGATTTACAGGAATAATCCTGGAGTTAAACACAAGGGATCTAATGCGGTCAAAAGCCGGGCAGCTGCGGATGAAGTGCGTAAGCTGTCATCAACATCGTCTAGACATTCATCGCATACGGCATCGCTGGCAAGGCCCATGCGCTGGAGATGACTTTTGAAACGGCCATGGCCAGTAAGTTAAGAAACCAATATTATCACATTGTCCTTTCTCAATGAAAAAACGTATTAGGTCAACTTCGGATTTAGCCCACTTACAAAGTATTTCGCCTTGCGGCAAGAAGGGGTGGTTGACCACGTCAGCTTTAAATTCGATAGGGCAACGGTTTTAATTATTTATTTCACTATGTGAAGAGGTATAGGAGCTGCTGGTTCAGGGCCTACGAATTATAAGCGAGAACCAGTTTTAGCCAACCTGTCTGCAGCTTCGTTGCCATTAATGTCACAATGAGCGTTTAAATTCGTTAAGAATTAATCTATGACCTGAAGTAGTGCCAAAAGCATTCCACACCCCAGCATTCCTCAAGCGAAAGGCAGCCGAACAAGCTGTGCCTAAAATGAAAGATTGTAACTGTAGTATGAAAAGCGATATTTTGCAAATAGTTGATAAAATAGACCATTTTGGGTGGTAAGCGCAAGGAATTACCAAAAAACTCTACGACATTGCCAAAAAATCGCAGTGGCTTTTTGAAGTTTGAAATCAAGATGATACTTCCAAGAAAGATTATTATCCAGAAAAACATCAATGTGTTTGACGTATGCTGAGCTGTTAACCTTACATCCGACAAGTGATGGTACAGAAAAAGTTGCGGTGTTCCTACGCCTTGTAAAAATAACCAAATCGGTTTTTGACGGGTTCACATGTAAACCACTCAGGTGATAAGACACTCAGGTGTTTGCCTGAAACTGTCAGAACCAGATCATCTGCATATAACTTTGAGCGATAAAACCGGACTCACGAAGAAGTACAAGTAGTATTATCAAAGGCTTCCGCAATATCCAGAAAATTGCCCACAAGAAACTCATTGTTGCGCAAAGATCTCTCAATCCTAGTTACGAGTTCATGTAAGGCAGTCTCACAGGATTTGCCCGTTCTGTAAGCATGTTGCATTTTTTGGTCACTAATGAACCTATTAACAATCCTTTTTATAGATTTCAGAAAAGTTGATGACAGACAAATAGGCCGAAACGATTTGGGTCGGTGTAATCCGACTTGCCTATTTTTGGAATAAAAATTACCTTACTTGCTCCTAGATTGTGGAACAAAACTATAAGCGAGACATGCCTAGAACAGATGCAGTAAATGCTCTTTAATGATAGAATATCCATGCTGTAATAAAGCAGGAAATATACCATCAGGACCAGCAGATTTAAAGAGTTTGAAAGAGAACAAGTTTGACTTAATATGTTGATGTTTTTTTAAGATTTAGGTCATTTTCTCTATAATTGAGAAAACACGTGAAGTTTGTCTATGATTTGTCCTAAAACTCTTTTAGAAGTTTAATGACAAAATTTGGAGTTATTCGAGAGTGTATATAAAGTGTGCTTCGGGCTTCGAACAAAAACAAATTAAACCAAAAAATATTTTAACCCTTAAGATCAAAACATCATTAATTCTAATAAACTTTACATACCTGTTGTTTACGTTAAACGTTGAAATGTATATTAAACTTAAATACCCGGCTTTCATATATGTAACATTATATGTTAGAACTTTGACTATTTATGTATTATGTTATGATATACTAAACCTGTACGATTTTTTAATCTCGTAAAATATTAGCAAACATATAACATCATATAAATTCATTATAAAACTCAAATGAGAAAATTTATTTTCACAGTTGGAGAAAAGTATATAGAAAAAACCAGCTCGTGTGTGTCGTATACCATACACATATAGGTACATACGTGTATAAGATGTGCGACACTAAATAAAAATAAAATCAAAGTTTTCTTACCTTCCCGAAAATAACAAAACAAAAATTGTTTTATTAAATATTAAACTGTCACCATATGGGGGAGGCTTTTCCTCGTATATAACACACTGTACATAAGTCAAAAATTTTCCACCAGGACAAAAAACAAAGTTACAAATAACAACGGAAAAAATTCTACTGTATCTGGGTTTTTTCCGCAACATGTCATCATAATTTTCATTTTTAAGACCACAAAAATTTATAATTTAATATAATAAATATTATTATTGTTTTATTAAATATATAATATTTAAGCTTTATTTATTGTTGTTGTTATATACATGTTATATAGATGTACATAAATATATTTAATTTAGTTAGTTGAAATTAAAGTTATGTAAGTCGACCCACCACCACCATGTGATGTCTTATATAGGGGATGAGTACGTTAATAAAGAAGTACATATACGTATGGTATCTTGCTCTAGTGTGTTAACATTTTTATATGTCACATCACAAAGAAAATAGTTCTTATCTATTTGTGTAGAAAATAATTTAAGAAATTTTTAAGAGAAGAGATCCATCAAGATGTAATTAATTGACTAAAACTATTTTTTTATACATCATATACGTACACAAAAGTGTCTCATAACATAGTTATATGTTATATAACATGAGTGTTGGGGATGAATACATGTTATAATATGTACATACGTTCTAGCAAATTTGACTAAACACATGTTACAACACTAAACAAATGATTATTAAAAGTTCTAAACTTGAGTTTTGACAAACGATAAACATGGACAGATTTAATCTTCTCCATTGCACACAGACCAAATATATTACTCGTATATAGACAGTAAACACAGCAGATATATATATATATATATATATATATATATATATATATATATAGTTATCAGCTATATGTGCAAAAAGTTTATATATTTTGTTCGTTGTGTTGTCGCTAGACAATCAAATCAGCTAACATATCACGCATTATCTAGTTTATGATAATGTTTTGTTGGGATATTATTTTAATCATTAGTGTTCCTGTTCGGAAAAATTAAGTTTTTTGGAAAATTCATTTGTAACATATGTCATGTTATATATGGTATATATTTTGTGTTTCGAGAATAACATTTATTTTTTTTGATGCGGGTGTTGCAATAACTTTATGTATACTCGTATACATATATGGAATGTTCGATGACTGTTTATAATTTGGTGTACATGTTTTGTCGAAACTGATTATCTAGTTTAGTACATGTTTGAATTTTATAGTCCTATGAGTAGATTCGTTAGAGTAATCGGAGTTAAAACGACTAAACTGGGATGACGATCGTCGGTTGGTTGAGGACTGATACGATCTCAGAACGTGAGATCGTATCAGTCCTCAACAAAATTGACAGGGGGAATGTAGAATGCGATACCTCTGTGTTATATTATTAGTCTGATGAAGTGAAACGGTTGAGAAGTATTATAAGCCTTGGTTATCGATGCTACCCAGCAATCTCTCGTGGTATTGTAAAAACTAAATGGAAAAATAAAGAAAAATCGTTCTTTCATGGAGTTGTATTAATTTAGTGCTCTTGATATTCTGAGGGGTGATTTTGTCGTACTGATTTACCTACCAGTATTGTGGCGATATCATCAGCATAACCTTGGCAAAAAAACCCGTTGTCGTTGAGTCGACCACAAGAGCGGAGAGAGAACCTCACCTTGAGGACATTCCTTTCAGGCGGTCACCGTCGTCGAATTACCTAAGTCTGCAGTAATTTTCTTGATCTAAGTGTGGCAATTAACCACCGAACAAGTGTGGTCTTCACACCATGCCTTTCGGCTGCACACTTAATTTTTGGCTGGTCATACCTAGGCTTTCCATCCTTCGGGATGAATACTACCCTGAATTTTCTCCATGATCCTGGCATGTATTCCATGGCAAAACTAGATCTAAAGATATGTGCAAGGTGTTCTGAACCTGGTGTTTTAAATTTTGAGAAGGAACCGATGCTCAATCGGATTCTTTCTTTTGAAACTTGGAAGTTGGTGTGGGAGTTGATTTCCATCTACTACATTGGAATTCTCACTTTCGGGAAAATGAGTTTTCATTAGTACATCTAGAGCTTCCATATTTGTACTCGTGTAAGTTCCATCAGGTTTCACTAGAGTTCCGATAGTGACCTTCATGTTTCCACAGAGAGCTTTAGCGATTGCCGTAAGACAAAGATCTCTATTTCGATGTTTTTTTCATTTTGGATACATTTGTTGTACTCTCTTTTTGAAGATTTGAGCCAGTTCCAATCTTCCGTTGTACCGGTTTAGAAGTTGGCTTTGTTTAGAAGTTTTCTTGTCTGTTTTCTCAATCCATCCAATTCTCTAGTTCACCATGATGTCCCATTACTTTAAGGTTTACTTAGAGGGCACCTCTTCTAATAGGCGTAATTAGTGCTTCTTCAAGTTTGTCAGCTTTTCCAGTTCTCCGCACTTTCTGATTTTCATTACTGAAGATAGAAGTGACTATAGTTGAGATAGATTCTCTAATTGCAGGTTTATCACTCATTAGAGAGAAGGAGATGTAGCGATATTCAGAGAGAACCGGATGGTCATCTAAGACCATCCGGTGAGTTTGCTTCGCATCCGGTAATGTAAGTACGCAAACCGTAATTATATCCGATTGAGATATTATTACGGTTTGAGTACTCAATAGCTTTGTTAAATTCTGGAGTAGGAGGATGAAGGTTCAAATATCCTGTTACTTTACTTCAACGACGACTTCTGTAAGGTTATTACAGCAAATTTCATTCAGGAGTCTGTAATTCATGTCTAGATCTCGAGCAGGTATCACTAACCAAGAGCGAACCTAAGGTCCCAGGATTGAGTCCTTTGATTTTGTTCCCAAGAATCCATACGGTTCATATATAGTCAATGATATAGTGAAGAAGTTGCACATTCTTACGCAGTATATTAACTTCCAACTATTTTTATTAAATTATTTAACACTCTTCCATACCATTTTGGGTGGGCATGACATTGATGATTAGTTAAGGCCTATAAAAATAATAACATATTCCAAACGCCCCATAACTAATATTAAAATTTATAATAAATTTTAATTTATTTATTTTATTATCAAAACATACTCTCGTGTTCGCCTCGATAAAATCGAGCGTAAGATAAAACAAAATAATCTTTCAAAGCATAATTATTTTCCCATCAAATATACAACAAAATATACATCCATGTATAACAACATCACACAACGTCTTATTATTATTACTCACTTCATTGCCGATACCGTCAATACACACATCGTATTGCACAATAATCTACCGCACCACCACCACACTAAGTATAATAAGTACAATTTAATGATTTAACTCGCGCATATAATATTTAAGACGAACAACAACAAAAATACAATCGAACCGGCAACCCATTAATTTGCTAAAAATATAACAAAGATTTTTTTTTCAATCTTCATCTCCCGGAGCATCATAAATCAGCAGATTGGAGCGAGAAGATGGAAATATCATAAACACAAAAATTATTGTATAAGAAAATAATAAGAAGTAAAATAAATTTGTACATCAAACGATCGATGGATCTTGTATACACATATACATACCATATATATAGATTCAAATATTGTTAAAATGTTATAAATCTTTAAGAGAAAACAAAAGAAAATACTCGATTAGATCATATTGCGGTGTGAAGCAATCTTACTATTTTCGGGCACGAGCTACAACACATCCAATCTGACCAATCTATTTTGCCCCTCGAGATTTATACATCAACACTTTGCTCGCGATATTATTTCGTTTATATACTGTGATACGTACCCCATACCGTGAGGGTTGCAATGATGATAATAATAATAATCATAACAATAATAATAATTTAGTAATAAAAAAATCGTAGGAACATGACTTATATATGCGTAAGACATCAAGGGTGAAAGATTAAAAAAAAATTTATGATATTTTTATATTCTTGTAAAATTGTTAATAGGGGTGTTATGCTATTATCTTTATTAGGTTATGACCATCTGATTATACACATTTTGTTTTAATAAGAAATAAAATAATAGAAGTATTTTGTATACCTTTCTTATAAGAATAAGAAAAGCGTTTCAAGTTCTAGATCATCAGAAAACAGAACTTTAACCACTTTGAATATATGTATAATGTTTTCACTATTCATTCATAGATGGCAGTAATATAACTTGTAATTCGGTTTTGTTGATGTGATGCCTCGATTGCAAAATGTTGTGACCAAAGCATGGCAGATAAAGGTCCTGTGGACCGAAGGCATGAAACATAATGTGGCAGTATAACAGCACCATTTGAGCGGATCCCTTTGGATATTGCAGACCCATTTCCTATACCAGTGAAAGCGAAAATAAATATATCTAAGGGGTGATGGGTTATCGATGCCGTGATTGGCATGGTTGAACGAATTAATGCTACGTTGGAAGTTTTTTTTTTTTAAATCGTTAATAGAAACCAACATAATTGGAACCAAAATAGACAACGGTTCCTATTGGCATATCGATCAGTGTAAATACACTGCAGCAACCATCATTTTAGGACATAATAATAACATAAGATAACCCGAGGACTTAAGGTTTGAAGCAGTTCTTACAGCAGCCTCTTGTGGTTAATGTTGATAAAATGAAAGAAGATATCGACGAGATACAAAACTTCGTTAGAAAGAGAATAAAGCTTTCAAGCAATACGAAAAGGCACGATATGGCATCCGAACAAATAATAACAAATTTGAGGAAGGATAGTTAGTCTGGTTTCACGACTTACAACAAAATAGAGGTTTATCACCGAAGTAGCAACCTGGCTGGAAACCATAAAAGGTAGATTTGGAAAGATTGGCTCTCTATAAGTAGAGGAATATAATTGAATCCTGTTCGGGACAAACCGGTTTGGGTGGAGGATGGTGTTACGGACGCGGGTGAGTTTCAGTTTGAGTTGAAACTGCGACAAGTTAATATCGGAAAAAACGATAACCAGTGAAATAATAAGTGATACTAATAGTGAAATAGTGAACTAGTTAATTGTTGTGACACTTACAAACGTTCGTAAAAACAAAACTGAACATTGTTTTGGCCACCTTTGATGGGTTTAATCATTTTGACTATATAATGATTTCGCTATTCATTCATAGATGGCAGTAATATAATTTGTAATTCAGTTTAATTGATGCCTCGAATAGTGTGACCAATGCATGGCAGTTTAAGGTCCTGCAAACTGACACTAAGTAACACAATGCAGCAGTATAACAGCGAAACAACATTTGAGCGGATCGCTATTGATATTGCAGGCCCATTTCGTACCAGTAAAAGCGAAACCAAGCATGTTTTAATGGTGGTGGATTAATTTAGTAAATGGCGTGAAGTCTATGAAACAACAACAAACACCAATGCTGTGGTACCCATGGAATTGCATTCAGATCAATGCCGTAATTTCGAATCAGTCGATAAAGCTTTCAAGCAACTCAAAAAGGCACGATATGACTTCCAAATAATAGCAGATAATAAAGAATGTGAGGAAGGGCAGTTAGTCTGGTTTCTTAACTTAAAACAGAAAAGAGTTTTATAGGCCAAGAATTGACCACATAAGGTAGATAAAGAAAGATAAGCCCTCTATAGAGGAATGGAATTGGACCGGGACGAACCTACTTAGGCGTAGAACGATGTTACAGACGCGGGGCACAAGTATAATAACTAAATGTTTGTAATTAAAAAGCAACATGAACGCAGTATTCATGAAAATAATAAACAAAAGAAAACTTCTACGATGACCTAGAAGCAGGCCAATTCAGTGTAAATATGAGTTCAGAAAACGTAGAGTTACAGTTTGAATTGAAACCGCAACAAGTTAAAATTGGAAAAAGCTAAAATTTAAAAGTTAAAATTGGAAAGTGGAAAGTATTGGTGAACAAGTTAACTATTGTGACAGTAATAAACGTTCGTGAAAATAAGCAAGTGGCATTTTATTCACAATTCAGTGATGGAACCTTTGGTTGGTTTACTGCCATACAAATTCAGACATTTACTGCCTTCGATCCCAAGTTTTCGTTGGACAACCAATTCTACTAACCTGAATTCAGTTGAACCATAGATCTTTTGGGTCATCTCTGAATATCCATATTTGGACATTGATATTTGCCCTTCAGTGATATTTGATAATAGTTCCGAACAACATTACGTCAAACAGGAGTGGTTAAAAATATAGCAATGAAAAGTATATGAAACCAATTGGAACCAAGAAATTAATTGAAAATGGATAATGAAATTTTAACCTCCTCATGAGCGAAAAATGCTTAAAACCCCTGAAAATGAGTTAATAGTGTGGTCTCTACGGGGTCCATCATCCTTAATATCGGTATGTAAAAATTTGACATTTTGACGTCAATTCAGTACAATTTTAACCATGAATCGTTTCACAGAAACATCGTGCCGAAATAGTAACACTGTACATTGAAAATAGTCGTTCAGTTGTGTTATGTTAACTTAACGTGCATATCGTCGAAAATATCGTTGCCCACATGCATCGTCTGACAACACTATTCGTCCTTTGGCACATACCATTCATCAACGACCAACACGTTCCAATGATATGTTTGAAGCGGTCAAAAAAACGTTAAGCAGAACTCAAAACCATTTTGCGGCGCATTTTGAAAAACATTCATGGAGCCTTATTTTATGAGAGAAAACTAAAGAATACGATAGAGATCTATATCGGTGGATGGTGGTCATTAGGTAGAATGCGCATGAAAAAGCTCTTGACGGTTACTAATTTCAACAACCCGCCAGTCCACAATGCAAATCAAACAATTTAGTTTCTGCAACGAAAATTTCGACAATTTAGTTTCTGCAACGAAAAAAAAAAGTGCTCCCCAGCAAGTCATCGCCGAAATCATCGAGGAGCTCAAAAATGTAAACAATACCCAGTAAAAAGACCACATTTGTGTTTGGCCAATAAAGGCGGCCACTCAATTGACGTTGCATTCATAAACGAATCCAAATAAATTGCAAAGGACCAAATGAATACAAATATCTAGTGGTTTAATTCAAAATTATATGTTCTTGTGTTTACAAAAAGGTCAGAAAATCATCAGAATTAAAAAAGGCTGAACTAGAAAACTGAACGGTAGATGGCACTCAATTATATTGCAAAAGCCCAAATTCGGGAGTAATTCATATAGCTTTATAATAAACTATATAGAGTCCAAACTACACACTTAAAAATATTTTTGATATACAATGCAAATAGCATCGCATATACGTCCAACATATGGTTGCTTCGAATTTAAATACAAACTTTGTTTCGAAAATTTAGTTGAAGTTATTAACGTCGGTTTGCAAAATTCAAAGCATGGTTTAAATCGGATTTAATTTCAATATATTTCGCATCGTAATCTGCAGAGAGATGCAAAATAGCTTTAAAAATTAAATCGATGTTATTTACATTGAAAATCGCAGTATAATGTAAATTGAGTCACTAATTATTTGGATACTAGTTACATCTTAAAGTTAAATTCAAATCAGGCTTGTATCGAATGGGAATTCAATTTATTTTGCTTCTTAATGTTTGAGGAGAATCAAAATTGCTTTGATAATATTAAAATGTTATTTATTTTAATAAAAATAACATTTTAATATTTTCAAAGCAATTTTGATTCTTCTCATAAATTAAGAAGCAAACTAATATGAATTCTCATTCGTTACAAGCCTGATTTGAATTTAAGCAATGTAAAGTTAATTGCTATAGAAAACTATTTAAAATTTGAACTGATTCAATAAGGCATTATGAAACTTCTTGCAATTTTTTTCAATTGAATTTTATTTTAAATTCATATTTGGTATTAGATACATATTTTTATAAATATTTTAATACTTAAACTAAATAATTAATAGGATGAATATTATAGCTTAATATATACGAGATATTGTTGTTGGAACAGATTCATAACTTTTTTTATATTTTAGGTTCTTGAATTTGACACATACTTGATCATGTATTTTTCCAACGAGCATAAAACTATAACATAATTACTACATTGAAAATATTAAAAATATCACACATTAGTTGATTTTAGGGAACTATTTAGGAAAATTATAATTAATATTTTAACAAATTAAAACAAATACTTCGCTAATTTTAAGTGAAAATTATTGTTAATGCAAATGCAAATATAACTCATGTGTCGTAAATTATCCAAATGTTCACCCACAGTTAAAATGGTATTTAAGGCAAACACATTTCGTTAAGTTTAAGTTTTAATTTTTATCAGTACTAAGATAAGTCTGAAATGTATCGGTTTTCCTTACAAAACTTGTGCCTGACAATTCACAAAATCAATTCATTTTGAATTTCAATAATATATTCGATGAGCAGAAAAAATGGGATTTCATTCTCATAATAGTGGTTTGTTACAAGTGAACCTTCTCTTAAGTTTTTCCTTTAAACTGCATACATGTTATTATTGTAATCTTCCAAATTATATTGAACATGAAACCCAATCGTGAAATTCTGTTTCGAGGTTAAACTCCTGTTTCCAGAACGTATTTAACTATAATGTTTAAATTAAATTCCGGATAGTAGTATAATGTTCAAAAATATTGTTTTGGAAATTCTGTGTCCAATGGATCCGTAAAATAAACTTCAAACCCAGAAATATTACATTGCAGCTAAAAAAACAGTTACAAATTAATATTTTTTATATATGACTCAAAATATATCGTATAGAATTATTTTCAACTCTTTCGATGTACAATTGCATCGCATAGTAAAACATCAAGCACGTTTTTTGGCTTAAATAACTCGAGATGTTTTTATTTAGTATGCATTACATACTTAAATAAATAATTAATAAAAAATATATAAATACCTAACACAATAAAATCTTCGTAGGTACTCCCAAACTAGTCCATGTTTGTGGACTAAACAATAATTAACTTTATTGCGAAATGCAAATTTGATTAAAACTTAATTTTTTAATTCCAATTTTTTAAATTATTCTTTCAATAAATAATATTTTTCACTTACTAAATATATACTTTTAAATTTGAAATATTATTTTAATTCTAAAATAAAACCCGGACGCGATATTTTAATTAGATTATTTAATGTTAAAACTAAATAGATTTGGAGTTCGTGTGCTTCGATTCAACATCTAACGAGGACTAAAACAAACAAAGATTGATTGTATTAACCCAATCATTAAAATAGGACGTAGGTTTCTAAAATATAGTCAAAACCTAGATAAAATATAATTAAGAATACAATGGGATAATAAATTTTGTTTTACGTAATTTTATATATTCGTTATTTTCGATTTAAATTGAACCTTAAAACCATGTATGACGCTAATTATATTGTAGTTCATTTTCGATGCAAGCGATACATGGGTTTCAGATACAATTACATCAAAAATAGTTTCGATTCATTGTTTGTATCTAATTATGATACACGATTACTTCGTATGCGCCGCGATGCAAGATTTACAACGAAAACCGCAGCAAAATTTCTAAGAGTGTACTATCAATCATAATCTAAGACACCGCAGTGAGCATAATGCACAATGCTTTCGCTAGAAATTTATCTTGTCCCTATAACCATCTTGTTCTTAACCAAATAACCTTTCAGATACTGTTATTTCCATATATGTATCAGTCTGGCATACGTATGGCTATGATAAAATTAAGTCTAACGGATATCGATGAGGCCAGAATTCTTGGACAAGCGATATTAGGACAACAATTTAAAAATTGAAACATGCAACGTATTTATAGACTAAATCGCTTGGAGAGCCTCCAGCATCTTTGCGAACAATCATCTAACTTATACTTAGACATAATGACACTGCATGAAACAAGACTATAATGACATTCTCGGGTTCAATCGCTATCCGGATTAACTCTCTGTCGAAGCAATAGTATGAATAAACATTAATTGGCAACGGAGGTCGTCCATTCGCGACTGATTTCACACCTGACAACAATAGGATTTGTACACTATATTCTAGATATTTACATGGACGTCAATTTAATATTACATCATAACATTATAGAACCAAATGTGGATGTCATATTGATTTAGACCATGTTCTGGTATAGTTACTGTATTAAAATTTCGCCTTTTAACTACAAAATCAAAACGTTCAAGACAAGTGCAAGATAGCTATTATCTGTCTACTACATAAAAAACGGATCTCGGGTGATTACCAATGCGGATTACCCAAACTTTCACCCTGAGGATGTTCCTAGAAAAGCTCTTCGACAAGGACATAAAAGAAAATCGGATCACCAAACGAAAATAGGACTTGTCATGGAACGGACTAATTGGTGGAGCGTTGAGGCAGCCAAATCCCTACATGGAATGTAGCGCGAGCGGAAGAGAAAAAGAACATTCACCAATACTTGAGCACCGACTGCCGCAGTATTGTAAGACAGACTCTTTTGTGTCCTTTTCAATTTATTGCCTATAGGTGATATGATATGGCCGAAATGTGGGGTAAAATTTTGCAGTTAAAGCTATCGCCTATTATTGTTAAACAAATTATTTTGAAATAATCTATATATAAGCTTATAAGTTTAAGCTATATATAGTTTGCTTGAAAACCCACTGACAAGACGTTAACGTACTGTTCAGGTGGCGCAGTGTTTAAAGCTGCGGCAGTTGGAGCGAGAGGTACCGGGTTCTCCCGATAGGGGCAGGATGCAAAAGTGATTTTGACCATGCGATTACGATCCCTGGTGTAAATGAACACATTTATGACCCTCTGTTGGAGTGCAAAATTCATGGGCCAACCCATCTTCCATGTCACTAGTATAGGCTGTCTTGGAATGCAATGTGCAGATGGATCTACGTAAATCGGTTCTATAGCCGTACGTCCTCGATTTGACTGTAATGGCGTAAGGTAAAGACGTAAATAAGCGAACCGCCGAAAGAGTTGGAAGTGCCTCGAGCCCCGAACCAGATTGAGAGATATAAAAAAAAACAAAAAAAAGACGTTGACGTAGTTGGTATATAATTTGCTGTTCATTAGTCAGATATATTATATAATTAATGGACCCCGTAGAACGAACACTGAAATAATTTTTAAGCTTTTAAGATCAGATTTATTTGATTAAAGATTCAGATGTTGATGAGGCATACTCACTTCAACTAAATAATACAAATAACGAATAACTTAAAATTAGCAAACCATTAAATTCTGCGATCTTAAATCCGTCCTGCGTATAATTATAGGTCAGCACTCAAACAACTAGAAATAGTAATGTACAATGATTTGTTTTAATATTATTTCGTTTACATTCAATCATAATACATACTTATGTTATCTAGCCATCGTAACCAATGTCACGGTAATTATACCAAATAATGTATACCCAAGAATCTAACGTAAATAAAACAATTAACCGTCAATCAGCTTATTTTTAAGACACTCCAAATTTGATTTCGATTTAAGACGCGATGATTTGAAACGAGCATCCGTCTGCAATCAACTTTAAAAGGCGGTCAGTTGTTTATATATTTTTTAATTAGAAACGCACGACCCACTTCAAAAATCTTGTTAACACATTGATACTGACCTATTTACATATAACATGACACTATTGACTGGAAAAAATAAAATAAATTTTCACACATTTTTCACACCCAACTTCTTTTTCTCATCCCATCATGTGGCATACATCCCTACATATAAAATACGAACAAAACGTGCGTAAACTATCCGCAGCAAAGTGAAAATATATATAAGGGAAATCGCATATAATAAATTTGTTTGACTTGAAATTAAATCAATAAATTTTAGAAAAATATATTTTATTCTCAAACCAACCCCTTAAAATATCTGTTGCCCTTTATTCTATATATATACGCCGCATGTTTTCTCCCCGTATTAAGTACACGGTGGAAATCAAATAAAATATGGGTTAGGAGGTTATTTCAGTCTCAACTTCTAAATCGATTAAGATTTTATTTATTTTTGTCTGTCTTTTCTGTTTCCCTCTCTACAATCTTCTTTGGGGCTCAAGGCCAACTTTACGTCATTAAATAGCCAAATCGAGAAATATAAGTCCGATTTACGTAGAACGCCATCTGTACATTACATAGTGTGGTGTCGGATTATAGTACTGGTCATACATCTTTTCATTCACACCACCGATCGTAATCACATGGTAAAAAAACCCTTTTGCATCCTGGGCGATTCAAACCCAATAACTCCCGCTCCAATAGCCGCAGTTCTAACCACTACGCCATTTGGATCTTGTCTCATCTCCTAAATCGATTACAGAATTTTCGATTTTATTTATTTTTGTCTGGGAAGCATCTTTGCAATGTTTTTGGGGCTCATTGCCAACTTCTGTTTTACGTCATTATATGCTTAGCCAAATCGAGAACTTTAGATCCGATTTACGTAGAACCCCATCTGTACATTGCATAGCTCGATGCCAGCCTATATACATAGTACTGACATGGAAGATGGGTCGACCCACAAATTATGCACTCGAACAAGGAGGTCATAGATGAGTTCATTAGCACCACCGATTATAAATATAGTATAAAATCCTTTTTGCATCCTGCCTCCGGATTCAAACCCGGTACCTTTGTAGGATTATAATGTTAGTGATGATATGCTGGGCAAATAACTTATTAGGGAAATCGTGTCAATTTTCATATTAAATACCAACGACAGCTTGATTTCATTAAATATAAATATCGGTGAAGATGTCTCGATGGCATACCAATAATTTTGGTTTCGTTAATAATTCGTTGAATATAAAAACTGCAGTTAAAAAATGTAAACATTTCGTTCAACTACTAGTTGGCCATCTATCTTTTAATATTCTCCGGAATTATATCATGTTGGCACATGATATCGACGCGATTTCCCTTCTTATAGTTATTATAAGTTATTTGATTCTGGGGATAGCTGTAATCGTGACAGCTAATAATGGGAGTTAAACCGGAACTCCACAGAGTGCCATTGATTGACACCTATAAGGCGGCTGAATCAACCAGGCGATTGTCTTTTTGAAATGTATGGCATCTTTTTTGTGATCTCTGTAAATGTTCGTTCGCTAGGCTGGTTTCGATCTTCATTGATTTGTTGTGTGATCGAAAAGATCTAATCCATCTCATCACACATATGCGACCGGACTTGATATTTGTTGCATTTTATTTGTATTTATGTTGTGAGACTTTGTTGCAACAGTACTAGCGAATTACAGAGTTTTTCAATCAAAATCTTTTTTCTATTATTTTGTTTTTATTTCACTTTTGTGGCGTGACTATTCGTCGTATTTGTGAACGCCACACCTTCCACTGCAATTTCCTCCATCTCCTAAATGTATTACAGAGTTTTCGATTTTATTTATTTCTGTCTGCCTTTTCTGTTTTCCTCTTTGCAATGTTTCTGAAGCGCGTGTTGCTTTATGTAAATTTTAATGTGTTGTACTTCCTAGTTGTTGCTTGTTCTTGTAATCCACTAGGCCGGTTTCGATCTGATGATGACGTCATTGAATGACTGCGTGATCGAAAAGATCAAATCCATCTCATCAGGCATATGCTACCGGACTTGATGTGCTTACTGTGCGATTCGTATATATACGTTCAGTAGTGACGCGACAGAACTAGTGAATTAAAAGAACTTAACTCGAAATATCGATTTTTTATAATTGCGTGAGGCGTGAGCTAATTTGCGATTTATTAAGTTGCTCTGTTCGCCACAGTTCTTTGTGCTCAAGGACAACGCTTATGTTACGCCATTGCATAGCCAAATCGAGGACGTACAGCTTAAGGTCCGATTTACGTCGAACGCCATCTGTACATGGCATAGCTCCATGCCAGTTTGTAGTACCGACAAGGGAGATGGGTCGGACCATGAATTCTGCACTCCAACAAGAAGGTCATAGATGTATTCATTCATACCACCGATCGTAATCAGATAATAAAAACCTTCTTTTAACATCCATATCGGAATTCGAGATCCTGGTACCTCCCGCTTCAATCGCTGCAGTTTAAACCACTGAAGCTTTTGGATTAGTATGATGTATAGTGGCATCACTCATTTTAAAATAAGTACATTAAATCGTCCACTATGTATTTGTTCAAATATTTACATATTTATTTTCTATAATTAAAAACTATCACAATCATTGAATTACATCGCATGCAATAAACAAACATATTTATGTGCAATGCAAATATTTACCGTCCAAATTGTACAACAGTATGTACCTCCATGTTACATACACCATATATGTACTAACAATGTAAATATAATTTACAAACATTTATTATTCAACAGTTTGATTGTTATATTTATTAGCATAATGATTAAATCCAAATATTATAAAATGCCCGAGCTCTGTAAATATTTCGAATATTCATCGATGCAATGGCACTCGGCTTGATTAGTAACAATTCAACATTTGTCGGTGTACTACTGTCTCATATAAGTATATAATTTAAACCTATTTTACATAATAAATTTAAATGGTAACTTTTACTTTTACAGTTACTAACTACTTTGTAAATAATTCACACTCGACTTGTGTGATACAAACAAATCGGACCGAATTATATACTGGACCCATTTACCATCCGTTCGTTATTATTCAGACAACGCGTGATGTTCGTCGTATGGAAAGTATACTAAAATCTCGTATCGATATCGGTTGCCAGTCGTTTATAGTGGCAGAAGATGTGTTGATAACATTTCTGGATGGGTATCAGAAAATTAGAAATCAGCGTGAGCAACGATTGGTGCATATTCGTGTTGTTACCGTATGGGACGAGCTCAATGAAACACAGTTTAGGAATGGAGTTTTGCACCATCCAATTATTGCAGGTAAATATTTTATAAGTTTGGTGAAATATAGAGATAGTGTGCTTGCCGCTGTACCATAGATCTTCAGTGTGTGTGTCCCCCTCTGTAATCCCCATTTCAATTTCAAAACATTGCAACGATATGATCAGCCGAATGACTCCATTATATTTTGCAATATGGAATGATTCTCTGACTTATCGATTTTTCAGCTTCTACGTTACACTTCTAACTGTCGGTTAGGTGTTGATAATTTCGTTATGGTGACTATCTGGAAGTTCATAATCCGCTTGTACAGTTTTCCTCGAAGTATTTTTTCCATCTATTTTGTCATTGATCATGGTGGTTAGTGTTTAACCAATCAGATCCTTCATTATTATGGTTTTCATCACTTAGGCTCGATTGCCTCATCCCATTATAACATCTTCTTTTGGACGTACACACTCTCAGTCGCTAGGTGATCCTCTAAGATTAATCGTAATCGGAAATAATTTATGCAGGACAAGAGCACAAGAAGTACTCATCAGTTTCTTTTTCTCGTCCCCTCTCCCTCCCCCAGTGTAGAGGGGTAGAAATTGCTAGCAAGGCCCTCTACGTCGGTATGCCAACTTTTCTGGTGCAGACCACCAAAGTGATGATCGATATCTCTCTTAAGAGATAGTAACATCACTCCTAGACCGGCTTCAGATCATACTAAATTGGCAGCTTCATCCAAACGGGCCAATTTATCAACCAAAACGTTCAATTTGATATCTAGTGACGTCTATAACTTCATTCTGACTGCCTAGTCGGTTCAGTACAATTATCATCCCCAAAACAAGTTTCGATAAAAGCAATGGAGCCATTCGCTTTAAGAGTAATCTGGTTGACAGAAAGCATGCAGGTACGACGATCCTTGCAATTCATATTCTATGCGTAGAGTGCTGCACTCAAAAGTACAGCAATTTTCGCCTGAAACCGAGTAGGTGCCGGATTAGGCATTAAGCATGTCTAACTAGGCACCAGCTAGATTACACCATACCGATTCATCTGTAAAGATTATCATACCGTCACCTGAGAGATATGTTGTTGTCCCACTTGTGATTTCGATAGTAATTACACAAAATAATTTCCCGAAAACGAGCTTCGACACCATATAGTAGATCATGAGGGCAATTATGTACTAGTTCATCTTCTTTCATAATTGATTGTCTGATCCAAAAATTAAGCGGCGGTAGGCCCATAGTCGTCTCAAAAGCTGCGGTGTGTGTTGTGTACATAGCTCCCACTATGTGTTTTGCCAAGTAATGTTCCGATCCAAACAGATCCTCCGATACTTCTGAAAAGAGTGAGATGGTATGAGTCTCAATATTTTAAAAAACCAAGATTTTTCAGAGTCCTGCCTCTTGTGAAAAGAACCATCTCAGTTTTCCTATAGGATTGACTGATACGCCCTGATCACTACACCAGGCTACAATTATATTAATAATTATATTTATAATTATATATCCGTATATTTGCCAACCAGTGTAATGGCGACGTTTAATTGACTAGTAGTAATTGGTGGAATGTTTGTGATATTTCCATTGACCTTACTTACGCATATAGTATGCGCATATACTGCTAGCAGCTACTTCTTCTGCACATATTTATGTATAATTTGTTTAGGAACTGTTTTGTCTATAGAATTGAGATCACTCTGGAATCATTTCGGTGTGTGCTTGATTTGGTCTGCATAAAGCGTCCTTAAATATTATTCTTCTATTGATTGGTTTCCATTCGAATAGTACTTTTTTCCGTTATCTCCATTCTTAAGAGCATAGGGCGTCTACTATACTGGACCATCGAACTCTATTTAAACTCTTCCAACTTTCTTTTTCCTTGCGGATTCTATTCTTATGACATCCTGGTTATGTCATTTGGTGTCTTTCTCAGCGTGTGTCCCATCTCCATTTCCGCTTCCTGACCTTCTTTTCAATGTTCACTTAGTTTGCTTGTCGCAGTAATTTTCATTTGTGATCTTATTTGGCCAGAAGCATTTAATCAATCGCCTAAGGTATTTATTCACAAACACTTGGAGTCTGCTTGTGATTTTCTGCGTATGTTTCCACGGTTCACATCCATTTTACACCGGCATTGATTATTCGTATCTTGGTGTTTTTTGACTTGATATTGTGTCTTGGTTGATGCGAAGTGGTGTACTAATGCTTGTGTTCAGTCTCAGGGCCTTTGTGTTTCTTATGTTTATCTTGAACCCGACATCTAGTGCTATTTCTGATAACTTCTGTAGCTTATGCTGCATGTCTGTGTATTTGTGTGAAGCAGAGATATATCATCTACGTTGTGGAGATCATTGAGTTTTCTAATTGGATCCCACAGAATTCCGTTTTGGGATGTGATGTCTAGCTTGCGCATGACATTATCCAGTGCTATGAGGAACAGAAGTGGAGATAGTACACATCTTTTATTTGCAGCATTCCGGTACATTCTCGGATGAGTTCGGTTATTTTCCTCGGGATGCTTATTTTACAGAGTACTTTCCAGATTGCGCTTCTATTTATGGAATTAAATCCGCGTTTGAAGTCCACGTACTCTTCTAGTGGTGAGTTCCATTCGTTGGATTGTTCGCCGATAATGGCTGTGTTGATGTGGTCTGTACAGCTTTTTCCTGGTGTGAAACCAGCTTGTTTGTTTCTTTTGTATTGCTTCACAGTAAGTGAGGTTCGTTCCAGGATGACCATTGCTAATACTTTCATTGTACTGTTGAGCAGGGAGATGCCTCGCCAGTTTTTGCATTCTCTTAAGTCGCCTTTCTTTGCATTCGTTATTAAGCCCTCTTTCGATTTTTGCGGAATTCTCCCATAGTATTTCACACTTCTACTAATAGTGGTGTTAGTGCTCCTGCAGTTCCCGCTCCCTTGTGGGATGGGTGTTTGTGGTTTCGTTATAGTTTCCATCTGGCAGCTCCTCAATTAGTTCGGTGTTATGCAGTTGTCCTCGAAGAACTCTTTCCATCTATTTAGTTGTCGGTCGTATGTGCAGTTAGTTAGGACTTGTCCATGTGAATCCTTTATTGGTGGTGCATTTGTAAATTTTCCAGTGACCTTTCTTAAAAATTGGTGTATAATGTTCACATATTTCTATTTGTTGCCACTGACTTGGCAGTCGTGAGAATGTCTTCTGTGTATTTCCTATGATCGCTCCTTACCATTTTCATTACTTGTCGAGCTGTATTATCTTCATATTGTCTTCGATTTTCCATCGTATTTTGTTGTATTTTAAGTTGGCAGCGTTCCTCAATTTTCTTCCACGTTTCATCTCTAATAAACGGTTTTCTTGTGTTGTCTTCTTGGTAGCCCAGTACACTTTTAGCAGTTTTTACGTCGGAGTCTTCTATGTGTTCCTTTATCTGTTGTCAAAATGCCTACACACGCCTTCATTGTGTGTGTCAACCCAATATCCCGATTTTGTAGCACTTCTTTTTATTTTTTTTATCTCTAAACTGTTTTGGGGGGCTCATGGCATTTGTTCGCGGCTCGCATATTTACGTCCTTACTTTTACGCCATTACAGCCATTTCTAGGACGTACGGCTATAGGTCCGATTTTCCTAACCATCTTCACATTGCATAGCTCCACGCCAGTCGATAGTGCTGGCATGGAAGATGGGTCGGCCCATGAGTTCTGCACTCCAACAAATCTCATTTTGAAAATCTCTTTTGCATCGTGCCGCTATCGCGATTCGAACCCAGTACCTCCCGCTCCAACTGCCACAGCTTAAACCACTGCGCCACCTGGGCGGTTTCTAGCACTTCATTTCCCTCTAAACTTGTGCTACCCTGTTGTTTATGTTAGAGTTGTTTCTGTTTCTAATGCTCTAGTTTTTAGATACGATAACTATGAGTCGATTCTCAATATTTGATTTTGACTCCTGGAAACTGGATTGAGTTCAATATCATATAATTTAAGTATATACTTATCCAAGCGGGTACGAACGCAATCACTATTTTTCTATCTGCACCTACTGTGGTTATCGTTTTAGAAGTGCACAACATTTTAATCATTCAAACAACAAACCAAACAACAATCAGTCTATTTACAATTGATATTCGAACAAAATACAATATACCAACACTCGTGCTGGTCGACACATATAATCATGTCACTGGTAAATTCCATCAAAACGCCGATCTATTTCCCAAAAGTAAAATTCGAAATTTAAACAAACGAGCAATTAAACTGGCAACATTTAATTATCAGCCATATGCCATATGGAAATCGGTACCACCCGGCGAGGGTAACGCAAACACATTAAATTCAACCGACGAGAACGATATTTGGGTGGATGGGACGGAAATTATGTTATTTTTAGAATTTTGTGACAAGTTTAATTGTACGTTGACGGTGTTCACAGGTAAGTGACTCACATTTACTCTTACTATTTACCAAGTAAATGTATTAATTATTCGTTTAAGATGACAACGGGGAATGGGGTGAAATATTTGAAAATAATGCCGGGAATGGTATAATTGGTGCTATATACGAAAATACAGTTGATGTGGGTGTTGGAGCCCTGTACGCTTGGTATGCTGTGTATATATATTTCGCCCTATCGACACCAATCAGTCGTACTGGAATTACATGTTTTGTTCTGAGGCCGAAATTAAAATCACGAATATTTATGCCAATCTATCCGTTCGCATACGATTTATGGATAGCGGTTATAACATCGATCATTGGTAGTGCAATTGGTTTGAAATGTATTAAAATTGTACGACAGAAGATCGATCCTAATAATTGTGGGAATAAAAACTTTACCGAACAATTACTAGATGTATATAAAATATATTTATTGCAATCGATTGAGCGGGTGTCGAATCACACAACTGTTAAAATCGTAATCGGTTGTACATTACTGATCGGACTTATGATCGGGAATGCATATAGTGGCGGACTAGCTAGTGTCACAACGGTGCCACAATATGAACAAGCAATTGAAACAGTTCAACAATTGGCCGATAGTGATTTGAATTGGGCGGCCACACACGATGCTTGGATATTTTCTATAAAATCGGCGACACATCCAACATTAGTCACACTAGTGAATAAATTTCATACATATCCAAAGGAGGTATTAGCACGTGAGATGGAAATGGCCAATCTAGCATTTTCGATTGAGCGCCTTCCATATGGACACTTTGCCATTGGCGAGTATATAACCGAAAATGGGCTACAAAACTATCAAATCATGCTAGAGGATATATATTGGGAATTTTGTGTGGCCATGAGTTCAAAGACGTGGTCACTGTTGCCGCTACTCGATGAACTGATTCTGCGGATAGCAGAAAGTGGAATACAAAAGTATTGGGAGCTAAAAGTTGTTATGAGGCATGCTAACAATAAAATTCAGTCAATTGCGAAATCTAAGAATCACAACAAAGATGGTCCGATTAGTTTAGATATTTCCCATTTACTGGGTGTTTTCGGAGTTCTTATATTGGGGCTGTTAGTATCGGCCTGCGTATTTGTTGGTGAACTACTAGTTAACATTTTTTACAAGTAAAATTAGTGTATGTATAGTTTAAAGGTAATTAATTTATTTAGTAGTAGTGTAAAATAGTTTATACAATTAACTTAAAATTTACAACAGTCAAAGTAGAGTCATGCAATTGGCATACTTATACAAATATACCTATACTCTATCTCTTAAACCTTGTTTATACTAGAATAAAGGAAAATAATCATCTTCGTCAGCATTATTGTTGTTATTATTGGTGGGCTCATTCATTAATCTACCTCGTCTATTAACCTCAAACGTTTCGACTTCTGCATCGGGCTGATCTGAATTTGAAATATGACCGTAAGCCTATCGAAACAGAGATAAAACATTACGTTAATATATTTACCTAAAGTAAAATATCAGCAGCAACTCCGCCCACCTTTTTACCCGAGTCGATTACAAATTCAACCCCATCACCAACTTTTTCGCCAGCTTTACGCACAACATTTCCAATATTTTGGCTCGACAATGTATTGGGATCGATGGCAATGTTCAAACCATCGGCACCATCACGCGGGCAACCAGATTGATTGACAATGCTCATATCGAATGGACTGACTGAGTACGACGTTAATCGTTGTCGTATTTTATCGACAATAACTTTGTCCAGCGATCGTGTACGTGATAGTATTGTGGCACTTAAACGATGGGCAAACGCAAGTCGTTGACAGGTGAAAATACCAGCGTATGTATTATAGTCGGTCATGAATACAATGTATTTTGCAGTTCCAGCAACGCCTAAAAAATAAAATCAATTTAGTTATACGATCCCGATATATATATATATATAGTAACTATTTACTCAAAGGGAATCGGACGGTCATAGCAGCGGGTACAGTTGGCTCCTTGACGGTTAATTTTCCAGTATAGCTGTATTCATGTTTTAAAGGTGTTAGGCCGAGTACAAAATGTTGTGACGTTTGTTCGATACTATATTCGTTTGGTTCATCGTCAGATCGTGTAATATTGTAGATAAGACATGTTGATGCTGTTGATGTTTTTTGAATTGCGTACCAAACTCCAAGAAACTGCAAATACAAACAAAAAATTTAATAAGTAAATTATCTCAATGGTTGTGTGTACCGGAAATGATGACTTAAAGTAAATGATTCAGTTCTCAGAATAAAACAATAAATACGAAAAGGTTAGAGTATGTATATACAATAATTGAGTAATTGATAATTACACTGTTTAAAATAATTATATATTAGATGACACGTCTTATGTTCTAGAACCTCTTATTGATTAGACATATACATATATGGTTTTAAATATAGGATTATTGATGAGGCACAATTGGAACATGTAATGGGAACCTATATTGGACATTGATCGAGAAATGATTTTCCATATATTTATATTTTAGATGTTTTGATGTAGCACACAAAGTACTTTGATACAAAGACAAAACATATGCTTGACAGTTCGTAAGTCTTTAACACTTTGGCTGTTATGAGCATACACTCTAAATTCCACCCAACCATGCCAATGTTGTTCCGGACATACATTCCATAATCTTTCTCATAGGGCCAGTGTTGTTCTCAACATACATTCTACAGTATGTGTGTTTCTATGTAAGTGTAATAACACTGGCGTAATAAAATAGAATTTGGAATGCATGTCTAGAACAACACTGGCTTAGTGAGATGAACTTTGGGATGTATGTCCACAACAAAACTGGCGTAATTGAGTGGAAATACGAATGTTGTCTATAACAACAATGGTACAGGAAAACAGAATTTGGAATGTATATGCCTAGAACAGCATGGTTGGGTGGAATTTAGAGTGTATGTAAAATGCAAGCTTAAATCAAGACTAAGAGAAAAATATGAAGTACGCATAAAGAATTTCGGAAACGACAATGACCCGATATAAGAATCCCGAACCAAAATAGCCACTCTATTTAGTTAGCCTCAATTCACTAATGAACTAATTCCCGTTCCGGCAAGAAGAGGGAAGCACACCATATACGTTAAAATATTGTTCAATGTCACGGGAGTTGCTGGTTTGGGCAAAACTCAGATCCAATCAACAATTGGTCTTTATCAAAATGTCGGTGAACATATTTGCCTCGATAATCTTGACGCGTATTTGAATATAAATTATGTAACTACAATTTTACGGTATGTACACAGTACAATATTTTCCCTTGGGTATCGAATATTAAAACTATGTACAATCGCCCAATGAATGATGTATGGGCCAGTATGTTCCAAATTCCATGTTGATTCATAATCGTCTCTGGATAAACCCAGTGACGATATCTATAAACCTCTTGATATAGAGTACTTAGGGTTAATTGCAGGCACAAAACAGTAAAGGTGGAAGGTATCATATTGGGATCAATTCTCAGGACTTCCACAAATGCTCTTCTACATTGCCAAAATTATTTTCTAAATTACCACCTAGAAGTGTGACAAACTTAGTTATAATCTCACCAAAACGGGAACGAGCAGACATTTTAACAATATTTGTTCGCTTATAGTAAGGACCAGCAATTACTGGGTTTAAACGGGTTAATATAATTGCAACCTTTAACAGAAACCGATAAAACATCAACAGTAAATCGAAGCAATTCCGTGAGATAGTTTAGTCAATGCCAAAAGTAGAGTCTACGCCTTAGATAGAAAACAGAGTACTGTTGAAAGCAACTACAATTTCCATTATGTATCCACAGTGGACTCTTTAATGCTAACCGATTTTACAATGTACTTCTTATAACAGGTTCATGTAGTGCGATTTCGCAGGACTTTTAACTTTTTTACTATCCAGAGTCATAGAAAATATTATAAACAAATTAATTGAACTTAAATGAAACTTAAGTGTTGTTACAAAGTTTTTATTTCGTTAAGTTTTTGAACAGTATCTCCTGTCCAAAACACTGCTTATAAAAACAATTCATGAAGAGCTACTAGTGCCCCGTTGTTTACCACCGTACACATAAGAACAATGTAGCGTGTATGATCAAAGTTATTAATGAGGAAGTTTAATATAACGATGATAGACAAGGTTAAATTCGAATATGTATAAAGATACGAGCTTCATCTTACAATTGAAATGTATGTGTATAGTTCTTGTTTTTCCATGTTGGTCACTTTGGTTCGAAGTAGCTCTGGGTGAAACAACCCGTATCAAACTCGTAATGTACAATTAATAAGCAATTAAGACAACGTTATATAAACAACTATATACACATATGCAAATACACATATATGTTTGTCTATACATTCGAAATGAAACACATTAATTAGCATAACTCTTCAACGGATATCTTCAAAAACCTACATTCAAATATTGGCTTTCTACATTTAAATATATATTAATTGTGCCGGTTGACGATTAATTATATGCATATCCCACTAATCACAAGAAATTCAGATTTCGAAAAACATACGTAGTTAAATGTAACTTGTACTACGCTCTAAGCAAATATATATAGTATTGAGTAGAGTGATAAGCTTAATCTTAGCGCAAACTTTTAACCTATTTTAGCATATACACAAACATCTTACACAACTCATCTATATACAGAACTATATTATATGTACTATTTACCTGGTTCATGTTAAATCCATTCATTGGCTCCACCTGTGGACATTGTCCGGTATGATATGTATGGCTAGTTATTCCATTTATGTATAAACATATAAATATCAACGTTATTTTATTATACATTTTATTAAACTAATTAATAACTTATTAACAAACTATTTTCAATTTAACACGACTGATCGTTTATGATGTGATCTTCACAAAATTCTGTACAAAACTGCTTTGCTCAGGTCGTTTGGTTGTCAATTTATGATATTTTGCTGTTGTTTTCTTTTGTTGACCACTACAGTTGTATGTGTTGTGTTCATACAAAGAATTATGTAAATACATATATAAGTAGTTCTAAGAAAAATGATTACAAATTACGTCTAGGCGACAAAGGCGCGCACGGCGTTCAAATCATATAACTTTGATGTGCACTTAAGAAATAATCAATTTGAAGGTCTAGACGGTCAACTATATTCTCCTTATCTGTTTATTGTTTTATGGTGCAGCTTAACAGCTATAAAGCACATACCGTTTACATTTCACCCCTACACCACTGGCTTCCCATATATACAAACATTAAATGATTATAGTGAACGTCACAGTGTAATATAATTATATTAATGAGATTAAATTGATTTTTCTTTTTATATACGATGTCTTTCTCTTCTCATGTATATCGTATTTGTGATGGTCAACGATCACCATACTATCTGTTTGTACGTTTGAATGAGTCATTGAATTCATTGAATTCACGATCGTGTTATGTGATATAGTAAAGTGGAAACGTATTTATGACGTCATGTAACATAAATCTCAATTTAACCAAAACATGAATATATTATAACAATAATTCTAGGAACATTTGAAATTACCACAAATTAACACTCGGATTATCGCATAATCTTTGTTTTGAAACTATATAAAGAATAAATAACAAACAGCTTATTTATTATTAATGGTTTGATAACAATGTATGTTGCCTGAGAATCAACTTTAAGTTGAACTTTCACTATATAATCGACCAAATGGCGTAGTGGTTAAATTTGCGGCAAATGGATGAAACATACCTTTGACCCACTATTACAGTGGAGACTTCATGAATCGACCCATCTCCCATGTCAGTACTATATATTATAAGCTGATATGAAGCTATGCAGAGACCAGGAAATAGTTGTTAGCGCCTTGTGCTCCAAAACAGATTCAAACTCTGGACGTTATTTATGTCACATAGATAGTATCTGTTTTCTTTGATAACAAAATAATGTTACTATTTATAACACATGTTTGGTATGTTACATACATACGGGCTATATATAACGACATATATCTGTTTTAATTAATAACAATTTGCGAAACACATTTTTCTAGAAAATCATTTTGTGCTGTGAAGTCAAAGGTTATCCATTCATATACATGCATGTATGTGTATACATAAATAATACAAGATTGACCATTTCCATATACCCCAAATGCGAAGCTATATAGAATCACTTAACCAAAGTGAAAAGAACCAATTTTACACTGTCTATAGAGAAATCCCAATTATTCGGTCTGAAATGTACGTGATTGCAAATCTGGTCGACTACAGAGTATTTTACAGTAGATATTGGATCCACGATCGCACACTGGTGTTACGAGGGTCTACAATTAAAAAGAAAGAAAAATCCCCTACTCCCCTAAACACGAGAGATGATTCTCAACTCCTCGAAAATGATCGTTTTGATCTGAATCCCCGGCCACGTGGGAATACTCGGGAACGAAGAAACCGAATTGGAAGTCAAATCTGCAGCCCAATCGAAATAAGATACAGAATTAGGGAAGATTCAGCAAAAAAAAACATCAATAGCCATTCGGCAAGCCAAGACTAGTCACTGACTGACTATGCAACCACAAAACTATCCAGCAGAAATTAAAGATCTGCCAGTCGCATGGAAATCTTCGGACCAAGAGTCAAGACGTCACTCACATCCATCATATCCTTAAAACAGAGGTACCTTGATGTAATGTATAACAGTCAGACATTTCCTGATCGATTGCTCACACTTGGACGACCAAAGGCAAAAACATAGAATTCCCAACTAGATTAAACTGGCACTATTGGACGACACACTAATCGAAGTGATAAAATGCATGAGGGAGATAAAGATATACGATTTAGAATTAAGCCCAACAAAGCCCGCCGAAACCTTGAAAGAAAACTACTTCAATAACATACAAAGTTAATTTACCCAACAACACAAAATATTATTGTAACTTACCAAAGGCGAAAATGGCTTAACGGTCATCACCAACGTGATGCATCACGCAACCATTACTTAGGTTAGTGTATAAATTAGGGTGACCACTTGCAAACATCACAGGTAGAGAAAGGTTTAAAATGGAATGGAACGAAACCTCCCCCAGCATAACCGTGAGAGCTGGCTTAGGATTCAATGAACCAATATATCATTAATCTGAAATAACACCTTTTACAGAACCAAGTACTAGAAAAATTACGAATTGGGAACTGGTAAATTAGAACTAGTGGAAATCTCAAGACTAGCGAGAAGGAAATGAAACGTTATCACATTGACATTTTTAGGTCTGTCTCAGTGATGTCAGATGGAAGAACAACCAAAATAAAATACGAACAATGGGAAAATATTCTCTGAAAGAGACAACTTACATGAACAAGGGTGGGCATAATAACAACAAAATAAGCATTAATGGAACGGAAGGATCAATTTACAGAAGAGTAATGGTGGCAAAAATAAGAAACATATCCATCATTAAGTGCTATTCCCAACCAAAGATGCAGATGAAACAAAAACATGTATTCTTACGAGTAATCATAAGCCACAATGGCAGAAACGTACAGAAACGATTTCAAAATCGTACACAGAGGATTTCAATGCCAAAAACTGAACAGACAAGACCGACCTGACAACTGACATATGGTAAAAATGCGTTTGATTATGTACAAAGTAACAATGGAGAAAGACTCATAAACTTTTGCATCACTACAAGATGTCAAAACTATTAGAAGAGCGGATGTACACATCGAAAAAAGGTGACCTAAGAGAATACAAATTGGCTTGGCCTCTGGTCAACACAACAATTAAGACACTCGCAATAATCATCCTTTACAGAATATCACCAATCAATGCAACAACTTGGCTGCACAGTAGTTAAAACGTACTACTGTATGGAAACACAAAGAGGAAGTGAGGCATGGAAACACAAAGAGGAAGTGAGGAAGAAAATAAAGGTGTTCTTAGACAAGTGTCTTCGACGAATAGTGAAATGCTTCTTGCCTAAAACTAACGTTAAACTGCATAGAAAAACCAATCAGGCAAACATAAAGACCGAAATAAACAAACGAAAGTAGAAATGGATTGGTCACACGTTGAGGAAATCACCAAGTGATATAACGATTATTTCATTGAACTGTAACCCCCAAGCGAAAAGAACATTAGGAAGATATACGATGACATGTAACAAAACAGTGCTACTGACGCAAAATCATGGGAAGAAATAAAAACTGTAGCGCCAAAAACAGTAAGATGGTCCAGCCTACTAAGCTTCTAATAGAAGTGGAGATACAGGAAAAAACCAAAGGTTAAAAGAATGATGCACCATTTTATTCTAAAAAATGAAAACGAATTAAGATACATCGGCCAATATTGCAGATCACTTCAACGAGTGTTGTGAAAATTTTAAATAAAAGCTCGAGACCTTGTAAATTTTTACAGCGATTTACTTAGAGCCAAGCGCCGATACTATTGATATCTCTGCAGTCAACCACGATAACAGTCATTGAATACTTATTATATACTTATTATATATTTTATGACTGTTCCAACTTCAAAACAATTAATTTTAAACGATACCACCTCTTTTACTTTGCATCAAAACAATGTTGAACTTGAACGTTCGTGATGTCTTGATCTTTGTTTTAATTACATCCTTTTTCGTTGATATCACTTACAAATTTGAGTCGATGAAAAAATGTTTTCAAGTTACGCTTAACTTTTCTTCGCGATCATGAGAATATGGCGTCAACGGATAGTTTTCGTAACAAGCGATGAACGTCGCTTCAGTCGACAATGAGAAGACCGAAATACTATTATTACGTCATGTGACATCTCTGAGAATACGGGTGTTAAATAATGAAGATAGCTTACTCAAAGAACCCTCAACTCTAAACTATTATTGGAGTTGTGGAATTTATATGTCTTGAAAATAGGTTCGGATAAGTTTGTGTTTCGATAGGAGAAACCTTTTTATATGCGGACAGTAAAGTACTTTGTTATATCCACATGTGAAATTTCTCTAAATCTTATAAATTATTTCATATTTATCCCATACCATTCCAGTTCTTTTTTTATCTTTGTTTACTTCGTACCCGTACCACTAAGCCGCTAGATATATTGTTTATGAGACAAAAATTCTAACAAGCGAGATAGTCATACTTGTAGCACTTTAACATATTTATAAGACTGTCTCATTTTAAGCCATTCGCTTTAACAACCTCTGCATCACCTTTTAATTGAATTATATAGTCTAAACAGACTGTGGTTTAAGTTAAAGTGGGCTTTCTATTTGGAATCGAATAAAAGAAAGAGATACAAACAATTCAAATAAAGAATCAAAAAAAATCGACTTAGCCACAGACTACAGACTGTCTAGGCGATTAGCCTCGTATTGATTTTAGTAAGAGATCGATGAATACATACTTAAACTTAATTGATTCTTTATATATACTTTTATTTTTGTTGTAGATGTTATCAATTAGATAAAACAAATCGCGTATTTTATTTATATTCACCTCAAAAGATAACAAACAGATAAGTTGTGGTTTGAATTGACAATTAATTAAAATGATTGTACTTACATACTGTGTCATTCAGTAATTGATTTTTAAACGTTTAAGTCCATTAAATGTTAAAAACATTTTGTTTAATCTACCATCAACGGATTCAAAATAACGAACACATTACGTCTACAGTAGTCTAAACGTTTATCTCTCCGAGTCCAATAAGAATATCTCAAACTCTCCAAATTAAAACTAGTACATTTTGAATTTACCTCGCTTGACGTAAATTGACAATACTACAGTCAACGTTTTTATTTATTTTTCTCTTCAGATGTACACTGTCTGTGGTCTGGTAGAGTAAAATGTCAATTTGTACAAAGTGTGTGTGCGTACGTAAACAAATCTAGAACAAAGTTTAATTTTATTTATTGTATTAAATTAGTAATTAAATTATTTCAACGTAAAATAAAATGGTCAGTCACGTTGATACTGAGTTTCAGACAAATGAGAATGGCATAGTTAGTTCAGAATTCAAAGAAAAATTAGAGAATTCAATTGAGGTTAGAAAATATATAGTTTTTTTATCCTTGATTCTAAGTATTATGCAATAAAATAATATATAAAATACGTGTCTTTTTAAGATTTTAAAGCGGACGTTCTCAAACTACAATGATGATGAAATATTTTTGTCTTTTAATGGTGGAAAAGACTGTACTTTACTTTTACATATGGTCATAAAGTTTTTGGACACTGATAAAGCCATCAAAGTCGTCTATGTTCAGCCAGACGATTCATTCCCCGAAATTGAAGAGTTTGTCGATTCATGTGAAGAAGAATATAATATAAAACTAGACCGACGAAAGGGCAAAATTAAAACTGTGATAGAAAATCTGTGCAATGAACATCAGTACAAGTGTTGTATTATGGGAAATCGTAAAACCGATCCATATTGTAGTAATTTAGGTGCTTTTAAAGTATGTCAATTGGTTTACCGGTATTGATTTGATAACTAATCGATCGATATAATTACAGGAGACAGATTCCGGCTGGCCGAAACTCATGCGCGTTAATCCATTAATCGATTGGACATATCAAGAGGTGTGGGAATATATCGTTAAATACCGGGTTAAATACTGTAGTCTATACAATGAAGGCTATACATCGATTGGTGACAGATCAAATACTTTACCAAATCCGAGCTTACAGTTATTAGATCCGATTTCAGGTAAGATATCGTATCAACACGCAAAAGAGTTGGATGATGATAAACTGGAACGAGCTGGACGGTGCTAAATAAATAGAAAAAAATTAAAATAAATCGTATTTCATTTATCAGACTACTGCTACATCTATTAAGTAGTATTGTAAACTATTTAACTACCAACCTAACGCAACAAAACCTTCCAATGACTAATTTTTGTGTCATTTTTCTCTGAATGAGTTTTGTGTGTGCATAATGAAATATACATTGCGTATTTTTAATAAAAATATCACCTTAATTTTGTTTAATTAAACCAAAATAGTGTATGTGACGATAAATAAAGTATCAACAATGGTAAATATATAGAATTAGTTAAATTATATCAATAAAATACCTTAAAATAATGAAATTATATTTTTGTTTTGACATTCGTAAAATTTATTTACGGTATTTTTTGTCGTATATGAAGTCGTAGTAGGTACGTTCTAGTCTGGAAGCAGTACACTAGTATATTTGCTTATAATTACTTTAAAATAATATAATTATGTTCAAGCATATATATATATAATTATACACTATCGATTATAGTACGGATGTATGTACTTAATGAGGCAAGATGCAATTATTTACATACAAATGCGTATTACTAATATGTTATTATACTAATCAATTCTTAGTGAATATGAAAGAGACTGACTTAATTTTTCGTTACATAATGTCGTTAGCGGCAAAAAGAGATAGTTAAATACGAGTTTTTTTTGTTTATAGCGACGTTGTTTATATGGTAGTTTCAATTCAATAAGTTTGAAATGGGAATGTGCAGTCGATTTTTAATTCAATTTGTTATTTGTTCAATTTGTTTTATGCTAGTTTGTGTAACAAGGTGTAATATATATGCATGCATCACAATTTATTGATCTAATTAAAACATATACATTTGTTTTTGTTCTACTATCTGTTTTCAAGTCGAAGCACTCCTAACTCTTTATTGCATAGCCAAACTAAGTACGTACGACTATAGGTCCGATTTATGTAGAATAATCTCCACATTGCACCGACCCTTGCCAGTTTTTTTGTGCTGACATGGAATGTGAGTCATTTCATGAATTCTACATTTCAACAGGAGGTCATAAATGTGTTCATTCACACTACTGATCGTAATAAAAGGGCTAAAAATCTCTTTTGCTTCTTTTCCCTTTCGGGATTCGAACCCGGTACCTATACAATTTAACGATACTGAACGAAAACAGCCGCTGTTCAATTATATTTAACTCAGACGTTACATATGTCGTTTTGTTTTAAATTGTTTTTAATGACTATTGATTTAGTATTCATTTTTACGCTACATATTTTAATTTATCGAATTCAAATTATGTGTAAAGAAATTATGCTTTAACGGGATAAAATTCGACGTCAACAAGCGATGGGAATTATATGTACTAGGCGCGCATCTAAATTTCCAGATTTTTTTTTTAAGAAAAATATCAATAGAAATTTATCAAATGATCACCACGATGGTAAAACGGCGCGTCTTTAGACCGAAACTATTCAACCAATTTTGCCTTGTTTTAAACTGGATTAGCTCCATAGAACATGACACCTTTCTGGTCCCACCAAATACAGAGTCTTCTTTCCGAAGCGATTAGTCCATGATGTGGTGTGATGCTTCGTCAGTGAAAGCCATGCCTTTTTGGGATTCTTAAAAAAAATCCTAAGCACATAAAGTCCACTTCTCATCTCCCGTTACAATTCGATGCATGAAGCTACTTTTATGCCGCGTAACAACATTTCGGAAGTGACTTCGAATTTTCATCTGTCCCACAAATATCATTTCTTTTATTGCCTAAATATGCCACGGAAAATTAGGTTTTATATGACTTGCGACATGGGTATTCTTATTTCGTTTAATATTCGTAGATACCACTGAGAAAATTGTATCGTCTTGGTAATCCGTTTTGTACACGATTTCGTTAAGCCTGTAATAAAACGTAAAAAATAACTTAAGAAAAATTAAGACAGAGCATGTATGCCTTTCCGTTTAAATGGATAACTTAACGTAACGTAAATAATTTAACGAAATTTCGATCATTTATAATCTGTCAGCTTAAAATGGAAATGAAAATAAACAAACAAGACATGTCAACATGTATTGTTTAGTGAACCATTATAAAAAAACTAATTACTTCTATATGACCTACATATGAACAGCAAAAATAGCAATCGATAGTAAGAATCTAACGAAAAGTATGGTTGAAACGTCAAAAATGAAGATTCGTTTTTAGTGGATTTGCGGTTTGTTTTATATCTTTCCAATCTGTTTAGGGGCTCAAGGCGGTCATTGATGAGTTCATTCACACCACCGTGATCCAACGTCCCTCCCAGCACCTCCCTTGTAGCGGGTGCTACCGCAGTTTTAACCAACTGCCGCAGCTTTAACCACTGCGCTATTTGGTCGGTAAAATTTTTGTGTTATTAAAAATCTTATCTAATCTTAGCTCGGTAAAGTGGTAATCATAACAAAAAATCAAAATAAAACGACGATAAATAGGATTCGTGTATTTTGGTCCAAAAATAATATTAAAAAGATAAAAATTCTTCATTAAATTTATGTCGCTAAAAACTGATAAAAATAAAACGGCATAAAAACAGCTTTCTAGCTTTACATTCGCACATTTATACGTTATAATTTTTTTTATTTTTTATTTGATGTATGGTTCTGCCTTAAATTATAGAACAAAATTCCTATTTGATTACAAATACCCTTTAGTTGTATTGGACAATAAACTCCAATTCAATTTATTTCATCTACTACTAATTCAAATATCCATACAAACGCAGTATATAGTTTTGTTGAATCTAAAAAGTACACAAATAAAAACAACAAACAAAACGTGGAAAAAAAAAGATAAATATAATAATTTAATTACATAATATCGTATACATCAGAATGAGATAAACGTATATGCAATACCGAAGATTAATTATTTTATTATTGCGCGCGTCTTTCAACTTGAAATAAATAATAAAAAGCCATTTTGTTTTAAATAACGTTAAAAAAAAAAAATTAAGAAATGGAACGGAACCCATAAACTGTGTGTTGTGGTTTTAAATTTAAAAATCAAATTTAATAAATAAAAAAAAAATTATTTATATATGTAAATAATTTAAACAAATGTGATTTAAATAAGATAATTATTATTGAAATTAATAGTAGCATATATTTATATAGCTTAAAAATATAAAACCTTTAAGTAAATCGCCATTACGGAATATTTTTAGCTTTTTATTATATTCTTGCGAGAGTAAAAAAAAAACAAAAAAACCAAGTAGAAAGAAGAACGAAGAATTATTTTTTTATATTATTTGTGCCGTCGGTAAATACATTTGGTTATAGTTTTACTTAAAATATGAAAAGTGTTCGTCATATTTTTATAATTTTGTGTGCTATAAAATTAGTTTAATAATAAATCGTATAACTGTGTATTGAGAAAATAAATTACACACAATAAAGTTTTATATAAATACCCAAGATTACATAATTTATAATTTTGTTAATTAAAAATTGGATTAAAAGCGATACTTCAATAAAAAAAAATTGAAAATTAAAAGGTAATTTACATTTAAGTAGTGTATTGAAATAAGACAAGATGGCTACCACCATCATATTCAATAGCTTCGGTTTTTTTTTATATATATATTTTCCGTTTCTTGTGTGTTGATTTTTATTACGTATATTTTAATACGCCGTAGTTTTGTATCAAAAATTATATGTTGCCATTTAAATTGTAATAAATCTCGCTAATAATTAACTATAATAGCACAAATATAATTCAATGGATTCGTATACACATTTTTTTTGATACATATATATGTATATACATACATATATGAGCAGATGTGTCATAAATAGTTTTCTACGTACATATTTGTATGTATATAAAAGTGGTGTAGCGGGTATTTCATTGTTTTATTTATTATGTATATGTGTATATGATATGACGATGATTTGAATCAGAGAGCCGAACCTAATTATATTCCATTCCAAATGCCAAATGTGTATAAAAATTGCATTCAATTTTGTTTCAATATGCATAAATACTTATACATGTACAGTATATTGCTCTTGTAATGTTTTTAGTTTCGTTTGTGTCGGATCAATTTTTTGAACGATTTGTACTACACATATAAATTGTATTATGCAATATGATTGCAAATTTTGTTCTTTGTAGTCTGTCAAAATTTGATAAAATAGGAAAGGTCTGTTTTGCAAGACGTTGACGATGTCGTTAGTAATGTTGCAGATATTATAATCTCTTTGTCATATTTGTTAAAGCTTATCTAAGAAACACAGTCTAACAAATCTGAGATTGACTTTGTAAATAAATTGTTTGTTTCTTCGTTGCACTCTATTTTGGGGTTCAAGACATTCCCAACATTTTCACGGCCAGAGATCCGCAAACTATGCACATTGAGCTCCAGCCCATTCTTTAAGTACTCTGAATGGTCACCTCCGATCGTAATCAGATGATGAAAAACGCCATTTGCATACTGTTCTACCACAACTCTAACCATTGTGCCTTTTGGTCTGTTTAATAGTCTGCCTGTCTATCTATTTCTTTGTAATATGTTTTGGGGCTCAAGGCACTTCCAATTCTTTTGCGGTTCGCTTATTTACGTTCTACGCTACGCCATCGTATAGCCAAATCGAGGACGTATGACTATAGGTTCGATTTACGTAGAATCATCTGCACATTGTATAGCTCCATGCCAGCCTCTATAATACTGAAATGGAATATGGGTTGGTCCATTTATTCTGAACTCCAACAAGCGATTATAGATGTATTCATTCACACCACCGATCGTAATGAGATGGTGAAAATACCTTTTGCCACAGCTCTAACCATTATGCCATTGGGTCGGCTTAATAGTTTTTTGTTTGTTTCTATCTTTGCAATGTTTAGCGCCATCACATAGCCAAAACGTGGACGTGAAGCTATAGCTCTGATTTACTTCATGTCAACAGAAGGTCATAGATATATTTATTTACACCATCAATCGTAATCCGATGGTGAAAAATGCCTTTTTCATAATATGCTGACCCTATTGTGATTCGAAACCGGTACCTTTCAGCAACGCCGCCATTAAGCTTTAACCATTGCGCCATTTAGTCGGTTTAATTAGTTTCAATCTTTAACTCTGTTACATAGGCAAATCGAAAACATACGACTATAGGTCCGATTTACTTAGAACCAGTTGCATTTTGAGCTTCATACCAGTCTATACTGAAGTACTCTGACATGGAATATTGGTCTACCGATGAATTCTGCACTTTAACAGGAGGTCATAGATGTTTTCATTCACACTGGCCCTATCGGGATTCGAACCAGATACAATCTAAGATCCCATTCTCTTCGTCAATATATTTGTTCGATTAAATATTGTGATGATAACTTAGTGGCCTGCTGCTCGAATATTACTATGCTAAGATTTATACGATTATGGGGTAGTCATAATATGCCATATATCCATAATTCACTTGTTGTTTGAGTTCTTCTGTTTTTAGGAAACCCCAGTACTTTGTATGAACCCAGTGATTAGTTGCGTTACACTATTACGTTTTTTACAAATAATCTCAATTCGATTATTGAAACAATTATTGAAAGTTGTTATAAATTAAATTCTTGACTAGTTAACTTTGAATAAGTTATAAAACAAACCTTAACGTACAAAATCCGAAAAACAAGTATGAGATGCAACAAGTGTCACATACAGCGTTTTTCTTTTGGAAGGCGTAAACAGAACAAACATTTTATGACACCTGCATCTTAATCTTGTTTGTAATTCCCAAAGTTTTATGTAAATATTGGTTTAATATTCTAAATAGATAAAACTCATGCCAAAATAAACAATTAACCAGCAAATAAATATTTCAATTACCTGCCAGTTCACCTCCCTAGCTATTATTAATACGTGTATATTACGATGAATTCAAAAAAAAAAAAAAATATACAAATTATAATTTTTCATTTCTTGTGAAAAAAATTAAATGAAATAAAATATAAAGATGGAAAAAACGTGTGTTATTGTGTGTGATTCTGTCTTATTTGTATTTTATTCTCTTTCAAATTGACGGTAATTCGGTGTGGAAGCGCGCGCGGAAAGGCGAAGTGAATCGTTTAGTATATTTTAACGTCTTTTACCTATATATTGAAATATGTTGTATTTTATTGGTGTGTGTGTATCATTAGTATGTACATATTTTGATCAATACACAAAATTAGATAATTGTCTAAGTGATATAACAATTCTAATTCTTTCGTTACTTAAAGAAAAAAAATCTTTCAGCAAGTTAAATCGTATATTGCGATCACCTTTATTAAGGTTATTGGAATAAATCAAAAATCGTGGAATATGCAAGGATGTCGAAATGTGTACAAAAAAAATATATTTCGACACCCGAGAGAAAGGAAAATTATATGTGTCTTGTCTGTCTGAAACCTTGATCCATGTTAAGACAAACGAACGTACAATTATAAGTATATCACGTTCATTGATTTTATATCTTAGCATTTCAATATTTTTGAAGGTCATACACGTATCAATTATTGTATGAATTTAATTAATTTAATGTACGAACGCGAACCATCGAGCTCTTAGTGTTAATATAGTTACAACCGATTATAAACCTAAACTTTCCAATGTACATAAAGAAATCAATAAATTATGAATGTTTTTACAAATAAAAAATAATTGTTTATAACGACAAATGCCGTGCTTATAATAAATATATTTTTCTATTTATCTAATTCCACACGAATATCGTATCAAATAATGTGTAGTTGTGTGATTGCAACAATTGTAATAAACGCGATGTATGTCCATTTAATACGAAGTGAGTACGTACTAGATTTAGCTGCAGTTAATTCAATGTTGGTAAGAGATAGGGCAACGTACCTATAGGATTATAGACGGTAGCATTCATTAATTTATTAAATATCTGTCTGTTTTTATCTTTTATCAATATCTGTCTGTTTTTATCTTTATCTAAATCCTTTTTACATCGTGCCCCAATCGAGATACGACCCCGGTAACTCCCGCTTTCAATATTCAATATTTTGACAATGAATCAAGTACATAATTATAAAATTCTTTTTAACTCCCCACACATAGCATTTTCCGGTTCGCTACCACTCAACTCAATATAATTTCAGAATATAAATACAAACTACTTACACTAGTTTAAATATGCGTGAAAAACGAAAATAACATGTATAAACAACAACAATAACACAAAACTATACAAATTAAAATTGAAAGTAGTTCTGTCGACGCAACAAACACATATACAAGCACCAAATTAATTTAAGAAATTAGTACTTCCATGCTATGTGTACATAATTAAATAAATTAATTATAAATAATAATTCTAATTATATTTTTTTTATTTCGATCCATTGTTTTCCTTTAGGCGGTAAATCGCGATATGCGAGAAACGTCCAATGAAGTAAGTGCACAGGTGTGGCGGGAATGGATTCTAGATGCTATAAGAAAAATACGATATCAAAAGCAACGGCCAAGTATACAAAGAATATGCCAGGCAATACGAAGCCACCATGAATTTCATGAAGATATTGTTGCTGAAAAACTTGAGGAGGCTGTCGAAGCTGGTGCTATAATAAAAGTGTATAATAAAGGTTTGCATACATATAAAGATCCGCGTCCGTTGCAACGTCGTCGTATTATTGTCGGTCGTGATACAGATTTATCGCGTGTGCTAGCCAAAGCCGTGCGAGAATTAGGTGAATGTGATGGTTCAACATTGAAATCAATAGAAAATTATGTGCAACAATCAAATAATATATCATTAGATGATGATGCTGATTATAAATTAGTGATAAAAAATTCGTTAAAAAATGCTGTGGACAGTGGTTTATTAACTCTCGAGGGTAAATTATATAAAGTGGGAAATATTACGGTTACACCGAAAAAAAGACGTTCTAGTTCGCCGAAGAAAAAGGTTGAACTGCAAAATGAAGATGTGGCGAACAAGGTAAGTCCAATAAATATATTTTATAAATAATTCTAGAGTTCACCTCTATTCGTGTATAAATTATTATTTTTCTTTTGTATTTCATTCTATCTTATAATTTATATATGTACTTACAAACATAATTATGTATTGTATATATGCGTTTACAGTCGCGATAAATATTTCCGTAATATCTTGTATTTAAATTGATAGATAACATTTATTGTTGACCTTTTTTATTTGAGTAAATTCGAAGTGCATACATTTAGAAAAGGTGAGGCAATCTAAGATAACAGACAAATTCGGGGACGACTACTATATACTCACTCGGTATTATTCCATCTTTGTACATTTATTATAATTGTATACACTTATTTTATTTAAAAGAAAAATTAAAAATATAATAATATTCTCTTTATTACTATATTATTGCAAGATTTAAGAAAACAAAAAGAAAAACGACTTATGGACTTTCACGTTTTATTTATAAATCGATACATAAATTCAAGTCTCAGGAAATAGCAGCAATAAAAAAGAAAATTATCAATGTTATATTTATACTTTCTCAAATAAATTTTATTATAAAAATTATATGTAAGTAATATTCTTTATGTTGGAAAAAAATTTGGACAGAAAACGCATACTTACTTAATATACTGTCAAAGAAATATATAGTTTGATTAAATTAGGCGATGACATTTTAAATAATTTCGACGAAATTGTGATTCATGCTAATAGTTATAACAAAAATTAAAATATTAAAAAGATCGATATTCTCGGTTTTAATTTTTTATACTGTTTAATGGAAAAATATTTGTCTCTATGTGTGTGTAAATTAATTAAAAATCATATGCATACATGAATGGTACTGTGACGGTTGTAGAAGTGAAATAAGAGATCATAATGGAAGAGTCTGTATTAGAAATGAGATGTGGTCCAATCAAAATAAGTATGAGTAATAATTGAATCTGCTTGTTCATCATAATATTGCAGTTTCACATCCGGCTTTATTTAATCGATTAATTATAAATTACTGTTTCATGACTGTAATTAATAATCGAAACATATTTTAATATAACACTATCTTATATGTTATTCTATTTCTTAGATAATCTTAATACTCATTTGCGTAGATACGAGTTATTATAGATCAAATGTACCAAATTTTATATTTATATTTATGAAATGATTAACACTAGTATTTATAATATCCTAGAAAAGTCAGAAAAGACAATCTAAGAAATTGAAAGTTTGATAGAATGATACAAAAAATCTTTTCATTCATTAACTAAATGAGGATTAAAATGATTCCTTTAAGGCCGGATTTAGAATATTTAATAAGTGGTAAATAGTATTTTAAAAGTCATTGTTGTTAGTTATTATTCGAGGATTTTCTTCCCACCAGATACGACAAATGGATGGTTTGTTGATGAAACCATCGTCATGAATGAGCTTCGTCACTAAAGATAATTTTGCGTGAAAAACCAGCACCATGTTCTTACAACCAGTTGACAAAAATTGTGCGTTGATAATAGTTTGTTTTAATTTTTATGTTCATTGATTTTTTTAAGGATCCAAATAATAATTCATATGTATAAATCGCCAAACTGTCGGATGAATGCTTAATTCCTGAGAACGTCGTGATCCAAAGTTTACGATACATATGTTTTAAAGGTCGATGATTTTCATAATAAGTTTGAATAACTATTCTAGCGTGTAAGTATCCATAGTTAAAATTGTACATCTTTCTACTTCACAAATGTTAAAGGTGACATAAAAAAGATTGTTTTTAGATGTAGGCGTGATTTTTGAAAGACCTTTTATGAGCCACTGAATTTGTAAGAAATTGAAATCCAAATATTGATTTTATATATCACGAGGATTTTATATATCATTTATATTATGAGGAAAGTGAATGTGAATAATAATTACAGATATGCCTCAAAGTAAATCATTACATCTCAACGATACAATATTAAAAACAAGTTCCATTATGTTCTAAATTTATTGATAAGCTTCTTCCAAAACAATGCTATGATTTTTATAGTCTCTTCTTAATTATATTCAAATGACTATTAAAATCTTTAACAATACAACAAGATGTATGCTATCTTTACTAATCGAGCAGTATGCTATAATCTGGCTCGTGCCACGAAATACATACTAAATCGGAAGGTGGAATTATCTATCCCGCTTGGCAGATATGTTAATGTCTTTCAGGCGGAAATTTCTGCAATTTTGAGAGCAACCTATGCAAACGAGATGAATTGCAGAGACCGGAGATCGAGATCGACGTATCTGCATCCTCTGACTGTCAGGCTGCTTAAACTACACGCGATTCACTCCAATAATGTTTCATCGTAACAAGTTTTGAAGAAATTGTCTTGATTCGAATTGGCAGTTTGAATGAAGCTAAACTTTACTAGATACCCAGTCATATTAATATAAAAGATAACGTATTGGCTGATAAATTGGCCAGTTGGGTACAGCTCCTTTTGTGGAAACTTACCCCGCTCTAGGAGTGATACAATCTCTAAAGAGTGATACGATCGCAGTAGTTCTTGAATTTGATAGACACACTTTGAGGATCTTGTTGGGTATTTTCACGGGACATTGTTCCTTAAATAATCACATGATCCGAATGAAAATTAAGTCCTTCATACCGTCTCCATTAACTGCACTGCTATGGATCACGATTTCTATTTGAGGATTAACTGATGACCTTGAAGAAACCGGATATATTGTGCTTTATTTGAGGAACAAACAGATTTGATGCTAAGGAAAAAAAATTGTTTCTAAAGTGTCCGAAAAACCAAATAAAATTTCAAGAAAATGCTTTAAAATCTTGTACCTAAACTCTGTACAAGCAAAAGACAATGTGATTGTGATTCGAGATGACGAAACCTATTTTACATTAAAAAGGTAGTCTAGGGTAGGTAGAGTGACTGCTACGGCACACTTAGACCGGAGACGGTCCGTTGTGATACCACAGGATATTACACTTGTGAGAACCAATTTGAGCTACTTACGTTTGATAATGGCACATGTAGTATCGACGAGAAGGTGAAATTGATACCCAAATAATTTTACTTTCGGAGTCTGGATTTTAAAAAATGGAAATGACATCAACAGCGAAAGGTACAAGGTCGATTGTTTATTAAAAAATGGAAAATTTATAAGAACCCCACTATGCGAATCTATAAACTCTGTTATTGTTAGATTTAGCATCGGCCCATTACTCCAAAAAAACCGTTTTGTACCAATATAAAAATCAACCAAATATGCCTCAGTTTCGTACAATAGAGTATTTTTGAACAAATCTTAAGCGGAAAGTGTATAGCAAAGAATATCAACCAAAAAACAAATTGCCTTATGACTAAAATTAAATCGGCTATCAGCAAACTCGGTTCGTCGAATGAGCAATGGAAACAGTCCTTTAACCTTACGAAAGACACCATCAGCTAACCAATTTTTACATTACTCTAAAAATGTAACCAAATTTTCAAAATGCATTGAAATACAATTTCCGAAACTATTCAATTTATACGGGAAAATCTCTCTTTAATCTCAATTAATTTTGTATAAAGTTTTTTAACGATTTCAACCATCGATAGTTGAATTATAGAATCATAAAAATTTAACCAGAAGTTCACTAAACTTATTGTTCAACTTATCCTAGTTGCCAAATAATTATAATGGCTGGGCAATGCTATGTTCTGATTTTATCCACACTTTTTGTCTTACGTGGACGATGAAATCTCGCTTTGAGGAATGTTTCAACACCTCAGCAAATTTTAACACTTTTAAGGCTCTTTGTTGAACACTACGATGTGCAGTAGTTTAAGCAATCTTAGATATAGCAGTAGCATAAAAAAATATTGAATTCTAAAAGTGTATTAAACAAGTATTTCTAATATATGGAAGTAATAATCAGTATGCAGAACCAAATGCATAAAGATTAATATTTTAATATGTGTTTATTATAGCAAACATACTTATCTTAGATAAATCTATTTAAACGACAATCATAACGGTCAGCCTTAATTGTTTATTGCTATGTGGTTTTCTAAACACTTGTTAGATCATAACCAAACTCCATAAATAAAAATATTATATGTGAAAAGTAATTAAACGATTTAATAATAAAATTATAAGAAAACAGTTAAGGAAAAAATTATTTCTTTTTTTTTGTTTTTTATACCTTGTTTATGTAATAAAAAGAAAATTTATTTAGTTTAATCAACACAATTATAATCTCTCCAATCTGCTAACTACGAGCATACATATTTAGTTATATATTTAATTAAACATACCTGCTAAGAAAACGAGAAGATACACGAAGAAATATAATTGGCATCTAGTGTTTTATTAATATATTATTGTAAAGCTAAGATAGAATTTATTGTACATATATGTAAATATAGATTTTTAGTATGTTAGAAAGTTTGAAGAAAAGCTATAAATATTCTATTTACATTTATTCTGTAGACGGTACGGTAATGGACTAATCAATTAAAAATTTAATTTGCATACCCTTGTTAACATGTTATAATAACATTACGATAATTGTTTAAGAAGAGCTATTAATAAAGGTGATACTATTCACCCCACCTATTACTCTGTCGCTGTCGTATAATTTTTTCGTAAATATTTAACCTACACGTCTTGTTGAAATACTTACTAAATATAATATATATTTTGTGTGAGAAATTGTCTAAAGATCGGCACATTTGTTCTAAGTTTTCGATTAATCAATTTTAACATACCCAACACAAATTAAGTTCTCTGAGTATTAAACTGTAGGCGTTACATACATAAGTCGTTTCAAATGAGACAGTTTACAAATTTTATGCTACCATACTACCTTAATTATATTGCCATTAAAATTTATTAGTTCAACACACAGTATTCGGGCAATGTGATTATATAAATGTTTTTTTTTTGCATCTATTTATATAAATACGCGAATTTCTTGTCTTTCTGTAAGAAATGTACAACATAAAAATTACTTGTTTTTGATTAATAATGTTTTGTATCGTTGTATAATTTAGTTAACTCGATGTTACTGCAAATTGTATTCACGAAGAACTAATTATTTGTTGTAAGACATAGTTTATATATAATACGTACAAACTAATCCTAACATTTATGGTTACGGTTAGCGACAGGTGAAAATAATTGTTTCGGATATAAATTATTCAAACATTTAGTCAAAAAAAAAACTCAACTTCAGATACATATTCTATAAATGGTATACATAAATGACAGCTGTTTAGGGATATAATTTTTTATGCAAGAATGATTTTATGGATAACGAACAAACAAACAAAAACTATAACAGAATTATTTCTTAATAAAAACATGATAATTTGATTGAAACAAAATCGTGGTATAAAAAGAGTTTTCTTTATAAATTTCTTCCGTATTCAGTTTCAACTCATCACGAAATTAACGATCATTATCAAAAATATTTATTGTATACTGTAAACGCCACATAGTTTAAATAGTTGTATCTAATATATGATTTCTTTATAGCCTCCTGCATCAGCAGTATGCTCCGAATGCCTTGGTACACATACCAAAGGTCCGAAAGGATCTCCCGAGGCGTTAACATCTTGTACCGGATGTGGCGTTTTCATGCATACAACATGTGCAAACGGTGGCCTTCGTGAAAACGTTACTAGTGTGCCGCTCACAATTCTGGTCTCAAAAGGTAGTAAATGGTTTTGTGAAGAGTGTAAAAAATGTGAGGGATGCAATGATACAGAAAAAGGAGGACCATGCCTAGGTTGTGGAGGTTGTTCAAAAAATTATCATTTTGGGTGCCTCAATCCTGTGCCTGAAAAGAAACCAAAATGTCCTTGGCGGTAAGTTTGTTGGTTTATTGTTATTGTAAGAGCAAATCTGTATGAATATAATTTTAATAGATGTCAACATTGTTTGGAACATCATGTTGTAAAGAAGACGATAACACGGAAGTCGTCAGAAACAGCTGTTAAAAAGAAAATAACCAAAATTAGGGAAAAGACGATAGAAAAGAAAAAACGAAAGTAAGTTTAAATTTTAGTTTGGCAATAAAGAAATTACAAATGTGTTAATTTTTCTTAGATTATTGTTGGATCCATCTCAAAATTCAGATCAATTATCTGGTTCTACGATACCTGTTATTGATCAGCCTCAACCAGGTACACCACAACAAATGTCAATAACAAATTATACAACCACAATAACACCAGCAACTATACAATCGTCAAAAGCACCAGTGACAACAAAACAGCGTCGTTCAAGAGTACCACCGACGCCGAGCATCATCGATAGAGATACAGATGAAAATGATTCGGATCATGTAACCGGTAAACTAGCTGTACAAAAATTATCTAAAGCTTTAAATAAAACAAATAAAAATGATAATAGTTCTCCAACATCGTCGACAACGTGGAAATTAAAATCGCAGCAAAATAGTTTAAATAATAAAAAACTACTTAGTGCATCAAATAACAATAATATAAATAGTATCCCAATATTAAATTTAAAAGATCAATATAATCCTCAGCCCTCTCTGTCGTCTTCTAATATTTCCCCCCATTCTAGCGGTCAAAGTCATTTAATTCTTCAGCAGCAACAATTAAGCCAGTCAGACCGAATGTCTAAAGAAAAGCAAAAATTTTTCCGTCATTCCGCCTTTAATAGTGAGCGTAATGCAAAAATTTCACCAAATAAAACTGCGAACAACAACACCAACTCCAATATGCATAATAATAGTAATAATAATAATAATAATGCAACACAAGCGAATGCTAAATCTTCTTCTCTTCTTAATCCTTCTGAACGTAAAAAATTGCTAAGTTCAAAATTTTCCTATGAAAGTAGTAGCGAAAGTGATGTTGAAAAATATAGTAGTTTAATGAAATATAATAAATCATTGAATAATAATAATAATAGTAACAATAATAATAATAATGGTAATAATAATAATTGTAATAAAAAATCAACAGCAAAAGCTCATTCATCTGATTCCTCGTCGACTTATTCAAGTAGCGGTGATGACGATTCGAGCTCATCTTCATGTACTAGTAGTGAAAATTCCGATGATTCAGATGACGACACAACAACAAGTAATAATTCATCATCAACCGAAGCCGATGCTGCACATCTACTAAAAACAACAATGGTTGTTAATCAAAATTCTATGCCATCACGTTCAGATTCGCGATTAAGTTGGCCATCTGTTGCCGGTTCAACAAGTGGTTTAAATCAAAATAATAAAACGGGTAAAAACCATAGTAATTCGAAATTATTTCAACGTCGTATTTTTGAATCAAATACTGAGAATTATAAGAATAATAATAATAATAGACATTGTACTAATAATAGTGATGATAATAGTACATGGGGTTTTGCTGCTGAAGCTAAAAAAAATGATGTGCTAAATAAAACTTTAGTTCAACCATATTCTCAAAGAATTTTTGGTAATTTTACCGGTGTTGATAAAGATGAACTAGTCAAAGTTGAAACAAATTCGTGTAGTACGAATGCATCAACGAGTAAACACAACAATAAAAATATTCGAACGTCGTCTAATACAATCGATAAAGCCAATTTATTTGATGGAAATTTTTATACGACATCCCCACAATCAAAATCACGATATTCGGGGGCTCTTTCATCGCCATCAACATCATCCACATCGCATAAAAATGAGAAAGAGCCCCCAATAAATATATTTTTTAAAGAAACACGAAGCACATATAAAAATTATGAAAAAAGCCTAGAAAATAAAAGAAAGACTGATTTATTAACTAGTAATAATAATAAATATAATAATAATAATCATAATAACAGTCAATCATATTGTTCTTCTACAAATAACTATTTTACACAATCAAGTCGATCATTTAATTATCAATCGACTAGCGATGATGACAGCGATAGTTATATACAACATTTATCGCCAAGTAAATTAGTTAAAACTTCGGTTAATTCTCAAAAATTAGAATATTCAAATAAAAATCAAAAATATAATGAAATGTATAAAAAATTACTATTTGGATATAATAAGCAAAGTGGTGGGACAACGGATTCAGCATCCTCTATTAGTAATCACAATGTTTTGACTATGTTAAATACTAGTAGTAGTACTAATTCTGGTCCAACATCATTAAATCGAGATACAAATAGCAGCATGTTTACCAACAACTCAATTGCCAACAGAAATTCTTCTATTTTTGGAAAGAGTGACTGTACAAATCAGCCGCCGCCATACAGCTATGATCAATTAATCGGTAAGGTTTGAAACAAAAATCAAAAAAAAAAAACTTTAAGAATCATCGTGACAAACAGTTCAAGAATATAAATTTATATATAAAATAAAATCAAAACTAATATACAAATCCGGCGAGTAAATATTCAGAAAAAAAAATACCCAACCACTTCCAATATTTGTTTCTAATTTTATTTATTTTTAGTTAGTACATATATACAAATTTTTGCTTATTTTTTTATTTTATTATTGATTTGGATTTTTTTTTTTTAATTATATTCAGAAACATTTAATTAATGTGTTTCAAAAATAAAACAATAATATACGGATATATAATATATAGTGTGATAAAATAATGAGTGATTTATATAAATGTATTTCTAGGAAGTTGTAAACAACAGCAGAAACTATCTTTTGAACGTGTGTGTGTGTGTGTGAAATGATTATTATATTTTATATATGTGATACTTTCGGAGCCGTGGTTTTAGTGTTCAACGCACTTGAATATAACAGCTCAAATTACAATAATCCTATAAATGATAGAAGGATTTGTACTATGATCCAATAATATTTACAGTCTCAGTTACAATAATACAGTCTCAGTTGTACTGAATAATGTTTGCGTTATAAAGCTGCACTAAATTGTAGTTGGGTGATTTACTCAATATCCAATGTTATTTGATTTATTCTGTTTAAACGTACGCTGTAATCAATATAAATAATTTCAAGCTGGGGGTCTATTATGAAATAAGTCCTAGTCTGATTAAGTTGGCTGTTGTGAGCAAAAACGAATCGGATTTTTCCGAACGCATAAGACAAAATCAGACTGCTTTAGTGACGTTTCATAAAATTTAGCAAAAAGTTACAGCAATTTTTATAATTTATGTGGTTTGGATCGGATCTGTTAACGGACAAATCCCAGTCGGGATATATTTCATTATATACTCCTGAGTCCCTGGTTCAACGATAGATGCATATTTCTCAAAAGATTATAATATCAATCAAATAATTATATTTATATATTAAATATATTTCCGCAATCAAGTAGCCATCTTCAGTAGTTATTATGAACTACTGAAGATAAAATAAGTACTGAAGATGTCAACGTGCCGAAATATATATTATATATAAAAATAAATAATTTCACTAAAATAATATTTTTGAATTAAATGATCAAGTAGTAGGATAAGTCACACATTAGAGAAATTATAAATATGAATTTCAACAAGATTATAAATGTTTTAAATTTTCTTTTATGTTTTTTGAACCAAAATATTCATTCGGAACATAAAATTTTGATATGTACTGTAATTTTCGCTTCCTACATTATATCAGAGCCTGCAACTTAACATGAACAAATTTTAATACACTCCTTGGTTTCCATGAATCTTCGTTTGAAAATACATTTCTTTGGAATAGTTTTGAATCCAATTACTATGTTAAGAGGCTTGTATTTTGGAACATTGGCAATGGTAATTGAAATGCATTGTACCAGTACCTAAAAGCATATATAGACTAGACATACGAAAATAGAATGTTGCCTTAAACATTATTTTTATATTAATCTACATTTGTTGTAGGTCCAAGGCTGTGTTTATTATAATATTATTTAAAAATCGAATATTTCGCAAAATATCTGGCCGATTTATTTATATAATTTTGATGAAGCAGGAAAAGCGCATATTGATGCAACATGTAAAAATTATGACTTCCTTAGGCATACAAACCTATTAAATTGTTTACTGCAAAAAGTCAACAGCCCATTTAGAGTACAAGCTAATTTACTATGGGATGATATCAGGGATTAAGACAACATTATAAAAATCTTTACAATTAACAATTAGCACGCCATTCAAGAAATTTTGATTTAAACGTATCGGCAGATCTCAAAATCCTCCTAATCATTTTATATAAACCATGATAGGAGCTATTATTTTAAATCCTTGTGCACTAAAATCTGTTCGTATTAAAAAATTTTAAATTATTTAAAAATGTATTTACAAAAAAATTGTATCTATGCGAAAATTCAAACACCATTAGTCCTTTAAAAGCACTCTCGTAGTATGGTATCGAGTATATTTTGCATGGTAAGTTTTTCCCGATCTCTCTCCACAAATCAAATCATTCTAAATGTTAAATAGTTCATTGCATATTGAGCTGAATTAATCTAATATTTCGCTCCATATCGAGCTGAAATTTTCTTACTTAAAATACTATGTATTTCTCCTGTGCTAAGGCCACCAATCTCATGGATGGTGCTTTAAAGAAAAGAAAATTTGGGTCAAGATTTATGTTTGTTAAATCATTTTTTGATTTTTGAAATTTCAAAGGTAAATAACTTAAAATTTATAAAAATGTAATTCTATTAAAAATTAAATTTTTATTTGGACTTAATTTATTTTGTATTTTCTAAATGTATTTTATTAGGGGAAAATTTGAATTTTAAAAAATATATTCAGTATTTGAATAGCTGTCAAACTATAGGTTATGAACTAATATGGATCAAAATTATTTTGTTCGTTAGCTAGTATAGCCTACTATATATCATGTTAGCCCTAGATTTTATGGACCAGTTTATTATTTAGTAATACTTGATACCTTATTCCGTTTAAGTTTAAGAACAAGAATTACATATGTTATTTTGGTAATGATGTAATGATCTGTTTCGTTTAAAAGTTACACATTTGATATAATTCTGGAACATTTTTAATTCGTTTTATAATTGTCTAACTTTAAAAAAAAAAATTGAACATTCGTAAATATATTCTCTAAATAAACTCCATATATCAATATTTATGATTATATGTGCATGTTTGTATGAAACACTCATTCATTATATTGCATCAAACTATAAATTGTTCTCATTAAAATTATTTTCATAAAAAAAATCCGAATCAAATAATAAAGAAGATTCTTTAATTTTTCTTCTTAGCATGCAAATAAACAAAAAAAAATGGTTTCAAGGGATGAAAATTGAGAAAAAGTGGTGTGTGGTAGTCGAATTTATAAAGATCAAACGAACGTTGGTGATGATGATAAATTTTGTTTAAATTCTAATAATTTTTTTTTTTAATTTTTTGTAATAATTTGATAAAATTAATATATATATTTTTCAACAATACTATTTTTAATTTTAAACGGTTATTAATTACCAACAATAAAATTAAGAATTGTATTATGTGAATATTTTTTAATCTGTACTAAATTATGTAAATTCAAGAAAAGATATTATCAAACACTAAAATTTATATATAAAGAAACTTCTGATTAATTGAATATTGTGTATGGCGGCTTTGGAGATTAAAAATCAAAATTAATTATTGTATAGTTTTCTAATTTTTTTATTATTTATTTATTTATTTTTTTTTTTTTGCTTGTTTTTAATTTTTTATTTCTATTTAAAACAAAAATATGTAGTATTTATATTAAATATTATAAATATATTTACATGAATTATTTATGAAGCATATTTAAAAAGAAATTGAACAAAATACGAGAAACAATAATTTCGGTCTGGCTAATCTCTAATTATTGTTGCTGAAAAATCATTAAACATTTTTACCTTTTGTTTACTTATTTATATATATATATATACATAATTATATTATAATTAGTTTATTTCAAAAATTAACTATTTATTTTTGGTGACTTATATGTTGGACAAGTATATTTATACTTAAATATATGTAACACGAACTTTTTTGTGCATGGTTGGTCCTAATCTACTATTTTATTTATGATATGGGAAAAAATTAATCATCTCTTATTTGTATAAGATGTCTACATGTCATATAATATATCCACACACCACTTATAATTATTTTGATTTACTTAATTTAATTTCTTTTTTTTATTTATACTTATATTTTATTTTTCTTTGCTTTGATTTTATTTTATAATATTTAATTAATTAAAATTCAATTTACTGTACTTAAATAATGATATTACAATTTAATTCGCTTATTATCATTTTACCACTAATCAAATATAAACGATGATCGAATATACACTAAACACACTATCTTGTGTACAATAAAATAATAAATTACATTAATTTTTTGTTAACTTTCTTGATTAATTTAGAAAAGCAACCTCTTCCACCGGGTGTAACTCAAAAGGATGCTGATCTTTATAAAGATATTCGTGATAAGGTTGCGCAAACGGTTACAGAAATAACTAGTGGCACACAAATATCACCATCCGCGTTAATGGCACAGCAAGAGAGGTGTCCAGCTGCTATAGAATTTGGTGCTTGGGTAATCGAAACTTGGTATTCTAGTCCATTTCCACAGGAATATGCTAGGTGAGTTCATTTAGAAACAATTTGTCCATCATATATATTATCTTATATATTTTGACTTTATAGATTACCAAAATTATTCTTATGTGAATTTTGTCTTAAATATACAAAAAGTAAGGCCGTATTGGAACGACATCAGGATAAATGTACTTGGCGTCACCCACCCGGCACAGAAATATATCGCTGTAGTGACCTATCTGTATTCGAAGTAGATGGAAACGTAAATAAGCTATACTGTCAAAATTTGTGTTTACTCGCGAAACTATTTTTGGACCACAAGACATTGTACTACGATGTCGAGCCATTTTTATTTTATGTCCTCACCAAAAATGATCGTAAGGGTTGTCATTTAGTGGGATACTTTAGTAAAGAAAAGCACTGCGCTCAAAAATACAATGTATCGTGTATCATGACAATGCCGCAATATCAAAGGCAAGGATTTGGACGATTTTTGATTGATTTTAGCTATTTGTTGAGTCGGGAAGAAGGGCAACCCGGAACACCAGAAAAACCATTGTCTGATTTGGGACGAGTTTCATATCATGCATATTGGAAATCAGTTATACTCGAATATCTATACGAGCATAAAAATAAACCGATATCGATTAAATTAATCGCTGACGAGACTGGTATGTTTGCCCCAGATGTGGCTCTCACTTTTCATCTATTAAATTTTGTCAAGCTGATCAAAAAAGATGATAAATATCATATTGTATTTTGTATCGATTGGACTCGGGTCGAGGCACATTACGAAAAGGTGTGCAAATCGAAAACACGAATATCAATTGATCAAGAGTGTTTGAGATGGACACCGCTTTTGGCAAATGTCATGTTAACATCAAAAAGTGATTCGGATACGGAACAATCGGACAATAATATTAAATTTGATCATCCCGATAATGTTGAAAAAGCACCAGTGGAAGAGGAAGAGAAACATCATCCGATTTCAGTTGTTGCAGCTTTACAAAATAATATTGATGAAATACAGGTGGTTAAACACAAGCGCAGACGAACACAAAGCGGTATGAAATTACCAAAGCTGGCTAGTAATACACCAAAAAAGATTAAGCAAGAAGTCGATATAAAAGAAATAGAAACGCCAAAGAACACGGTTAAAGAAGTTATTGAAATGACATCTTCAGGCCGGCGACGTACGCGGCCTAGTAAATATAATGAAACTACTTTTGGAGATGATCGAAAATCATTACCTAAATCTCAAGTATGTGAAAATCAGACACCTAGCAGTAGTAAACCAGCTGCTATAACTAGTGAAAGTAAAAGGAACAGCACTAAAACTGTGAACGGTGATAGTGACGAGGCAAGCACGCCTAATCTACGAAAAAGAAGAAAAATAAGTAAAGAAATCGAAACGAAAGTGATTGCAACTGAATCTCCAGTGGAACCGCCCGTACATCAATTGCGTACCAGTGGACGTCGAAGTCAAGCGAATAAAGAGAAACCCGCCACACCAATTGTTATATCTAGTATTGATTCGGATACTCAATCCGAACCAATACATGATGTACGAGCGTCCACATCTCCAAATGTATCGGCTCGTTCGTTACGACAGTTGAATAGGAATATTCAAGGCCCAACTACAACAGTTTCAAGATTACGGTCATCGATAAAAACAGAGACAACAAATCAAAATAATAGCACCGAGAATTCAGAAATGATGACTGACGACGATGAGAAACCTATCATAAAAACGAAAAAGAAAAATATTTTAATCGAAATGATGAAGAATAATCGTGGCAAAGAAGCGTTAGCTTTATCGCCAAATTCGATTAAGCGTAAACGAACTACACGAGGTAATAGTAATACTCCAACGATAACTTCAAACGCCAGTAGTGATGAGCAAAGCAGTAGCTCGGTCAATATACAACCACACAAAAAACAAATGACCCTACCCGAAATGATGAAGGTGAAACAGGAGCATGTGGCACAAACTAATAATAATAAGGATGTGAAAATCACTGAGTCTGTTGATTTGTTGGTATCACCAGCCAAAGAAACGACGTGTAACAACATAATGACATCAGTGCCGAAGAAATCAAATGAAATCACTCGTGCCACGAAAAACGAAAGTAGTGCAATGGATGTAGATGAGTCACCAGTAAATAATGCTGCAAGTAAACTATCGCAAAATTTGATGGACGCTATAAATTCATCAGTAGCGTGTAGCGCTGCACACTCAGTGATACCAGCCGCTGCAACATTACCAGTCTCAGCTGTTTCCAAAATGAAGCGACACACGAGCACAGCGCCTAAACTTCGCAACAAGCGAAGTAATAAAATGAAACAAAACGAAAGTACAAATTCCGAGGACTCGTCTGCCGAGGCTGATGACGAAATGGAGGATGATGTAAACAAACCAAAATCAATAAAACAAGTGCCTATTAAAAAAATTAATTCAAATATCAGTAATACATATACTGCCCCCAATATTACGCCAATTGTTACAGTTGACGTTCAAAAAGGTTTATCAAATACATCCAGTGAGTGCCCTACCAATTTGACGATTTCAACTTCTACCACTGCCACGAATTCTACTACAAATATACAATCATCTACATCTAGTACGAATACTACTACAACACAATCGATTGTGACAGCGCCTTCAACAGAAAATAAATCAGATAATTCTTCCACTAAAACTGAAGAACCAACTAAGCAATTTGAATCTCGTATAATTTCATCTACAGTACCGCCATCAACGCCAGTTACGTCGTCGTATGTCGACACAATCAACAAAAAAACCAAAAAACAAATAATTTCGGAGACATTCAAAAACCAATCGAATATGAAAAATAATGTATCGGTGGCGGTTTCGACTGTTACAACAGTTTCTACAATGATTTCAAATGTAAATACATCGAAACCTAGTTGTATTACGCCATATGTTCCAGCCGAAGGGAAAGCACCTGAAATTCCTGCTGCTTCGAATTTAAAATCTGAAAATATTGTTGAGAAGTCTGAGATCCAACCGAATAAGGAAACGAATTCGGAAAAAGAAGTCAACCTCGAAGTTACGGAAAAGATATCTGTAATTACTGAAGTAACTAAGTCCATTACGCCGCCGATCAATACTGATGAGTTGAGTAAACCTAAGGAAAATGAAAAATTACCAACACAACCACCACCGAGTGTTTTAAAATTAAATGAAAATTATAACAGCAAAATAGTGCAAAATGTGGAAACGCAACGACCAAACGTTATTGTTGATGCCCAAAATAGTACACCAGTTACTACATCAACTGTCACCACAACCACATCTAGTAATGTATCCAGTAGTGTAACTGCATCGTCACCATTAAAAAATTACGATGCACCGAAACCGATGAACGTCGAAGAAGTAGCTACGAATAAAAGTAAAATTGAGATATCCGATTCTGAATCAGATAGCGACATGAAAAGAAGTCGTGAAAAAATGCAAAATCTGACAAGTAATGCGGAGAAGATAGAATCTGAAATTGCACTAGGTAGAATATCACCACCTAAAATAACGAATGTCGCTATTCCAAATCAAACGAACAATGTTACTGTGCCCAATAATACTGCGCCCAGTAATAATAGTGCGCCGACTGATAGCGTTCCGAAAATTGATTTGACTAAATCACCCATTGAACCTATTCGAAGTAGCAATATATCAATCATTTCAAAGAATGATGATACGAAAGTGGTAAATCAACAAACGCCTCCACCACCAGCCCCACTTCAACAGATGCCGGAGAAAATGGCTGAAGCAAGACGACCTTCCAAAGAAAAATCGGTTACTCCATCAAATTCGTGTATGCAAGTCACACCACCGCTTACGATGGCTTCGTCAAATATACCAACCTCAATCAATAATAACAACAGTAGTAACAATTGTGTTAATAATAACAGTAGTAATATCAATAATGGGAGTAATAGTGGCGGAACTGCACACATCAGGAAGTCGATCGAGCAGACAGTTGTTCCTAACAAAACTGAACAACAAATACCTATATCAACCATAAATACAACATCATCACCACCAAAAAAAGAATTTAAGCAGAATACATCAACTCCAGCTTCGCAAACATCTACATATTACTCAGGTTCGACCAAACAATTACATCATGAGTATAACGCACCTAAAAGTATGTCTGTTTCATCCACACAAACTGCTAATACGACAACGTCATCCTGTGCTGGTGCAGGCGGTGGAATTGGCGTCAATTCAAATCAAACATCAGTATCAAAACATCACCAATCGACAAAGAGTACAATGCCCCAAGTTTACGACTCAACTAAATGTTCATCGAATAAAATGTATGACACATCAAAGTTGGATATCAATAAAATTCCACCTCAATTTGCCGCTATCAACCAGGTACCAAATTATCAGACACCTCCTTTCTGGGATTATTATCCGTATAAATTCTCAACCGATGCAACAAATAGTTTTCATAAAGATTTGACTACTTCAATGGGATATCCGTCCGGATTACCGACCACATTATATCCTACGAATACGTTGGCATTGCAACAGCAACAACAACAAATGTCACAGAATTATCATAAGCAAGAAAAGATGTCGAAAACTGAAAAAAAATTATCGGCACATCAGGAACAAAAACAACGTTATCGAAATAAAGAAGCAAGTATGGCGGCTAATCAGTACTCGTTATCAAATAATACAATAATTCCGTCTAGTTCGATATACAGTAAAAATATTTCGTCAGCACATTATAGTACCGCTTCGACTACACATCCGCAAATTCAATCGAGCAATACGCATAACAATAGTAAGAAAAATAATTCGAACAGTAATAAAGTTGAGGAAACGGGTAAATCGCATCACGAAAAGTCGAGTAACGCAAATCTAGCGCAACAACTAGCAGCACAACAAGCCATGGCGACTAATAATTCGAATCAGCAGAATCTTTCTGTTGGCAATATACAGCAAACAAATTTGAATCAGAATAATTTTTTAGTTGCATCCCACAATAAACAAAATAGTAACAGCAGTAATAACGACCAAAGTCATGATTTGTCTGGTAATACAACACCGAATCATAATACAAATTTATCTGTTGAATTGAAACAGCAGCATACTCCGCCTGTTTCTGAAATTTCATCGATGGGTGTATATACTCCAGATTCGACAACAAATTCGGTGCACAGCCTTCATCATTATGGGCAATGTGAAATGGATGTGAATCATATTAACATTGAATCGCCAGCCAGTATTGCAAGCAGTGACATAGCATCCCAGAATTCAGTTGAAAATGTTCGTCCACCCAGCGTTGCGTCACATGCGCAGCAAGTGCAGCAACAATATTCCGATTGTCAAATGCATCAGCAACAACAGCAGCAAATGCATATGGCAATACAACAACAGCAGCAACAACAACAGCAGCAGCAGCAACAACAGCAGCATAATATGGCAATGGATACAAGTCCGCAGCATCAATCGATTGGCATGTTAAATACGAATGCAAATTTAAATAATCCAAATCAAAATCGTAAATTAGCGACGCAACAGCAACAACAACAGCAACAAGGTGGTAATGGTCGCAGTAGTAGTGCGGGCAGTGGAACATCAAGTATTATAAATCGATCAACTACACCAAAAATTAGTAATCATCGCAATACATCAACACCACAGGGGGCAACACATCGTCAGTCGCGTACAACACCACCCATGAATAATTCAAATATTGTTTCGCAACAAATGACAAGTTCACAAATGACTAGTGCTCATCAACAGCAATTGTTGCAACAACACCACCAACATCAAAATTTACAATTGCAACAAATGCAACAATCGTATGGTCATCTATCGCCATCAATGTCACACAGCCATCAAGTCATGCATCAAGGCAATTTTATATCGGTTTCACAAATGAATTCGCAATTTTCACAATCGAACGGTTCCTATAGTTCGGTACCAATGACACCAGTAATTCAACATCGTATGCCGACGCAAACACATAATCCATTGTCTAGTCCTCATCAAAGATTGGGTCCCTCACCATCATCGTGTTCTGTATCGTCGTCAAATAATTTTTATATACAATCTGGTAATGTACCACATCACACGTCACATACACCGATACCGGTTCCAACACCGACCCCGACTCCAAGTGGAACACCGACACCTCAAATGAATACAAATATGTCAAGCGGAATTCAGGGACAAAATAATTCATCGTCAGTTGGTAATGCAAGCAGTTTATCAAAATTACAACAATTGACAACAGGTCTGGAAATAATTCAGAATTGTCATACACCACCCGCAGGTACCGTAAATCTAACACCACCACCAAATCATCATGCCCATTCATCGATGACACCATCACCATCGCATCTCGTCAACAATTCACTATATCAAAAATATTATTCAACCAATATGAATGTCCCCTCGTCCATTTCGCCAATAATACAAAATTCGGGTCGAACATCACGCAATACACCATCAGCACCCGTTCAACATATGTCGAGTGGTCCACCAGGTCGTGTCAGTCCAAATGTTATCAGTATACCAAATAATAATATATTTGGTTATCGGATGCCGGGCCCTCAACCAGGCGGCAGTGGTTATTTATCGAATGCAACAACGGGTTTTATGAATAATCCATCACAAATCAATATGGTACAGTCACAGTATCAGGATGCGGCCGCTATACAGCGTGGTGCTCAACCAAATTCGATGTATCCTACATTCCCGTATTTTCAAATGAGAAAATGTTAAAATTTATTATTTAATTACTACATTTTTGTTTAATATTATATATTTTTTTAATTTGAATATTTTAAATATTTCCTAAATATAATTTAAGTTGATTTTGGAATAAATGTATAAAATATATATACATTTTTTATAAGTTTCATCTCAAGACGACGTCGATTGTTTAATTAACAAATTGGCAGAGATAACTTATAATAGATCGCAAATGTTTTGTAATTTGTGTTTTTGATCCAAGGTAAAATTAGAGATGATCTATCGGAAGCTATCTCTGCTGGTCTAATAATACCGCATACTTATATACTGGACAGGTTGTTTAGTGAACAATATTTAGTTTGAAAAGAAGTAACTACACATTTCTCTACTAATATAATAATAAATAATAATAAAATTAAAAATAAAAAAAAATTTTAAGTGTACTTATTTTTGTTATATTTAAGTTTTAAAAGCATTTTCTTTATTATTTTAACTTTCTTAAAATTTCCCAGTTTTATAAATATATTTTCCCAGTCCCTTACCTCCTACTTCATTTATTCTTTTTCGTATTGTTAATTTATACAAGAATAATAGTTATTATTTTATACATTTTTGTAGAAACTAAGAAAGGTAATTTGTTGTTGTTTTATTATTATTAATTGTACAAACGTTAAAAATTTATAGTTATAAAAAACCTGATGAAAAAAAAGTAAATTGTTATAATTTAATTTTATTGAGATATTAATATATTATTATTTTATTTTTTAACTATTATATTACTAATTATTATACATAATTGCTTTTATTTTGTTTTACATATTTTTTTTTCTTCTCTATTATTGATTTAAAAACTAAAAAAACTTCTATTATTTTATCAAGAAAGAAAAACTGTATTGTGTAAAAATGAAATGAAAATTATTCAAAAATAATATTAAATTTAAATAATTTTACAGTAATCATATATTACATATTTTAATAATTTTATTTAAATATATAAAATAAAAATGAGTATATATAAAATAGAAATGAAGAACTATGATTATATTATATAAAAACCATTGTTTTAATTTGATTGATGTGTCGAAAATTCAGGGAGTCCGAAGATTCAACATACATAAACAAGAGGATTAAATTTCTGGATAAACGTCATCAGAGCAACGTGCGTCATGTTAGACGTCTATTTGCCGTTCAAATATTAAATTTTGCTGTTTGAAAAATCTCCACAATATAAGTGTAATAGGACCCGATATCGTCGAACCTATTCCTACAACCGTTTACATAAAAACGTACAATAGGTAAGGAAATGAAGGTATGTAAGTTAGGAAAGAACGATCCGGTTGTTAGACACATGGACCTAGAGAGTCGAATTTCCCAAATATTTTGTCCATTTGCAAAAGTGGGTGGAATGAATAAAAATAAGTAAATGCTGAAAAGAGTTACCTTTTCCATATAAGCTAAACTATACTAGATGTCATTAATTGTTTATGCGTTATAGTGCATCGTGGATTTGTATGTTTAGCATGCTCTACCAGAAACACAGTGCTTTTAGTGGTTATTCGCTTCAAAAATGGTGATTATCAAGGACAAAGAGTGTCCTGGTCAGCCGTAAAAGTTTGAGGATGAAGAATTGGAGGCATTACTCGATCAAGATTCGCATCTTCTCAGATTACGCAAGAAGAACGCTCAGAATCATTTGGATTTGATCAAGGAACAATTTCCAGCCGTTTGACCGTTTGAAAGCCTTAAGGCTAGTACTCAGTTTAAAGTGAAATGAAATTTTATCGCGGTCTCCAAAAATTTATTTATTTTCACGTGAAATAGAAATGAATTGTTTTTGGAGAATTCAAATGTTGAAACAGTTCAAATTTCACGTGAAAAAAATGGTTCGAATCATTGAGCGTATCCAGCACGTTGAGATCTCACTCTCAGATATCTCACATCTCAATGTACTGGATGAGAAATATCTTACAAAAAAAATGTAGAAAATCTCACTATTTAGTTAGATACAAAATTTATATCTACATTTTGTAGATATTGTATGGTTTGAGTCTCTGGTATTTTTTGACAGATATATTGTTGAGGTACAGAAGAAACAATTCATCAATTTAAACATAAATAACGAAAATCAATCGTAAATTCGCAATGGACACAAATAAATACGAGAATAATATGTGTAATAGCATAATATGTGTTTTATATGACAGCTCTGACTGACAGCTTAGTTTAGACCTAAACCCAAAATAAAATATAGATTTTACATCCAGCACACTAAATGATAATCTACAATTAAGGCTATTGTACATTGAAACAAATTTGTAGAGTTTGTGCGCGCCATCTTTAGTGCATTGAGATAACTATAGTTTTTGCAATAATCAACTGAGTACTGCTTAGTGAAAACAGAAATGAAATTTTTCATTTCTGAGTTCACTTTGGTAAAATCGTATGGAAATTTTACGCGAAATCGATCTGAGTACTAGCCTTTAGGATTCATCCAAAAATGGAAAATTTGGTGCCGTACTAGTTGAAGCCAAGAGACGTGGAAAGACAATTTAAGCATCCAATAGCGTATTTTAAAATGTCTCTCTACTACCCTATGTGTTGTAAGCAATGGTTCTAAAGGATATTCTGAATCGCCTAATTCATAATAACATAAAACACTATTTTAAGTATACAGAAATAATTATTATATAAAATTGGGGAATATTACCTAGTAGCCAATCACGTCGATTATACAACTCGCCGGATTGCTGAGGCGAGAGTTTAATTCTATTTTGATAGTTTTCGTATTATAGAAAACGTCGAAAGATCCTTAAACCAAATCGAGCCAAAAAACTTTTGCCAATATTCTCGTCGGTTATACTACTCGCTGGATTGCTGAGGTGGGAGTGTAATTCGATTTTGATAGTTTTCGTACTATAGAAAACGTCGCATGTAAAGTGAGCGAATGAAGACATAGACAATATAAAGCCCGATTGCCAGCGGCAGTGCGAAACTTAATATCCTCTCCCACAATATTATCGTGAGTAATTAGAGATCCAAGATACTTGAATCTCATTACTTCTTCAAACGTGTGGTTACCACTACTGATATTTGGTTTTGGACTCATTGATTTTGAGACCAACGGAAGCTGAACACTTTTTCCTAGTGGATCAAGTAGTTTTATCTTTCACTCCGCTCTTACTGGGTGTTAATAAAAAAAATATACAATTAAAATATATTTCGTATATAGAATCGATTGAACTCCCGCCGCAGTAAATCCGGCGAGTTGTATAATTGGTATGAATAGTTATGACCGCCATTATGAAAGCGTGTATCGGCGATATTCTTCTCCTATTTGATCTATAGAACATCTCAAATTTGCACGCACCTGCATTATCATAGGAAGACTTTGTTATAAGACCCAAAATTCACATTATTCAGAATGATCATACTAGGCTAAATATTCCTTTCGCCACGCTGACATCTGCGTATGTAGTGCCACCTAACCTTGAGTGGCTGAAGCAGTGAGTTGTATTTACTATAAGTTCACTCTCAGCCGTACCCTGTTTCGTAACCCGTAGGCTAACAGGGTTCACCAATGACCTAGAGAAAGTAGGCATCGGAGTAGAGGCTAAAGCTACCTGTTGTTTAAATATTCCATTGGATGGTTGAATTTTTAAACGTCATGTCTTTGAATAACTCTATCACTATATCCCGTGCGTGTGGTTTTAATTTGCAGTCGAAAGAAAACCGTCTTTTCGATACCGTTTTGCCCTCCAATATCTCAGACTCAGCTCTAGCAATCAGTTTCATAATTTTATTTGTTTGAACCTGGATTTTAGGGCTTTGTTGTTTGCCATTTGCTTTTATACTCTAACTGTCAATATTTAACGAACGATATCGATCGAAATTAATCGATATCAACCATAAAATCACGATTGGACGTGTAAATTACACGGGTTTTTACATGTAAAAAACGTATAATTTACATAAGGTTATTGTTTACATTTTATCTTCTTTTTTACATGTAATTTACCTGTAATGTAATTTACGATCTTTTTACATAATTTACATAAAACATGTAAATAACGTTTTTTACAGGTAAAGTAGGTTACCCCATTTGGCTATGGTGGACTGTGTAAGTTTAAAAACAAACGCATATGACGTGTAAACCTGTAAACATTCCTTCACTTTTCGAGCTGGTCCGACAGGCATGGTATATGTATACAAACTATTAACGATTATTTTTAATCAAATAATATATTGAGGTATGAAATATAACAACAAATGGTAAGTGTTCATTTTATTAATTTATCAGATGGATTTCGTCTGATTTCTACGACATTTCATCTCAAAGCCCAAAGAAAATACCAACCAACCCATCATTTAAACAACGCTGCTCTGCGATAAACGTTTAGCAACTCTAGATTGAAAGTGAAGGGTGTCGTCTAACTTGGGGTAGACCATATAAATCAGTGATGAAGAAATTAAGTACGGCTCCGCATTGCCTGATGATGTTGTGTAGTATAGTGAAACCATCTATTCCCGCTACAACCTGATTATTTACTGTAAATATCGGGAAATGTGAAAGAGCAACAAAGCTCCAGGTCCTGCCAATGTTCCAAATATAGCGTTGAAGTTAGCAGTTTGCTTAAATACCGATATTATCTCTGAGGTGTTTGCTGGGTACTTGAAAGAAGACACTTTCCTTAACAAGTGGAAGGAACAGAAGAACAGTACCACCATTGCCAAAAGGAGACAAGTCACCAGTGAAACGAGCTGAAATTTACAGAACATCAATATGGATTTAGAAAGGCGAGTTCGACGGTGGAAATAATTAAATGTGTGATAGATATGGCGCAAGAGGCGATATCTGGTTCAAAATGGTAGTATGGCTGTAAGAAAAAATTGTGTAGTAAAACATGCCTTCAATATATTCTATTCTGAAAGAATTATTCTGTTTCTCAAGTTCATGATCGTATCAGATCATGTAACGCCCTTATTCACTATAAATGGTTCACGTTATGTTCTGACAACAAATAGCCTCACGATAGCGTCATACACTTATCAGACAGACGGCAATGTCCAACAACTAAAACTAAAGTTTTGGAATTATAATAACCGACAGCAACATGAACGATCTTTCGCAAAAAATCGAGTCGTACGACATTCGGGTCAACAAAACATTCAATTCAACAAATTTCGACCTTGCCAATTGTTGATCTTATTTTTACGAATTTCACAACTTATAATCCAGTGGCGTCGTATTATTGTAGGATCTAATAGACATTACGAGCTCGACTTTTGTGTTGTATGTAGAGAGTTGATAACATCTGCTTGATACTGTAAAATTATAGACTATGGCCATCCGAGAACAGCGAAGTGACATGAAGAGAATATCTTGTCGCCGTCTTTTCAGGAACTGGACTAGAAATACAATTTCATGCCCGGGCACACAGGCGTATTCGTAGCTGAGCCACCAATACCAAAACATTTCTTTTGGTTGTATCCGAACGGCATAAACTTAACTCGAATACGAGTATACAGTTGGTATAACTGAATAGTGAAAAAATGTACTCCTTGACATTTCTTATTTGAAGTTTATGGAATTGAATTTGTTTTCAGTCAAAATTTGATTTTTTAGATTAACGATGTGTTTATTTATTTTTTGATATTTAAATTTTAAAATTTATTTATTTTTTGGTTTTTATTTTAAATTGTTTGTAAATTTTTAATTTTATTTATTTAATGAGTACCTTTTACAATAAAGTTAACATTCTGCCAATTATACAAGAGTGCAGCGAATCAGAATGTTCTTTAGAGTTTAATACTAGTGATACGTCACAAATATCTGATTATGACGACGAAACCAGTATAAATGGTGACGATGAAGGGTTTCTGGATGATGAAGAATCGTCTGAGGACGAATATGATAATGCAACAATTGTATATGACGAGACAAACGATAGTGATGCAGCGCTTGAAGAAGACGAAGTGTTTGACGATGATGGCGAAGGCTCTTGGAATTGCACTGATGAGGTAGAAGAGTCTGACGAAGATGATATTTTAGATCGAATGCTAGCCAAGGAGAAACCTATGCCCAAGGCAGTGCGATCTTGTGCTTGCAGTGATCAAGCCAAAGAGTCAGGCGTAGATGATAATTTGGATCGAATACTAGCCAAAGAAATACCTTTGCCTAACGCAATACAATCTTGTGCTTGCAATGGTCAAGCTGAGGAGTCGGGCGTAGGCGATAATTTGGATCGAAAACTAGTCAAGGAGAAACCTATGCCCAAGGCAGTGCAATTTTGTGCTTGCAGTGATCAAGCCAAAGAGTCAGGCGTAGCTGATAATTTGGATCGAATGCTAGCCAAAGGTAAACCTATGCCCAAGGGAGTGCAATTTTGTGCTGGCAATGATCAAGACCAAGGGTGTGGCGTAGATGATAATTTGGATCGAATGCTAGCCAAGAAGATACCTATGCCCAAGGCAGTGCGGTCTTGTGTTTGCAGTGATCAAGCCAAAGAGTCTGGCGTAGATGATAATTTGGATCGAATGCTAGCCAAGGAGAAACCGATGCCCAAGGCAGTGCGATCTTGTTCTTGCAATGATCAAGCCGAGAAGTCTGGCGTAGATGATAATTTGGATCGAATGCTAGCCAAAGAGAAACCTATGCCCAAGGCAGTGCGATTTTGTGCTTGCAGTGATCAAGCCAAAGAGTCAGGCGTAGATGATAATTTGGATCCACTGCTAGCCAAGGAGAAACCGATGCCCAAGGCAGTGCGATCTTGTTCTTGCAATGGTCAAGTCGAGGAGTCTGCTGGCTTAGATGCTAATTTGGATCGAATGCTACCCAAGGAAAAACCTATGCCCAAGGCAGTGCGATCTTGTGCTTGCAGTGATCAAGCCGATGAATCTGGCGTAGATGATAATTTGAATCGAATACTATGCAAGGCAAAACCTATGCCCAAGGCAGTGCGATCTTGTGCTTGCAGTGATCAAGCCAAAGAGTCAGGCGTAGATGATAATTTGGAACGAATACTAGCCAAGGAAATACCTTTGCCTAACGCAATACAACCTTGTGCTTGCAATGGCCAAGTCGAGGAGTCTGGCGTAGGTGATCGAAAACTAGTCAAGGAGAAACCTAGGCCCAAGGCAGTGCGATCTTGTGCTTGCAGTGATCAAGCAAAAGAGTCTAGGGTAGATGATAATTTGGATCCACTGCTAGCCAAGGAGAAACCGATACCCAAGGCAGTGCGATCTTGTGCTTGCAATGATCAAGCCGAGGAGTCTGGCGTAGGTGATAATTTGAATCGAAAGCTAGCCAAGGAAGATCCTATGCCCCAGGCAATGCGATCTTGTGCTTGCAGTGATCAAGCCAAAGAGTCTGGTGTAGATGATAATTTGGATCGAATGCTAGCCAAAGATAAACCTATACCCAAGGCAGTGCGATTTTGTGCTGGCATTGATCAAGACCAAGGGTCTGGCGTAGATGATAATTTGGAGCGAATACGGCCATATCTCGGTGCAATTCCAAAACAAAGTACTCGTCCTCCAGTTCCAATTGAAAACTCTCCAGCCGAAAATACAACAATTTCTAGTATAGTGTCAAAGGTACTATCACACATTCCTATCCTCTCGAAACTATCACCTATTATAACACGAATGATGACACCCGATAAAACTCTAAAAGAAACTACCACCGTTTCTGAAACTTCGAAACCACCTGGTGGTTTAACAAAAATAACTCCTTCTAATGCTGTTTCGAAACCAACTACATATTTAGATGTGTCATCGAAAAGTTTTTCTGATGCAAATTCAAAGGCAATTTCTCCAAGTGATGTTCCAAACCCGGAAAGAACTTTTTCTGGTTTAGTTATAAAAAGTATACCCAAGGACCAACCATTATTTTATTGGAAGCCTGGTGATCCAGTTCCTAATAATTATAAAGAATTGCTTCGTGAAAGGATGAGACGTATCATTGGGCCCGAAATAACTCCTGCTGATTTCGAAAGCCCTGAGAAGACTAGTAACAAAGGAGAGCCTGTTGTAAGGAAAACATCCGAAGCTCAAGTACCAAAGACAACTTTTTCTAGATTGCCTATAAAGACAACACCTTTTGGTTTAGTCCCAAAACAGGCTACACAGGTGTTTTCTCCGTTAAAAACTACAGTTACAGCTGAAAATAAAACCTTTCCTGGTTTACCGATAAGGACACCCTCAACATCACAAAAACAAAGTCCACGCGTTGCTTTATCTTCAAAAACTTCGTCAATTGCAGCTTCAAAGACTAACTTTTCTGGTTTGCCTATAAAACCGACATCTACAACTACTCATCTAGAAAGGACTAGTCAACTTCCTGCTTCATCGAACATTTCTACAGTTGCAGTTCAAACACCTGTTGCAGATTCGAAAGCAACTTCTTCGAGTGATGTTCCAGTGAGTTCTTCAAGTGAAAAAAGTATATCCAAGGACCAGCCAATATTTTATTGGAAGCCTGGTGATCCAGTTCCAAATAATTATAAAGAAATGCTTCGTGAAAGAATGAGACGTATCATTGGGCCCGAAATAACTCCTGCTGATTTCGAAAGCCCTGAGAAGCCTAATAATAAAGGAGAGCCTGTTGTAAGGAAAACACCCGAAGCTCAAGTATCGAAGACAACTTTTTCTGGATTGCCCAAAAAGACAACACCTTCTGGTTTAGTCCCAAAACAGGCTACACAGGTGTTTTCTCCGTTAAAAACTTCTACATTTGCAGCTGAAAATAAAACCTTTTCTGGTTTACCGATAAGGACACCCTCAACGTCACAAAAACAAAGTCCACGCGTTGCTTTATCTTCGAAAACTTTGCCAATTGCAGTCAGTCCCATAAAACCGACATCTTCGACTACTCACACAGAAACAACTTCTCAACTTGCTGCTTCATCGAACACTTCTACAGTTGCAGTTCAAAAACCTGGTGCAGATCCGAAAACAACTTCTTCAAGTGATGTTCCAAAACCGGAGAGAACCTTTTCTGGATTAGTTATAAAAAGTATACCCAAGGACCAGCCATTATTTTATTGGAAGCCTGGAGATCCAGTTCCTAATAATTATAAAGAATTGCTTCGTGAAAGGATGAGACGAATGATTGGACCCGAAATAACTCCTGCTGATTTCAAAAGTCCTGAGAAAACTAGTAACAAAGGAGAGCCTGTTGTAAGGAAAACACCCGAAGCTCAAGTACCAAAGACAACTTTTTCTGGTTTACTAAAGACACGTTCTCCATTGCAAAAACATAGTCCGCGCGTTGCTTCAACGTCGAGAACTTCGCCAATTGCAGTCACGAAGACTACCCTTACTGGTTTACCCATAAAGACGGCTTCTTCGACTACTAATCCAAAAACGACTAGATACCTTCCTGCTTCATTGAAAACATCTTTAGGTTCAGCTCCAAAAACAACCTTTTCCGGTTTACCAATAAAGCCATCCACTTCAGTAAAAAAACAAAGTCCACGCCTTACTGCGTCATCGAAAACTTCAGTGGGAGTTCCAAAGACGAGCTTTTCTGGTTTACCAATTAAAACAACTCCTCCTACGAGAGCAAAACAGACTACTCGCATTGCGGCATCAACAAAATCGCCCACAGTGGCTGTTTCAAAAACAACTTTCTCTGGTTTACCCCTCAATAGAGCAACTGGAGCAGTGCCAAAACTACCATCGCGTCTAACTGCTCAATCAAGTAAATCAACAGTTGCACCTTTAAAGGCGACTGGTACAGTCGCAAACCAAACCACTCGTCCAAAAACAACGTTTTCCGGACTACCAATCAAAAGTCCTCCCAAGAAGCAATCATTATTTTATTGGACTCGAGGTCAGGAGATTCCAAAGAATTACAAAGAACTGCTACGTGAAAGAATGAGACATTTTATTGGACCAACACTAACACCTGCTGATTTTGAAAGTCCTGTTAAAGGAAGTAATGCAGAAACAACTGTTGTGAGTGAAAGTATATCTCATACAGCTCCAACGACTTCTGGCAGAGCAAGTTTGTTTGATAGATTGAAAGCTGCTCAAAATTCAGACATTGCACCGCAAAATTTCAGTGGCGATGAATTACGAAACCGAGTTGCAGGACAGCCCATTTTAAAAAATTATAATGACATCCCCACCAAAATGCCTGTTGTGAGAACCACTTTGATGGACAGATTGATAGCTGCTCAAGGTCAAGACTCAACGCCTCTTAAGACTGATACTCAACAATTGAGAAATATAACTGCCGATCGACATATTTCACAAAATTATGACGATATTCCAATCAAAATGCCAGCTAAGAAAACAAGCATAACGGATAGATTGATTGCTGCTCAAGATTTAGACGTACCACCGCCGAAATACAAAGAACAATTGAACAACAGAGTTGTTCCAAAGAACTATGACGATAAACCAATCAAAGTGGAAAGTATAATGGATAAAATACTAGCTGCCCGCAAACCCAACATCTTGATACCATTCGATTATATGGAGAAAGATGAAGAACACAATTTAAGTGAATACGATGACGAAGAGTCGGAAGATGAAGAATCCCAAGAAAATGAAGAACAATACTACGAAGATATAAACGAAGAGTTTGAAGAAGAAGAAGTAGAATATAAAAGTGACAATGATTCCGAGAATTCTTCGGAATTGCACCGAAAGAGAATAATGAAATTTATCGGCCCACCAAATTTAAAGACGATCCCAAAATGGGCTCTTGCAGCTGCTAGGAATGTGAAAGCTAAATCGCCCCACAAGCAAGCGACACCACATAATTTACAGTCCCCACAAAAAAAAGTTATAACATACTCTGAGAGAAACGATAAAACCCTTCTAGGTGGTAAAGATGATGCTGTGGAAGAACAATACTATGAAGAAGTCGAACCTAAAGACGACACAGATAAGAATAATTCAGCGAACACATCTGTGTTGCATCGTAAGAGAATGATGCTTCTTGGACCGCCAGATTTAAGAACAATGCCCAAATGGGCCGTAACTGCTACTAAAACCATTACAGTAGACCAACCTGGATCGAAAGACTATTCAGATTCTCAGAAAGAAGAATATTATGACGAAGTCGATGAAGTGCTTGAAGAAGATAAAAAAGATATAAATAAGACAGTTTCAGTAAATCCCAAAGAATCGGTCCAGGGGAGTATGATGAAACTTCTTCTCGACTTGCCTAATCTAAGCGCAATGCCTAAATGGGCTGTGGCGGCAACCAGAAATATAACTGCAAAGCAACACAATGATGTAACGCCCACTACAAAGACTGTATCCCGACCAGCTGATTCACAATCAACAAATTGTAGTTTTGGAAATGCCACATTTTCGGTGACAAATAAATCGTCTTTACTAGAACATGGTTCACTTGATTCATCTATAATTGATTCCGATGCCGAGAATCGCCTAACACTTGATATGCAGACATGGCCCAAACATTTTTATAGACGACGTAACATAGATAGTGAGAACATAGATCAGAAAGTTGCGGTGAACTCCGCTGAATTACTTGGTGAGGGTATGGTAAAACTTGATGGACCCAAAAATCTAGGTGCAATGCAAAAGTGGGCTGATGCTGGTTCAAAGAATGTGACAATGAAGGCAACCGAACGAAACCTTGCGAGGAGGCCAACTAATAAGTATCTCAGTGATTTGGGTGTTAAGGATACGACGGATTCAGATAACGAAGCAGAAGAAACAACATCTTCAGCAGTGCGCCGTGAGAAAATGTTGAAGCTTCTTGGGCCTCCAAATCCAGATGCAATGCCCAGATGGGCTGTTGATGCCTCAAAGAATGTAACCGCGAAGAAAACCGAACGAAACCATGACAAAACGCCAACTAATAAATATGAACGAGGAGACCGTGATTTGACGTATTCAAATAACGAAGCAGAAAAAGATGAATACGAAGAAGAAGAATACGAAGAAGTATTCAACGAAGAAGAATTCAACGAAGAAGAATTCAACAAAGAAGAATTCAACGAAGAAGAATTCAACGAAGAAGAATTCAATGAAGAAGACGTTGATGAAAATACAAGTATGAATATCCTACAAACATCTTCAGAAGTGCGCTGTGGAAGAATCTTGAAGCTTCTTGGGCCTCCAAATCCAGATGGAATGCCCAGATGGGCTGTTGCTGCCTCAAAGAATGTAACAGTGCAGGAAACTGAACAAAACCATGACATAACGCCAATTAATGAGTATGTACGAGGAGACCGTGATTTGACGTATTCAAAAAACGAAACAGAAGAAGAAGAGTACGAAGAAGAATTCAACGAAGAAGAATTCAACGAAGAAGAATTCAACGAAGAAGACGTTGAAGAAAATACAAGTATGAATATCCTACAAACATCTTCAGAAGTTCGCCGTGAGAGAATGTTGAAGCTTCTTGGGCCTCCAAATCCAGATGCAATGCCCAAATGGGCTGTTGCTGCCTCAAAGAATGTAACAGTGCAGGAAACTGAACGAAACCATGACATAACGCCAATTAATGAGTATGAACGAGGAGACTGTAATTTGACGTATTCAAATAACGAAGCAGAAGAAGAAGAATTCAATGAAGAAGACTTCAACGAAGAAGACGTTGATGAAAATACAGGTATGAATATCCTACAAACATCTTCAGAAGTGCGCTGTGGTAGTATGTTGAAGTATCTTGGGCCTCCAAATCCAGATGGAATGCTCAGATGGGCTGTTGCTGCTACTAGCTCTGTAACAATAAAACAATCTGAATCTTTAAATGAGAGAATAACATTTTCAAATACCACACCGCCACGAAACAATTCAAATTCCCCAGGTTTAAAAATTGAAAAAACCACGTCATCCGTTGATCAAACTTCTCCACATATTGCTAAGACGTCTCTGTCATCAGAAAATTTACAATCATCTGAAAGTGATTCAGAGGCAGATAAACAATTAATGCAAGATATTCTTACATGGCCAAAACTAGTATATAAACGACGTGAAGTAGCTACACCACCCTATCATGGATCACAGAGAATATTTGACGATAAACAGAATGATGAAGATAGTGAAGAATGCTACGATGATGGGAATGTTGATGTGAAAGACGATGAACGAATAATAAGTGAAAGTATTTCAGAAAATTATGAGGAATTGCAGCGAGGGAGGGTAACATTATGTTTGAGACAACGAAATTTAAACACAATGCCAAAATGGGCCGCTACTGCTTATCAAAATATGCGAGTCAGATGTAATGTGGTTCATAATATAAAAAATGAGCAAGCTAGGAAAGAAACTGGTATTACGATATCTGCACAAAAGACGCCAATATTAATCAGAAAGGAGAAATCGAAGTTACCATTTGTTGCAACCAAAACACAAACTCCTCGAACAACAGAGCCAACAAAAAGTTCACGTGCTGCTGCTTCAGCAATAACTTCTGCCGTTGTATTGCCAAGGAAGACGTCTGGATCGATAGTTCCAAGAATGGAAATTAAACGACTAGTATGGAAAGGGAAGAAAACTCCTCTTCCTAAAGAGACAACAATGAAGAAATCAGCTCCTCCTACTTTAGCTTCACGTTCTGGAGTAATATCGAAAGTCACTTCGGGAACAGTACAAAAGAAGAATTCTCCTGCTGCAGGTCATTGTTTTGGTGCAACTCCAAAACTTGACAAGGTAATCGAAACGTTTTCTGTTGGAGTTTCCGTGACAGTTCGAAAGAGCAAAGTTCCTGTTCCTGGTACTCG